>JARQAD010000003.1:55761903-56961903 GCA_029955455.1 Quercus agrifolia | reverse complement strand
AACAAAAAAAGCTAATATATGCAGGCCCTAATACAACCCCTCGTCAATTAAAAAAAAAAAAACTAGTATAAAAAAATTAAGATTTGCACTTAAATATATATTTGTCTCTCTCCCTCTAAAATATTTAGATATTGCCCGACAAGGAAAGCAAGAAATAAATAAAATTCATGCCCCTTTTAACTACAAAAACAAAATAAAACAAATAAATATGGACTAAACAAAAATCACGCATAAAATAAGAAACACTTATTTTTTATGTTATACTTTGTTGATGTATTTTATAATATGAAATGTTTAAGAAATACTTATTTTGTATATAGTATTTTGTTAAATATGAAATAGATGTTAGTTTTTATTTCAATAATTTTTTTTTTTTTTTTTTTTGTTTTTTTTAAGCTTTGGCCTCCCAAGGTATGAATCTTGGTTTCGTCCTTGATAACATACAAACATTTGGGTCCAATTAGCAAGAAAAGATAAGAGGACAATTAGAGAGTGAGAGAGAGAGAGAGAGACAAGCATATAACTTTCATTTTAAATTTTTATGAATAGGGTTATACGTCTTTAAACATGTAAAATTGGATATAAATTGACTGTCTCTAGAATTATTCAAAAGTCTCAAAATCATGGAATAGATATGGATAACCCATGCGAAGCACATACACCATACATGTCCGTTTTTGATAACGGATAGGGACGAAGCCACAGTAGGGCAGAGGGGGGGGCCATTGCATCCCCCCCCCCCCCCCCCCCCCAAAAAAAAGAAGAAGCTAATATATGCAGGCCCTAATACCACCGCTCCTCAATTTAAAAAAAAAAAACTAGTATAAAAAATTTAAGATTTGCACTTAAATATATATTTGTCTCTCTCCCTCTAAAATATTTAGATATTGCCCTACAAGGAAAGAAAGAAATAAATAAAATTCATGCCCCTTTAACTACAAAAACAAAATAAAAAAATAAATATGGACTAAACAAAAATCACGCATAAAATAAGAAACACTTATTTTGTATGTTATACTTTGTTGATGTGTTTTATAATATGAAATGTTTAAGAAATACTTATTTTGTATATAGTATTTTGTTAAATATGAAATAGATGTTAGTTTTTATTTTCATAATTTTTTTTTTTGTTTTTTTTTTTTTGTTTTTAAGCTTTGGCCTCCCAAGGTATGAATCTTGGTTTCGTCCTTGATAACAGACAAACATTTGGGTCCAATTAGCAAGAAAAGATAAGAGGACAATTAGAGAGTGAGAGAGAGAGAGACAAGCATATAACTTTCATTTTAAATTTTTATGAATAGGGTTATACGTCTTTAAACATGTAAAATTGGATATAAATTGACTTTCTCTAGAATTGTTCAAAAGTCTCAAAATTATGGAATAGATATGGATAACCCATGCGAATCACATACACCATATATGTCCTTTTTTGATAACGGACAAACATTTGGGTCCAATTAGCAAGAAAAGATAAGAGGACAATTAGAGAGTGAGAGAGAGAGAGACAAGCATATAACTTTCATTTTAAATTTTTATGAATAGGGTTATACGTCTTTAAACATGTAAAATTGGATATAAATTGACTGTCTCTAGAATTGTTCAAAAGTCTCAAAATCATGGAATAGATATGGATAACCCATGCGAAGCACATACACCATACATGTCCATTTTTGATAACGGATGGGGACGAAGCCACAGTAGGGCAGAGGGGGGCCATTGCATTCCCCCCCCCCCCCCCCCCCCCCCACCTAGAAAAAAAAAAAGCTAATATATGCAGGCCCTAATACCACCCCCCGTCAATTAAAAAAAAAAAAAACTAGTATAAAAAAATTAAGATTTGCACTTAAATATATATTTGTCTCTCTCCCTCTAAAATATTTAGATATTGCCCTACAAGGAAAGCAAGAAATAAATAAAATTCATGCCCCTTTTAACTACAAAAACAAAATAAAACAAATAAATATGGACTAAACAAAAATCAAGCATAAAATAAGAAACACTTATTTTGTATGTTATACTTTGTTGATGTGTTTTCTAATATGAAATGGTTGAGAAATACTTATTTTGTATATAGTATTTTGTTAAATATGAAATAGACGTTAGTTTTTATTTTCAAAATTTTTTTTTTTTTGTTTTTTTTTTTTTGTTTTTAAGCTTTGGCCTCCCAAGGTATGAATCTTGGTTTCGTCCTTGATAACAGACAAACATTTGGGTCCAATTAGCAAGAAAAGATAAGAGGACAATTAGAGAGTGAGAGAGAGAGAGACAAGCATATAACTTTCATTTTAAATTTTTATGAATAGGGTTATACGTCTTTAAACATGTAAAATTGGATATAAATTGACTGTCTCTAGAATTGTTCAAAAGTCTCAAAATTATGGAATAGATATGGATAACCCATGCGAATCACATACACCATATATGTCCTTTTTTGATAATGGACAAACATTTGGGTCCAATTAGCAGGAAAAGATAAGAGGACAATCAGAGAGTGAGAGAGAGAGACAAGCATATAACTTTCATTTTAAATTTTTATGAATAGCGTTATAAGTCTTTAAACATGTAAAATTGGATATAAATTGACTGTCTCTAGAATTATTCAAAAGTCTCAAAATCATGGAATAGATATGGATAACCCATGCGAAGCACATACACCATACATGTCCATTTTTGATAACGGATAGGGACGAAGCCACAGTAGGGCAGAGGGGGGCCATTGCATTCCCCCCCCCCCCCCACCTAGAAAAAAAAAAAGCTAATATATGCAGGCCCTAATACCACCCCTCGTCAATTAAAAAAAAAAAAAAACTAGTATAAAAAAATTAAGATTTGCACTTAAATATATATTTGTCTCTCTGCCTCTAAAATATTTAGATATTGCCCTACAAGGAAAGCAAGAAATAAATAAAATTCATGCCCCTTTTAACTACAAAATAAAATAAAACAAATAAATATGGACTAAACAAAAATCACGCATAAAATAAGAAACACTTATTTTTTATGTTATACTTTGTTGATGTATTTTATAATATGAAATGTTTAAGAAATACTTATTTTGTATATAGTATTTTGTTAAATATGAAATAGATGTTAGTTTTTATTTCCATAATTTTTTTTTTTTTTTTTTTTTTTTTTTTTTTTTTTTTGTTTTTAAGCTTTGGCCTCCCAAGGTATGAATCTTGGTTTCGTCCTTGATAACATACAAACATTTGGGTCCAATTAGCAAGAAAAGATAAGAGGACAATTAGAGAGTGAGAGAGAGAGAGAGACAAGCATATAACTTTCATTTTAAATTTTCATGAATAGGGTTATACGTCTTTAAACATGTAAAATTGGATATAAATTGACTGTCTCTAGAATTATTCAAAAGTCTCAAAATCATGGAATAGATATGGATAACCCATGCGAAGCACATACACCATACATGTCCATTTTTGATAACGGATAGGGACGAAGCCATAGTAGGGCAGAGGGGGGCCATTGCATCCCCCCCCCCCCCCCCCCAAAAAAAAGAAGAAGCTAATATATGCAGGCCCTAATACCACCGCTCCTCAATTTAAAAAAAAAAACTAGTATAAAAAAACTAAGATTTGCACTTAAATATATATTTGTCTCTCTCCCTCTAAAATATTTAGATATTGCCCTACAAGGAAAGAAAGAAATAAATAAAATTCATGCCTCTTTAACTACAAAAACAAAATAAAACAAATAAATATGGACTAAACAAAAATCACGCATAAAATAAGAAACACTTATTTTGTATGTTATACTTTGTTGATGTGTTTTCTAATATGAAATGTTTAAGAAATACTTATTTTGTATATAGTATTTTGTTAAATATGAAATAGATGTTAGTTTTTATTTTCATAATTTTTTTTTTTTGTTTTTTTTTTTTGTTTTTAAGCTTTGGCCTCCCAAGGTATGAATCTTGGTTTCGTCCTTGATAACAGACAAACATTTGGGTCCAATTAGCAAGAAAAGATGAGAGGACAATTAGAGAGTGAGAGAGAGAGAGACAAGCATATAACTTTCATTTTAAATTTTTATGAATAGGGTTATACGTCTTTAAACATGTAAAATTGGATATAAATTGACTGTCTCTAGAATTATTCAAAAGTCTCAAAATCATGGAATAGATATGGATAACCCATGCGAAGCACATACACCATACATGTCCATTTTTGATAACGGATAGGGACGGACCCACAATGGGGCAGAGGGGGGCCATTGCATTCCCCCCCCCCCCCCCACCTAGAAAAAAAAAAAAGCTAATATATGCAGGCCCTAATACCACCCCTCGTCAATTAAAAAAAAAAAAAACTAGTATAAAAAAATTAAGATTTGCACTTAAATATATATTTGTCTCTCTCCCTCTAAAATATTTAGATATTGCCCTACAAGGAAAGCAAGAAATAAATAAAATTCATGCCCCTTTTAACTACAAAAACAAAATAAAACAAATAAATATGGACTAAACAAAAATCACGCATAAAATAAGAAACACTTATTTTTTATGTTATACTTTGTTGATGTATTTTATAATATGAAATGTTTAAGAAATACTTATTTTGTATATAGTATTTTGTTATATATGAAATAGATGTTAGTTTTTATTTCCATAATTTTTTTTTTTTTTTTTTTTTTTTTTTTTTTTTTTTTTTTTTGTTTTTAAGCTTTGGCCTCCCAAGGTATGAATCTTTGTTTCGTCCTTGGTAACATACAAACATTTGGGTCCAATTAGCAAGAAAAGATAAGAGGACAATTAGAGAGTGAGAGAGAGAGAGAGACAAGCATATAACATTCATTTTAAATTTTTATGAATAGGGTTATAAGTCTTTAAATATGTAAAATTGGATATAAATTGACTGTCTCTAGAATTATTCAAAAGTCTCAAAATCATGGAATAGATATGGATAACCCATGCGAAGCACATACACCATACATGTCCATTTTTGATAACGGATAGGGACGGACCCACAATGGGGCAGAGGGGGGCCATTGCATTCCCCCCCCCCCCCCCCTCCTAGAAAAAAAAAAAAGCTAATATATGCAGGCCCTAATACCACCCCTCGTCAATTAAAAAAAAAAAAAAACTAGTATCAAAAAATTAAGATTTGCACTTAAATATATATTTGTCTCTCTCCCTCTAAAATATTTAGATATTGCCCTACAAGGAAAGCAAGAAATAAATAAAATTCATGCCCCTTTTAACTACAAAAACAAAATAAAACAAATAAATATGGACTAAACAAAAATCACGCATAAAATAAGAAACACTTATTTTTTATGTTATACTTTGTTGATGTATTTTATAATATGAAATGTTTAAGAAATACTTATTTTGTATATAGTATTTTGTTATATATGAAATAGATGTTAGTTTTTATTTCCATAATTTTTTTTTTTTTTTTTTTTTTTTTTTTTGTTTTTAATCTTTGGCCTCCCAAGGTATGAATCTTGGTTTCGTCCTTGATAACATACAAACATTTGGGTCCAATTAGCAAGAAAAGATAAGAGGACAATTAGAGAGTGAGAGAGAGAGAGAGACAAGCATATAACTTTTATTTTAAATTTTTATGAATAGGGTTATACGTCTTTAAACATGTAAAATTGGATATAAATTGACTGTCTCTAGAATTATTCAAAAGTCTCAAAATCATGGAATAGATATGGATAACCCATGCGAAGCACATACACCATACATGTCCATTTTTGATAACGGATAGGGACGAAGCCACAATAGGGCAGAGGGGGGCCATTGCATCCCCCCCCCCCCCCCCCCCAAAAAAAAGAAGAAGCTAATATATGCAGGCCCTAATACCACCGCTCCTCAATTTAAAAAAAAAAACTAGTATAAAAAAACTAAGATTTGCACTTAAATATATATTTGTCTCTCTCCCTCTAAAATATTTAGATATTGCCCTACAAGGAAAGAAAGAAATAAATAAAATTCATGCCCCTTTAACTACAAAAACAAAATAAAACAAATAAATATGGACTAAACAAAAATCACGCATAAAATAAGAAACACTTATTTTGTATGTTATACTTTGTTGATGTGTTTTCTAATATGAAATGTTTAAGAAATACTTATTTTGTATATAGTATTTTGTTAAATATGAAATAGATGTTAGTTTTTATTTTCATAAATTTTTTTTTTTGTTTTTTTTTTTTTGTTTTTAAGCTTTGGCCTCCCAAGGTATGAATCTTGGTTTCGTCCTTGATAACAGACAAACATTTGGGTCCAATTAGCAAGAAAAGATGAGAGGACAATTAGAGAGTGAGAGAGAGAGAGACAAGCATATAACTTTCATTTTAAATTTTTATGAATAGGGTTATACGTCTTTAAACATGTAAAATTGGATATAAATTGACTGTCTCTAGAATTATTCAAAAGTCTCAAAATCATGGAATAGATATGGATAACCCATGCGAAGCACATACACCATACATGTCCATTTTTGATAACGGATAGGGACGGACCCACAATGGGGCAGAGGGGGGCCATTGCATTCCCCCCCCCCCCCCCCCCCACCTAGAAAAAAAAAAAAGCTAATATATGCAGGCCCTAATACCACCCCTCGTCAATTAAAAAAAAAAAAAACTAGTATAAAAAAATTAAGATTTGCACTTAAATATATATTTGTCTCTCTCCCTCTAAAATATTTAGATATTGCCCTACAAGGAAAGCAAGAAATAAATAAAATTCATGCCCCTTTTAACTACAAAAACAAAATAAAACAAATAAATATGGACTAAACAAAAATCACGCATAAAATAAGAAACACTTATTTTTTATGTTATACTTTGTTGATGTATTTTATAATATGAAATGTTTAAGAAATACTTATTTTGTATATAGTATTTTGTTATATATGAAATAGATGTTAGTTTTTATTTCCATAATTTTTTTTTTTTTTTTTTTTTTTTTTTGTTTTTAATCTTTGGCCTCCCAAGGTATGAATCTTGGTTTCGTCCTTGATAACATACAAACATTTGGGTCCAATTAGCAAGAAAAGATAAGAGGACAATTAGAGAGTGAGAGAGAGAGAGAGACAAGCATATAACTTTTATTTTAAATTTTTATGAATAGGGTTATACGTCTTTAAACATGTAAAATTGGATATAAATTGACTGTCTCTAGAATTATTCAAAAGTCTCAAAATCATGGAATAGATATGGATAACCCATGCGAAGCACATACACCATACATGTCCATTTTTGATAACGGATAGGGACGAAGCCACAATAGGGCAGAGGGGGGCCATTGCATCCCCCCCCCCCCCCCCCAAAAAAAAGAAGAAGCTAATATATGCAGGCCCTAATACCACCGCTCCTCAATTTAAAAAAAAAAAACTAGTATAAAAAAATTAAGATTTGCACTTAAATATATATTTGTCTCTCTCCCTCTAAAATATTTAGATATTGCCCTACAAGGAAAGAAAGAAATAAATAAAATTCATGCCCCTTTAACTACAAAAACAAAATAAAACAAATAAATATGGACTAAACAAAAATCACGCATAAAATAAGAAACACTTATTTTGTATGTTATACTTTGTTGATGTGTTTTCTAATATGAAATGTTTAAGAAATACTTATTTTGTATATAGTATTTTGTTAAATATGAAATAGATGTTAGTTTTTATTTTCATAAATTTTTTTTTTTGTTTTTTTTTTTTGTTTTTAAGCTTTGGCCTCCCAAGGTATGAATCTTGGTTTCGTCCTTGATAACAGACAAACATTTGGGTCCAATTAGCAAGAAAAGATAAGAGGACAATTAGAGAGTGAGAGAGAGAGAGACAAGCATATAACTTTCATTTTAAATTTTTATGAATAGGGTTATACGTCTTTAAACATGTAAAATTGGATATAAATTGACTGTCTCTAGAATTGTTCAAAAGTCTCAAAATTATGGAATAGATATGGATAACCCATGCGAATCACATACACCATATATGTCCTTTTTTGATAACGGACAAACATTTGGGTCCAATTAGCAGGAAAAGATAAGAGGACAATCAGAGAGTGAGAGAGAGAGACAAGCATATAACTTTCATTTTAAATTTTTATGAATAGGGTTATATGTCTTTAAACATGTAAAATTGGATATAAATTGACTGTCTCTAGAATTATTCAAAAGTCTCAAAATCATGGAATAGATATGGATAACCCATGCGAAGCACATACACCATACATGTCCATTTTTGATAACGGATAGGGACGGACCCACAATAGGGCAGAGGGGGGCCATTGCATTCCCCCCCCCCCCCCCACCTAGAAAAAAAAAAAGCTAATATATGCAGGCCCTAATACCACCCCTCGTCAATTAAAAAAAAAAAA
Organism: Quercus agrifolia; assembly: GCA_029955455.1. Lineage (NCBI taxonomy): Eukaryota > Viridiplantae > Streptophyta > Magnoliopsida > Fagales > Fagaceae > Quercus > Quercus agrifolia. Next base: position 56,953,560 of record JARQAD010000003.1, on the reverse strand, counting down.
AACTAGTATAAAAAAATTAAGATTTGCACTTAAATATATATTTGTCTCTCTCCCTCTAAAATATTTAGATATTTCCCTACGAGGAAAGCAAGAAATAAATAAAATTCATGCCCCTTTTAACTACAAAAACAAAATAAAACAAATAAATATGGACTAAACAAAAATCACGCATAAAATAAGAAACACTTATTTTTTATGTTATACTTTGTTGATGTATTTTATAATATGAAATGTTTAAGAAATACTTATTTTGTATATAGTATTTTGTTAAATATGAAATAGATGTTAGTTTTTATTTCCATAATTTTTTTTTTTTTTTTTTTTTTTTTTTGTTGTTTTTAAGCTTTGGCCTCCCAAGGTATGAATCTTGGTTTCGTCCTTGATAACATACAAACATTTGGGTCCAATTAGCAAGAAAAGATAAGAGGACAATTAGAGAGTGAGAGAGAGAGAGAGACAAGCATATAACTTTCATTTTAAATTTTTATGAATAGGGTTATACGTCTTTAAACATGTAAAATTGGATATAAATTGACTGTCTCTAGAATTGTTCAAAAGTCTCAAAATTATGGAATAGATATGGATGACCCATGCGAATCACATACACCATATATGTCCTTTTTTGATAACGGACAAACATTTGGGTCCAATTAGCAGGAAAAGATAAGAGGACAATCAGAGAGTGAGAGAGAGAGACAAGCATATAACTTTCATTTTAAATTTTTATGAATAGGGTTATATGTCTTTAAACATGTAAAATTGGATATAAATTGACTGTCTCTAGAATTATTCAAAAGTCTCAAAATCATGGAATAGATATGGATAACCCATGCGAAGCACATACACCATACATGTCCATTTTTGATAACGGATAGGGACGGACCCACAATAGGGCAGAGGGGGGCCATTGCATTCCCCCCCCCCCCCCCCACCTAGAAAAAAAAAAAGCTAATATATGCAGGCCCTGATACCACCCCTCGTCAATTAAAAAAAAAAAAAACTAGTATAAAAAAATTAAGATTTGCACTTAAATATATATTTGTCTCTCTCCCTCTAAAATATTTAGATATTGCCCTACAAGGAAAGAAAGAAATAAATAAAATTCATGCCCCTTTAACTACAAAAGCAAAATAAAACAAATAAATATGGACTAAACAAAAATCACGCATAAAATAAGAAACACTTATTTTGTATGTTATACTTTGTTGATGTGTTTTATAATATGAAATGTTTAAGAAATACTTATTTTGTATATAGTATTTTGTTAAATATGAAATAGATGTTAGTTTTTATTTCCATAATTTTTTTTTTTTTTTTTTTTTTTGTTGTTTTTAAGCTTTGGCCTCCCAAGGTATGAATCTTGGTTTCGTCCTTGATAACATACAAACATTTGGGTCCAATTAGCAAGAAAAGATAAGAGGACAATTAGAGAGTGAGAGAGAGAGAGAGACAAGCATATAACTTTCATTTTAAATTTGTATGAATAGGGTTATACGTCTTTAAACATGTAAAATTGGATATAAATTGACTGTCTCTAGAATTATTCAAAAGTCTCAAAATCATGGAATAGATATGGATAACCCATGCGAAGCACATACACCATACATGTCCATTTTTGATAACGGACAAACATTTGGGTCCAATTAGCAGGAAAAGATAAGAGGACAATCAGAGAGTGAGAGAGAGACAAGCATATAACTTTCATTCTATTATATATAGATATAAGTCTAGGTACACAACACAAGCATTGATACATTGTTATTGCTTGAGAAAAATTAATGGCTAGCTGCTTTCTATTTAGGAGAAGCAAGAGCATCTTCAGTGACTTCCGATATGACCCAAGCAAGGACGAAGTAGACCGTGTCCGAAACATTCTGTTGATAGTTGCAACTCTAATTGCAGCAGTGACTTTTCAAGCTGGGGTTAACCCTCCTGGTGGTGTTTGGCAAGATGATACGAATCTCACTTTATGTAAAGAAAATCCGGTAGACCCTTCGTGTAATAAACCACATGTTGCAGGGACGGCCATTTACGCGTCTCGAACAGACCCCTTCTATGTTTTCTTGGTTTTTAACACTGTGGCACTTTCCACTTCGGTTCTTGTCATTATGTCTCTCACATATAGCTTCCCTTTCCATTTAGAAGTATTTATTGCCGTAGCTTCAATGCTTGTAACTTACGGATCGGCCATATTTGCCGTCACACCTTGTGAATCTTATAGATTTCGTTACATCCTCATAGCAGCTGCTTTTCCTTTTGTGCTACGAGTTTTGATTTATATAGTCAAGTTCAAAGCAAATCAAGGAAAAAAGAATCTGAGTGACACATGTAAAGTTCAGAAGACAAGTGGGAATTCTGAAGATAATTCACGCAGAAAATCTGGAAGTGAGATTCCCGAAAATTCAGAAGGCGTCTAAGTTTGAATTTCCATCAGTTCTATCAAAACTAAAGTTCAGAAGACGCCTAGATGTTCCGATTCTGTATTATTATGCCATAAAACTGTCGTGGGACAGCTGCTATATCTATGTACAAATTTGCATGGGTCTGTTTGATTTTGCTTTTTCGATGTTTTTTTTCCCTCTATGTATCTTTAGCTATAAATATTATGGAATTTTCACGTTAAAAATTATATTATCTCTCTTTTTTTTTTCTTTTTTTTCTTTTCTTTTTTTTAATTTTTGTATTTGGGGGTTAACCAAGAAAGATATAAATCAAGTTTTAGTACAATTTTTGCAATTTGTATGGTTTGGTGAACACTCCTAAAAAATGATCATTTAATATTTCCCTAACCAATATTTCCAATTAAATGCCTTAAAATAAGAGACTACACAAACTCTAGTCAGCATAGATGAGAATCCTTTAGGAAAGAACACCGAATGGTTTAAACCCTCTTTTCTTACTTTATTTTTTATTTTTTATTATTATTATGCAAAGACCATGTATACTGCCCAAACTCAATAGCCAAATATAGGAAAGATACTTATACACATTGCATCTTCCATTTCTTTTCCAATTCTCCATTTTTATTTATTTATTTGCTTGCTTTGTTTTCAAACTTAATATGCTAAATTATTATTTAAAGAAGCCCAAATACCTTGAATAGCCTTACCCCAAATACCATAAACCATTCCAACCATGAAATTTTGTCCTCGCTACTGCGATAGTTGGATACACCCTTTCCTGCTCACCACACTCCAAGTTTGTTCCTTAAATTTGAAGACATTATGAAAGGACTTATTTAATGTAGGTGAAATCACTTTAAAAAGCTCAAAACTTAAACCTTGTTTCATATTAGGTCAAACTTTTTAATATTATCAAATTAAAGTCCCAAATTTATGAACTTGTTTATAGTTTGAAGTCCATGTCCATTATTCATTTATATTATTTTGAATAGTAATAGAGTGGGGAAAAAAAAAGCGGAAAATCTTTTATTAAACTACGTACATTCACCTAGGGCTAATTCTTTATAGCTTGTTTGGATGGAGAATAGTAGAGTAAAGGGAGAGTGAGTAAGTTAAATTACCTTATTTAGATGTTTTTTAAGGGAGAAGAGAGAGGGATTTGGAGGGGTTGTAACTACTTCTAGCCCCTCATTTTTAATTCCAAAAAATTGGAGAGATTTAGAGGGAGACTAGAGCATAGAAATACTTGACCAAATAAATTACCAAATTTACCCTTACCATATTAACAAAATTACAAACTATTAAAATGTTAATTATTCTCCTCCCTCTTACTTAATTTTAAAAACATCCAAATAAGGTGGAAGATAACCATTCCCCTCTACTCTATTCTACTCTCTACTATCATCCCCTCTACTCTCCTCTCCATCCAAACTTCCAAAAATAGCATTGATCACTTTCACAGCCAATGAAGAAAGAAGGTAAAGAAAAAAAGCTTTATTTAAAGCTAGAAATCTTTGCTTAGAGTGAGAAAGTGACTATCAGATAATCAAAATTTGTTAGTTATATGGGATGCAAAGTTTTATTAGTGGTTTCTCCTTTTCCTCTTCTATGTTACATCCCAAATAATAAAAATGAATAATAGAAATGTATAAAGGCTTCAAATGTTTTGTAAGTTTAAGACTTTGATTGATAAAATTAAAAACCTGGTATCTAATGAAATTTAGTGTCTTTTCTTTAGTCTATAGTTTTATGTATTATATATAAATTGTGTATAAGTGTACAATATTGAACATATTTGTTTAGTTTACTATGTAAAAATTAGGCACAATATAAACCAATAATTCTTCTTTATTGTATTTGACACATATGAGTTTCTACTACTTACTGATGTTTTGTTGTTGGAAATTGAACTATTCTGTTACTTTAAAAAAAATAATTGTTAGTAGTTTAACATTTTGTTTTCCCTGTCGTTGTATGTTCACTATCTTGTTCTTCTCTCACTAGATGAATACACATATTGGTCTGTTTTATGTCATGCCATTGGACACAGATTAAAGGTCATATCAACAACATGTGTCTCACTTCTCAAATTTTGTGTTTGCCTTATCTTGTAGGTTGAATAGGTGCATTGATGGCTAATAGTCTCTTTTGGGTCGACCTGGAGTTCCGGATTTAACTCCCGAAACAAATTGATTTAGCAGGATCATGATATCATCAGCTGTCCATCAACTCACATGTGACAAAAAAAAGGGTTTTGCTTCTTTCCATATTTACTATTTCATTGTTTTTTTCACATTCAGTTTTATATGTTAAAATATAGACATTCATGTATTAATTGTTAATATATGTATGAAATAGTAGATATAAGCGAGTGTAAAAGAATATTTAGCTCAAAATATAAGAAACTGATCATAATACTGCATCTCATGTGACTTTGCACATTGTCCCAAAGATCAACAAAATGCTAGAAATCAAGAAGAATAACTAACAATAAACTGAACAAAAAAATTACTCAAGAAAATGATAAAAACTAAGTATATTCACTATTGAGCATATAGCTAGTTTGAAAAGTGTTGCACTTTATACCTGTTGTTTTAGATCATGTAATGGTCCACCAAGCCAGCTATAATTTAATAGCCCACTTGCTTGTTCTAACTTCTAACGCTTAAGAATCAAATGTAGTATGTCTTTTTTTTTTCTACATTTTCAAAGATTCTATATCTATATAAATTTGTATACGAAACCCAGATAGTGATATTTCAGAAAACAATAAATAATAGTGAAAAGACTTCAGCTGGTATATATGTTATTATGAAGGTGGGAGAGAAGATAAGGCTAAAACAGATTCAATTATTAATCAAAATTAAAGTTTGAAACTTTTCTAATTAACCTCTTTTGGTTAATTGGTCCCATGCACAAGTTACTTTGTTTTACCATGCAAGGTTGTAAACTGTGGACGAAGAATTTCTGCTCCAAGCCTCGTTTAGCGCAACACGTTTCTCAAATATCCACTTCATACAAAATTGGGGGTCTTTACTTGATAGACAAAGGTGAAAGTTATATTTAAAAAAACCAGTTACCAAATTTTGTGATTTTAAAGTGTAATTGATCACATACGTCTAATTGATTTTAGGTAAAAGTATAAATTATATTTTTTTAGTTTAACATGCTTTTTTAATTTTTTTCCTTAAAGTTATATTTTTTAATTTCTTGAGAAATAATTTATTTAAATCTTATAAGAAAATAATAATTTTTTTAAAAAAAATCTTGCCCTGATCAATAAGCTTAACACCCTCTTTTTCAAAGTTCTTACTGGGCAGTTGATAAATATATCAATGATGTATTGCAGGTTTGATTGTAAAATGAAGGGAAAATTTTCAAATTTGTCTATAATTACTCAAACATTGGAATATATATGGACAAATCCCTTTTGGTAATGGACAAAAATTTGGGCCCAATTAGCAAGAAAAGTTATGGTGCATATGGACTATCAGAGAGTGAGAGAGACAAGCATATATATAACTTTCATTATATATGTATAGATAAGACCTAGCTTCAAAAGCATGAAGCATTGATACATTGTCATTGCTCGAGAAAATTAATGGCTAGCTGCTTTCAACCTAAGCAACTTAAGTGAAGCAAGAGCTGGTTTAAAGACTTCCAATATAACCCAAAGCAAGCGATGTTCTAAACATTCTCTTGATAGTTGCTACTCTAATTGCTGCAGTCGCATTCCAATCTGGGGTTAATCCTCCCGGCGGAGTTTGGCAAGATGATGATTTTGGACATGAACCAAGGAGGGCCATTTACGCGTCTCGAAAAAAAGACTACTATGTTTTCTTGTTCTTTAACACTGTGGCACTCTCCTCCTCGGTTCTTGTTATAATGTGTCTTACTTTTGCCTTCCCTTTCTATATAGAAATATTGGTTGCCACAGCTTCAATGCTTGTAACTTATGGATCCGCCATATTTGCAGTCACTCCTGGTAATTCTTTTAAATTTCGGTACATCCTGATAGGGGCTGCTTTGCCTTTTGTGGTACGAGGCTTGATTTATTTAGTCGAGCTTTGCTATGATTGTGTGGATGAGGAAGAACAGGAGAATCTGTGTAGTAATTGTGGAAGGGAGATTTCTGAAGATAATTTGTGCATAAAATGTGGAGGTGAGATTTCCAAAATTTCAAAAGATGTCGAAGGTTGAATTTCTATCCATTCTATCCAACAAAAAAAAAAAAATGAAGCTTCAGAAGATGTCTACATGCATGTTCCAATTCTGTATTATTATGCCATAAAATTGTTGTGGAATAGCTTTTCTATGTACAAACTTGCATGGGTCTGTTTTATTTAGCTTTTTTGGAGTGTTTTTTCCCCCTCTATGTATCTTTAGTTGTAAATTTTATGGACTTTTCACGTTGAAGTGTTCTTTTTTTGTTTGTTTGTTTGTTTTTTTTTTTTTTTTTTTTGGCTTAGCCAAGAAAGATATAAATCAAGTTTATTAATTTTTTTATGATTTAAACCACTTGAAAAAAAAAAAAAAAAAATCAAACCCAATAGGCCCTTAATTTTTTTGTTTTTATGTTTTATTCTTCATTTTTCTAGTGAAAAGAAAAATCATTTTTCTAGTGAAAAGAAAAATCATTTTTCTTGACATTTAATATTTGTTAGTGTTCTTGAGTTTTTATTATAACTCAAGATTAGTGGAAGCCAAGAACTTTTGCCTGGGGAACCGGTTTTGATATTGATATATTAATCAAGAGACTTAAGATAAACTCATACAGACATGTATAAGTATATACGAGTGTGTATAGGAAAAAAAAATCTTAATTTTCCAATATTAAAGTAAGTCAGAAATATATATATAACTTAAGAGAATTTATCATTGTCCTAAACACTAAATTGTATAAAAAAAAAGTTGTCTGATTTGCCGTAAACAAAAATGAATATTGTGTAAACGTTATATATAATAATGCTTGAAAGAATAAAAGAGAATAGAAAAAAAAATTACATCAAAATAATGGTGACTTTGTTTGATAGTATTCCAAGTTTCAACATTAGAGTTGTTTTAAAAACCACATTAAATTTTTTTTTTTTTAAGAATTTCACCATACAGATGATAAATAATTGAAAAGGAAGAGATTAGACGTAGAAGAAAGTTAGGATGAAAAAGAACAGAAAAAGGACAAAACTTAAGAAAGTGGAAGCTGATGAAGACTCATGAAAGGGAAAATGCGGGAGTTAGGTGTAATAATAATAATAAGATAACTAGATAAGGATTAGGTGTCACCATTTTATTGGATGTGGAGGATTGCCAGATTTGGTGTAGTTTTTTTTTTTTTTTTTTTTTTTTTTTTTTTTTAATAAAGTGTATGACTCGATGTAGCTGTTTTGCTGTCGGATTGAGAAAGAAAAATTAATATTTAAATAGAATAAAAAAATAAAAAGGTTTTTTTTGAAGAGTGTATAAAAAATAAAATAGATAAAATAGAATTCAATGAATTTCTAATAACAAAAACTCAGCTATGATTTGATATGATTTAGAGCCCATTTGGATGGCTAGTTTTGATAACTCAATTCTCTATTTTCATAACTCATAACTCAAAAATGGTAGGACCTATAGCAAAAAGTTTGTTTGGCAAACAATAACTCTGTTTCCATAACTCTGTTTCCATCACTTAATTCTCTGATTTTTGAGTTATGAGTTATGGAAACTGAAAAAACTTTTGGCTGTTTTCAGTTTCCATAACTCATAACTCAATGGTAATATTGTAATTAAACACACATAGGAGACCCACAGCTACAACTTTTAACCACCTTTTTACTTTTTTTTTTTTGGGTTGGCGTTGCCTTTTTTTTTTTTTTTTTTTTTCTTTCCTGGGCTGGCGTTGGCTGTTCTTTTTTTTTTTTTTTTTCTTCCCTGGGTTGGCGTTGGCTTTCGTTCTTTTTTTTCTTTTTTTTTCTTTTCCTGGGTTAGCTGCGGTTCTTTTTTTCTTTTCTTTTCTTTTTTTTTTTTACTAGTTCGGTCTGGTTTTTTTTTTTTTTTTTTTTTTTTTTCTTCACTGGATTCGATGTGTTTGGGTACTAAAAAGAAAAAAGAAAAAAGAAAAAGCTGCATCGGTGACAGGTATGGGACCCATAAATAGTGTGAAAAATATTGAGTAATGGGAAGTGAGTGATGGTGCCAAATAAACATGGTATTTTAAGTGATGAGTGATGAGTGATAAAAATTGCGTGACCAAAAAAATTTGTCCAAACAGGCTCTTAAATTTTGGATGACTCTTTTGGAAACACAAGAAGTTGTTATTTGATTTGCAAGACTTTTGGTATTTTGCGTACAATTTTAAAATAAAAAAAAAAAACTTAAAATTTAAATATTTTATAGTTGGAATTTTTATTGATCTTTGATAATCCTATCCATTAACTCATCAAAGGTCAATATATTCTAATGATAATTTTCCAAAAATCACATTGAATGAGAAGTTATTCAGTTGCCTAGCATTGTCAAAAGTCATCCAAAGTATACTTGAACTCAACATTGTTAGGATTTAGTTCCAAGTTGGCTAATTCCTATGCAAAAACGTTCTTTAATGAGGGTTTTAATAATTGCAAATTAAGTAAGTTATATAGTTAGTCAGGTTGGTATTTAAAGGTTGCCCGTTCATGAAGAGTTGCTTGAGCAGTTTTAAGACTCGCTCAAGCGATCATTAAAATCAAAGAGAGACTTCAGTCAACCCTCACTTGATCGAACAGTTTGTGGAGGAAGTTCTATAGAACAATTCCAAAGTTTAGGGACACACATCCATATAGATTTTGTAATAAGTATAGACTTGTTGTAGTTGTTTTTTCTATTGTAAAATTTTTCTGTGGAGTTGAATACTCCTACAATGATTTTTCTTTTATAGAGTTCTTCTAAAGTTTTCGGCATCATCACCCAAAATTGTTATATTTTTTTGAATTACTTTTTACTGTGGTATTGTGGTTTTGCTGTTTATTAAATTGTGAACTCTGACCATTTAATTCTTTAATGATAACATTGGTGTCAGTTTAAGTTTATTTATAATATATATAAACCGAAGTCATTTGACTTTTGGTTAACTTCAAAATATTATACCACATAAGTTTTTTATGCCTCACAAATTTACATGTTATCATTGTAATAAATATTTTAAAATTGAACTTAAATTTTATTCTATATATATTTAGACCCTTCCTTAGAATCTTGATATATTATATTTTCTTCAAATAATAGACAATACAATTTCAAATAAAATCATAATAAATTAGTAAGACTTACTATTATGTGAGAGGAGAGAATACATATTTATTATACTCACAAAATATTCCATAATTTCCATAGTTACACACACTAAAGTACTACTGGCCTAATAGAAACACCTAAAAAAATAAAATCTTCTCTACCTCTCCAGCTCAAATTCAGGCCCATTCTCATGTGTTGATGGTTGTATTCCTCTTGGCTCTTGCTACACTAAAGTTCTGTTTATATTGTATACCACTGCAATTTATCCAAATAAACAAAGGGGTAGGAAGGCATATGTGCATTGGAAATCTGATGATTTTTTTTTTAATAATCAATAATTACAAGATATTTTTTTGGCAAAAAGTTTTTATTCTTTCCCTTTTGTCTCAGTTTTTTTTTTAATTAAAAAATTAACAAACACTAGCTTTTAAAAAAAAGAACTAAATTTTAGTTATTTATTTATTTATAATTATTATTTTTATATCATATATTTAACATGAAAGTTACCAAAAACAATATCCTTTGTCCCATATTGCATTGGTTCTCAATTCATAGTGTTAGATGTTATGCTAACTCGGTGGCACATGTTTTGGCCCGTTACGCTAGACATATCTCTTTTGATGTATTTTGCTTAGAGGACTCATCACCCCCAACACCCCCCCCCCCCATGAAGGCTTTGTATTCCGATTTGGATCATTTACATTTATAAATGATGACTGCAGCGTGGACAAGAAGGAGCTCAAAATCTAGAATGACCTGCTTGTGGTGGTTTCAGCAACATCAGTGGTCATAGTGGTCACTGCTGGGATGATAGGAGTAGTGCTAAATATTGCCATTAAATCTAGAGTTATCTTTAGCTAAGTGCAACATCTTGGGGCCTGTTTGGATATAGCTGAAAACTGAAAACTAAAACCACTATAGCAAAATAATTTTTAAATGTGTGAATAGTACCATAAGACCCATTTTTAATAAAAAAGTTACTAAAAAGTGATGTTTGTAGGTCTCGTGAATAGTGCACGGATGCATTGTTCACACAGAAAGTCAACATTTACGGCTAAAAAAAAAAAAAAAAAAAGCTGAAAATGCAAATAGTCCGGATCCAAATGCCACCCAAATCTTTTGGTATTTTAAATATACCAAAATTATTTTTGAAGGCCATTTTTTAAAGTGAGATCTATTGGTTTTTTTTAATATCTTGGGATAAAAAATAATTTATCTCCAAATTATTGTTTTTGTATTGTTAGGTTGTGCATTGTCAAATTCTATGACATTGTAATATCTTATCAAGTCTTTAGTGTGTTAAAATCAGAGTTCAAAAGTTCCAACATACAACTCGAAAGAAGATAGTTATTCAAGATTCTGATTGCCATTCAAACGATGCTTGATCGATTGAACATTTGACTTCAACAGCCTTTCGATCGCTACTCGATCAATCCAAAGAAGAGTTTTGACTGCCTTTCGACTGAAGATTGATCAACTGAAACTCATGAAAAAAGAATTAGACAGGTTTTCATGCCCAACGTGCAACCATATAAAAGGTTCATTATTAATATTTTTTTTTTTGTTGAGAAACATAAAAGGTTCATTATACGTATAATTTCACAACTATTAGAGAGAGGCTATTGCTATGCCCTACGTCTAGAGATCACTTGAATCTACAATTGATTAGCTCGTAAGTTCAGAAGTTTAGATTCACAATGGAGTTGCTGCCTTTGGTGTTCAAAAGCTAAAGTCACAGAACCATTAATCTTAGTGTTGTTACCGAGATCAATTGAAGGAGGGTCCTTGAAGTTGGTTAGAGGGTCAAACCGTAATCATGGTGGAGATTTGTGAAAGGAATTCATGTACGAAGAATTTAGCTAGTGTGAGGTCGCATATACCACATGTAAGGCATGCACATGCTAGGTACTAGAATACAGATAATGAATAGATCTAGAGTGTTTAAGCGCATCCTTCTAGAGACCATGACCAAACCTTAATATATTACTCATAACATTGAAACATGGCACAAGCAAATCTTCCTCATATTCTTCCTTTTAAGACAGCTCTCGATGGGGTGAGTCAACCTAGTCTTTAGAAAGGATGAGATCTAGGGTTTTTGTCTAATGTTAGGAACAGAGAAGGGATCTAATCTCTTTTTTTTTTTTTTAAGGTAAATGCGGGGGCTTGAACCCCCGAGTAATAGGTTACTTACATAACCGGGTACCAACTCACCTAAAAGTGGCGGAGGTAGAAGGGATCTAACCTTGTATATATATAGTGAACATCCACCCATTAAGGGTTAGACTTAAAATTCTACACTCCAATTCTACATCAAATTGGGGCACATTTCCCGTAAAGACAAAGTGTATCAAGGTCCAAAATTGAGTATGACCACAACATATATTAATAGGCCATGATGTACATTTATTGAGTGAAATCCAACCCATTTCAAGGGTTTTGACAAGATTGTAACAATTCTCTTCATATAATAAATTTCCTTACTTAGGGTAGGGCTACTGTAGGATTTTTTTTTTTTTTTTCACCAAATGTGCATGTTTCTTAGGTATTTTATGGCTTTTACTATATTGCTTTATGATTTGGTGATTTATTGTTTATTATCTTGTATCTTAGATAGTTAATTTAATTTCCGGAAATATACCAGTTCTGATATGTAATATACTAATATGCAAGTGCTGATTATTATTATTTTTTATTTTTTTATTTTTTTTGCCATAGAGTGCTTGAGGTGATAGGTAATCCATAATCTATATATACTATTAAACCAAAGACTTTAAATTTTTGTTGACCTCACAAGAGCTTGCCACCTAAACTTTGGAGGCCTCACAATTTGAGTGAATGGAGTCCTCTTCACGTAAGTTATAAGCTAACAAACAGGTTTGCGGCGAACTCTTCTTTTTTTTTTATTTGATGGGGCTGATTTCTCCCTACAACTTTTCTCTCTACAAGATTTTCTGAGGGTTCTACTATGTTTCAAAACCATCTTAGATGAAAGAGGCTTATGCGTGGCCCGGAAAGTAGGGAAAAAGACATCTTAATTTTATAGCTTCACAATTAATTAATTTGATTTTTTAAAACCAAATTTTACTCTTTTTTTTTTTTTTTTTGAGAAACCAACAACTTTATTAAGAACTAGCAAAAGATAATACATCATGGAGAAGAGCTTGTTCTAAGAAACAATGATTCTCTTTCAACCAAGTAGAAAAATCAACAATGCCCTTGACGTGTTTAGCTAAAAGATGAGTTGGTCTATTGTCTTGATAGCGTACATGAGAAAAGGAGACCTTGTGGAACTCCCTACTGAACTCCAGCAACCCTTGCACCACCGAATCCACAGAAGATGGAGGAGGAGACAGACCCATTAAGGTGCGAATTAACGACAAGGAGTCACTTTCCAGAATGAAATCTTGAATGCCAATGTCTCTAGCAAACTGCAGCCTAGCCTCTAAAGCCTTCGCTTCCATCTCAATTGCCCCAAAGGGAGCCATGAGTTTACTGCTTAAAGCCGCTACAGCCTGCCCATAAGCATCTTGGACAATCACCCCGATACCAACTACTCCCAGTTCTGAAAAAGTGGCGCCATCAACGTTAACCTTGTATGAAGGATCCAGTGGAGGAGACCATTTTTGTCCTTGGACAGCTAAGACCGAGAGTTTTGGGGAGATTTCTGAAGCTGCATAATACTCCTCCAAATATTGCAAAGCCCACTGCAAAAGCACATTACCAGGTTTCCTTACACCCCCAAGTCGAACTTCATTTATATTGTGCCACAAAGTCTCTTAAAACCCCAAAATCCCTACGTGAACCACACTGCCAGCCAATATGTCCATGGGCTTTTTTCATGTAAACCAAGTCAGTGTGCAATATCTGAAACCCCAACAGATTTCAACACCTATAGCCATGAATTATTTGTTTTTAGGGTGTATATATATATATATATATATATATATATATATATATATATATAAATATATATATTTATATTTGTAGTTACATTTTTTTTTTCAATAAATTCTAGATTCATAATTTTCTAATTGTTTGTGTATCTTTTTTCATATTTTTACTTTCATAGCTTGCGTGTTTATGTATGTTCTTTCTTTAATAGTTTGTGTCTTGGTACTTAACTTATGCAAAAACTATAACGATGCCTTCTTTTTTATGAGAGGTCTTGAGTTTTTCATGACTTTAGTGCGTCATATTCTTAAACGATTGCAATGGTTTCATTTGACGTGGGTTTTATACATATTGATTGTAGATGTGCTATTTCTTAGCTTATATTATATATTGTAATATATATATATATATATATATATATATATATATTGTAATGACGAAAAATGCAATTAATCAACTTGTGGAAATAAATGAAGATTTACTATTTGCTATCACAATTAAATTTGTTTAGAGATGGAAAGTCAAGTCTGACTATGATATCCAATGCGTGAACTAAGAAGGTTTATGTCATAGAATTGAATAAGAAAAGATGCTTCTTCTATTAATTTACAATTTAAGAACTAGTTAAAAAAAAATACAAGTGTTGGTTCTCGGGTCTAGTGCGAGGTTGGCGGTCAGTACACTGTTCCCTCAGGACCAAAGTGCTTTGGGTGTCAAGGCTTTGGTCACATGAAACACGAGTGCCTCACATATCTCAAGACGATTGCGAAGAGCAAGGTACTTGCTGCTACTTTAAGCGACACTGAGCTTGAGAATGATTTCGACAATGAGGATGACGGAATCTTGAATGTCTTCATTGCCACTGTCAATCCTACTGAAGGGATTGTTGAAGAAGAGGAATTGGTGGAGTCCAAGTTTGAGAAAATGGACGAACAAGATGACATTCATACAGCCTATGTAAAGTTATACAAGGTCTCAGAGAAGCATGAGAAAATGTATAGGTTGGCCTCCAAGAAGCTTAGTGATGTGGAGCTTAAGCGAGAAGAGCTTTCCAAAAAGTTTGATGAAGTCAATCAGATTATAAGAGTACTGAGATTTGAGAATAATTTCTTGGCTGAGAAGACCAAGAAGCTTGAAGCGGAGCTATTCCAAGTCAGAGCTCAATTGGAGAGGACTTCAAGTGCAAAGCTTGATGAGATGCTCAGTTTTCAGAAATCTGCTTCTGATTGAACCGGTTTAGGGTATGATTTCTCTTCTCCTAGTATTGCTTTTGATAGGCCAAAAAACGAATTGACCCATTGTGATGAATTAATTGATTAATTAGCCAAATTTATTAATTAATCAAATTAACATGCAAATACGTGGTAGCATCAATAAATCACCAATTAACTAAAGTGCAACGGAAAAAAAATTGACATGGTGATTTATTTACGAATGGGGAAAACCAACACGGCAAAAACCCCACCGGGTGATTTTAAAGTCACCACTCTCGAGAATCCACTATTATCAAAACAAGCGGTTACAAGCAAAAGAATCACAGTACTTTATACCAACCTACAATTGAATCCTTACCCCAATATCCAATTAGACTTGTTCTGTAGTGACAATCTCTCCTTGTAATGCATGACTCTCAGTATGTGACTTCAATCACCAACTAGAGAAGGTTGTTGACTACAAAATTCTTCAGTTTATCCAGACGATGAAGATTAAGAAGATGCTTGGTTAAAAAATCCTACGGTGTATAAACACAACAACTTCTTCCCAAGAACGATGAACTAAGGTAAACTCTGTCTCCGGTTGCAATTTGCTTGAACAAACTTTTTGTTCAACACTTGTGCAACTTGTGTCCACTTTGACGGCCCTTAAAATAATCTGTTTGTATATGTAGGGTTGTGAGAAAAGAAAGCTCAAGCATATAATCACGGATTAGAGTCAAAACAAATGTGAAATTCTGTTTTTCATAAACCTCGACAGATACCTTATTTGTCGAGTTGCTGTCAAGCCACAGGGCTGGAACAGCTCTTTAAGCTTTATAGATGGCTAGCTGTCGAGCTAACTGTCGAGCTTTAATGACAGACACTTTTCAAACTTGAATCTTGGACAGATTTGCATGGCTTCAACACTTGATCTTGAAACAAAGTTTTTTGAAGTATTAAACACATCCTAGTTCTACCAAAATACAAGTAAAATGCGTTTTGTCAAAGGATTAAATAATTACATAAAATAGTGACGTATGTTCCTAACAAGTGAATCACATATGTCCTAACATTGAGGAAAATGCTTTTCTTAAAAAATTACATTGAAGTCAAAGGAGAAAATATAGAAGTTTATAAGGAAGTTCATGAAGATCTAGTTTATATGCCCGTGCTATTAGGTGTTGTTGCTTGGACTTTGTACTCTTTTCATTTGATGCAATACAATCTTCTCATTCATCAAATAAAAAAAAATAAAAAAATAAAAATTTAAAAAAAGACTACATTCCATAGAGAGCCGTTAGTGACCCAAGTACCCAAATTTTAGAACTAGAAACTAATTTAGTTTCCACTTCCAATTATCCAACGCATTTCGTTTAGAAGTTCCTTACCACAAATGGACCGCTTTCCATATATGAGAAGCATTACGGGAGTTCGTGGAGATTTGAAATTTACGCAATACTTGGCCCACAAGGAATCCATATTAAACCAGAGTCTCCACGCTTGGTTCATCATAATGGCTCTAGTTTTAGCAATACGATGCATTGCTTTTTCCTCTCATGGTAGAACCTACATGTGGAGCTCACCCTCATGTGAGAGGGGAGAGAGCATTACTTCTAGACTATCTAAGAATTTTTTTAGTCTTATTTGTGCTAAGGATTTGACTAGGGCAAACACAGAAACCATCTAGAATTTTTTTAGATGTCTATAACAGCTATAGGACACTTTGGTAAAAGCAAAGATGTTGTCTACAAAGTAAGGGTGAGAATTATGAATTTGACTGCAAAAAGATATAGGAAATTTTTTTTACGGGATCGCGTGGATTCCTTAAGCAGTTAAGCATAAGGAATAAAATGCTCAAGACATATTTCCAAATGAAAATTTTAATTTCTTACAAATTTTCTTGTAAGAGAGATAGTAAGATTTTATATACTAGCGAATAACCCCCCTAAACAAATAGAAATCTAGTGTTCCTTTTTTTTTTTTTTTCATCACTAAAAACTTGTCATGTATTCATTTGATTTTTTTAATAAAATAATCAAATTTTAAAATGAAAAAAAAAAAAACGACCAAATGACATATCATTATTGGTAGAACATAAAGTGAACAACAAAAATAAATAAATAAATAAATGATTGGTGCCTTGGAGGTGGATTATAAACTAAACAACAAAAAGTAGAACAAAATATTTATATTTCCTGTAGCAGCCCACTCTCTAGCCCAATGGATTTTTTATTTTTATTTTTTGTAATTGGAATGGGCTAGTACCCATTTCTGTCTTCCCCCCATTCAATTCATAGAGTGCTAGATTGTGATGATACTGGGCCTAGTGACCTTCTGAGCCCTTTTGATTGATAAAATCATTTACTTAGCAAAAGATATTGTTTAACTCTTTGCTAAGTTAAGTTCTAGGAAAACATTCTATAATTATACAAAATTTATTTTTTATTTTCAAATTAATGAATGAGTATGACCAAAGAAAGGGAGAGCAAAACTAACATATTTCTAAAATTCTTACTCTAGCACAACCAGTCAACCGCACTCAGTAGCGGCTTTAGGATTTTTTCCTACAGGATCAGTAATGGTGGAGCTAGGAATTTGTCATAGATGGCAAGTGAAAAATAAAATGATAATTTTTTTTTCCTATATATACAACTTTCATATTATATACAATAATCCAAAATAGTATTCTAAATATAATTTAGTATTCAGGACAACTATATTGTATAATAGTCTAAAACATTTAAATATCAGTAAGAGAACAACCATTGAACGCATAAACAAATTTAATTAAATAACTAATCATGCATTTTTGTCAAATTAATAATAACTTATTATATTTATAAGTAATATCAATTAAATAAAAATATATGATAAAGAAGAATAGTAACACACTAGGAGTAGGATTAAGAGTAAATGTGAAACTAAGAAAAAAAAAATAGTAACTAATATAAGTTTTTGCTTTTGAAGTATATGGCTTTTTAACCATACACGTGGTCACTCTCTTGGAATTTAATCGAGAAGTACTAAAAGAATTTGGGCTTGGAAATATTTAGATCTCAAACTAATTGATCAAACAAAGAGAAAAATTAAGAAAACATAGAAGAGAGAATGGGGAAGAATCACAGATGTAGATACAGATTTGTTGGTTGTAATGGTGGTGTGTTTTTTTTTTTTTTTTTTTGCTAATGAAAAAGAAAAGTGTAGGGAAAAACAGCTTTATTCCACTGTCAACGCCAAAGTAATCTAGAGTCCTAGAGAGAAGGTTTATTATTATTATTATTATTATTTTAAATGAAGGACCAAAAAGTCGAAACATTTTTTGCTTTTTTATAATATTAAATATTTTAAGAGTAGTGCTACTAATGAGACACTTTCACAAAAAATTCACAATAAAATTTAGGTGGCAAGTTGTTAAAGATAGGTAAAAAGTGATATCAATTGTAAGTCCAGATAAAAATCAATTCCAACTTGTCACATAACCTTTATTGTAAAAATATTGTGAAAGTAACATTAAGATAATTATATTCAAGTTTATTTCAAGTAGGTTTAAACAAAATTTAAGGTTAGGGTGTTTAAATTTTTATTTTATGGTGTCAAAACAAAATTGATTTAAAAATTTTATTTATAAAAAGAAAAAAGAAAAGAAATTTGGACAAATCAGGGAGTTCATTTGATCCCCTACACTATAAAGAACAAGAATCCTGCATAAAAAATTGTTTTTAGTTTTAATTTGAATACATCGCTAAAATTGCTTTTCGTCCATTAGCAATAGCCAATAAGGACCTACTATTTAGGATTTGTTGTGAAAATATTATCAAAATGTTATAGATGTAACACTTCTCCATATTTTGAGATTTAGAGAATATATTGAATCACCATATATATATATATATATATATATATATATATATATATACACATATACATATTTCTTCCATCAAAGGAACAATCCAATGGCAGTAGCACAAAACATTCAATGGAAAATATTTTATGAAATTCAAAATGATTGATGTTGAGATACTTGGTGCTGTTTGGAGCTTGGACTGATGTACAATGAAAAAAAATCTAATTTACCATTCACAATTTATAAGAAACATTAAGAGCCTTGTATTTTAGTTCTGGTATTTTTTGGTATTTTTAACAACGATATTCATGATTCAAATCCTCCACACTTACCACCGCACATCCTTAATACGTTGGTTACTCTATAAGTATAAGTGCTTGTGGAGTGGGGGAAGCAAAGACCAGGGTTCAAGTTTCTAAGAGGAAGCTTTACACACACACACACACATTTATATATACTTAGATTATACTAGAATAGAATTTCTATCTTATATATATAAAAAAAAAAAAAAAAATCCTCCACCCTTAAATTTTCTTATTCTTGGCAATTTGAATCTAGAAGGCAAAATCAACTCCACTTGAAGTAACCTTCACCACTTGAGCCAAAGTTTATAGGGCATTGAAAATTCTTCCCAAGAATTGGTCAATATAGCCAATAATTAATTTGAGAGGTCAGGACTTGTTTATTATAAATTCAATGTACAACGACAGAACCATTAGCATAGAGGGAAAATTTTTTTTTGGCATATTCGTTGATGTACACTCCAAACATACAACATCCATAATTATACGCGTGATATCAAAAAAAAAATCATTGGTGTCCACATTTAATATGCGAAATGGGTGATGTAGTACAGTGAAGAGAGTTTGAGAATCCATGGCCGGTCATATTGTTTATGGTACTCTCTTTCTTGACATCCAACAAAAAAATAAAATACTTTTTTTTTTACTTTGTTTAATGGAAAGAATCTTAGGCAAAACTTGGGGGATTTATATCTATATTCTATGCGGTACATATAATATCAAACAATTAATCAGTCGATCATATAAAATAAATATCAAACAATCAGTCCAAGCTAGGACTGCTACTAACATATTGCCAGTCCTTTTCCATGTCTTTTTCTTAGTTTAATGTAGTGCTCCTCTATAAAAGCCGGCAGCTAGCACCTAGTTCTACACAGTGTAACCAAAATCAATTATGGCATTTCAAGGTTATCCAGTCTTAGGCCTCCTAGTTCTTCTTGGCTTATTGACTAATGGCATTGCTGTTTCACCAAGCTATGACACTGCTTCACTCAACCGGACTAGTTTTCCCAGAGGTTTTATTTTTGGGACTGCATCAGCGGCTTATCAAGTAATTAAATCACAATTTTCTCTATGTTAATTTGTATCAAAGTTTTACTGCAAATGTCGTGAGGGGTCAAGCATATGATCAATATTATTATGTTCTCATGTGTGTTCTTTCAAATTTCCAGTATGAAGGTGCAGCAAAAGAAGGTGGTAAAGGACCAAGCATATGGGACACTTACACTCACAAATATCCAGGTCTCTTTCTCTCTCCATCGATATAAAACTTGAAAATATGAGTTACCAATGAATGTTATGCAATATTGTGTTAAAATTAATTCTAAACAAAATTATTTCAAATCTGCTCTATTTTGTTCATTTCACTGTTAAACTTTTTTTTAGATCTATCAATATATAAATTGTTGCATTATTTAAAATTTTAGATTTATAAAATTTATTCTGAACTATGAAATGGATCTATATATATTAAATGAAGATGATTAATTGTCCACATGTTAGTAGCACCAAGTCCCACGCCCTTGGAGTTAAAGGATGGTACCCAATCCACCATGAATGAAATGAAGATCGATGATTATTTTCTTTACCTACTCCAATAAAATAAGTACAAGGCTGGAAAAATGAGACAACTATGAGGATTCCAAATTTTATACCTGATTTTTGCCTGAGTTTTAGGAGAGAGAGACAACATAGTTGGCCGGCCCTTGAGTGAAGTACATGTTTGTTTTCGGAATCTTGCTGCTCAATTCTCTGTACATGTAGTGGCATTAAAAAAATTATTTTTCTTTGTTCCTGTTTAACACTAGCCCAGAGCCTAGAGTATATGCTCTTGCTTGCCACAGCCTCTGTAGATCGTGAACACCTGTGGGACCAAATTAGTATTGTAAAGGTCAAGCAGACCATCATCTATGTGAGGATTTTTGTGCAGTTTTGCGTGTCTGCAGGCTTACTGTATTAAAAAAATGACAAAAAGAAAACTACGAAACATGAAATACTTGGGTCATGACTGGCCAAACTATGAACATGTCAAAGACTTGTTTCGAAAAGGACGAGTCAATGTCAGAGCAAATAAAACATACCACAATTAATAAGAAAAATTATCCTCTTCCCATAGGAAAACTGGGGAAGTAAAGGTAGTTTTGTTTATGAAAAGAAAATACCACCCATACTTTTAATGTGGTGGTCACTTTATAAGTATAAGTGTTTGTAGATTGTAGAGGGTAAAAGTTGAGGTTCAAGTTTCTAGGAGGTAGTTTTACACACACATATACACTTAGATTAAGTTAGTGTAAAATTTTTATCTTGTATAAAAATAAAATAAAAAAAAGAAAGAAAGAAAATAGAAATTTATTCATTTATGAAAGAAAACAATTACAATAATTAAGTACCAATAAGTATGTATCTTCAAAATAGAAATTTATTCATTTATGGAAGAAAACAATTACAATAATTAAGTACCAATAAGTATGTATCTTCACCCACCAACATGTGGGGCAGCCACTTAACACTCATTCATGACTTGTTTGCCAACAAAACAAACTATATAAAATGAGGAAATTGAGAACATTATAGTTGCACTGTTGGGAATTCAATGTATTAGACCATTACATATGGCATAGTGGTGGTCAATTTGGTCATCTTCATATTTGTAATATATAATCTGAATCATGAATTAAATGTATTTTAAATGGAAGTGATCTTAATATTGTGAGTTCATGATTTTTTTATTTGTTTATCTGTAGTAAATGTTCCAATTTTCCGTTGTTAATCTTTGTTTGTGTGTGAGAAGTTAGGGTCCAAGGCTTTTTGTCTAATTTTGTAAAGCCAAGATCAGTGACTCCCTGCACGAGTCTGTGTTGTAAATGAGGAATTTTAGTATACAGTAAAAATCTCGGACTCGGACTTAAGCACTTAAGAGGTGAAATCAGGGTCCAGATTAGATTTATAAAATAAGTGAAGTTTGTGGTAAGTTCATTAAAGGGTAATTCTTCAATTTTTTTTCCCTATTCCTTCCATAAGTAAACTTTAAACGAGAAATAAGTCGTATTTGTTATGGTTGTGAGGCTTACGTACGAGTTCTAGTTTTCCTATGGCTCAAATTACTAGTTTTAAATAATGAAAGAAAAACAAAAAATTCTTTTCTTTAAATACAATATTAATTTACAATGAAATTGCAGGTAGGATAATGGATGGTAGCAGTGGAGATGTAGCTGTGGATCAATATCATTGCTACAAGGTAAGTTGTTCCATGCTTATAATAGAAATTGAAAGAATGAACACTTATTTACTTTTTTAATTATCTCCTAGTTTTCAAGAATACAAATTCTTTCTCCCAATTTTTGTATTCCACTTTATACCATATGAATCACAATTTGTCATGTATTCTTCTTACTTTTCTTATTAAATAATCAAAGTTTAAAATGGGAAAAAATAAAATACATGATATCTGGGACATTTTTCGACAATGGCCCAAATCTCCCCTTGGGTTTGTTATAAGCACTTGTTTATGTAGAGTCCAGTCTAAAATTCACGGTGTACAATAAAAATAAAAAAAGATAATGATGCTTTGACAAGAGAGAAACCAAAATGCCAATAATAGAAAATGTTTATAATTTTAAGTCTAAAACTTCGACCCATAGATAGCAAAGAAAGGAAATTAAGAGAGGTTGTGAGGTAGAGAGTAAAGGTTTCTTTGTACTGGTATTTTTCAAGGTAGTCAATACCGTACCGGTACCAGCTGTACCGGCTGGTATGTACCGTACTAGTATGTATACCGGAATCGAAACATCAATGTTTCATACTGGTTTAAATACCAGCCGTACCGGCCAATTTCGGCCAGTATCCGGCGTATCGACCAGTACAGAAAAATGTGTTTTTTTTTTTTTTTTTTTTTTTAAGTTTTGTAATTTTTGAATTTTTGTTAGGGTAGAATGGTAACTTATTTGTATTAACTTATTAGTATTATTTGTTTTCTTAGTATGCAATGGTAACTTTTAAGCTTTCTATTTTTTTTTTCTTTTAATTGATACTAAAGTCTAAAACCATGAATAATTAGTTCTGAATTGAAGAAATGTTTTATAGTAAACTTTTATATTTATTATAATACACACACACACACACACACACACACACACACACACACACACATACATACATACATATATTTTTATTTATTTATAAATATAAAAAATAGTGATAAACCCGAAACGGTACACTGGTATTGACCGGTATCCGAAATATATCGTACTGCTGGCCAAATCGATACAGCATCCGGTACAGTATTAACTCCCTTGGTATTTTCACTTCCAAACTTTAGAATAGCAAGAATCTTTTCTAGCTGAATGGATTTTTGTTCTAAAGTTTCAACTCTAACACTCAATTTGGTTAGGGTGAATATGAGAAGGATGGAAAAGGGAAGGGGAAAATGGGGGAGAAAATGTTGTTTTCCTTTGTTTAGTTTAGGAGAGAAAACAAAAGAAAAAGAAAATAGAGATGCAAAAAATCATTCGAGTCAAGTGAGTTATGATTACACATTACCCCTCAAAGTTGTTATTCAAGTCAAGTGTATCATGATTACTTGATTAGCTTTCATGTTTTGCTGACATCTAATTATACGTGCTAGTCTTGAATCAATAGGTGGAGGAAACATAGTGAACGTGCTGTGTTGTGTGTGTGTGTGTGTGTGTGTGTTTTTTTTTTTTCATGCGAGTAGTTAATATATATATATATATATATATATATATATATATATATTATCATCATTTTATTTTTTAATTTGCGTATGGGTTTTTTATGAGAAATATTTTTTGTTATAAAAAAGTAGAGTGATATACTTATAAATTTATTTAATATGTTTGTGGGAAATATAATAAAAAAATTATAATGTTTTATATAACATAGGCATGAGAGTAAATTTATCCCAATTACATTTTCACCATCTCATTTTTCTTTTCGAACAAACAAAAAAACTTTTCTTCCTCCCAACCAATCTCATATAGTGGAATTTTTTTTTTTTTTTTCTCTATCCTCCCAACATTTTTCACCCCTCCACTTATCTATCTCTCCAACCAAATGGAGCCTAAGGCTAAAATGTGACTAGCAATTTTTGAACCGATGAGATGCCTATTATATTAAGAGTGGGTTTGGATCCGCGTTTCCAAACCCACGTTTGTGTTTTCAGACCTTTTTTTTTTTTTTTTTTCCCAGCGCGTGAATAGTAACATCGCATGAATTTACTGTACAAGAAAAAAACACTGTTCATGCATTGTTTATGGATCTCACGGCACTATTCACACGTTTAAAAATTATTTTGCTACAGTATTTTCAGTTTTCAGTTTCAGCAAAAATAAGTTGTATCCAAATGGACCCTAAGTTTAAGGTGCTACTAATGACTAGTTTTTGGGTAGGGAGAAAGGCTTTGGACCTCCCAGGTGCTATTTACGTGATTTGGTGTAGTTTGCTTTATGCTTGGGAAATGGGTTAGTTGTTTTTCATATAATTTTGGAAACAAAGTGGCCTAAACTCATTGGCTGCTATTTCCTAGTCATTGCAACTCTTGGTAGTTGCATTTGGTGGCTACAATAGGCTAGGCTAGTCATTTTAGGGTCCGTTGTATTTTTTGGGTGGGAAAGATATCAAGGTAGCAAACTTGGGCCACAGACAACAGGAGCATAAGACGAGGTGGGAATTTCAAGTATAAGACCTCTTATATGTGCCTAAGGTGCTACCAGTGTCCTTAGCCCACTTGATAACATACATGGGTTGGGCTCATGCAAAAAGTTCAAAAAGAACCAACTCATACCCTTCAAATCACAATCCCTCAATTTTCTCAATATGTCACATGAGCTTGACCATATTTTAAAATAATAAAATAAAATATATGGATTGGGCCCAGAAGAGAGTCATGCTTGATTGAATTGGGCCTGTAGTTAATGTGTCACAAAAACGGAAATCATCACATGACATACTGTGATCAATAAAGTATAAAATTTAAAAGAATCAAAATTTAAAACAGTAGTCTTGTAGTATCATTTAGATTTTTTTAAAACAATTTATACATCCTTTGGAGCTACACATTGCAGGAAGATGTTGGGATTATGAAAGAGATGGGTTTAGATGCATACAGATTCTCAATCTCATGGCCTCGAATTCTACCAAGTAAGATTGTCATTTTCATAGTCCTCAATTTTTTAACGTAAAAGGTCAAATCCATCCAATGATCAAAAGAATATAAAAAAATGTACCATCAAGGCATCAAGTACACATCTTAGATTAGAATGGAATGACTATTGTTTTGTGATCATATTATGATCCTAACAATCTCATTTGTCGGACTACTTTTAGAAGGAAAAGTATTTGAGGGTGTGAACAAGGAAGGAATCAAATACTACAACAACCTAATCAATGAGCTCCTAGCCCAAGGTCATAATTCACTCTTAAATTCCACCATGTGCCATAAATTTATCATGCGCTCTTAATTTGCTACTGTTTATTATGATTGAATGTAGGTCTTTGTGACACTTTTCCACTGGGATCTTCCTCAAGCATTGGAAGATGAGTATGGCGGTTTTTTAAGTCCTCATATTGTGGAAGTGGTTAATTTACCTTATACATTTTAAAAAATTTATCATTATTATGATTTTTAAAATTTAAATTGGTGACCCAATTTGAAGAAAAGGAATAAAAGGGGGGCCCATTTGATGAATTTTTTAAAAACTAATGACCTATTTGTAAGGTTGTTAGCTCATTGACTTACAAAATTATTGATTTTGATATCAATTGATAAGAATTTATCATTGAAATTTTTTTGAGAGGTCATGACATGTTAATCTACAAGTTTTTCTTCTTTTTTTTTTTTCTTTTTTTCTTGAGGGTGAACAGTAGAACTTTAATAAGATAAATCAACTAAATCAGCCTGAAGTACATGAAAAATTTGTGATGGAATATCTTCCATCCACACTAAAAAATCTGGTATGTCAATAGCATATCTCGCCAAATTATGACGTTATCTTCTCTCTTAGTGTGAGAGTAAAGTAATTGAGTAAAGCCTAGAGACAGTTTCCTTCACATCATCAACCAACAACCCAAAGGATGCCAAAGAAATATTCTCATCAGCTAGTGCCTTTATTAATACCAAAGAATCACCTTCAAGAACAGCTCGTGAGACTCCAATTTCCTTTGCAAATGAAAGGGCTTTTGCTGCAGCCAGTGCTTCAACTTCCTCTACTCCGAATGCATGAGGCAGAATCTGTGAACATTACAACCACTCCAATACCTGCCTTGTTCTCGCTTGCAAACACCGCCCCATCAAAATTAATCTTCATTAAATCCCGGGGGGAAGGCACCCACCTAGTTCTGTTTCCACTTTGACGAGGTAAGGACTGAGCATGCCCTGGTGATGGAACTATCTGTGGCAGCAAATCCTTCAACAGTTGCTCGACATGGTGAAGGGCTGGTGGTGTCTTCTGGAGTCGGGTTTTGTTCCTTTGTGACCAGATGAGCCATACTGTTACTGCAAACAGTTTCAAGAAGACATTTAACTTCCATTTGTTTATGATATAGTCCTATAATGAGTTAATATTTAATATTTGACTTTATTCATTCCCATTATAATGAGTTATTTGACATACATTCATGATATCATATCATAGCTAACCACAAGATTAGACTAAACTAGATGAAATGACCAAATATAAAACATATTAAAATCAAAAGATTGAATGGAAAAGCGTAGAATTTATAGAACTGAGGTAAAAGTTAAAAGGTGTAATTTAAAATTTAGTCATTATTATATCAATCACTTAGTCTTGTTACTATTCTTCTTAAAAAAAAAAACTTGGTCTTGTTACTATTACCCACTCACAAAATAATTACCATAACAAGGGAAAATTTTAATACGCATAAAAGCTTTTCGCTATTTGGATAGTTACGCTTTCTAGAATTTAGATCATATAACTGAATCAAGCTAAAAATTACGTGCTCACGTACATATGTACAATTGAATAGTGTAAGGTCAATTTCTAATAATTTTGGAGACTTTTGCTTGTATATATTTAGGAATGTTTTTCGGGATTACGCTGGGTTTTGCTTTAAGGAATTTGGTGATCGTGTCAAGCATTGGATCACACTAAATGAACCATGGAGCTACAGCCATGGAGCTTATGCGGTAGGAGGGCTAGCTCCGGGTCGATGTTCTGGGTGGCAACACTTAAATTGCACTGGAGGAGATTCTGGGACAGAACCATATTTGGTGTCACATAATCAACTTCTTGCTCATGCATCTGCAGTAAAAGTGTACAAGCAAAATTATCAGGTTCTAGTGCCACACACCAAATTTTTTCATGTTTACTTTATTTGTACTACTTTTTTTTTTTTTTTTTTTTGCTTGAAAATTTTACTCCATTCAATAAATTAACATGGTTGCATTGCTCTTGATACAAGACAATATGAGGTACTTCATTTGAAAACTATTTGCAGCGAAAATTAACCTAGATAAATTTACAAATTAAATTTGTTTTTCAGTATTAGTACTTGTAAGCATTTCTCTTTTCCATTAGTGTGTGTGGGTTTGGATTAACTTTTTGTTGAAAACTTATTATTAATTTGTTAAATGTGGAGAAAAATACAGTTACATTAGCTTGAGAGTGTCTTTATAATTAAGCAAGCTTTCCCTATGTGCAGGTAGCACAAAAGGGAATTATAGGTATAACCTTTGTGTCAAACTGGATTGTGCCATTCTCTGACGCGAGGCACAACCATGATGCTGCGCTAAGAGCCCTTGATTTTATGTTTGGATGGTTAAGTATTCTAAAACTACATGACTCTTTGTTGTGGCTTTCTTTAAAAATATAGATGTACATCTATATTTTTCTATTTGCTTGTTACTTACAAAGAATAGAAAAAAATTATTTGTTATCAAGAAAAATCCTTCGCTAGTCTTTATATCTATAAATATATTAGTAGACAAAACTAAAAAAACATTCAATTAGGTTCTAAATTGAATTTCAATTGTTGTCTAATTTTGTAACACATGTCCTATTTAAGTTTTATTTATTTATTTATTTATTTAATTTTTGTTCTAAGTGAGTCAATGAGGTATAAAATACAAAGAGTCTAATATAAATAAATAATCAAAAACTCAATTAAAAAAAAAAAGTAAACTCATGTGTATATCTAAAAGAAATTAAAATAAAAAAGTAAAAGAGAAAAAGAGTATAATTTGAATCTATATATGTATGTAATTGTAATTTTTTTTTTTAATTGTAGCGTGTATATGTACAAATTATACACTAGTTTAATATAATATGTACTAGGATTTAAAATTCTTATGGTTTGTGGCAGGTTTATGGACCCCCTAACCAATGGTGACTACCCACACAGCATGCGATCTCTAGTTGGTGATCGATTACCCAAATTCACGAAAGAGCAATCCAAGTTAGTAAAAGGGTCATTGGATTTTCTAGGGCTAAACTACTATATTTCTAGTTATGCTGTTTATTCACATCACTTCAAAGCTGAAAACGCAAGCTACTTGACAGATTCACGAGCTAATCTTTCTTGTACGAACTCAAACATTTGGAGCTATGATTCCATTTTTTTTTATGTAACTCATACGTACTAACAAGACCATGCTTTTTTTCATTTGTTGTGGCAGCTGTGCGCAATGGAATCCCCATTGGTCCAAAGGTGTGTATGATATTGAACATACATAAGATAAAATTGATATGGATCT
This sequence comes from Quercus agrifolia, assembly GCA_029955455.1. Lineage (NCBI taxonomy): Eukaryota > Viridiplantae > Streptophyta > Magnoliopsida > Fagales > Fagaceae > Quercus > Quercus agrifolia. The sequence goes on along the minus strand of JARQAD010000003.1, from coordinate 56,924,935 downwards.
CAAGATTGTTACAAAAATTTGATGCAATTTTTTTAATACAAGTCTTAAATGGTTTAATCTTCACACAACTTATTGATAAAAAAATAAAAAATTTAATAACAATTTAATTGTTTATTAGTATCATTCTCTGAGATAGTATGATAACAAAAGAAGAGTAGTTCCAAAGATGTGATGAAACGAATGCCATTTATCAGATTTTGTGTGTTTACACTAAATTATAAGATCGTTGAATTTTTAAAATGTCGCTTGTCTCATATCAAATATTATATAATAAAATTTGAGTTAGGAATTAGGATTTCAGTTTAATGTCCAGGAATTTGGATTATTTTAATTATTGAATTAGGATTTCAGTTAAATTTTTTGCCAAATGTTTTTTGAATTGTTTTGAATTATTGAATGTTGAACAGTACAGAAAATATTTTTAGTTAAATCTTGAATGAAAAAAAATAATAATAATAAGGAAAAATTTTGTTTGGAGAGAAACTCTTTAAACTCATTTCTATATATTTTTATTGGATGTAAATTTTGAAAATTAATCGCGGATTGCATGTTTTTATTATATCATCTATGCTTGAAATATTTCAAAAAGATCAAAATTAATAACTATGTCATTAATCAAATGTTTAAATTTCAAGTTTTTATGGTTTAAAATTATGCATAAAAAATAATTTTATTGATCAAATATTAAAAAATATGCAACACAATAATTAGATTTTCAAAATCCACATCCAATAAAAAGATATAAGAGAACTTGGAGAGAAACCTCGTTCAAATAGTAAAAGCAAATCCAGGAAAAAAAAAAAAAAAGGAGAAAAAGAAAAAGGAAAAACCATATTTAGAACACTTAATTGTGGGAGCATATCTATTTTCCTAGTCCATTTCTAAGCTATGCCATTGCCAATTGTACCTTACTTTGCCACAAGTAACAGGGTGATCACGATTTTTTTGTAGTATGAAAAAGAGGAATAATGATACTCTAAAAATATATTGTATTAGGAGGTGTTCAACAAGCTCCCAAGTTTTGTTCTTATTTTTTTTTATTTTTTTAAACCTACTTTCAGTTTCCTTTTTCATTATTTTTTTTGCTAACAAAACAGTAACATGCTTACCAGCCTCATTACAATGCAGCTTGATTAGATATACAATTCAGATGCAACAATTTCATTATGATATAGTTGTTACTTTAGAAGAGAACTCTAAAGTTATGTAATAATCATTAATTTAGTCATTGTTTCTTAAATAAATTATATATAATATAAATTTATTCCACCATAAGAAAAAAACAAATTTCCTAAATTGCATTTTTTGGAACCCTTCTCGGATATTCTTATAAATTATAACAAACTCCATTTTTCTTTGAAATGACATTTCAGGCTGCTTCAGATTGGCTCTATGTCTATCCAAAAGGAATTCGAGACCTTTTGTTATACACAAAGACAAAGTATCATAACCCACTAATTTTTATTACCGAGAATGGTAATTTTCTTTTGAACTTTCCAATTATGATCCCATAAAGTTATGATACTAGCCATAGGAATATAAAATTTTAATGGAATGTTACGTAATTTGGTGTCCATTTGAATCTAAAAATATGCCACTATATTATAGGAATTGATGAGTTCAATAATGCCTCGTTATCGCTTGAGGAAGCCCTTTCAGATAATCATAGAATTGATTATTACTATCACCATCTTCATTATCTTCATAGTGCTATCAAGTAAGTAGAGAAGAGCTCTCACCATCTGATAGACTAATATTACTTTATTAATAGCAATAACAATATGCCGCATTAACAATTATGAATATATATATATATATATATAGTTGTGACTATAGTCTAATTAATACATATTTTGACATAGGGATGGTGTTAACGTGAAGGGATATTTTGCATGGTCATTATTGGACAACTTTGAATGGAGTTTAGGTTACATAGTTCGGTTCGGCATCAACTATATAGACTACAAAAATGGGTTGAAAAGACATCCCAAACTGTCTGCCTATTGGTTTAAGAATTTCCTCAAGAATAAGTTGATAAATTAATGACTATGCTCATGTTGAACTATATATTGGCATTGGACCATCCCCAAACAATAGACTTTAAGATAATTTCTTCTCTATTTTATGTTCTTTAAAAAATTTTTGTATTCAGTAAAATAAACTAAAAGAAAAATAATGTCACTGTTAACAAATTCAAATGTTTCTTAATAATCAATGTATATAATGATTCTCTCAAAAACTTAAGTTATTGGAAGATGATGAATTTATTCATTTAAGGTGAACACAGGGGATTGAACCCATGACTTCTTACTCTGTTACCATGGATGGAGCCATGTAGTTATTATGCCTATTAAGAGATGGTGAATTTATTCATTTAGCCTCTGTTTGGATAGGCGTTTGCGTTTTGCTTCTGCGTTTTCCCTTTTTTTTTTTTTTTTTTTTTTTTTTTCACGCGTTTTCTCCCCACAGCGGTTACTGTTCATGTACGGTACATGAACAGTAGCCGCAACTTTTGACCACTTTTCCGTGAACAGTGCATCCGTGCACTGTTCACGGACCCACAAATTTCATTTTTTATCAATTTTTTCATTACAAATGGGTCCCACGGCACTATTTACACATTTAAAAATTATTTTGCTACAGTAATTTCAGCAATAAGTTTTCAGTTTCAGCAAAATAAGTCTTATCCAAACAGACCCTTAGTGTTTTCGGTGAGTACTTTGATGGCTTCTATGGCGTTGGGGTTTTAACCTTTTGTTTTTATCAAAAAATTGATCAATCAGGATGTATAGGATTTTAAGTTGTTAATTTGTTATTGAGTGTGGTATTCCTTATTCTCCCATTTGAAAAAAGAAAAAAGAAAAAAGAATGATGTGGCATCATTTCATTAGAGGGTGTAAAGAGAGAGTTTTATACGGAATCCTTAATGAATTTAAAATCTTTCAGGCTGCTTCAGATTGGCTCCATCTCTATCCAAGAGGATTTCGAAAGATTCTATTATATGCAAAGAAAAAGTACCATGACCCATTAATTTTTATTACCGAGAATGGTAATTTTCTCTTGAACTTTTCATTTATGTTCGCATAAAGTTATGGTACTAGCCATAGACATATAAAATCTGAAATGAATGGTAGTTTGATTTCCATCTGAATCTAAAAAATTTGCACTATATAATAGGAACTGATGAGCTCAATAATGCTACATTGCCGCTCAAGGAAGCTCTTGTAGACAACTATAGAATTGATTATCACTATCGCCATTTTCAGTATCTTCATAAGGCTATCAAGTAAGTAGAGAAGATCTCTTTCAAATCTAATGATAATATGACTTTGTTAGTACTAATATCAATATGCAGTATTAACAATTATGAAAATTGTTGTTTCTAAAGTCCAATTGATCCATTTTTCGATGTAGGGATGGTGTTAACGTGAAGGGATATTTTGCATGGTCATTATTGGACAACTTTGAATGGAGTTCAGGTTTTACCGTTTGGTTTGGCATCAACTATGTAGACTACAAAAATGGGTTGAAAAGGTATCCCAAATTTTCTGCCCATTGGTTTAAGAAATTCCTCAAGGAATAAGATGACAAATTAATGACTACGCACATACCATTTACAAAACAATGTCTGTAACCTATAAAATAAAAGAACATTAATGTCATTGTTTACAAACTCAAATGTTTCTTAATTAAATTTCTCTCTCTCTCTCTCTCTCTCTCTATATATATATATAAGGTGGTGTATTTTGTAAAATAATGTAAAGTATGATTGGAATTTGTTTCTAGTGCTTCTTACAAATGGTTCAATCTCTAAAAACGATTTAAACTGGACCGAAGTTGATAAAAATGAACTGAAATGTTGTGCTGATATGGCTCAACAAGAACGTAACAAATAACTCATAACATGTCTATTTGAAGAAGACAAATAACTTTCAAATAAAAAATAACAAATAACTCATAACTTTCAGGAATTTAGTTGTTTTAAGATTCAAAATAACTTTCAAATTCCAACTTTCAAGTTAAGCTCATAACATGTCTATTTCAAGCCCAATTCAAATACTACTTGTTATGCTTTAAAGGACATGATCAGGCATCCCTAGAGAGGTTTTCGATTAGGGTTGTGTAATCAAGTTTCTCTCAGTCACACCATTCTAGAGAATTTCAAGTAAATTTGAACATCAGTTGGTAAACAACATGAAACCAAAGCTACGTCCACAGACTTGCTATTATGAAGAAAACCATAAAGAAGTTCTTGAAGATGATCAGAGGTTTCAATCATGATCAAGGTTGCATCATTCATGGAGGTGGTCCATACATTAGAAGAGTTCAAATGCTCTACTGTAGCGAAAGGTTTTCTCTATAAGTTGTCTACAAGTCATAAATTCTAGGAAAATGTTCTTCTTGAGATTGTAAAACTTCTCTTACTATAGTGGATTTGCTTAATTAGGAAAGTTTTCCCCTAATAGTTTTTACAGTGGGACAATTTTTCATTGGGTATACACATGAAAGTAAAGTTCCACATTGACGAGAAGAATTGGTAGTTAATATAACATAGTTGAGCTTATATCAAATGAGCTTAATTAGGCCATTTGGGTTAAGTAAAGTCTCTATATGTTATAATAACTACTCAAGGACTCCCCCCAAGATATTTATCTCCCCAAAATTATTCCATTGGTTTTCCCTAGATTACCATATTGTGTGTCAAGGGTGGAGCCAGGGGTGTCAAGGAGGGGCAATTCCCCCCTGACTCCACCAAAATTTTCATAACCATCCATCTCTTCTATATGACTTTGCCCTCATTTAAGTCATTAAAAGAGGAAAACACAAAACAAGTATATATGAACCACAAAATGACAGTCTAGTTAAGTTTTTATATTTTATTCAGACACAACGAAGTTAATTTTTTATATTTTATTTGGACACATCAAAGTTAAGTTATATTAAAAGCAAATCAATATTAACTTGAGCTTGCCTCACCTTTTCACTTTTCTCACCTAGCACACAAGTATACTTTATAACGCTTTCAACAAAAAAAAAATTCAGCAAAAAGTTAATAAGTTGTCACAGCATTCCCCCCCCCCCCCCCCCTAAAATGTTAGAAATACTATAATTTTCACAATAGTTGAGTTGGTAAATTTTTATTTATTCTTACTTGGACCCATATATCTTGACATTATTTTATTTTTCTACAAGTAATGGTTAGGAAAATTATTAGTTTGCCTTGTAGTATTGTACTAGTAATGTAAACTTATATTGTAAACACAAAATGTGTACAATGTTGTAAACATTTGCAAAAAGTGTATAATTTTTTTTTTTTTTTTTTTTTTTTGAGGAACCAATCAGTGCGTGTTATTTATCAATTAACCGGGAAAATCAGAAACGACAAGGGAAATAATGTCTAGAGGAACATGCCCCATCCAAACTAAAATAAGAAAAAGAAATCATAACTCTCTTGGCTAAGGTATGGGTTACAACATTGTCATCCTCCTAATATGAGAGGAGTGGCTCACAAGCGAACTAGCAATAGATTGAATGTCTTTCACAAGATGTCCAGTGGTTGAATGTCTTTCACAAGATGTCCTGTGGATGCAGAAGATGAATTGCATTGATTAAGAGCCTTTACAACTATCATGGAATCACCTTCAAAATAAGAATGACAAATTCCTAATTCCAAAATGAATTAAATTACTCTTCGTGCTGTTACTAATTTAAACCTATAAAACAACCCCAACATTTTTTTTTACCTTAGAATTATTTTATTTTTTCATGTCTCTTTCCATTTTAATTCATGTCTCTTGTTTTTTTTTTTTTTTTTTTTTTTTTCATAGTTTCAAACTCTAGGTTTTTTTTTTTTTTTTATTAACTTAAATTTTAAATACTTAAAAAAATAGAGAAAGCATGTTGAATTCTATATATCTTTAAAGTAATTGTTTTTTGATAAGTTGTATCTTTAAAGTAATTGAATATACTACTTTGCAAGTGACAAATTATTTCAAATTAATTATATATTAGATTTTGTATGACAATAGCATTAGTTTACAATTGTATATTTATTTTTTTATAAGAATTTATTAATAATTTTCAAATTAATTTTTTCTTTTAATTTTACCCCTAAACTGAAATCCTAACGCCGCCACTGTTGTGTGTTATATATTTTTTTGCTCCTTTTAATTTTGCACAATATTAGTGATTATTTGCACTAACCAACATAATATGATTAATTGGTTAATTCATTCGACCGGGATCTAAGATCCCTAACAAGTTGGAAGGTTGCTATATCTACCATTACCATGCCAAATATAACATGTGTAGTTCATAAACCAAACCAATATATGGATACTCCTAAAAATTCCTATGTATAAAGTGTTGCAGTACATCAGGAGTTGTCTTGGTTAGTGCATCTATTTTCGAAAAAACAAACAAAAAAAAAAAAAAATTGATCTACCTATCAAAGATTTCATTGATTCAGATTAGGCAAATTGTATTGATTGTAGAAGATCAACTACAGATTACTGCATCTTCCTAGGTGAATCTTTAATCTCTTAGAAATTCAAATAAATAAATAAATAAACTAGCCTATAGTCTCTAGGTCATCAACAGATGCTGAATATTGAGCCATGGCAGATAACATGGATTTTAGCTATCTTAAAAGATTTTCAGATTGATCACTCTAAACCAGCTTTGCCGTTTTGTGCCAATCAAGCAACACTGGACATTGGAGAGAATCAAGTTTTTCATGAGAGGATGACCAAGCATATAGAGATGGATTGTCATGTATTGAGAGGTAAAGTCTATTAGGTTCTAAGGAATTAGGAACTAATGTTTTAGAACTTTAATGTGTAATGTTGGCAAACCATGATCAAAACATTTAGTTTAGATTTAGGCTACTCAAAGTGTGTTTTTGTGTAAAGTTGGAATCGAGTGTATTGCAGGATTTATTGTGTAAATCTACAAAGCTCGATCGATCGAAAATTAGACTCGATCGATCAAAGCTCGTGCAGATTGTTTTTCTACAGAATTTTCCAACTCAAGCCCAAGCCCATATGACGTGTAGGTTTTAATGTTTTGCTTCAAGTATAAAAGGAAAAACCCTAGCCACATTTTACTGTTGTTGTTTATGTTGTGTGTGTGAATCTCTTGTGAGATCTAGAGGTTTTTGCCTTCATACATACTTCGGGTTATCAAGATTAAGATTGATGTCGAGAACTTGGTGATCGTTTCAGTTACTGCATAAAGAGCTTAAAGAAAAACACAAGTGGGGGTACTTGTGGTTGCTATGAATCCAAGAAAGAAGTAGTTCGTGGAATCGGAGCTGTCACATGGTTATGGTAGTAAGTTTTCTACTCGAGGTAGCAATAGGATGTTAGTGGTCTAAGTCACTATTGTAAAACTTCAATTCCTTCATAGTGAATCTATTTTACCTTAAGGATAGCTAGGTTAAATCCTCTCAAGGTTTTTTACTGATTTGGTTTTCCAGGGTTATCATATCGTTGTGTTTTTTATTTTCCACACTATTTCAATGATATGATTTATCTGTGACAACCTAGATCTGTATAATTTACCTAAGTTAATCACTTAACTAAATTACTAGGTTAATCTGTTTACGTTTAAGGGGTCTTAAAACGTACAAAGTCCAAGAAGGTGAGCTCAAATTGCTACATGGTACCCTCATCAATATTCATCAATCCAAAGCTCATCTTGAGGGGGAGTGTCAAAGATCAACAAAGAAATAAGATAACAGTTAAACAATAGCAGTCTAGCCTTTTCCTTAATGCTTCATTTGTTTCCATGAAAAACCTTGTGTAAAGATAGTTTTTTATGTCTTTCAATGTTTGTTAGTATAAAAATAGATGAGTAAAAGGAAAACTATCTTTGATCAACATAAAAAGTATGACTTATTTTTAAAGATTGTTTTCCATTAAATTTTTTTGGAAAATAACTCTATCTCACAGCAAGCTAAACAGGGGAAGTTAAGAGATTTTTTTTCAACTCATTTAAAGTTGCTACCTATAAAGTTGTGATTTACAACTATGTTTTATGTTGGCTTTATTCCATGACAAAAAGTATTGTTGTTGTTGTTGTTGTTTTTTTTTTTTTTTTTTTTTTTTTGGGAGGAAAAATGACAAAAAGTGTCGTAATTGCATTAATTTTGTTCCTTATATTTTGTGGGATTTTATTGTATTGGGTTTAGTATTAAGTTGGTGAAGAATCGAGTATAAAATGAAGATCAGTGCAATTTCACGACTAGCTCGCCATAAGCTCGCAAGTAAAGGTTCGTGCGAAAAGGGCACGTGAGAAGCACATGTTGGAAGCTAAAGAGTCAAGTGTCAGGCTTCATTTTGCGAGTACTTCGCGAGACAGGCCATCTCGCGAGGTACCCACGAAACACTTTGTCTGGAGGATTTTAAGTGTGACTTTCTTACCCTTCACTCATACTATATATATCCTCATTACTCACAAAAGTAAAGGAGGCTATTTAGATAGAAAATCCATAGATAGGTTTTCTACAACACAACACACTCATCTTTTAGAGAGAGAGCTACTCATCCTTAGTAAGAAATTATTGTAGCCTCTTCTCCTTCTCTCTCCCATTATCATACCTTGAGAGGAGATTTGTACCTAAATACAACCCCATCTATTCAAAGTGTAGAGAGTGTTTTGGAGCTTGGAAAGCTTTAGGGATTTACCAAAAGAAGCCGATGAAGTTTGGCAAATGCAATCGAGCATATTGCGAGATCCGAAATGCTAGAGAAGACATGACTCCGAGAAGTCTGTTGGTAGCAGGAGCTTGGAGGGCTCAAGTACATGGGGTAGATTAGGATTTGAGGGTCTTTTGTTATTCATGTACTCCAACTTTATTCTCTAGTAGATCGATTTCGACTTAGAGGGTCACGGTGAGGTTTTTCGCCGAATTCTTTGATTTCCTCTTCGATAACACATCTTGGTGTTATCTTGTGTTTGTATCTCTCTTCCCTTACTCTTGTGCTTTACATTTATTGTTTGTTGTTCATGTTTTTGCAGAGTAGTTCTTGGTTCATTGCGCACATTTACTCTTGTTCCACACTTTGATTAAGTAAGAGTAAAAGTAATCTAGCCGTTTATTTTAAAATTTGGGGTCTAAACATGCTCGTGTGTTTAAGCACAAATTTGAGCCCTTTCACTACCAAACATTGGAAAATGAGATAGTTTTATAGAAAATGCTTCTTGAAAAATGATTAATTTTTTAGAAAACATCATCGCTAAAACAAGCAAAGCGTTAAATTGTTTGTAGTTTTAGATTTATATATCCTACAACATGAGAGGCACATGTTGTACTAATACCCGTGGTTCTAGATTGTTAATTTTGTTAGGATTAGCTGTTTGTAATAGTTTAGAGAGAGAATATTAGTTAGAGAAGATAATCACGTTTTGCTCTGTTTTCATTGTATATAAATAAAATCTTTGTACAGACTAATTAATCAATCCATTAAAGGAATTTTCTCAATCTTGATTTTGATAGGATAGAATCTATTTTGGAGGATATCTATAATCGTACGTACAATGTCAAACAATCAGTTGAAGGATAGCTATGATGACTAGCATATTGCCTATCCTTTTCTATGTTTTTTTTTTTTTTTTTCATCTCTATTTTTATCTTTTCTAAAAAAAATAAGATTACGTAGTGCTCTTCTATAAAATAAAAAAAGAAAAAACCAACAGATTATATCTAGTTGCTACACAATAAAAGCGCAAAATCAATTATGGCCTTTCAAGGCTATCCAGTCTTAGGCCTCCTAGTTCTTCTTGTCTTATTGACTAATGGCACTGCTATTTCACCAAACCTTGACACTTCTTCACTACAACTGGACTAGTTTTCCCAAAGGTTTTGTTTTTGGGACAGCGGCAGCGGGTTATCAGGTAATTATGTCACAATTTCCATTATGTTAATTTGAATCATAGTTTTTCTTCAAATGTCCTGAGATACCAAGAATATGATCAATATTTTCATGTGCACATGTCTGTTCATTCAAATTTCCAGTATGAAGGTGTAGCAAAAGAAGGTGGTAGAGAACCAAGTATATGGGACACTTTCGCTCATAGATATCCAGGTCTCTCTCTCTCTCTCTCTCTCTCTCTCTCTCTCCAATGTACAAATTGTCATGTTATTTAAAATTTAGAATAACTTGATACTCATACACTTTTAGATTTATAAAATTTATTGTTATTATTAAATTTAAAGGAAAAGAAAATAAGGAGATTCTTTCGTTTAAAATAATGGTAGGTAATAAGGTAATGTAAGTGATGGATTTAAATGAGAACTAGTAGCAGTTGTGAAATTGTATAGTAAAGATTACAGACGCAATTCCCTACATTGTAGTAATTTACAATTATAACAAAAGTAATGCTAGGGATACTACCACTTTTCATACATGAAGCTAACAAACTTATGTGCCACCAATCTCTAAAACATATGGACAAAGTTTGTGTACAAATTTGGTTGTAGCCTAAGCCCACAATTTCATTCAATATCTTTTTATTAGATATGAATTTTGACAAATCCACCATTCAATTACATTTTCTTTTTATATCCTCCATACTAACAAAATTTTCAAAGATAAAAAATCGATAACTATTTCATCAATTAGTTGTTTAAATTGCAAGTTTATGTAGTATGAAATTATACATAAAAAATAAGTTTATGGATCATATAGTAAATAAAATCCAATTAACACAAAACTTGACATGTGTGTTAAGAAAGTAAAGAACATGTAATCCAATGGTTAGATTTTCAAAATTTGTAGCAATGTTAAATTTTTAAAAGGAAGTTGTAGCTTTAGGCTACAACCAAGTTTATAGCCAAATTTTGTCTAAAACATATTTTAAACATTCATTTATTAGGTGGTTGAAGTCCACCAACCATATATATTGTCACATCCATTTGTAAATTTTATGTAGTAAAACTTGTAGAACTTATCATTTTCCTACAATAAATTAGCTAAAGTATAGATCTATTAGGGTTTTTGACCCCAATTATTACCAAATTAATCAAATTTTAACCAATTAATTGATTAATTTTGATCTTGATTAAAATGATTAATGCTTCAAATAAGGACAGATCACATGAACACCAAGAATGACAACCTAAGAAAACTTATGAAACTATGGTTTCATAGTAAAAAACATGGGGAGGATTTAACTTAAAAAAAGTCCACAAGGAAACATTTCACTAAATAAAATGGAAGTTTGTACAGTGGACTTAACCCTAAATCTATTGTTACCTCATATAGTACTTACTCACATGACCACACGTTCTCGCAAAGAGAATAAGATGATGCTCCTTTCCCTCTATCTTTTCTCACTTTGCTAATCTTCCCTTCTAACACGAGTCGAGTGTAGGCGTAGCTCCGAATCCACGGGCTCTTCTACTATAAAACTATTGCACACAAACTCTCCTGTTTTTTACTTTGAAATCTCCACCCAAAGATTTAGATCAACAACTCTTGTTTATTGAATGCAAAAACTTTACTTTATGATTGGATCTATTATTTGCACAAGGTCACCAGTTGTAGCTTCAATAGGGATTGGAAAATCTCAAAATTTGTGTACAAAACACTTCCCCCCTCTTTCTTCCTTTCTTCCTTAACTGAATTCCAAACTAGAAATGAGTTGTATATGTTATGGTTATGAGGGTTAAGTACTAGTTCCATTTTTCTTATGGATTTAATAGTCTAATTACTAGTTCTTAAATAATAAAAGAAAAAAAAAATCCTTACAGTGAAATTGCAAGTAAAATAAAGGGTGGAAGCAATGGAGATGTAGTTGTTGATCAATATCATCGCTACAAGGTATATATGTTGTTCGGGGTTCATAATAAAAATTGGAAAGAAAACCAGACATATGTGGACAAAGTTTAGCTACAAAATTCGTTGTTGCATAAAGCTACAACCAATTTTGTAGTTAAACTTTATCCTACATATAATTAGCTCATAATTACCAAGAGTTGTTTAGCACAATTGCACAGTTTTGTTTTCTTTATAAGGAGAACTGGGGTTCTTATCATTCTTTCTCCACTTGTTTATATATATATATAAAAGATTGTCACATGCTTTTTTCTTATTATTGACCATATCTAACCAAATACAAGAGAATCACAATAGAAGAAATCTTCATTTCAGCTTTTTCCAACAATTTATATATGCTTTGTGATTACACATGGCAGGAGATGTTCGGATCATGAAAAAGATTGGCTTAGATGCATACAGATTCTCAATCTCATGGTCTCAAGTACTGCCAAGTAAGATTATCATTTTCATAATCCCATAAAAGGTCTGAACAATCCAATGACAAGGACATAAAAATGAATATCATCGAGTACACATCTTAGGTTGGAATGGAATGACTATTGTTTTGTGACCATATTATGTTCCTAACAATCTCTTTTTTGTGACTTATTTTAGAAGGAAAACTATCTAGGGGTGTGAATAGAGAAGGAATCAAATACTACAACAAACTAATCAACAAGCTCTTAGCCAGAGGTCATGAATAATTATTAAATTCCATCACATATCATCAACTTATCATGCTCTATTAATTCACTTTTGTTTGCTATGATTGAATGTAGATCTACAACCCTTTGTGACCCTCTTCCATTGGGGTCTTCCCTAGGCATTGGAAGATGAGTATGGTGGTTTCACTACCCAAAAAAAAAAAAAAGTTCTATAGCCACGTTTTTAAAATGCGGCTATAGGTCAGAAAAACGTGGCTATAGCCCGATTTGGCCTATACTCATGTTTTTTTAGGCTGCGTTTTTAAATGTGGCATAGACCCCGTGACTATAGGCTTGAGGGGTCTATGGCTGCACTTTTTCAAATGCGGCCTAAGACCAGGACTTATGGCCATGTTTAAAACACAGCCTAAGACCAAGACCTATGGCCGCGTTTAAAACATGGCTATAGCTTTTGCCTTAGGCCACATTTTAAACACGGCCATAGGTCCTAGTAAATTTACCTTATGATCGACAATTTTATTCATTTGAATTTGAATTAGTGTACTTTTAACAAATTTCATTGTGATTATGATCTTTAAAATTTTAATTGATGACCAAAATTCTAAGGAATCGAAAGGGAGGAGGGGGGACATTTTGATTACTACTACTTTTAATTAATGACTTATTTGTGAAGTTGTTGGCTTATTGTCTTACGAAACTATTGAGTTTGATATTATTTGTTAAGAATTTATCACTGAAAACTTGTTATGTGTGATCATGATATGATACATTAACGGAATATTAACCTACAATTTAATAAAGAAAATTAATTTCCCCTTGTTTTCAATATAGTCCTATATTGAGTTATTTGACTTCTTTTTGTTTCCAATATAACCCTTCTGTCCAATTTGCTCCACTAAAATGATATCGTTTTCAAAAATGAAAAATATTAAGGCTAATAGAGAGAGACAAAATTAGATAGAATGACTAAAAATTGAAAATATATTAAAGATAAAGGATTGGAATAAGAAAAAAGGAATTTACATGATTGAATTGAAAATCTGTAAAAGTTAGAAAGTGTAATTACACCAATTTGTGATTTAGTAAGTATTTGTATCAAGTGCTAAGTATTATTATTATTATTATTATCTATATATATATATATATATATATATATATATATATATATAATCGAAGCTTTTGAAGCTCCCACAATTTTCCACGTCAGCATAAAAAAAAAATTTAGAGAATAAAAATTTATTTTAAAAAAAAAAAACTAAAACCCTTAACTATTTCTCCCTAAGACAAACCTGATAAAATTTACTCTCTCCAACTCCTAAAAAAAACACCAACAAAAACCTATTTCTCAGTCTCTTACTCTGTCTCTCCTTCAAACACTGCAAGACCCATACGCAGGAACCCAAAAACGGAAAACCTAGACGCAGAGCTTTCTCTCTTTGATTTTCGGGTTGTGGCCTACTTCCTCTCAAAAGGTAATCTCCTCCGCCCATAAACACTGCCACTGATGGGTTCCTACTCTTTCTCTGATAAAAAAACTTCCTCCACCCATAAACAATACCTCCGATGGGTTCCCATTCTTTCTCTGATTTCTTTTTTTTTTTTTTTAAACAAATATAAAAGGTAAATTAGATTTGTTATACGTTTTCAAATTTTACAATTTCAATTGGCTTTGGTTCTAGATTTAAATTCAGAAATTAGGGCTTAGAAAATAGGATTCTAATGTGACTTATTAAATGTTTTCTTTTATATATATATATATATATATATATATATATATATATATATATATATATATATTAATTTGTCTCTTTGGATTTAAATCATTCAGTTTCTTTGCAGAGATGAAGTGGAATTTTTCACAATGTCGAGATTCTAATTTCATCAAAGCAAAGGTATTAATTTCTTTTTCTAATATTCTCTTCAATTATGGTTTGTTGTCAATTTAGGAATTTTAGTTCATACCCCTTTTCCTCTCTATTTATTGATGTGAGGGAAAACCCCTAGAAGATGAAATCCTATCTGAGTATTAATGGTTAGTGATCTTTTAAACTTAATCATGTCACTTTAATTTTCAAGTTTTGTTTTCCCACTTATTTGTTCTGTTATTCGTAAGAGGGAGTGAAATTGGGGAATTCTGTTGGTTTGATCTACTTTTGGTTTTTTTGGGTTGCTATTTTAGCAAATTTTTAATTGTGTAGTTTCGGTATTTGATGTCCTCCAACATAAGAATTCTCAGTTTATGCTCTATTTGTATTAATATGAGACCTTTATTATTATTGTTTTTTTTTTTTTTATTTAATTAAAGTTTCTAGGCTATCTCAAGCTTTGGTTTCATGTTTAGTCTCTATTTATTTTGTATTTTAGTTTGATCTGAATCTTCTTTAAGAGTAGCATCTAGATTTATGAGAGGTTTTGTTTGATTCTTTGTTTGGTTGTAGACCCCAGCTTCTTTTCCAATGTCCTCCTTCAGTAACCCACGGGATTATTTTCTGCTTTCTGTTATGCACAGCGAAAGACCAAATCTATATAGTTTAAAAGCTGTCTGCAAATTCCAGTAATAGCAAAGTGAAAAGGTAGAGCTGTGTTTTTCCTTCTTCTATATCTATTTTTGAAGCATATTTCCTAAGACTTTACTGTCATCCAAGATGATATATTGATTGTGGAATCTAATGGGCAAATTGCGAGTTATTTTTCATTGCTATGTTGCCATAACATAGAACAACTGGGTCTTTTGGGATTAAGTGAAGCACTTATTATTTTGAGAATACTAGATACTTTGAAGAAGCTTTCTTCTCAGGGTTCTCATATTTTAGTTCTGTTGACTTCAATTTTGTTTTCATGGTAAGAGGAGTTAACCTTGGTGATTAATTTTCCTTGCTATTTAGTCGGATTCTTCTTGGGGGTGGGGGAAGGACATTATGGGTAGTTGGTTTTGATGCCTTGCTATTTTATAAGTAAGCCCAGATTGTAGATTGTCCCAAAATGCTATTTTACAGAATATTTTGATGTCAAATATATTTTCACCATTAACAATAAAAAAAAGTGAAGCGCTTATTATTTTAGACTCTAACATGTCTTTTAAAATTCTCAAGTTGCATAGTTCTTCTTCTTCCCACAACCCCCCCCCCCCCCCCAAAAAAAAACCATTTATTTCTTCTCCCTCTCTTTCTATTTGTTCTCCTCCCTCTCACTGCCTCTCTGTACTTTATTTCCAAAGGTTAGATCTCTTCTCTCATTTTATAATTTATTAATCAAATTATACCCATCTTTGACACAATCCAAAAGATACAATGAATGGCCAAAACTGATTTAAACTTCTTAACCTCTTGCGATTGCCGCAACAGTTGTTTTTATTCTTCTTACACACGTATAGGGATATCGGAGAGTAAGCAGTGGACGAGCAAGAGTTAGAGTTGTTGTTCTTTCCATCTCCTCAATACTCAGTCTCCACTCCCATTTGAACCTTTCTCTTCCCTGACAACGGAATTAGCCAACTCCTCCAAGAAGGTCACTCTCTCTCTCTCCGACTAAATCCATTTTAGTACGAATAGCATTAGATATTCTTGAATCGTTTTAACTTTTATTTATTTTACTAATTGGTTTATATTTGAATTGCTTTTAGTTTGAGTATTGTTGGTTTCAAAAGTCGATTTAGATTATAATAGTCTAATCACACCTTAGAATTTGTTCAATTAATTGGGTTTGTTCGTTTGTTTCCATCTCATTAATTTTTTAATATAATTTCTTATTATGATTTTGTAGCCAATCGCTAATGTGCACATAGAGATGGATGGAGAGAGATTAAGAGAGAAATTCTAGGACTGTCAAACTACTACCATGTCAAATCATCACCCACCTTCAACCCTGCCTCTTGACCTTCATATACTACAAGAACCACTACCAGTACAAGTATTTTTAACAACAAAAGTTTGTGTTAAATATTATTTAGGTTTTGTTATTTGTTATTTTCTTTTTTTTGGATTTAATTTTGTGAAAAATAATGATTAATATAACTCATATTTGTAGTCTAATTATTGTGTTGATGGTTTAATTAGGCCGACAACTGTTCACAGCTGCTTATGCTTCACTATCATCATTCTTTTGAACCCTTGGAAGGGTGAGCTTCAGTAATTTGAAATAAAATGATTTAGAAAGAAGATAAAGTTTTTCACTTACCAAAAAAAAGGAAAGAAGATAAGGTTTTAGTCAATAGGCTTTCTATGTTGTTCCTATGGTCATAAGGCTAATCTTCATTTTCCAGTATTTAAACTAACATTATTGTTGCTGTGTGCTGCTATACTAAGGCCTGGTGCTGCTGTTTGTGAATTTTGTTGTTGTTGTTGTACATGCTAATATGCATTATGCTTTTATTGTACTTAGTGTTAGCTGTATTGTGATAATTGGTAATTGTTGGCATTGTACTAGGAATTGATGCAAAGTCCAGGATGTTTTGTTAGTTATTGGCAGATTCTTAAAAAAGCACTTAGTGAGAAATATTAACATAGGTTGTGTTTGTTTGCTTCATGTTAATAGAAAGTTGCAAGGTAAATTCAAATGTTGATAAAAAAGTTGGCCTCTTAAGAGTGTGCCACCTCAGCTTTGGAGTCTTCACAATTTTACACCTCAACAATATTTTTAATTTTTATTTTTAGCACGATATTTTAGTTAAATATTTTACTTAGTTTGAACTTAGAACTACTTTGAACCTGATCATGCACTCCCCCTCTCTTTATCTCTGTAACCTCAATAGGCTATGGCTGCTACCGTGATTTCAAATATCTCTAATAGCAACTTCTAAGGAAAATCATCCAAAGGCAAGATGGAATGTGGGGTACCGCTGCAAGTGTTGCCTTGAAAAGAAAAGACTGCAGTTGATTCAAATGCTCCAGCTACTGCTTGCAGTGCACACAAGACTGAGACAGGGCTAAAGAATAACTTTATATGTAATAACATTATAACCTTATTTCACAAATTTCAAGGTCCTTAATGTTTTTATTTTAATATGTTTATTTATTTATTTAAATAGATGTAGTTTATTTAAAGATATGTAAAGCATTCTTGTGTTTGCATGTTGTGCTCCCTTTCTACTATTTATTAATTGCACCATATATGACTTTTCAAATGATACTCCTAAATGTGATTTTTAAAGCACATTGATGATGACAAGAACAAGGAATAAACAACTAAGATTACCAGGATTTTGCAAACAGACTGAATAATAGAAGGGATTATGTTAAAAAAAAATGATAGAGACCTTAAATTTCATGAAAGAAAGGATGCAATTGATAATAGATGTAGGATGCCTACCAGTAGTTTGAGGTTATTAAATACTCATGTATTATTTAACAATCTTAAAAAGAAATAAATAACATTGTTTTGGAACTTAGTTATTAATTTTCCCGTGCATCGCACGGGTTCGCGACTAGTTATATATAAAACCGAAGCTTTTGAGCTCACCACAATTTTCCACGTCAGCATTTTTTTTCTAATATTTAGATATAATTTATTTCTTTTTATTAAATATATATACTCTCCTTTCTCAAACCAAATACTCTTCTCGATATACTTTTGAAACCAAACGTAGAATGCCAGAACCTAAAGCAACAGTACTAGGGCAGAACGGCAGAACCTCTCCTTTCGACAAAACCAAACCCAACACCTCTCCTTTCGACATTACTCACCAAACACAGAACATCTACACTCTCTCAAACACAGATCCAAGCTATTTCGCAGAAAGCTTGCAAGGGCACGACCATGAGAGCCAACATTTTCAATCTTCGACCCAGCCTCCATATCAGAGCATTCTCTCTTGGTATCTCTCAATTAATCTATGAATAATCCCTTTTCCTATTGTCTTTAATTAGGGTTTTCTATCAAGTTAAGGATTTCGTCTTTAATTAGGTTTCTTCTTTTTTTTTTTTCAAACCTTCTATCTCTTATGTACAAGTTCATGTCCTTTTTGTTTTGGTCTATCTCTGATTATAAAATGTAGGAAGAAATTTTATGTTCTCAGTTGGGTTGTAGCTATAGTGTATACAAGACTAACACAGTTTGAATGTTAATGTTTTGATTAGAAATCAGTGTGTTTTTTTTCATTTATTTTTGTAGATAAGTTTTGGTAATCAAATTTGTTTAGAAATCTATAACTATAAACAAATTTAATTAGGATCTATAACCATTATCTTATAAATAGTTTTTGTGATAACGTTTATTCTATTTTTTTAATATATATATTTTCTGTGCACCAACTTATCAAAAAATAAATAAATAATCTGTGCACCAAACCAATTCACGGTTGTTCAATTTATAATTCTTTGTACATTTGTGTTGTTCCTTACCTACAACAAATTTAAAACAACAGATTTCAATGAATACCAAACAGCAACAGATTTAATTCTTTGTACATTCGTTTGCTGTTTTAAAGCAGGTTTCATTCTTAATTTTTGTTCTTCCACTCACTTTTTATTTAGATTTAATATTCCTGATTAATTTCTGCTTTTTTATTGCCTTTCTCTTCAGTCTTTTCCTCCATTCGAATCAAGGTTAAAGGTATGGTATTCGTTTGCCTCTGTACTAAATTTCTGAATTTTTTTTAGTATAGGGTTAACTATTTGTCTATGTACATAAATAAATAAAAAATCCTATCATAATTATTTATATATATAAAAAAAGAAGATTTACATCAAAGTTAAATACCTAAAAGAGGCAGTGTAATTTCTCAGAAAGGCTTGAGCATCTAACACTGAAAGCACAATTGGTATCAAGGCCAATTTGCGCAGTTCATTGCAGCCTAATTCACTAAGGAAGCTACCTAAACAACTTTTGGAGTTTTAAAATAAATGGGTGTCAAATTACTTCCTACTTTAGGATCCCCTCAAATTGATGCAGTATTAAATAATAATTGAATGAGATCAAAGTATGAATCCCTTTACTGTTTATATGTGTGTGTGTGTGTGTGTGTGTGTGTGTGTGTAATGTATTGTGTAATGCTTGAGTTCTAAAGATCTAAGGTCCACTTGCTTTATTTTAATTTTGCATAGATTATAAACCACCAGCTTCTTGCTTTAACTTCCTTATTATCTGAATCAGATCAAGTACTGTATTTATAACTTTTAAATTGCATCTTTAATAGCTCTGGAATATTATTGTGTTAGTCTTGACTGTTTCATTTGACTTGAATTGTCTTCTATGTTGCTTTAAATACAAATTTTGTATTTGTAGAACCAATATTTTAGTCAACGTATGATCTTTGAGTTAATTACAGTTTAATTGGACTGTAGTGAAAATTGAAGTTCTTATAAAATAAAAAGAATAGAAGAAGAAAAACATTTTGAATTGGACTATGCTGAAAAAATTGGTCAGAAATGAGAGATGGACTAGGGATGCAAGGTGGTTTGAAGCTGAAAATCGGATTTTAATACAGTGACCAATTTTGCTATTATGATTATTGTTTTTTTATGTAGTTGAATAATTGAGTGGCAAAAAGATCACACTCCTCTTGAAATTCAAATAAGGGTAAGTATGTTATGGAAATATTCTTAGATAAGCACATATTTCTATGATTACACTATACAGCAAATACATTACAAGGCTTTTTGTTTTTAAACTATTGATCACTGTGTGTGATAGATTTCTCTATTGAATTGGCTTTTACATGTAATTTCTTCCTTCTAATTTGATATACAATTTAAAGAATCTATGTGTAAAAAGTGCCTAAGACTATCATGGGTTATGTGCTTTTGTTGTTGGAATAACATGGGTTCCAAAATAGCTGCCTAGGACCAACTTAAGGATAGTGTGTGCTAGGTTGGATAATTGATTGATTGGTGTTATTGTTGCTTTCATATGCCTCTTATATCTACGGCTGAATTCATAGATAGCTTACCTTCTTCCATTAAGAATTTTCCAATTTTGTTATTACAACTTGAGCTATGCATTTTTTGCTTGCTTATAGAAAAGGATATAAGTGCAATTTATGAAAGTTAGTATAACAGTTTGTTATCATTTTTCTTTATTAAATGAAGATCGAAGAAAATTTGTTATATATTTTTTAGTTTTTCATAGATATGTGTTTGTATATGAGTTTGTTTAATTTTATATTTTTGTCTAATTTATTGGTCTCTGTGATGTTTCTAGCAAGATGGTTTTCCCTTTTTGGTGACTTGCATTGGCTTTACTTACACTAAGTGTTGTTTGTATTCCTGTTAATAAAATAGTTCAATGAAAGTGATAGATATAAGTGCAATTTATGAAAGTTAGAATAACAATTTCTTATCATTTTCTTTATTAAATGAAGATAGAAGAAAATTTGTTATATATTTTTTAGTTTTCATAGATACATGTTGGAAATGAGTTTGTTTGATTTTATATTTCTGTCTAATTTATTGGTCTTTTTGATGTTTCCAGCAAAATGGTTTTCCTTTTTTGGTAATTTTTATTGGCTTTACTTACACTAAGTGATGTTTGTATGCCTGTTAATCAAATAGTTCGATGAAAGCGATAGACAATTTAAATAGAATTTCATAGTGGGTTTGTGTGTTTGTGTCTAAAATTGTAATTTTAAGATAGATTTGTTCGATTTTGATTGCTCGAATTTATTTTTCCTAAAGTAAATGTATCACAACAATACTTTTTAGGTTATTGATATTGTTGGGTTCTTTAGAATAATGGTTAGAATTCTAAGCCATATGGTTGTGGTTGTAAGAAAATGTTTGCTCTACTCTGTGCCCTCTATAACACTCTAATATGTAACATTGGTTACACATTTTTGGATTGGATATTAGCTTTTGGATGTTGATTATAATGATAGAATTTTGTATAACCTTATACACATTTTTATGCAGTGACCACATGGCACTTTTTAAAACTTTTGAATGATAGAAAGATGCAAACCGTAATGAAAAGAGTCCTATCACTTTGCAAATGACAGAGGAGATGAGAATGCAATTTGTAGATCTATTTAGCATTGACTTTGTAAACAAATTGATGAGTGCTAATGTAAGTTCTTTAAGATTTTCAAATTTTAAATCATTTGATTTGCTAAAATCTTATAGTTACTAAAAACTTTCCCGTGCATTGCACGGGTTAGCGACTAGTTATTATTATTATTATTATTATTAACAAATGTATTACACTAACAAAGAAAAATTTAAATCAATGTAAAAACGTTTTGCTACCAAGTGCTTTATACCTCAATTGGTTGGCCTCTTCAAATTCTCCTTCCCCAATTATTGGATTTTATATATATATAATCCAAAGTTTAGTGAAAATCAAATTAAAATCTAAATTGAATTTCAATTGGAGTTCAATTTGGAGCCATGTGTCCTATTTAATTTTTAATTTTTGTGCTAAGTGAATTATTGAGTATGAAAATAAAAAATTTCAAATCCAATTAGATTCAAAATTGGTTTTAAATTGGAGTCCAATTTTGTGCCACATGTTCATTTTTTTTTTTTTTTTTTTTTTTGTGGCAAGTGAATTATTTGTTGCAAAAATCAAAGAATCTAGATCCAACTAAATTCTAAATCATATATATATAATGAGAAATCATGACATATTTTAAAAATCTATGATTTAAAAAATGTATAAGGTAATATCATGTATAATTTCAACATTGTTTTTAAAATGTATAATTTGAACCATATAATTGTGATTGCTTTTATATCCAACTACAACTTATCTGAATCTTACATTTGGAGGGCTGAGATTGCCCTACTAGAACTCTTGTCTCATCCAGAACATACTAACAAGTTTTACCTTATAATCTTAGTTGTGCCACCACTATTCATGCTCATTTCGTCATTAATGCGGCCAGAGGAGTGGTTGTCTTGTATTTCATACGGAGGAGATGGCTTCTATATCATTCTTTCTTCATCTTTCTCGTATTCCGTGCCAAGTTTGCTTCCTTTCCTTTTTGATATGTTAATTTTATGTGCCTCACATAACTAGTGATTGTCCTCGAGATTCACAATGACATTTTGGTTTCAAAGTATTTTTTTGGGGTTTTATATCATATTTAAATACTGTTAAATAATAATAATTTAATAACCATCCAAATTGTTCATTAGTTATTCTTATAAACCTATTGTTATAACAATTTCAATTTTTGGTTTGCTAGATTTTTAGATATACTATGAAAAAAAAAAAAAAAAAACACTTATAACTGAATCTTAAAAGGGAAACTTAAAAAACAGTACCTAAATTTTGTCTATTTGAGAGTTTGATAGAAATATTGTTTAATACTTGCTAATGGAAAATGGGGATCTATGGGTTATGGGTTATGAAATATGGATTTTAACAAAATTTCTCAGATCAAAGATAGTTTGGGATCCTTCTTAGAAAAAAAAAAAAGATAATCTTGGACTAAGGGATTTGTGGTTTTATCGATAGGTATTGTAACATATTTCTATGGTAGATACCTGTTAAACAATAAGTTTAGGAATATAACACTTTTTTAGAGTATTAAATTTATATTTTGCAAATTTTATTTTAAAGTTGTATTAAGAACTGCACTTAATTAGTATATTGGACAATAGGTTCAATTTCACAGGTGCGAATATTTTTTTATTCCATAATTTTTTTTATGCATTGTAGATAATAATAAATTTCATTTTTAATGAAATTTTCACGAACTATTATTTATATTAATAAATTTTTGAAACATATAGTTAATATATGTTTTAGCTATATGGTGTTAATTTAAATTATTTTTTTAGTAAAATAAACCAAGATTAAATTATATATCATTTTTTTTTTTTTGAGAGATATATCATTCTTGATATATATCAAAACAGAACATATACTCATAGCAATAACTTCTTTTTTTTTTTTTTTCCACCTATCCATACAATGGTAAAAAAATCCCAAAAAAAATTACAATATAAAATGATGAAATCTCATAAAAGAGGACATAAAACCTTCAATATCTCTAACTCCATTCGCACTCATTGCATTACATGCATAACTAGAATCCTAAACTTAAAATCCTTCATGGTAACTAAATTAAAGACCGCTACTACCTATACGAACATCTCAACAACTTGGATCCAATCTCATAGGCAAGGAAAGCTTCAACAGTAGCATACATAATTACATCGTTTGAAAGTAGAGGATCCCCATACTCATCATATTTATCGCTCCACCATGTCGTCTTCTTAGGCTTTACAAAATGCATGTGTTCACCCAATAACAGTTTGGCTAAATCTCCTACTTTGGACCTACGGACATCGTTTCCCTTCAAACTCTTTTCAGCTTCAGCCAATTTTCGAAGCTCCACTGGATTCTTTATGATCACACCCGTCTCTCTTTCAAGCTTCTGTGCCACGTCCTTGATCCCAACACCAACCACAGTGGTGTATTTATCATAAAGAAAGCCCTTCAGAACTTTGTGCTTGGTGCCGATGAAACTGCGTCGTGAATAATTAACATCATCAAGGTTATAGAGAAGGCAGTGACTCCCAACGCATAGCTGCAATAATTGAAATGGAGCATCTTTCGCCATCCCTTTGTAGTTGCAGAAACCTCGTCCATAGCCATGGCCGGTATCAGCACACAGGCCAACAAGAAGATTCTTTTTCTTGCCATATATTTCTCGTATCTCGCCTATACAGAAACTGAGATGTTCCTCGTCCTGAACAACCCATGTGGTGTTTATCATGAATTCTTCACCAATGTTAACTACGTACGTGTGCCAGATTCTCTTGTCCATCTCAACGCTAATCTCCATGGGTGCTTTATTCTTGGCCATGGTGCTGCAAGACCCTTGGGTTTTTGTGATTTTGTATCGCTTAGTTTACACACAAGAGATTGATCGCCTACAAACTAAACACTAATTTTTCTTTATGATGGCTTTCAGGTTTGTGTGTGCTTATATATAGAAAGAGAAGTCGGTTTAGAGGTAAGTCGGTTTACAATCTCTTTTTCGAGTTGGACAAGGATTATGCAAGTTTTTGACTTGATTACGTTGTTAATGCTTTCACTATAAGTATTTTTTTTTATGGTTGTCTACTAGGATTATTAATCCTATCGTAAGTAGATTTTCATCTAATACGTTTGAACTGAATAGAAAGTAATGGAAGAGATTAAAGCCAAACAATGAACATGGGAATGATTTTATCAAGAATTTTTTTTTTTTTTTTCCTTTTCCTTTAAATACTTATTCTCTATTTGTTTTGGCATTAAATATTTTGCAGAAAATACTTTCAGCATTTTACCCTAATTGTTCCCACCCCAATTGGGTGGATGAGGTTGCCTATTTGTGTTTGTGAGGCACCAATTTTGGTCCTTTGTGTTTGTTAAATTTTGTTACCTTGAGTACCTGAAAATATGTGAATTTTTTTTTTTTTTTAGTAAAATAAATTGTTTGTATATTTAGACCCCTGAACACTTAAATTGTTTAACCTAATAAATTAACCAAGTTGTTACTTAGGTCAATTAAGAAGATCTAGGTTGAACAATAACAATAATATCACATAAAGCAGAATAGTAAAGAAGAAAAATGATATGATAACTTAAGAAAACCAATGAAATCGTCCAGTTTCAAGGTAAAAAACTTGAGGAAGAGTTTAATACTCTTCTTAAATACTAAATATAAGAAGTGTTTATAATAGATTTTTTCTTAAATCTAATACTACCTCTTGTAGTACTTACTCACGTGACCACACGCAACTTTGAATCCATGAACTCTTCTATTTGAATTTGTTGCACACAAACACTCGAGTTTGTGACTTTGAGATCCCACTCAAGGTTTAGATCATTAGCAGTAGTTGATCTTGTATGTAACAACTTATCTCCACCAGCTCATGCAATATTAATCTAATCTCCAATAGATGCTTGTTGAGTTAGAAGGTTACAGAACACCTCAAATCTCATAGGAGTAACTCATAAGACTTGGAAAACGTGTTTTGCTTTTATACTTAGCAGTGTTGGACTCAAACCCTAAACATTTCGCTAGCTTTTGGGCTTTCTTTAAAATCAGCAGAATTCGTGTCTCGATCGGTTGAAGAACACACTCGATCGGTTGAGTCTTGCAATTTCTGAATTCTTCTTTCTGCAGCTTGACTATTCTTGAATCTTGACTCTAATCAACTTGAGCAATGTCTAAAACTGTTCTAAGACATAAATATCTTATGCAAGACATGTTTTTGTACTCAATTTTTCAACATACATAAAATTAGAAGCTAAACATTTAATCTTAAATATTTCAAACCTAACAATCTCTCCCTTTGACAATCCATGACAAAACATAAATACAAATGAATTTCTCAAATTCAAGAACTAACCTAATACAAGTTATTGCCCTACTACAATTTAGTCATAATCTACTATCTACAAGCAGCAAAAATAAACAACAGCATCATGAAAGAATTAACCTTTAAATCCTTGAAACACTGAAAACAAACCATTAACGTATGTGTGGAAAATAAAATATAAAACATAACTTGGTTTCACAAATCCAAACTAAAACAAAATATCCAAAGAGAATAAACAATGTATTAATATCAACAATTTTATGAGACAAGTTATAACTAGAGTAAATAACCAAACATATTAAACAAAATAAACTAAACTTAAACTCCCCCTAAGTACATACATCATCTCCAATAACGGAAACAAAAACTCCTCCAAACTCCCCCTAAGTATAACAACTCTCCTCACTACTACTCCTCTTTTTTGTAACATATTGCCAAAGGCAATCATCTCAATCATCTGAGGGTGTAGGTGGTGGAAAAGAGCTCCTACACTCGCTAAAATCAGCTCTCAAAGTAGCAACATCAGATATCAAGGAGTCCAAAAGTTGTTTATAAGCTGCCTGTGTCGTCATGAATATCTCCATCATGATATGCTGTGACGACTGAATCTCAAGAACTCTCTCAAGCATGGAGCAAAAAGAAGGAGAAGCTCTAGAAGGACCACCACCAGCAACAATATCTACATCTTCATCATCATCGTCCTCATCATCATCATTAGTAACAACAGCAGTAGGATCAATATGCATATCCTCATGTGAAGGCTCCACTGGTTGTCTCTTTGTTGTTCCTTCACTTGGTTCTATTGTTTTCTTTTGTGCATTGCGCTACCATCTGATGAACAAGCTCAGAAGAGGAGGGACACTCAGACTCTAGGTATTCTAAGATCCTAAGGATAGAAACACAAAAGTAGAGTCCTTGTTTCCTAGCATTATTCCTATGGACCTCAAAAATTATTTGAATTAAAAAAGAGGGAAGATAGATGGAAGCACCAGTGATAAAAGCATATAAGAATATACACCTATCAATAGGAATTGTATGCACATTATCAATACCGGATTTTGTCCGACCCCGATTCACGCGTCAAAAAAAAGACCAAAAAAAAACTGGTGCAAAAACATGAGTTTCAAAGCCAAAAAGGGAAAAAATAAATACAACATGTTTGAATGGTAAATCAAAACGTCACAACATTTGAAAAACCCTTTTTACGGAAAATCTGACCAAAACCCTAATTGGTGGTGGTCAAAAAGTTAACTTTTTTATCCGACCATTTGATCATGGTGGATTTTGGACCATCTCGTAGGGCATATGTTTCCCTTTGAAACAATAGTTTATAGGCAAAAATCGGAGTTAAAACAAATGGGATATTAAAAAAATACTGAAACCCTAATAAAGTCTTTACTGTATTTTTCAGGAAAAATTATAGTTTTTAACCCAGCTTTGTCAATAAACTGTACCAATTGGGCAAGAATTGGAATGAATGATCTTAGCTAATTTTAGCCAAAAGGACTTGATGATATCAGCTTCGGATTAAAAGATATGAATTTTTTAAGGGAAGATGTTCAGAATTTTCAGCTTTGCACCACCTCCCTTCCGAGTGCGATATCTTGATGACCATAGCTCCAAATTAAAAAAGTCTAGAACCATTGGAAACTAGATATCCAAAGATTTCCATGCATACAAAATTCAAAGAAAATAGAGCTCAGAAAGGGCTCAGAACAATCGCACAAATATCAGGCCGGAAATCAGATAAATATGAAAAATGCAACATGGCGGATAAGGATGGAGCTGGCATTAGTGTACGAGGGTACACCAATGCTAGCCACCCCTTTGAAGGGGCGGCTAGCATTAGTATACCATTATACCTGTTCTGCCCTTTTTTTGAGGCTAATGATTTCTTTTTTGATGAACGAAATATTGGGTCGGGGAACTGAGTTGGTGTCCGATATATAATATACTAACATATATATGGGTGAGTACTTGTTTTGGCTATAGATTTTTTGAAATATTTATAGTCAGATCTTGAAGTCTCTGTTAGATTTCATGAATTTTGACTAGTAGAAACTCAAGCCTTAGATTTTTTTTTTTTGGTCAAGTTGTAAGTGATGATTTAAAGAACAGTCGATGATTCCTCAAACTCCATGAGTTGTTCTTAGGATAGGATAATATTCTCCGTCCAATATTGGAATCCATATTATTCTTGGGCCATTTCCAAAATTTAAATCGTAAGAGAAGATACTGTTTCTGGCCTCCTTTGTCATAAATTGGTCGGTAAAGACTGTTGTCTCATATTGATCGACATTGTTAGTAAACTGCCTTGGCTAAGTTTTAAAGCTTTGATTGGTTGGCGGTATTAAGTGCTAAACTATATTAGTTTTTGATTATTTGAAAATTACATTTTCATGCACTCTAAAATAATGAAGATGGCTCTGTTTCAAATGGGACCAACAAAATCTCCAGGACCTGATGGTATGAATATCCTTTTTTATCAAAAATTCTAGCATGTTGTGGGTGAGTATGTTATTATAGATGTTCTGGATTTTTTAAATAATGGTAATATGCTTCTTGATATTAACCATACAAATATTGTTCTTATCCCTAAAGTTAAAAATCCAAAGAGAATGTCTGATTTTAAACCTATAAGCCTGTGTAATGTTATTTATAAAATTATTTCTAAGGTGTTGGCAAACAGGTTGAAACAGATTTTGCCTTAGATTATTTCACCCTCTCAGAGTGCTTTTGTACCGGGGCGGTTGATCACTGATAATGTATTGGTGGCATATGAGACACTCCACACCATGCATTCCAGAAAAAAAAAGGGAAGAAGGGTTCTATGGTTTTGAAGCTAGATATCAGTAAAGCCTATGATCGTGTGGAGTGGCACTTTCTTCAACGGGTTATGGAGAAGTTAGGGTTTCCGGTTGATTGGATAGAAAGGGTGATGAACTATGTGACAACACCATCCTTTTCTATTCTAATAAATGGGAAGCCCCATGGAATGATCCACCCATCTAGAGGAATCCACCAAGGAGATCCATTATCACCCTACCTTTTCTTATTATGTGCAGAAGGCCTTTCTACACTGTTGAAAAAGCAAAGTCAGAAGGGCGGATTAAGGGAGTTTCCATCTGTAGAAGGGCACCAAAGGTCACGAACCTTATGTTTGCTGATGACTCATTGCTATTTTGTCAGGCAACTTGGGCTGAAGGGGAAACCATAGTAGAGATCCTCCAAATATATGAAAGAGCTTCTGGGCAGAGTGTTAATTTGGAAAAGTCCTCAGTTTACTTTAGCAGCAACCCCTCAGAAAGCCAGAAAGGTCAGATTTTGGAAGTTTTGGGAGTGACGGAAGTTGACCGGTTTGAAACATACCTTGGTCTACCAACTTTGATTGGGAGGGCCAAGTATCACACATTTTCTTATTTGAAAGACAGAATTTGGAAGAAGCTCCAAGGTTGGAAGGGCATGTTGTTGTCTAGAGCTGGCAAAGAAATCCTCATCAAGGTCGTGGCACAATCCATATCTACCTACATTATGAGTGTGTTTCAAATCCCTTTGAAACTTTGTGATGAATTAGATGCTTTATGTGCAAAATTCTGGTGGGGTCAAGTGGGAAATGAAAGGAAAATTCATTGGAAGAGTTGGGATAAGTTGACTGCTTCAAAGAAAGAAGGTGGAATGGGATTTCGGGATTTGAGAGCTTTTAATCTAGCCATGTTGGCCAAGCAAGGGTGGAGGATGGTAAAAGGTAATGATTCACTTCTCTACCAATGTTCTAAAGCAAGGTACTTTCTGAGATCGAATTTCCTAGAGGCTAAAGAATCACTTAATTGCTCATATGTGTGGAGAAGTTTGATGGCTGCAATGCCTATTCTCCAATCCGGCCATTGTTGGAGAGTTGGTAATGGAGTTTCAATCAATGCCTTGAAGGATAAGTGGATCCCAAATTTTCCTACAAACAAGGTCCTGAATCTAATCCAAGAAAATTGGGGTGAACTGATGGTGTGTGAGCTAATTAATCCAGAGCTGAATATATGGAGATATGAGGATATTCGAACCATCTTTCACAGGGATGAAGCATATGCAATCTGCCAAATACCATTGAGCCGAAGATTTGTAGATGATGCCATAGTGTGGATAAATAATCCAAGAGGTATATTTACTGTCAAGTCTGCCTATCATGTAGCGAGAAGTGTCCTTACTGATGCAGCTCGGGTTGGAACATCTGGTGGATGTGTTGCAAAAAAGATGTGGACTATAGTTTGGAAGCTACGGCTCCCTGATAAAATTAAAATCTTCGCATGGCGAGCTTTCCAAGAGATTCTGCCAACTGCGGTGAACTTGACCAGAAGAAAGGTAATCCATGACGATAAATGTTCATTATGTACAAGAGAACTGGAATCCACCATCCATGCTCTGTGGGACTGTGCAGTGGCTCAAGATATTTGGGCTGGCAGTATCCGTAAACTACAGAAATATAAACATGGTTAGTCTGATGTGGTGCAACTGATGGAGGAATTTTGGATCGACTAAGTTTAGAAGAAATTGAGTTGTTCTAGACTCAAGCTTGGCTGATCTGGAATCAGCGGAACTCTTTGCTGCATGGAGGAAAAATGAAGAGCCCGACTTGCTTGAACAAACGTGCTAAGGAATGGATGGAAGATTTTCAACGGGCTCAAGCACTGCTCAATATCCAACCGAGACAGCAACTGAATGGAGAGATATGGAAACCACCACCATCAAAGGCATACAAAATCAATTTTGATGCTGCAATATTCTTAGACTTAGGCAGAACTAGGTTTGGAGTAATTGTTCGGAATGAAAAGGGAGAGGTAATGGCTACTATGACTGCTAGCGGACCAGCTGTGCACACCAGTGATGAAGCAGAGCTGCTTGCTTGTTGGAGAGGTTTAGAATTTGCTGTGGATGCTGGCTTTTCCAGATTGATCATTGAGGGTGATAACAGCAATGTCATTCATGCTATTTCTTCTTCTGAGGAAACACTTCGCTATTCAGCAATCTAGTGGATGATATTCACCATTTGATAAGGGGTTTGCTCTGGTCTGAGGTTTGCTGTATTAGGAGGGGTGGGAATAGGATAGCCCATGCTTTGGCTCAACATGCTAAACATACACTGGATGAGGACTTGTACTGGATGGAGGAATCTCCCCCACCAGCCATGGATGCTTTGTATCATGAAATTTTATCTCTTTGAATGAATATTCCCCGTTCAAAAAAAACTAATGAAGATATATGGAAAGGAAAATGATGGGGATACTACATAGCTACACTTTGTGGTCCAAGGCATTATTAGATCTGAAGGTACAAGTACTTATTCTACAAGTGAGAAATGAGAATGTTCAAGACAAAGTGGGAAAGTAGAGACCTCAGCAATGTCTAAGAAATAGCATAAATGGACTCAGGTGTGTTAAACAGCTGTGTCAAAGCTTGAAATGTGAATTGACAACGTAGATTGGCTTTTCAATTTGAGAAGCCATACGTACTAACATACAGACTATAAATTCTTCAACTAAATGAAACTCTGTTTTTTTTTTTTTTTAAATAATTTTATATAGGAATTGAAACTCTATTTATGACGAGTGTTGAAGAGGAAATTTCTTGAATCAAGGCCAATAATCTACTTGTGGGTTTCAGTTTGCTCAATTGGTAAAGTCTCTGATGGTTGAATAAGAGATCTGAGATTCAATCTCCGCTTACACCAAAAACTAATTGGTGTCTTGATCTGATAATAAAGATCTATTATCAGAAGTGGACGCCATATGTTGAAACTATTTCTCAAAAAAAAAAAAAAAAAAAAAAAAAGGGGCAATATTCTACTTCAGTCCACTTCATTTCCCTTGATCCATTTGTCCAATTCAGTCCATTTCATTTTACTTCAATTCATTCGATCTATTCAGTCTAATTTCGTCTACTTCAGTCCATTTCAATCAACTTCTGTATATTCGGTCCATTTAAGTCCACCTTGGTCCATTTTCTCCACTTAGGTCCAGTTTGATCTATTTGGTCCACTTCAGACTAATTCGGTCTAGTTTGGACCAATTTAGTCTAGTTCGGCACATTCGATCCAATTAGGTCTTGGTCCATTACTCTCTCTCTCTCCCTCTTTGTAAACACAAAATTCTCTCTAGTTTGAAATTCAAAAAATTGAAAAATGCTTCATAAATATAATTTTGTATTAATCAAATAGTGAATACAATTCTTTGTTTTGACTCTTTTACAAAAGATTAATCCCCTAATTCTATCTTCTTTGTAATCTTGACTCGAACGCGAAATCTTCTTCAATTTGAAGGGAAGGTGGATTAAAAAAATTTCACAACGAATATTTGGCTTTGAGCTTGTTAGAGACTTATTGTTCTTCAAGTTCTTCAAGTCTTTCAAATATTTTTCAATTTCTTCGAAGATTCTTGGATTTTGGGTTGAAATTCTTCAGTGCTTTAGAGGCTTGATTCATTGAACTTCAATGATTTAGAACTTTTGAAGTTTATGGAGGCTCGTGAGCTTGATTCCAATAGTACTTCAAGTCTTGGAAGAATGATTCAAGTGAATTTCTTTGAATGTTCTTTGTTTGTTCTTGAGGCAGAATTTCTCCAAAGTTTTGGCTTCTTGAAAACTTGGTGGAGAATGAGAGTAAAGTGTATTCTATTTATAGTGGTTTCAGAGGATAAGACCCACTTTAAATTGATCTCTTTGAAGATAAGTTGTAGACTCTAATTGGCTTAAATTTTACTTATAGATATTTATCTCTATTTATCTATTGTGATAAATATTCTATTTTGATAAAGATAATAATCAACAAAGAATCCTACCATAATTTGCTACTAGTAAATAATTATCTCTATTTTATTTAGTTATTTTAATAAAAAAATAATTATCCATCAATTTTGAATAGGAAATTTATCTTTATCTCGTGGGCCAAATGACATGTGACAAATTTTAATATGCCAGTATAATGTCAAATTGGATGATACATGTCACATTTGATTTAATTAATTTAATGACGCATAAATTTGAAATTTGTCTCTAAATTTTGACATGGCATATTGTAATTGGCCCAATTAATTTTTTGCCTTCTACAAATACCCCTTGAGAGTTGGACACATCTACAGTTTTAAGTATCTTTCACCCCTTCAGATCTTCACTCTAAACAGGACATTAACTGGTAATGCTTTATAAAATAATAAAGACTCCTCATAACAGGTGAACAGCTTGTATTGCTAGGTTCCAAGATCCTAACCATCAGATAAAGGAGTAATCTCCTCGTAATTTCGACTACTTTTCCTAGCCAAATTGGTCTTTGACTATATAAGTACTTCGAATAATCATCAAACAGTTCTATACCAATATGACTCCACGTTAATATTAATAGTGGATATTGGATAGTATTCGTTTGGATAACTTCAATCCGAGGAGGACTTCTTTTCCAAGTTAAACCGCCTGATATCAACGGCAAAAGTCCAAAAATGAATTAAGTATTTAAACTCTTATCTTTCGAAGAGTCCTACTTAAACTCGGAATACCAGTGGGCAAATACTAATTGAGCTATTAGTACTACTGAAGCTTCATCCTTACCGCAACTCAAGACTTCTTCCCCTAGTTAAATTCATCTGGACTCAATGAGTTCTAGTTGGAATTAAACTCTCTTTAACCAGCCCTATAAAAGGGATAGTCACAGCCGCAAAGAACAGAATTCGTAGTCTCTCTGGTGTAGTGCGTGAGTGCAGAGAGATCTCAATTTTTTTTTTTTTTTTTTTTCTTGAAGAAGGCGTAAATTTTTTTTTTTTTCTTCTTTCTCAATCAGGTAACAGAATAATCTTCTCTTCTCATAATTTTACCTTCATATAGTGCTTTTGGGACCATTCTAATACGTACGGATATATGAGATTCCGCTAGATTGGTTGATTATCTTCCTTTTGCTCCTTTACCTTTTTTAATATGAGTCTAATTTATTCTTTGCCCCTCTTTTTGTGCAGCCACAGGTCCATCTTAGAATAATTTAGCCTCAAATTTTGCATGAGTTCCATCACCCAAATCTTTGGAGGTACATTCTTGTACAAAAGCTTTCTTATTTGTGAATTTCTTTTCTTGCATGTCTACTTTTTTATTTTGTATTGTTTTGCGTCGGTTTAGAACATGTCATATGGTGACTTATTGGCACTTGTCCATGCGAAGATGTGCATTCATTAACATCTTGCATTGGAGCTTTACCAATGCAATGATCTTGTAGACGAAGATCTTGCAAGAGTTTATTTTGTCCCCCAAGCCAAGTGGTCTGCCAATGCAACGATCAAGACAATCTTGAAGATGAAGATTGTCTATGCAAGGATATGCATTCATTGGCATTTGGCATTGGAGCTTTACCAATGCAATGATCTTAAAGATGAAGATAGTCCATGCAAGGATGCGCATTCTTTGTCATCTTGTATTGAAGTTCTACCAATGCAACGCTCTTGAATATGAAGATGACTTTGAAGATGAAGACGATCTTGGAGATGAAGATTGTCCATGCATGATCTTGAAGATGAAGACACCCTTAAAGATGAAAACAATCTTGAAGATGTAGATTGTACAGGATAGCATGCACCCGAGCAACTAATTATTGGAGAAGAATGAACAATCTTGTTTAGTCTTCGATAGAGACCAGCTAGAACTGGTATGGCTAGCCTAATAGGGCGACTTGCTGCCATGAAGCTTGCAATCATAAAGGTTCTAGGGCGAATTGTATTGAGATCTTCACTTGGCAAAACAAACATGCAGAGCCAACAAGATAGTAATGTAGCTAAGTAGGTCTCTTCTCATAGTTCATCTTCAATCTTGAGTTTGACAAAAGGACGTTTCCCATATTTGGACCAATCTTTAACTTTATTAAATAAACCATCAGGATTATGAGTCTTGACAGGACGACTTAACCTCTTTGTCCTCCAAGTGGGTGATTTTGAATGTTTTTATTCACATTTACACCAAAAGCCAACCCAATCACTTGCAAAAACACGTGAATCTCTTTCCTTTCTAGTACTAAGGTAATGAAAAGCCGCAAATAGGTGTTCATAGCTCTTCGGGATGAACCTCTATTTTCTGTCATTTCCTGTCAATTCCTTACAAGAAGGATGGTTTCATCATAAAGAAGACCAACGATAGGGAACTTGCCAAGTTGATAGAAATCCCAAAGAGAGATAAACATCTCGCCTAGTGATGTGTGAAGGGCATTGATATGTGGGAACCATGCTTCACAAAATGTTCACATTTTATCAGCATTCCGATCATATGTATAGAGAGATGCTAAAACTGCGTCATAAATATAAGCCTTGATAAGATTTCCCTTGCTTCTAAAAAGGACATCCTCAAACCATTCCCAATATAAAGGTATGTAACTACACTCTCCATTGATCTTGAAAAGAGTGCCCCAACGCATTCTGCCTGAAATAATACGACGACCAAGAGTCATTAGTTAACGTGATTCCAAAGAATTCTTGTGAAGCATGGTCGTCGTATTATTTTAGGCAGAACGTGTTGGGATGCTCTTTTCAAGATCAATGGAGTGTAGTTAAATACCTTTATATTGTGAATGGCTTGAAGATGTCCTTTTTAGAAGCAAGGGGACTCTTATCAAGACTTATATCTATGACGCAGTTTTAGCATCTCTTTATACATATGATCGAAGTGTTGATGTAATGCGATCATGTTGTGAAGCACGATGCCCACATACCAACACCCTTCACACATCACTAGGCAAGATGTCTATCTCTCTTTAGGATTTGTATCAACTTGGTGAGCTCCCTATCATTGGTCCTCTTTATGACAAAGTCATCCCTTGCTGTGAGGAATTGACAAGAAATGACGGGGAACAGAGGTTCATTCGAAAGCATTGTGAGCACTTATTTGCAACTTTTCATTACCTTAATACTAGAAAGAAAGGGGATATATGTGTTTTGGCGAGTGATTGGGTTGGCTTTTTGTGTAGAAGTGAACAAAAATATTCAAAACCACCTTGCTTGGAGGACAAAGAGGTTAAGTCATCCTATCAAGACTCATAATCTTGATGGTTTATTTAATAGAGTTCAAGGTTGGTCCAAATATGGGAAATGTCCTTTTGTCAATCTCAAGGTTGAAGATGAACTTTGGGAAGAGACCTACTTAGCCGCATTACTATCTTGTTGGCTCTACATGTTTGTTTTGCCAAGTGAAGATCTCAATACAATTTGCCCTAGAACCTTCAAGACTGCAAGTTTCATGGCACCAGGTTACCCTGTTAATCTAGCCATACCAGTTCTAGCTAGTCTCTATTGAAGACTAAACAAGATTGCTCATTCTTCTCCAACAATTAGTTGCTCAGGTGCATGGTTCAAAAGATGTGACAAGTTGATGAAAAGGAGATGAGTGGTAGAGATGGTCTCGCTAGTCATGCCAGAAATTTGTAAACACAAAATTTTCTCCAGTTTGAAAATCAAACAATTGAAAAGTATTTCACAAATATAATTTTGTATTAATCAAATAGTGAGTACAATTCTCTGTTTTGACTCTTTTACAAAATAGTGATCCTCTGATTCTATCTTCTTTGTAATCTTGACTCAAATGTGAAATCTTCTTCACTTTGAGGGGAAGGTGAATCGAACGGTCTTCATAACGAATCTTTGGCTTTGAGCTTGTTAAAGATTTGTTGTTCTTCAAGTCTTTCAAATGTTCTTCAAGTTCTTCGAAGATTCTTGGATTTTGGGTTGAAATTCTTCAGTGCTTCAGAGGCTTGATCTGTTGAAGTTCAATGATTTAGAACTTTTGAAGCTTATGGAGGCTCTTGAGCTTGATTCTAATAGAACTTCAAGTCTTGGAAGAATGATTTAAGTGAATTTCTTTGAATGTTCTTGAGGCAGAATTTCTCCGGAGTTTTGGCTTCTTGAAAACTTGGTAGAGAATGAGAGTGGGGTGTCCTTTATTTATAGTGGTTTCAGAGGATTAGTCCCACTTTGAATTAATCATTTTGAAGATAAGTAGTAGACTCTGATTGGCCCAAATTTTACTTATTAGATACTTATCTCTATTTATCTATTGTGATATATATTCTATTTTGATAAAGATAATAATCAACAAAGAGTCCTGCCATAATTTGTTACTTGTAGATAATTATCTCTATTTTCTTTTGTTATTTTAATAAAAATAATTTCCATCAATTTTGAATAGGAAAATTATCTTTATTTTGTGGGCCAAATGACATGTGGCAAATTTTAATATGCCAATGTGATGTCAATTTGGATGACACATGTCATCATTTGATTTAATTAATTTAATGACACATAAATTTTGAATTTGTCACTAAATTTTGACATGGCATATAGTAATTGGGCCAATTAATTTTTTGCCTCCTACACACTCTCTCTCAATACGTAAAGTTTTTTTTTTTTTTTCAAAACAACAATACATATATTTTATGTGGAGCTAGGAATACTATAAATTTTTAGACTAAAATACAAATTGTACCCTCTAAGTTTAACTGAAATTCATTTCAGTCCTCTAAATTTACTTTAGTTTAATTGATTCATCTAATTTTCTAATTCATACATTTTATCCAATTTCATTGAAAAAAATTTCCACTAAAAAAATATTTTTCTCACAAGAAAAAAATCTATAAAATTAAATATATATATATCTTTTATAAATTTTTTGTATGAGATTTTTTTTTTTCAAAATATCTTTTTTATTAGTTAATTGCATACTTAACGAAATTTTTTTTAGCAGAATTTAATGAAAGTTCTGAATTGAATAAATTTAAAACTTAGATGACTCAATTGAATGAAAGTAAAGTTATATGATTTAATCAAAGGATTTTATCAACTTTTAAAATCTAGATAAAAATAAGTAGTTAAGAAGTTTATTTTGAGTGCATACAGTCAAATGTTGGACATTGACTATTTACTAAGATAGAATGGCAAGCTGTGAGAAGGGTTTATCTATTTTGAAGTTTTGGCATCAAAGACAAAGACATAATATTCCTTTCACTGTCCTATCAAAATATATATATATATATTCCTTTCACTGAAGTTTACAGTCGAAGATGAAAATTTGGGAATGAAAGATTCAAAAACAAACCTCTTTTTACTCAATCCAACACAAATAGTTAAGATAGGTTCATCTTCTTTTAGATCAGATTCCCACACATTTTCAAACATATCATAAAGTGTTAACGTTGCTTATGATGCTTATGTCGGAATTTATTTGAACAATTACCAATAAAAGCAATTTTCCTGAGGATTTTTTGTAATGATTTCGCGGGCATTTAGATAAAGATATTTGCCTGAAGAGTTTACTATTTTTAGTGGGCCTGTAAAGCCAACCCCATTGAGGTCCTTGTTTAGTAATGACCAAAGAAGAAAATCTATAGGAAAAAAAAAAAAGTATAATTCCTAATACGTTTATTAATTAAAGGATTATAGCTGTTCAAACTTCAAAGTAGATTTACAAAAAGAAAAGATGGTGATCTGATCCAGTCTCACATAGAAAAAAGAAAAGTATAAATCCAGTGTCATATGTTCCCGAATTTGTGATTGTCAGGGTGGTATGTGCATTTGACCAATGAATTTTAAATCAAATACTGTTTTTTTCTTTTTTCTTTTTTCTTTTTTGATAATTTAATTATTACAACAAGTAGGAATAAAAAAAAATTGAACCTTAATTCTCTTTATAAAAAGATTAGGCAGGGCTATTAAGTTGTAAAGCTATTCTCTTTATAAAAGGAGGCATAGGGAAAACTAGTTGACAAATCTAGAATAGTTTCAATTCCATATTTTCGTCAAAAATGAAAAGAAAGTTCACATAGTTGTTTGAATTTGCCTCAAACTATCAAAATGTAAAGGAATTGGGCCAATATCAGGAAAATGTCACCTAAAGTGGCCAAAATCTTTAGTAAGTCTTGCATCTTTTTGGGAGAAAAGAAGAAGATATCGACTATTAGTGTATTTTACACAAAAGATGGACTCACTCCATCCTATAAATACGATAACTTAAAAAAACAATATATATATATATATATATATATATATATATATATATATATATATATTCTAAAACATATGAAAATTTTCAATAGAGAAAGTTCAATTTCCTATATTATCCTTAGCTTTTATAA
The DNA here is from genome assembly GCA_029955455.1 of Quercus agrifolia. Taxonomy (NCBI): domain Eukaryota; kingdom Viridiplantae; phylum Streptophyta; class Magnoliopsida; order Fagales; family Fagaceae; genus Quercus; species Quercus agrifolia. The sequence goes on along the minus strand of JARQAD010000003.1, from coordinate 56,886,066 downwards.
AAATGAAAAAATAAAAAGAAGAGAAAATTCTATAAAAAAGTTGTATCACCATGTTGATGCTCATTTTGGAAGCCCAGTAGGAGGAAGAAGCCCAACAATATGGGCAAAGAAGAATTAATGGATTGATAGAAGAATCATTAACCTTGAATGGCAAGAATAATGAATTATAGGCTCATAAAGTAAATAAATGGGCCTTGAGGAAAGTCAATGGGCCTAAAGGAGCCCAGAGAGAGAAGTAGTAAACTCATGGGTATTATGTGATATAGAAAAGTAAAAATGGGTCATAACAAGCCCGAAGTAATGAAGTAAGAAAGTAAAGGATTGATGGAAAGCCCATGAGCCCAAGGATGAAGTATAAGGTAATTGGGTCAGGAAAGTCCAAAAGAGTTAATAAAAGCCCATGGGAATGCAGAATTAGAAAATAGGCCAAGGATGCCTAAGGAAAGCAAATGGGTCAAGGATGCCCAAAGAGGAAAGAAATGGGACAAATGAGCCCACAAGCAATTTAATGGGTCAAGAAAGCTCAAAGTAGCATAAGTATAAATCCAATGACCATACTAGGCCATTATAGCCAATTGAGAGAGGAATACGCAACAGGCCTAAAAGAGGCCCAGCAAGCTGAGGTCAAATAACACCACAACAAGAATAGTAGAGTAGCCTGGTAGGAATAGTAGCACGACTACGGAAGGAGCAAAAGAGCAGGCTAAAGAAAGAATAGCCCACAATCAAATAAGGCACAGCCCTTAAGAGAAGTAAGCCATGAGGAATGAGAAATCAGAAAACAGTCCACGCCATAAGAGGTCAAGGATAAGCAGCAGAATGCACAGACGAGCCTCCAGACCACGACAAACGCATGAGCAGCGAACATGCTTTGGACGTACATAGAACTGAAGCACACACAAAGCCTAGACACCATCAGCCTGTACCTAGCCAATACAGGAGTAGTGGGTCATAGGTCAGAAGTATAAGGGGGTATGGTCTGGCGGTGGGGGTATGGTCTGGCGAACAAGCTTTGGACGTACATAGAACTGAAGCACACACAAAGCCTAGACACCATCAGCCTGTACCTAGCCAATACAGGAGTAGTGGGTCATGGGTCAGAAGTATAAGGGGGTATGGTCTGGCAGTGGGGAGAAGGGAAAGACTATTTTGGGATTCCTGCTCGGATTCTTTTGGAGGTAATGTCATGTTGGGATGAATTACCACCTAAAAAAAGTAAGGATGAGTTGGAACCACTAGGTGCATGCCATGAGGGATAAAGAGAGAACACCCACACTATGGTGGATAAGAATGTCAAGGTGAGCAAGCAAACAAAATAATCTTTTTTGTCTGGTGATGGAGAGTGGCGCAGCCAACACAGGTAAGTGATGGTGGCTGGACAGCTGACAAACCAGTGGTGGGCGACAAGGACACCCAAACCAAACAAAAGTAGTTAAAGGCTAAAATGATAAAAGCTAGTCACGACAGGCAGTATATAAAGGACCCTTGTCATGCATAGTATCAGAAAAATAGCAATAGTAACCACTAGGAGAGAATCACAACATCACTACATGGTTAAGCACTGAGAAAGAAAGAAAAGAAGAGAGAAAGAATCAAAAATAACAAAAACAGAGAAGAATGAGAGAATCAAGAAGGAAAAAAAAAAAACAAAGAGTGTAGAATGGCAGGCATGCACCAATAGGCTAATCCCTTCACTCCCTCTAAAAGCCTACCCTCTATTAAGGATAAAAGAATTTATTTGGGCACAAGCCATTCAGGCTTGTTCCCTCAAAGTGAATAATTTCTACAGCAAACAATGTTATCCACGTTGAGGGAGTGGTCTCCTCCTTGACCTTAGTCCTGTAACACAATTGAACACGTCAAACTAACCTTTTCCATTCGATTTTGCCGTTTATCAAGATTATTTCCTTTCTCGCCTTTGTAATCTCACTTATAACATGTCTCCTATACCATTCTTTTTCCTACTTTACTTAAGGATTCCTCATTTATTCTATTTAACAGGAAGCATATTGTCTTTATTATCATATTGTTTGTGTCTTTCATAACCCTCTTGTAACAGTTTCGCCTACCATGGGTATGTGACCAAAGTTTCGACAAACGAGGCATAGCTTGTGCACAGGCTGGATCAAGGTGAATTGCAATTTGACCGGTCCCAACTCTTATCCAAAAAACTTGGGCCTCAGTACAGTAAGAGGCAGTCCAGCTCAAAATCACAAAAATGCCCACCACACACTATTACTATATAAAATGATATTTTTGAAGGATAATCTTATAAATAGAAGGATGATGCTCTTACTACTGCGTAATATTTTGTTTTCCATGCTAAAATATAAGATCATTCTATGGTAGACACCTTTTTTGTGGTATATAGTACCATATGTGTCTAATCTTAATTGTTTGTTTATTATTATATAAAGAGAGGGAAAAAAGAAAGTGTGCATTGTAGAATTCATTTTTAAAAAATGAAGGCTCTTTTTCAAAAGATCATGAGTTTAGTGAAAGGGCTTTTTTCCCATGGCATTTCTGTCTTTTAGGATTTGGGCCTGGAATTAATCCGCCAGCCCAAAACTTGGCGTAGTTTGATAGAAACTTTGGGTCAAATTATAAAGGTCCAGATAGGCAAAGCCAATCCAAGTTAACCATTCTCTCTCTCTCTCTCTCTCTCTCTCTCTCTCCTAGCTGTCCATGATTACACATGCTCTTTGTTCCCTTTTCAAGAATCTGTACAACTGTGAAACAGAAGAAACTGTCTTCACTGCAAAAAAATATAACCCCAACAAAATAGTCCTCTTCGCGTACATTACTATTGTTCTCATCCCATGACCCATCCATACCACCAAACTAGCTTCTACACTCACCACTCACCACACATTTTTCCTACACAAAATCCAAGTTGTCTCCAAGTATAAGCCTATTATGCCTCCTCTGAACTTAGAGTGACAACCCAAAAAGTAAGAGAATCCTAGCGTAGATAAGAGCAAGTATCCACCACATAACAATTTTAAAAAAATTTAATGACCCATGAGACTTTGATAGCCAGACTGTAAAGAAGAAACTTCCATATGTACATTCCAAAATAACTTCAATTCCAAAGTCCGAAAAAGGTAAAACCAAAAAACATCAAAAGCAAGTTTGGTACACAAATATCATAAGCTTAATGAGATAAGAGGACAATGTTACTACTTCTATATCTAACTGCATTTTTGAGATGTGCATTAAAAGCTTAATTACACAGCTAATTGTTGCTGTTGATGAGAGGGCTCATCCTCATTGAAGCACAAATGGAGTTTGAGTGATTTTCCTAGATTTATAGAAGACTCTGCTAGATTAAGAGGAGGTTGTTGCATCATCATCTCTCTTTGGAGGTAGGAGCAGTAGATGTGGAAGGTGTTGGGGGTCACATTTAATCTGAAGCCCAAACCAAATAGGAAATCTACTTCAAGAAAGTTCATTTCTATTGTGCTGATTCCTCCAACTTTTGCATAGTATGCATTGTTGTAGTAACTGAAAATTTCAAAACCATAAACAAAAACAGAAAATCAGTATATGATTGGGGAAGAAAAATAACTAGTTACATGATTACCAAAATGAATTTTACAGTTTAGGCATTTAAATTAAGTGAAAATAGGAAAATAAGCAAGGCCAATTTTTTTTTTATTGGTTCATTGACCTCAAGTCAAGTTATTTATATAACTTCGCTGGAATCACATGCTTCTTGGCTGGCAATATGTAAAAGAACCAGGGTTTCACATGGCTGTACCCCTTTGTATCTACACGTGGAAGCATTAATCTCCGACAAAGAATATCCAGTGATTATGATTTTACAAAAAAAGTGAATACAAGCTTTGCAGGATATAGAAAACCAAAATTTAATATCAGAGACTTTTCAGAGTTTCAATTATTTGCAAAGAAAAACATTCAAATACAGCAAACCCAGAAAAGAAAACTCTGCAAGCTACAATTCTAGCATCAGGTCAAACAGATAAAGGTAATCCTGAATTTCACAATTTTATACCTCTATGAAACATGCTCTAAAACTAGCTAGTAGAACTTATATTAACACAAAAACAAACTTGAAAGCCAAACAAGAAAAGGCAAGAATTTAAAGTTGTCACTTCATTTCAAACGTTAAGTTACATACAATATTAAGTTTCAAGAAAATTAAAAGCAAGGAATTGAAATTCTGCATCCAATATTATTGACTTCAAAACTATAACACTTACATATCATCCATGAATTTTGCAGCCACCATGACACTTGTGATTAGTAGACGATGAACGTTGAAGGAATTGACGGGCAAAGCCGGTTGGCTTTGAGAAAATCGATCAAGATAAACATATGCAACAATGTAACAGGAAGGGCTACAATTTGCATACTTGAAAATTCTCTCTAGGTAGCTTTGAATTGAGATGGTTGGTCGAGATAGGCCATGGAAGACAGAGATTTTCTGGGGTTGGAGTTGAAGGTTGAGATCGTTCGAATCTGCCACTTTTTGGAGAAGAGAAGAGAGAAAAGTTATGAGCTTTGGCATCAGATTGGGGTTCTCTAACTCAGCCATTGTTTTGCAACTTTTAGTGCTCTCTGTGTTTGAATTTTGCTGTTGAATAATTTGGGCTATAAAAGGTTTATTAGCACTAGTCTATATATAAAAATAAAAATAAAAAAACAGGTACAGTGGTCGTTAATTGGTTGGTATTTTGATTGACCAAAAGGCCCTTAGAAATTTAAATAATGACCGACAAGTCTCTTTTAGTGGGTTTGAGTTCTTTTTGATTAAAAGTTTGTGATTTTGAGTTGGGTAATCATTGTTATTATTATTATTAATTTCAAAAACTAAACTTGTGAAAGAGGGAACATAGGTGGAACAATGTGGATCAGTGTCTTTTTGTTGATAAAAATTTGGGGTTTTCTGGCGATTTATTGTAACATTATGGTGATGGTGGCATGCCATACCCATCATGTGATTACATGTGGGAAATTTGTGATTTTAATTGAAGGGCCCACTTTTTGGGAGATCTAGCATGTGTTTTGATTCCAAAAAATTGGGTGACATAACATGGATTTGCTATGTTGATTTATAGCATTGGTATATGCTGCTATTGTTCCAAGCGTACAGAAAAAACAATGAATTTAAGAGTACTGATGGGTTGGATTCAAGTTTGAGACATGTAATTAAGGATCATTAACAACAGGCTTGACTAATAAAGTTTGGATAGGAAAGAATGGTAATCTGAGGAGTAATCCAGCTTGTTAGAAGTTGTAAATGAACAACTGTGACTGCATAGATTTGTCTCAAACTTAAGAGCAAACAAAATCAGATCTAGAATTTCAAGTAGAAAAGTTTTAAATCCACAATATTTTTATAATATTTTAATAATAAATCTTAGGTAATAAGTTGTTACTAGTTTTAATCTGAACTCACCACTGAAATTTCTTTATTGCCTTCTAATAACAAGGAAAAATAATCTGTCACTTAAGATTTATTGTAAAAAATATTATAGACATAACAATTTTCTTTCAAATATTACCGACCACTCACCATGCACCTACCTGTAGGCTATTGTGGGCTTGGATTCGGGTTGGATTTTATGAGTTATGGGAGTTTCATTCATGTGTGACTAATTCCTATGAGGAGTAGAAGTATAGTACAACAAAAGCAATGTGTTTTATAATTTTGTTGGACAACTCAAGCCCATTAACTTATATTTATGTAATGAAATTCTGTCACATTATGTGCATCTTGTTTTCAATGAAAGAACTTTTCCAAAGTGTAGCACTCTCTAACAAGTGCTATCAATTATCAAAGTCCTCCATATGGAATAAATGGCATTTTTATATATGAATTGTCTTACTCACGCATCGGAACCTTCACGTGTATATAAATAATTTAATCAAGAAAAAGAAACCACTAGAAAGAAAATATTTTCTCACCAATATCACCATTTTTGTGTGTATAATCAAGATGGTACTAAGAAAGGTACTTAATGTGACGGACCAATGATTTAGGTTTGATCAGTAAAGCCCACTATTTTGGGATCGGAATTCGTGTAAGATTGCTAAAAGAATTTGTGATTACATATTTTGCATTGGGTAACGGTGGGGTATACAAACCTCAGATAGAGGAAAAGTAATAGAGATGAGGAAAACAAAATATAATTGGTCCTAAACCCATAAGTTTAATCTTTTGGATTAAGTGGTCTTATATATATTGTATTAGAAAAAATGTTAGGCCCACAATATTTTCACTACAAATCTTAAGTGGCAGGCTATTGTTGGTGGGATAAAAAAGTGATATCAATGGTGGAGGCCTATTATATCTAATAACAACTTACTATTTAGGATTTGTTAAGAAAGTGGTGTGGAAGTAGAATTCGTCTTATATTAAGGGCTCAATTAGGGTTTCTCTACAGTGTTGTCTCCCAAACAAGTGGTAACAAGGTCTATGGTGATGTATAGCAAGGTGGTAATATTACCAAGGTCTCTTTCGTAGTTGGATTAAAGACAAGGTGCATGTATTAGAAGTCCACATTGCATCAAACAAAACATGCCCATAAATCCTACACATGCATATGATCTTAGTAAAGACCCAACAAAATAGTCCTGTCAATATTGGCATATCAAAAAGGATGGTGCATCACAAGATTAATATTTGAAATTTTATACTACCGCGCACCATTGACATAATGGTCACTCCACAAATACAATTTTTTGTGGAATGGGGGGTAAGAATCGAGGTTCAAGTCTTTAGAAAGGAGATTCACACACATATATACTTAAATTAAGTTAGAGTAGAATTATATTTTTCAAAAAAATAAATAAATTGACACTTTACTCCTAAGGTTTGTGATTTATATAAGAGGTACACCTATATGACCACTCACATATTATTAATAATTGTGACATATTATCTAATTAATATACATGATTTTTTTTTTTTTTTTTGGCTGAATAATTAATACATCACACGTGCTCCGCACATGCAATACGGCTCTTTTTTATTTTGAGTTTAATTTAATTTTTCAATATGAATTTATCTACTGTTAATGAGATTACACAGAAATTGATTTTTAAGAAACTAAAATTTAGGAATTGAAATTGAGTAAATTGCTGGTTTAGTGTGTGCTAGTTTTTAGGAACAAAAAATGTATTAAACGTGCGTGACATATATTTAAATAGAAAATGTGCTAATTTTTAGGAGAAAAGTTTTTCTGGTAGTTTTTTTTTTTTTTTTTTGGAATTTTGTTGAATTACAGTTTTAACCCTATTTTTTATTTTTTAAGAATAAAAATTATCTAATTAGATTAGGGGTATTTTGAACATTTTTTAAAGTCATAATTAACTTTCTAAATCCTCCTATAATATATAGAGATACATGGTTGGTAACCTTTTTAAAAGATTATATACCTTGAATGGGAATTAAATGTCTAAAAAAAATGTATATATATAGCAGTTATGGGCAAAAGGAAAGTTAAATGGCACGTGTCAACACTTTAAGGAATAAATTTATCTCTAGCAAACTTAAGATTAATGGAAAAAGATCTTTAGATCCCTTTGTTAATTATACAAATTAATTAATAATTAATTAAGTTAAGCCAGTTATGTGATTACAACTTAAAATAGTTAATTACAACCGCAATGAATACCAAATTTGGAATTAAAAAAACAAGTGCATGAACACATGAATTTGATAAAAATGTGAAAAATTGATGGAGAACACGGCAAAGAAAAAACCACTACGAGTTTACCTCTCCCAAATAATGCAATCAACTATAGAAGAGAAGTTTTACAATGTAGCTCAAACCATTGGCCCTAGTCACTACTCAATAGCTTAATTCACTGAAGTGACCCAACAATGTCTCTAGAACTTCTAAATTCTTCATGCATGAATCCTTTTTCACAAACCTCATCTGCTATTAAAATTAGACCCTTTGATTGACCATAAGGAGTAAGGACTCTTCTTGAAGATTTGAACTCCACAACAGTACATTAGGATTGTAGGTTTTGTGGTTTCAGCTCTTGATCACCGAAAGGTAGCAACTCCGTTGTGAATATCAACTATTGATCAACTCGTGAGTTGATCAATTTAGGTTTCGGTTTTCCTTCAATGTAGTGCACAAGAACAGTCGATCTATGAATGAATGCTCATAAGATGTCTTTTAAATTGTATGTAGGGCACGAAACCTAGGTTGCAACTGACTTCAATGAAATCATGTCACATTGTAATTTCAAGATTTTCAATTGATCGAGTTGTAGCCGAACGTAAGTCAAAAATCCTTTTTTCATCGATTGAACAGTAAGTGAAAGGTATTCGAAAGTCTAGATTCAACCGATCGAATATCAATCAAAAGGCAATCCAACTCTTGAATGAAGGCCTTCTTTTAGCTATATCTTGAACCTTTAAATCTTGAGCATTTGACACCCACTTTTAACTCAATTTAGATTACTATTTCATAAGATTTGTTGACCTAAAACCTAATAATTAATATAGGACAACAGGGGGAGGAGTGAAAGAAGAGAAAGAAGTGACTTTACATTCAAGACGTCATTTTCTTCTTACATGCTATATAACAATGTGTTCTTTCGAAATTCACTTTCTTTTCATATATATAAATATATATATATATATATATATATATATATATATATATATATATATATATATATATATATATATATTCAGGTCACCATTGTATTTAGCACGAATTTCACATGCAGCAAATATTTATTGCGATGAGTGAAATACGTTGTTGTTTAAATCACCCATCTGAATTTGCTATTAAGCCGAGATGTCTGTTAATAAAGATGTGGATCAATGCAAACTGAGCCACCAAAACCATAGTATGGAAATGTTAATTTCATGTTTTTAACTTAACTAAGTTAAATTTTGTATTAATTTTTTATTGAGTTATACAGCTTAAATATTTTTTATTTTAATTAATAGTTTCTTAATCTTACAATTGGACATCCTGTTCTTTCTAAGCTTAACACGGATGCTAAATCCTTAGAGCAACTGAATGTTATTCAATATATTTTTCTCCAAACTCAGGTAATATCGGGTAAAATATATATAAATATATATATTGAGTGACATTGCATTCAAAAATTACATATATGTAACTTAATTAAACCTAATTCATATGTTTATATAATTTTCAAATCATTGCAACCGAATTTAAGATATATACAGGTGGGTTTAGGGTTTTAGTTTTTGTCTTGATTTTCAAATAAGAACTCAATAAGAGAAGAAACTATCTTAGATCATAGAATATTTATTTGTACCTAGGTGGAATTATAGTTGCAAGGAAAAAAGAAACAGTTAAATTATCATCTACAATCAATGTGACCATTATCAACAAGCCATCTTTAAGGGTCTGTTTGGATTAAGGGGGTAGGGACTCAATAAGAGAAGAAACTATCTTAGAACATAGAATATTTATTTGTGCCTAGATGGAATTATATTTGCAAGGAAAAAAGAAATAGTTAAATTATCATCTACAATCAATGTGACCATTATCAACAAGCCATCTTTAAGGGCCGTTTGGATTGAGGGGGGGGGGGGGGAGAGAGGAGGAGTGAAGGGGAGTAAAGTTAGCTAAAAATAGGTTGATTTTGGACCAATTTTACTCTACTCTACTCCCTCTCCCTCTCCCTTAATCCAAACGGACCATGTGATTATTAGTAAATAAAATTTTGATGATATTAGTTATGGACCCAAAAAACCAGTAAGAATTTGTCACTTTAACGGTTTGTAAAAATATTGTAAAATAATGTGTTGGTATAGTATTACTCTCCCTCATTTCCTCACGTTTGAAGTAATCATAATATGAATAATACATGTTATTAATGTGTTTTTTTAAGGGGAATGTTATTATATTATCCTTCTCTAATACATGATATTAATGTTATCATTAAATATCCTTCTCTAATTTATTATATTATTATTAGATGTTAAATGAGTAAGTTGTATCAGAAAAAGTACCATTGTTTATTTAGTGATTAAGCTACTAACACATCAGTATAACCATGCAATGCATGGTAAACTACAGAATAAGCTGAGACTTAAGGAATTAGGAATATATGCCTCTAAGTTTTTTCTTTTTCTTTTATAGAAATTACATTTTAAAAAAATTGATCTTAAATTAAGTTAGTGAAAAAAAAGGAAATAAGTCATTATTTTATTATTATTTATAATTCAATAGTTACAACAGGGGAGATGAGAATTTAACCTTGGATATTTGACTCATATAACATAATACTTACAGCTTAACCCAACACTAATTCGACATGCGAACACGAATTGCCACATTTACTATAATGCTCTTGACTATTGACAAAACTATAATTCTTCTTAAACATTTAAGTATTCCATCGAAAAAAAAAAAACATTAAAAAAATATAAAATAAAAATAAAAATCTAAGATGGTGAGGGAACGAAGATTATTTTTTATGTTTTCATGCAGAGAGACAAAGGTGATGAAGAGGGAACAAAGATGAAGCTTTTTAAAATCTAGAATTTATTTTCAAAATTCCTAAAATTTGCCTTGCCACGGAGCCATTTGCGTCAATTGTTTGGATATACAAAAGGGATCCTATGAAGTACGCATGAGGGTATACAAATTTCATAACAAAGTTTATAGATAGCAGGATAGGATTTCGTAACATTTATTTTCACTGTGAATGAGCAAGTGTACCGAGAGTGAGACAAGGTGTGTGATAGGAAGGAAAACTAGGAAGCCGAGGTTGATACTAAAACAACAGCAACAAAAAGTATAAGCATAATTCATTCCAATATAATCAATTTGAGACTCCCCTCCGATTGATAATGGCTTTGAGCTTGATCTTCAGTTTTAAAGCACTTCTTAGCTACACAATCCTTACAATAAACTTGCATTATGTTATTAATTTTTTCCAATATTTCAATAATTTTCCTTACAAAAAATATAATCATTTGTGTTCTATTTTATAAATTTGAAAATTGCATGATATAATGGTTAATATAGATACACAAGTTTCATACCTACCCAAGAACACAAATATCATTTTCAAAAAAAAAAAAGGAAAAAAAATGAAAATGTTGATTTGATAAAATCAAAATGCAAATATCCTTTGGTTACTTTCTTTATGTTCTTGATTGTGTGTTTATATATTTTTTTGTTGGACTTGTTTAAATTGTTGCAAAAGTAACTACATTTAAGTGGGAGTACCATATTTTAAACTAATTGTTTCTGATATAAATTTTAGAAAATGACATTAAAATTTCATTATATTTAAATAATTAATGTTTCATTTAACATAATTAATATAACAAAATAAATGTATTTATCCTATTAGTAATTAATCTCAAATCAAACTAGTTTATTATATAAAATTTATAAAAGTAATCATATAAATTTCTCTAATATAAATAATTATTATATGAAATGGATGAAGTTGTGCTTAATAGATCTAAAAAAAGTGTGAGGTGGCTTTTTTCAGTTATATATATTTGAGTAATACTACAATCACAAACTATTTTACAACATTTTTACAAAATGTTGATGTAGTCAATCTCTTATATATATTTTGTGCTTGTGATTGATATTGCAAGTGCCTATAGCCCATTTGGTGCAAACACGAGATACAAGCCCCCAATTATACGCATGTATGGAAGGAAAAGCAAAAAGAAGACGGCCCAACTTGTAGCCTTATGGATGGAGCCTATTAGTTATTGGGCTTGAGATTAAGCAAGCCCGAGCATTCAATAATTAGGGTTTCTTTATGCATTTTATTGTTAGCTATTTGAGAACTTTTTCTAATTATTGTAAGACAGCTTTTGAGAACTATTAAAAACATATGTTTTCTTTACACTGGTGCCAACTCCAGTTTTGTTTGGTGCTGACTCCAAGCAACCCTTAGGTGCTGACTCCTAGGGTTTACCCTTTTGTTCTATTGTTGTTTAATTGCTCCATTGAAATAATGTGGTTGTCCTATGTCAATTCTGGTATCAGAGCAGACTTCTGATCCATACAACACAACCGTAGACAACCACTTGAAAGTAAAACCATCAAAAGAGCAAGCCAGCCAAATATGACAGTACCTTTCAAGTTTTTGCCCCATGAGATCTTGAACAAGCCCAAATCAGCCCTTGTAATCTGTATATACCATCAAGCCCATCAACCACCAAACCAGAAACAGAGGAGTTTAAAAGTCAACGAGAGCCGCCGATGTCCATACTAGAATTACGCCGCCGAGAACCACCTACGCCAACTCACCATCGACACCTCTCCCACCATGTCGCTTCATGCTTCACAGGTTCCATCACCGCGATCTGACGTGTAAGCTCTGATCTACACCATCGAGCACCGCCAACAGCGAACGCCAATGAGCCCATACCGCCTCTCAGCCGTTGACTCCAGCGCCACTTCGTGACTGCTCCACCGCTTCTTTTCTCTTTTAGTTTTCTTTGCTTATAGTTTCTTTAGCTTCGGTGTTTTTAATGTTTGGACTTAGCAGACCTTAGTTTTAAACAATAGCAAACTTTAGTTTTAAATTATAGTTCTTTCTTTATTGTATTTCACAAAAAAAAAAAAAAAAAAAAAAAGGAAAAGAGAGAAAGTATTGTTGCTATGACAGCCCATTGCATGTATTGGGCCTTTAAATTGTCCATCCATGGGTCCACTTTTCCAAGTAAGATCCATTCACTTGAGGAGCCAAGCCCATGACTATCTAGTGCAATAAGTTGGCCACTGACTAGAGTACAACTCTTACTCTCTTTTTGGTGGGTTCAATTTTGTCTCATTGAAAAATATTATCTTTATATTTTTTATGTGCATATCCCACCATACCCCACTGGCCTACCCATTTTGTGCTCAAGTTAGCTATTTTATTATTTGTGCTTTCTTTCAGTACCCATTCTAAAATTCCAAAAAAAAAAAAAAAACTAGTTTCTTTGAAATATCTAATTCTCATTATTAATTGTGGAGCTTATTGGAATTTGACTTTTATTTGAGCTATCTCTCAATATTGTGAACACTGTCACTACTTGACTGCAACCTTTGATTCATTGATCTAGTCTCTGCATGCACTCTTGCTTGACCATAATTTTACATTGAGGATTGATTACTTGAATTTTTGGGAATCTCAACTGCATTCATAAATATAGTGTTGCATGCATCTATGTAGTGGTCGCATCATGTCAAACCCTGAACATCAATCCACTTTCGAGCCTAGGTCCTTCTTAAAGCAAACCATAGAAGACCTAGCAAAAAGTTTCCATAATTTACTGGATAGGGTAGAGCAAATTGAAGCATCTCAAAGAGAGACCATTAACCATGAAGGAGATAGCATGCTTAGGCAAAATAACCACGGTTACTTTAATAGGGCTCCAAACTTTGAACATGATCACTATAATCACAATGGTCCTAGGGATTATGATGATAGGATGTCCAAGGAAAAGATAGAAGCACCCACCTTTAATGGCTGCCTAGACCCATGGGTTTTCACTGATTGGTTACGTCAGATAGATAAATTCTTTAACTATTACTATTGGGCTGGGAATAAGAAAGTGAGGTATGCCAGGATGAAGTTGAATGGAAGAGCCGACCTTTTCTGGAAGGACCTTGAGGATACCCTTAGGCGATGACGTGAGGCCCCACCCCTCCCCCCCCCCCCCCCCCCCCAAATTACTGATTGGCTTGAGATGAAAGATGCACTCTCAAGGAATTATTTTCCTCCAACTTATAAGAGCTCCCTCCATGAGGAATGGGATTGCCTAAAGCAAGGCACTGCTCCTGTGGCTGAATATGTAGAGAAGTTCAAGGATTTCAAGAGGCGAATTCGAATAGTCGAGGAAGAGGTTGTCACACTCAATATGTTCAAGAAAGGTTTAAATGCTAACCTACTAAGTGAGATTATCACCCGAGGAGTCACTACCTTAGAAGAAGCATATGACCTTGCTAGGAATTGTGAATTAGCATCCAAATCTATCTTTTGGTGACGTTCTGAACTCTGGAGTGTTCCCACCAACCCTCAACCTTTTGGTAGCAAATCTAGACTTGCCTTACCTTCTATGGTCAACCCTAATAACACCCCAATAGAAAAAGAGGACAAGGGAAAAGGTGTGGTCAATGAGCCTTCAAGATTAGGCTCTCGCCTCCAATGCTTCAAATGCAATGGGGTTGGACACATCGCAGCTAGATGTCCCTCTAGGACCCTTGTCATTCAAGAGGATGATGAAAAGGTAGAAGATGTTGAGGAGCTGGTGTATGATCCAAATGTTGAAGAAACCCAAGATATTGAGGTAGAATGGGAAGATGATCCTAGCTACCTCGCATGCATTAGAGCCATCTCTCCCCAGGTTGATGATTTCAAGGACTTTGGTGTCCCTAGAGTGAATGTCGTAAGGTGTGTTTTGGCAGAGCAAAGAGACACTGATGATTGGCGAAGGAGTGCCATCTTACAAACTTACACTAAGTGTGAACACAAAACTTGCAAGGTTATTATAGATAGTGGGAGCTCAATTAATGCAATGTCCTCTAACGTTGTTTTCCACCTAGGCTTGAAATTGACCCCACACCCTAGCCCATATAAAATTTCTTGGCTGGATACTTCCTCCATAGCCATAAAAGAAAGATGTGTTATCCCACTTCAATTCCTCACCTATAAGGCTGAAATATGGTGTGACGTAATTCCCATGGATGTAAGGCATATTATCTTAAGTAGACCTTGGCTTTATGATTTGGATGTCACCCTTCATAAGCGATCCAATTCTTGCTCGTTTATGTTTAAAGGTAAGAAGATTGTGCTCAACCCTTCGAAACCCAAGCCAATCGACATGAGCAAGAAGATAGAAGCACCAAAGGCGAAAGGCCTGAACATCATAAGCCCAAAGGCATTTGAAAGAGTAGCAGTTCAAGAATCCATTGTGTTTGTCTTAGTTGCCAGGGAACTTCATGGAGAGACCCGTGAGGAGCAACCTAAAGAAGTGAAGTCAGTGCTCTAGGAATTTAAGGGTGTTTTCCCTGAGGAACTCCCCGATCATTCACCGCCCATGCGTGACATACAACACACCATAGATTTTGTGCCCGAAGTGACCCTACCTAACTTGCCTCACTATAGAATGAGCCCTGCAGAGCATGCCAAGTTGTAAAGGCAAGTAGAAAAACTATTTAGAAAGGGTTTTATTCGTGAAAGGATGAGTCCTTATACAGTCCCTACACTCTTAACTCCAAAGAAAGACGAAACTTGGAGGATGTGTGTTGATAGTCATGCCATCAACAAGATCACTGTGAAATATCATTTTCCTATCCCTCGGTTGGATAACATGTTGGATATGATGGCTGGAGCAACGATCTTCTCCAAGATAGACTTAAAAAGTGGCTATCATCAAATTAGGGTTCGTTTTGGTGATCAGTGGAAAACTACCTTCAAGACAAAGGATAGTTTATATGAATGGATGGTCATGCCTTTTGGATTAACCAATGCTCTTAGTACCTTTATGAGAGTGATGACTCAAGTGCTCAAGCCTTTTATGGGGAAATTCTTGGTTGTGTACTTTGATGTCGTCCTCATATATAGTAAGTCTAGGAAGTAACACTTAGACCACCTAACTCAAGTTTGTACTACCCTTAAGAAGGAGAGTTTATATGGCAACCTCTAGAAGTTCTCTTTCTTCACCGATAAAGTCATCTTCCTAGGTTTCATAGTATCCTCTGAGGGAGTTTTTGCCGACCCCCAAAAGGTTCAAGCGATTGTGAATTGGCCCGAGCCAAAAAATATGCATGAAATTCGAAGCTTTCATGGGCTCACTTCCTTTTATTGCCGATTCATCAAAGGGTTTAGTACCATTATGTCCCTCATCACTAATTGCATGAAACAAAGGGAGTTTGTTTGGACTAAAGCTGCTGCTAAGGCTTTCAATGAGGTAAAACAAAAGATGACTGAGGCACCTATCATGCGTCTCCCTGATTTTACCAAGCCTTTTGAAGTGGAATGTGATGTCTCAGGTATTGGTATAGGGGGAGTACTTAGTCAAAAGCACCACCCAATTGCTTATTGTAGTGAGAAATTGAATGATGCTAAGCAAAAGTACTCCACATATGACAAAGAATTTTATGCCATTATTCGAGCTCTTTGGCATTGGCGCCATTACCTGTTGTCTCGAGAATTTGTTATTTACTCTTATCATAAAGCTTTGCGCTATCTCAATTCCCAAAAGAAGCTGAATTTTAGGCATTGTAGTTTGGTTAAATTTCTGCAACGCTACTACTTTGTGGTGAAACATAGGGCGGGGGTTGAGAATAAGGCTGCTGATGCACGAAGTCAAAAGGTGTCTTTGCTATCCATCATAAGTGTTAAGGTTACTGGGTTTGAACGACTCAAGAATGACTATGAGTCATGCCCAGATTTTTGGGAGCTCTACACTAGCCTAAGTAATGCTCCACGACCAATCCTGGATGATTATACCCTTCAAGATGGTACTTATTCAAAACCAACAAATTATGTATCCCTCAGTCTTCAGTGAGAGATTTCCTAGTTTGGGATATACATGCGGGAGGCCTTGCAGGTCATTTTGGCCGAGACAAAACAATTGAAGAAGTGGAATGCCAATTCCATTGGCCTGGTCTTAAGAGGGGCATTGCCAAGATAGTTGGTCAATGTCATACATGTCAACTAGCCAAACATCGCAAGCAAAACACTGGCCTGTACACGCCTCTACCTGTGCCAGATCGCCCGTGGCAGGATGTGAGATGAACTTTGTGTTAGGTTTGCCCCACACCTTTAGGAAGCATGATTCTATTCTAGTATTTGTTGATCGCTTCTCTAAGATGGCTCATTTCCTACCATGTTCTAAGACCTCTGATGCTTTTAAGATTGCAAAGCTCTACTTTGATGAGATTTTCAAACTTTATGGTCTTCCGAAAACCATAGTGTCTGATAGGGATGTTCACTTCATGAGTTATTTTTGGAAGACCTTGTGGCATTTACTAGGCACCAAATTGAAATTTTCCACGGCATTTCATCCTTAAACTAATGGTCAAACTCAGGTGGTTAATCGTAGTCTAGGCAACCTCCTTTGGTGTCTAGTGGGTGAAGCCAATCGGAATCGGGATTCAATTCTTCCTACAGCCCAACTTGCATATAATAGCTCTATCAATAAGTCTATAGGTGACAGTCCTTTTGAGTTTGTGCATGGATATACAACTAGGAAGCCCTTAGATCTTTTTTCCATGTCCCCACATGTTAGGATTTTTGAATCTGCCGAGGCATTTGCACGACATATTCATGATTTGCATAATGAGATTCGCAAAAAAAATTCAGGTAAGTAATTCTCAATATAAAATTCATGCTGACACTCATCGACATTATGCAGAGTTTCAGGTTAGGGATTATGTCATGATTCGGATTCGACCTAAACAGTTTCCCTCTAGAACCGTTAAGAAATTGCATGCTCATAGTGTCAATCCATTCAAGGTATTGAAACAAATGGGCCCAAATGCATATGTCATTGACCTTCCTCATGATTATGGTATTAGCTTCTCCTTTAATATTGAGGATCTAGTTGCTTATAAAAGCCCCACATCTATTCTTGATACCCCTTTTGATGAGTCTTTGCTGGATCCTATTGATGTCCCTATTCCTACCCCTTTACCCTTAAATCTACCCTATGCACATAAAGAATCTATTGATGCTATTTTAGATGAGCAGATTGTTTCTACTAGGGATGGAGGAGTTCACCGTTTCCTAGTTCAGTGGCGAAGGCGACCAGATTCTAATTGCACATGGATTATTCGAGATGAGCTATAGCGACTAGATCCTAACTTGCTGGAGTACTATCAGAGCTCTTCAAATTTCCACTCGACGGGGTTGAGTTCTTCTCACCCGGGGGGAGTTGGTGCGGACACGAGGTACAAGCCCCCAATTTTACGCATGTATAGGAGGAAGAGCAAAAAGAAGACGACCCAACCCTGTGGCCTTATAAATGGAGCCTATTAGTTATTGGACTTGAGATTAAGCAAGTCCAAGCATTTAATAATTAAGGTTTCTTTATGCATTTTATTGTTAGCTATTTAAGCACTTTTCCTAATTATTGTAAGACAGCTTTTGAGAATTATTAAAAATATGTGTTTTCTTTACACTGGTGCCGACTCTAGTTTTGCTTGGTCCTGACTCTAAGCAACCCTTAAGTCCTGACTCCCAGGGTTTACCCTTTTGTTCTATTGTTGTTTAATTGCTCCATTGAAATAGTGTGGTTGTCCTACGTCACCATTAGTTGATCAACTCAAAAGAATTCTACTGAAAGGCCCAAGAACTTTCTGATAAAAAATTAGGATTTTGATTTGCACAAGAAAACCATGACGCCAGTGATTTTGTTTTCATTTCGGTGTTTAATGATTTCATCAAGTAAATCAATGTCTCCCTTTCATATGTGGGTAATTATTGCTGGAGCAACTGCCCCACGTTCTTAATGGGAGGATGTTGGTGTGAAGCTTCGTTCTTCTGCTATATCATTAACAGTCCTGTATTCAAACCACCAAAAATTCAAATAGCAAGTATCTATAGCTATGACTCTCCTAAAATATCCGTTTAAATTTGTTGAGATAATGAAAAATGAATTGTATTCTGTTTATAATTTGTCCATTTTTGCCAAATGAATTGCAAAGAAAAAGAGAAGGCTTAGCTTCAATTAATTACCTAGACATCATTGCCATGTTTCATGTACTTTTTATGTTTATGCAATCATATTACCGTTCATCTTTCTGACCGGGAATGGTCATAACCTCAAGCAATTGGTGCTTGTACCAAAATATTTCAGGTCAGTGAACTAAAGTGAGATACTTAAATGATCATGGACCAACTTTTCAGCATAAGGCTATAGTCTTAGACTCAAGATCCTTTTATTTTCGGCTGTTTGTATTTTGAGAGCTAAGTTATTGGTTAAATTTAGTCCTCGGGGTGTTGAGAATGAAACAGAAGGAAAAAAGAAAGTGTTAGGACTCATTTTATGTGACGAAGCCACAATGTGATATAACTTGATATGAATTTAACAATTTATTTATAATTAATATTAAAATGCACCAACACTTTCTTTTTTAGCTCATTCTTACTTTTCCTGCCTTCACAGTGTTCTCATTGTTCATACCATGCAGCTACATTTCAGATGGGACTCAAAAATTTTCTTGGATTTGATGTGCCATTCGTTGAATCAATTTCTACTGCCTCTTTCATTTTTCAGATGATTCTGGGACTGCTTAGCCAGTTAATGGTTAACTGTCTAGCATATTTTCTTCCTAGGACAACTTTTATGCAGCTTAAGAATATAGCATGTAGAGTTTATTGAAAATGTTGATTTGAGGGAACTTTACCATTTTTGAGATTGTATAAGGTAATTCTCTTCATTGTTTATCTGAAATTTTGATTGTACAACCCCTTCAATTCAGTGTACATGTTTGTGGGGGGGGGGAATTATAACTTGAACTGTGACTTGCCTTTGTTATATTAATGAATGCAGAAGAGATGTGACTTAGTTTAACAAGAACCCATTAAAATGCTTTAAGATCATTAACAATGTTAAAAATGCCAGCATCCTAATTTTATTTTTCATTTATAGACATTTAAAATTATAGTTAATGTCATGAACCACCACGTGTGTTAGTACCATCTGCTGTTGAACACTTGCTCATGCACCCTTGCCCACCCATGGCCCACCAATGAAAGGCAACAAGGCTGCCTTTAATGCCACAAACAATTCATCACCCAGAATAACATCGAAGTCATCCAACTGCATACTTAGGAAGCTTTGCCTCTGAGTTCACTGTTTTGATTTTACTTGGGCACTCGCTAACTTTCATCCCAAGCTGTTGGACTGAAAGACATGACACTGGTACTGAAGGTCCAGTGCATTCAAGTCATAAGGAAGAAGAAGAAGCCCCAACGGCTACTTTTGTCAAAACGGTGTCGTGTGCAAGGCTGAGTGCACACAAGAGTAAAGTAAATCAAAACGCCATCGTTTCTCATTAAATGGAACGATGTCGTTTTGATCATATTAGAATCCGTTTCCTGGTGAAGAGGAACGGTGCCGTTTTTGATGTATGAGTAAGATTATTAAGTTGTTATTAGTTAGTTTTGGCAGTTAGAAATCTGAACACGTGTGTGAAGTTGTTAAGATACGTGTGAGGCAGTTATCAATTCATCTGATGCTATCTCTCTCCTCTGGAATGTATAAATAGGTGTTAGACGTCTCTGTATTGTATTGTAGAAAATATATTCAATTCAAAGAATTCTTAAGCTTCAATTCTCTCTCTGTTTCTTAGTTCTATTTTCTTGTTGTTTCATTGTTGCATTTCTGTAATTGAAACTCTAAGTTTTCAGAGAGTTTTTCATGGTATCAGAGCCTTGATCTAATTCAATGGCTTCTGCTCCGACTAGTTCAACTTCTTCAACATCTGTTTCAACACCTGCTATGGCTACTACGAATTTTCCTGTGAATACTTCACTGTTGCTGCTGTCAAACATGTCCTCCATGATGACTGTGAAACTTGATTATGGAAATTACATTGTGTGGAAACATCAAATAGAGGTAATTCTTGATACCTATTCTATGATTGATGTTCTTGATGAATCAATCAATGCTCCAGATAGATTTCTCAGAGATACATCTGGTAATTTTACTAATGAGGTTAATCCAGTGTTCATAGCTTGGAAGAACCGAGAACAAGCTATGTTTACTTTCTTGAACTCTACACTTTCTCCAGCAATTCTTGCTCTTACAGTTGGGCAGAAATCAGCTAGAGGAGTTTGGAAAGTGTTAGAGAAAAGGTTTGCATCTGTCTCAAGGTCTCATGTGATGAGCTTGAGAAATGAGTTGAATGCAATTAAGAAAGGTGTTGATTCTATTGATGGATACTTTCAGAAAATCAAACAAGCTAGAGATAGATTGGCTGCTGTTTCTGTGTTTGTAGATGATGAAGAACTTCTTCACATCATTCTTGATGGACTTCCATCTGAATATGATTCCTTTAGTTCAGCAATTAGAACCAGAAGTGATGTATTGTCAGTTGAAGAGTTGAATGTTTTGCTTAATGCTGAAGAAAGAGTGATTAAGAGGAGATCTAATACAGTTGATTCAGCTTCTATGGCTATGGCTGCAAAGTTTCATCATCAAGGCTTTCAACAAGGAAGAGGAGGTAGGAGTAATAATCAGAGAGGAAGAGGTAGAGGTTATCACAATTCTGGAGGTTCTCACTATAATGGTAACTATGTCAATCACAATCAACTTCAGAATTTCAACCAAGGCAATTCAGGACTCTCTTCTCAGTTTCAAAACTTTAATCAAGCTAAGCAATCCAATCAGAACTCAGGACTATCAAGCAGGCCTACATGCCAAATCTGTAGCAAAAGTGGCCATTCAGCTCTTGATTGCTACCATAGAATGGATTTCACATACCAAGGCAGGCATCCACCTGCAAAACTGGCTTCCATGGTGGCTAATGCTGCTCAAGTTCAAGCTTCCAATGCTTGGCTCACTGACACAGGCTGCTCAGACCATGTGACTCCTAATTTGTCACAGCTTTCTCTTCTGCAGCAACCAATCCAAGGATCAGAGGCTGTTACAGTTGGCAATGGTCAAGAACTGCCAGTTACTCACATTGGCAATGGTGAGCTTCGAACCTCAACACATAACTTTAGGCTTGATAATATCTTAAGAGTCCCTGATCTTGCTTCAAATCTACTGTCTGTTCATAAACTTTGTCTTCAAAATAATGCTTTTTGTTATTTTGATGCATATAAGTTCTCAATTCAGGATTTACCCACGGGGAAGATCCTCTACAAAGGATTGAGTAAAGATGGAGTATATCCCATCCCATCCAATCCTAGTCTGCATACACCTTCCTGCTTCAATTCCATTCAGAATCCAGCTTTTGTTACTGTCAAACCAAGTTCTATTTTGCTATGGCATCACAGACTTGGCCATCCTAGTTCTAAGATCTTAGTTTCTACTTTAAAACATGTCTTTCCTTCTGTTTCTTTGTCCCAGATTGATGAAGCTTGTTCATCATGTGAATACTGTATAAGTGCTAAAATGCACAGATTTCATTTGAATAAAACACCTCTTGTTTCCACTTCTTTTCTTGAACTTGTGCATAGTGATGTATGGGGTCCTTCTCCACTCACTTCTTTGCTTGGTTTCAATTACTATGTAATCTTTATTGATGATTACTCACGTTTTACCTGGCTATTTCTTCTTAAACATAAAAATGAGGTTTTATCTGTCTTCAAACACTTTAAATCCATGGTTGAAACTCAGTTTAGTTCTAGTCTTAAGATTCTTAGGACTGATAATGGTTCTGAGTATATTAATCATGACTTTAAGTCTTTTTGTTCAACTTCTGGAATCCTCCATCAAACTTCCTATCCTCACACTCCTGCTCAGAATGGTGTATCAGAGAGAAAGCATAGACACATAGTGGAAACTGGTCTCACACTTCTATACCAGTCTCATCTTCCACTCAATTATTGGTCCTATGCTTTCTCTGCTGCAACCTACCTTATCAATAGGATGCCTTCTTCTGTCTTAGGTTTTACTTCACGTTGGGAAAGAATTCATTCAAAGCCACCCCCTCTTCATGCTCTCAAGGCTTTTGGGTGTGCTTGTTATCCATACCTTAGGCCTTTTAACCAACATAAACTGCAGCCCAGGTCTAAGCTTTGCATTTTTCTTGGCTATCCTCCCCTTTCCAAAGGTTACATATGCCTTGATCCTACCTCCAACAGAATCTACATTGCTTGTCATGTAGTGTTTAATGAATCTATCTTTCCCTTTGCTAGTAATCCTAACCTCACTAATCCCCATATTCCTTTCACCTCATCTCTCACTAATTGGTTATCTCTACCCTCACTGATTGTTGAAGACTCTATTTCTTCCTCTATTGACCCTATCCCAGTCTCTCCACCTCCTGACCTCACCTCCTCTCTTCTTCCCTCTTTTCTCTCTTCCTCCACTCCTATTCCTGTTGTTCCTCCCCCACTGGATGTTCCTCCTTCTGTTTCTTCTTCTGTTACTTCTTTCCCTCCTTCTCAGCCTGCTCCTAGTGTGCCTGTCTCTACTGCCATTGTTCCTAGTTCCTCTAATTCTCATCCTATGCTCACAAGGTCAAAGCATGGTATCTACAAGCCTAGAGTTATGCAGGTTCAAGCTGATTACACCATCACAGAACCTCCCTCTTTCACTATTGCCTCTAAACATCCTCAATGGGTGGCTGCTATGGATGCTGAGTTTCACTCCTTACAGAAACAAGCTACATGGTCTTTGGTTCCTCTTCCTCCTCACAAAAATGTGGTCACTTGCAAATGGGTTTATAAGTTGAAGAAGCACAGTGATGGTTCTATAGCAAGACATAAGGCCAGATTGGTTGCAAGGGGCTATCTTCAACAATATGGCATGGATTATGATGAGACTTTTAGCCCAGTGGTCAAGCCTGCTACTGTGAGGATTCTTCTTGCCTTAGCTGTTCAATTTGGTTGGGAATTGAGGCAGCTAGATGTTAGTAATGCATTTCTACATGGAGTGCTTAAAGAAGAAGTTTACATGGCCCAGCCACAGGGATATGTTGATCCTGCCTTTCCCAAGCATGTATGCCTCCTGCACAAAGCTCTCTATGGTCTCAAACAAGCTCCTAGAGCTTGGTTTGAGAGGTTCACATCTCAATTACTCCATCTTGGCTTCTGTGCTTCACCTGCTGATGGTAATCTCTTTATTTTGAGGCATGGTTCTTCCATTGCTTTTCTGTTGCTGTATGTGGATGATATTATCATCACAGGCAACACTTCAAGCTTTGTCTCTTCCATTATTAAGATGTTAGGGGTGGACTTTGATCTCAAGGATCTTGGCTTACTTCACTATTTCCTTGGTCTGCAAATTGATTACACTTCCTCTGGCTTATTTGTTCATCAAACCAAATATGCCTCTGATCTCCTTCATAAGTTTAATATGGTTGATTGTAAGCCTTGTAAGACTCCTTCCTCTCCAAATTCCCATCTTCTTCCTAATGACAGCCCCTTGTTATCTGACCCCACTTCCTATAGGAGCTTAGTTGGTGCCTTACAATATCTTACCTTCACCAGACCTGACCTCTCCTTTGCTGTCCAACAAGCCTGTCAACATATGAGCTCTCCTACTCAGAACCATCTTCAGGCTGCTAAACGAATTCTGAGATATCTTCAAGGCACATTGCATTTTGGAATTGCTTTCACTCCTGGTCCAATTTCTCTATCTGCTTATAGTGACTCTGATTGGGCTGGGGACCCTGTGGATAGGAGATCTATTACTGGTATGGTTCTGTTCTTTGGAAATTCCCCTATTTCCTAGTCAGCCAAGAAACAAGGTACTGTCTCTCGTTCATCCACTGAAGCTGAATACCGTGCATTGGCTTCAACCACTGCTGAGTTGTATTGGATTAGAATGCTTCTGCGTGATTTTGGTTTGTTCCTTCCTCATCCTCCTCTTCTCTGGTGTGATAATGTCAGTGCTTTAGCCATTGCCACTAACCCTGTGTTTCATGCCCGTACCAAGCACATTGAAGTTGACTACCATTTTGTTCGCGAGAAGGTTCTTAGGCGTGATGTGATGCTTAAATTCATCTCCACGCATGACCAATTGGCTGATCTGTTTACTAAGGGTCTTCCTTCTCCTCGGTTCAACTGGCTTACTTCCAAACTCATGTGGAAATTCCCCATTCGTTTGAGGGGGGATGAAAGACATGACACTGGTACTGAAGGTCCAGTGCATTCAAGTCATAAGGAAGAAGAAGAAGCTCCAACGGCTACTTCTGTCAAAACGGTGTCGTGTGCAAGGCTGAGTGCACACAAGAGTAAAGTAAATCAAAACGCCATCGTTTCTCATTAAATGGAACGATGTCGTTTTGATCATATTAGAATCCGTTTCCTGGTGAAGAGGAACGGTGCCGTTTTTGATGTATGAGTAAGATTATTAAGTTGTTATTAGTTAGTTTTGGCAGTTAGAAATCTGAACACGTGTGTGAAGTTGTTAAGATACGTGTGAGGCAGTTATCAATTCATCTGATGCTATCTCTCTCCTCTGGAATGTATAAATAGGTGTTAGACGTCTCTGTATTGTATTGTAGAAAATATATTCAATTCAAAGAATTCTTAAGCTTCAATTCTCTCTCTGTTTCTTAGTTCTATTTTCTTGTTGTTTCATTGTTGCATTTCTGTAATTGAAACTCTAAGTTTTCAGAGAGTTTTTCATGGACCATTCAATCAACCTGACACTGACTTGCCCATAGGCTTTAGCCCCACACAATAGGCCAGCACCTACCAGCCCATGCCAACTTTATGTCCCACACAACATTCACTTACCCACTATCTTGTGCTTGTAGCATTACTCTCCCTCATTTCCTCTCTCTCTTAAAGCAATCATAATATGAATAATACATGCTATTAATATGTTAATTATCATTAAATATCCTTCCCTAATTTATTATATTATTACTAGATGTTAAATGAGTAAGTTGTATCAGAAAAAGTACCATTGTTTATCTAGTGATTAAACTAGTAACACATTAGTATAACCATGCAGTGCATGGTAAACTACATAACAATTTGTGACTTAAAGAATATATTCCTTTAATATATATTTTTTTATATAGAAATTATGTAAGAAAGATTATCTTAAATAAAGTTAGTGGGTAAAATAATTAATTCATAAGAAACCTTTCTTGCTACCTCAATGAAAAAAGGAAAAAAATATTTATTTATTTTAATTTATAATTCAATAGTTACAACAAGGGAGGGTAGATTTTAACCTTGGATATTGCCGTTGGAAACACCACAAACTGTCAACTAATTAAACTATAAAATTCTTGAATATTAAGAGAACCCTTATTCTTCTTAAACACACATAAGAATTCAACCAAAAAAATAAATAAATAAATAGGAAAAAAAATTCTAAGATGAAGAGGGAACGAGGATTATTTTCTTATGCTTCCATGTAGAGAGACAAAGAGGGTGGAGAGGGAACAAAGATGAAGCTTTTTAAAATCTAGAATTTACTTCTAAAATTCCTAAAATTTGTCTTGC
This sequence comes from Quercus agrifolia, assembly GCA_029955455.1. Taxonomy (NCBI): domain Eukaryota; kingdom Viridiplantae; phylum Streptophyta; class Magnoliopsida; order Fagales; family Fagaceae; genus Quercus; species Quercus agrifolia. Next base: position 56,859,990 of record JARQAD010000003.1, on the reverse strand, counting down.
CACCGAACCATTTGCGCCAATTGTTTGGGTATACAAAATGGATCCTACGAAGTACGCATGAGGGTATACAAATTTCATAACAAAGTTTATAGGCATTGGGAAATGATTTCATAACATTTATTTTAGCTGTATTTTCTTCAACGCTTTTCTGTTCTTTTTTGTACGACGGAGGATTGTCAAGGTAATGAGCAAGTGTACCAAAAGTGAGACAAGGTGTGGGATAGGAAGGAAAACTAGGAAGCAGAGGTTGATCATCTCCTTGTACTACTACTACAACAACAACAAGTATGAGCATAATTCATTCCAATATAATCAAACTGTGATGCAGGATAGAATCAACTATTTAATTTTTGTAGTTTATTAATTTTTTGTATTTTTATGTAATTTTCGTTATTTTAGGCTTAGGGCATTTTATTTCCTTGTTTTTAAGTGTTTTTCATGCTTTTTAGGTCAAATTTGGTTCTTGTTATGATTAGATATTAATTAGGAGTTATTTTAAAACATATTTTCTTATTCGTCAAGTTTTTTGGAACCCTTAAAAATAGGTCCCTAAATCTGTAAACGTTTTCCATAGATTATGATTAATAAAACACAAACTTTTTGTCGAATTCTTTCTTTGGTGGATTCCAGTTTATTTCCTTGTGGATTCAAGAACCCCTCGTGGATTCTAGTTTATCCGCAACATCAGTTGGTATCAGAGTCTTGAAATACCCTGGTTTGATGGCTAACCGATGAGACGATGACCACCACAACAATGACGGTGGCAACAATGTCGACAACACAGTCCTCTCTAGGGCTAAGTTCCTCAAGTTTCGTGAAGAGGCTCATGATGAGAATCAACAATTTCATTAAAAGAGTTAACAAATTATAGGCGACATCCAGCAAAAGATTGCTACTCTTCTTTCTAGGAAATCACCTCACAACAACAAGGTTCAATATATTCAAAGACGCACTCCTAATTACAAGAAAATTCCATTCTTTGATGGAGATATACGTAAGTTAGATTTTATTGACTGGCTTCTTGATTTGGAGGAGTATTTTAATTTTTGGAAAATTTGTGATGAAGCAAAGGAATGTTGGGAAGACATTCAAATCGACAGAAAGTGGCGAGGTAAGCATCCGATCTGCTCTTGGCAAAGAATGAAAAATGTATTAATTGATTTATGGTTTCCTAATGACTATTATGATATACTAGATTATACAAGTGTTGATTATAAATCTGTACATTCATATGAAAAGAAATATGTTCAAAACATAAAGGTCAACCACAAAACCAAAATTATCACAGCCAAGTCCATGTGTCAAGAAAAGAAAAGGGTTTGAGGGTTGACAAAAAGCAGCCTATTTATAAAGAAAATTTTGAAGTGGTTAAAAAAAATCAAGACTTGCAACAAGTTATTGAATTGGAGATTGAAGATACCACTTGTCAAAAATTTGATGAATATGTCAAAGAAAAGAATGTTGAGTTGATTGTGGATAATGACAAAAATAAAGAGATGGTAATTATTGAGAATATTTTGAAAAATCCAATTGTGGTTAAATATGAGGATGAATCCACAACTCACAATTCCCAAATTTTGATTGATTTGTTGAAGATGAATACACAAGCATGCATGCACACACACATTGAGATAGACACATCTGTTTATGAAGTAACTTCACATGTGAAGTCATTCAAACATATTCATATGGAGCCAAAAGAAGCAATAAAAGACATTTCAAAAGCCACATGACACTATTAGCTTTCCATGTCAAGAGATTCCAAGGTCAAGTAACACAAGAATGCCCCAATAAATTGGAAACTTTCTATAAGTTAACATCTTCAATGTGCTCTGATACATAAAGGTCCACACCCCACCCCCCCCCCCCCCCCAAAAAAAAATCAATTGAACTTCTGGCTTCATTCCTGCCCATTAGGCCGAACCATGGATCTCTCTCTCTACAACATCAATTTTCTATTGATCCTTTAATTTTAACAAATACAGTAACACAAGGAGATCTCCTCCTAGAGAAAACCCATAAGTTGTCTTCTTTGTGTGTCTTGCCAAATAAAAAACAACTCCTTCTTCCCCCCCCAATCACAGCTTCTCTAGCACTAACTCTTTCGTTGCATGCTACTATCTAGAGATTCTAAACACATAAACAAGTTGTACCGTTAGTTTTGAACCAACCACCTGTGTTCTCTTGATTCAATAAGAATAAGGAGAGTTGATGTGAGATGTGACCTACTAGCCACCGACAACCGACAACATAAGTACCTTAAGTAGCTTAGGTTCCATGTCTGGTCTAGACACCAAGTTGTGGTGCACTCAAAACAATTAATCTCACGCTCAAGCCCACTGAGAAAGTAGATTAATAATCTAAATCTTCAATTAATATCCATGCTGACCAACACAGCCCAGAGCTCAAGTTTCTTACTAGACATAATCTTAGTCTACATATCAAACGGATTTTTGTCGTTCAACACTTTTCTCCATAACATCAATTGTTTCTCAAAAACTAGCCATAGCCAATAGTATCCCAAATCAATATGCTTCTTATGAGATTGATACATATCAATCTTACTCAAGTCTAATGTCCTCTAATTGTCATAATAAACTACATATTTGTCTTGCTTTAAACCCAAGTCTTAGAGAAACAGTTTCATCAGCATCTCTCTTCTTCTTCTTCTTTTTTGTGATTTCAATCGTGTTCTTATACTCAGCTTCATTTGTAGATAAGTAAACTAACTTTAGTAGTTACGATTTTCATAATACAACGCCCACTATAAAAGTGAACAAAAGCTCACTTAACTATATTTATGTGTCTATATAATCATTTAAAAATTGATTAGGTTCACCAAAACTCAAGCACGTCTTGGATTTCTCTCAAACAATTGGAGATCCACTTGCCATTGATATCTGCCAAGATTGTCCATAAATATCCTAACTATCCTCTTCGCATGAGCAATATAAGGGCCTATGGAAACCATAGCATACATCAAACTACCGATTGCAGGAATCATTTCTAGGTCTTCTTTCGCTTTCCTGATTATATGGGAAAAGATCTCCTACTCAGGTTGAAATGACCACTAAAAGATAGGTGTATAACTAGCTTAGAATGATTTATGCCTCTCAAGTATTCTTGACACATTTTTCTTGTGACAACAGAAAAATTCCTATATTAGTCATAAGAATCTATATAGTACATACTATTATTATTTGTATATACCTATTTTGCATTTGTTCTTTAACCTAAAATCAAGGATAAAAGGGTAATTTTGCAATGTAAGACAAAAGCTAATTACAAACAATATCATAATTCCTAACAATCAAAAGCATGCCTTAATATTGGAAATCAAACCACCAAATCACAAGATCAAGCCACACAAGTTTCAAGAAACAGAATACATTTAAAATTAGAGTTAGCACCTACATGTGATTGTGGATAATTAATTATAGTTGGTTCTCATGTATAGTTAATTAAGATTAATTACATGTCAAAATCTCATTGGTCTAAACTCCAAAACAATTAAAAACATTATATAACCATATTTCGTTTAGTTTCAAGTTTTCCAAAAGTTGTCATTTTAAAATAACCCTTTGTCTAAATGATAATTAAATCCATCAAATAAAAATATATTTCAAGGATGAACTGATTTTCGAATTAAGATATCTTTATTTAAGGAGCCCACCTCTATATATTGGTTTTATATTTAACAGAGCAAGTGTAAAATCGAGCAGCGCCCCCCCCCCCCCCCCCCCCCCCTCTTCCAAGCAACTAATTACAAAACTATATTCAATTATTCATGACTCTTAACCAATTCAAAACATGATAATTTTAAAACAACCCTTTGTCTAAATGATAATTTTATTCATTAAATAAAAACATATTTCAAGGATGAACTGATTTTCAAATTATAAAGTTGTCTTTATTTTAGAATCATTCGAAAAATCAGTATATAAGGCTCAACCTTGTATGGATTTTGATTTCATTTTAAACTTCCAAATTATTTTGATAATAGTATGATGAATCTCAATTTAGTTAAAATGGCATGTTTTATGCTCATGCTAATAGTAGTTCAAGCTGATCGTGCTCTATCTCCACGTCTTATTCCTCCCTATCCTACTCCCTCTCTTACCTTTAGAACACCTACACATTTCCATGACTCTCTCCCAGTCCCTTCGTCCTTTAACCTTGCGCTTGCTTGCCACAATACATACCTACGGCAAGCGCAAGGTTAAAGGACGAAGGGACTGGAAGAGAGTCTTGGAAATGTGTAGGTGCTCAAAAGGTAAGAGAGGGAGTAGGATAGGGAGGAATAAAACGTGGAGATAGAGCATGATCAGCTAAGTGTAGCTCCACCCTTGAACAAAGCAGCACTAGGAGGATTTGTCGCTAGAATTGGTAAAACTACTCTGATAATTTACTTATATGTCTAAGAAGAAGAGAAAGTTTTTTATCAATCCCTTTGATTTCTTTTTTTAATAGATAGGATAAAATTTTAACCTATTCCATCATAATTGTTCTTTATCATCAAACTAAGACATTAATTGATTTTTGGTATAGGGTGGTTCAAACCCAAATCTCCTATATCTAATGAGTTAATTTGGAACCCATTTGTTCCCTTTGAGTTTAAGAGAGAGCTTAATTAGTGTCAATTATTTATTTTAATACTAACTAATATTCTTTAAAAGATTCCTAGAGGCTAGAGTATTGTAGCCCAACCGGTTTGCACCTCTTGGTGCATCCACGGTTCAAATGAATGATCAAATTCCCCTCCTTTGTTGTAATTATCAAACTATCAAATAAAAAATATAGTTTAAAAGATTAACTAATGAGTTAAGAATAACTACATTTCATGCTCACTAATATATAGATGATTTAATTCTTGTAGTAGAAATTTATTGCAGCATAAAATAAAAATATACTTTAAAAGATTAACCGATGAGTAAAGAATGACTACAGTTCATGCTCACTGATATATAGATGATTTAATTCTTGTAGTAGAAATTTACTGCAACATAAACATATCTAATTATTATTGGTTCTCTATTGAAACTAAAACGTCATGTTGCTTAGAGTAGTCCATTCCACCTTAAATTGAGAAGACAAGCAAAGAAGCCAGTGCATATTCTAGCTTGATCTGCATCCCAAAGGCATTCATAACTTTGTAACTTGCTTAGAGGATTGAGTTGGTTGTGACCAAGATATATTGTTTTTATCTTCTACTAAATAAAAGAATAAAAGTTACAAACTTCTCATAAAAAAGAAAAGAGAAAAAAGAAAGGAAGTCCTCTTATAAAAAGAGAATTAGCAGTGTACACTTTCTTTATAGTTTTTTTTTTTTTTTTTTCTTGGACAAGAAAGAAAAATTCATTGGGAACCAAAACTAGGCTAGCATGTAAATGAAGTCACAAATTAAACCTCCTTTAGTTCAGATAAAACCATATTAATGGTTGGTAAGAATTTCCCCGCACCTAATATCCAATTATGTGTAAAAAGAAACCTCACAGAGGTTAGATGACCTCATGTTAATACAGCTTCAGAAAAATTACAGAAGAAATGCTATCATACACAGCGAAAGCATTTCAGAAATTAAAACAATGAACCAACTTTGAAAAACAGAGAATCACAATACATTAGATCGAATTTTGAAGTTGAAGCTACAATTGGTAACAAGACTCACATTGCTTCTGCAAACTGTAAAAAAGTCATAAAATTTGAGACTTGTATGGTCCAAAAGATAAACTGAATTAGAAAAAGGATTCCCACAGCCAACGAACAGAGATGAGATTTTGGATATAAACATCTGAGATATTCATCTGCTGAGTAAAGCTCCATGTATTAACACCTATATGGATATTACAGCTCCACAGAAATTCCAAAATCCCTATCCTGGCACTATTAGCATAACTTTGTAATACTAGACTGCCTTTTTTGTAAGAGCTCTTTGAAAATTGTTTTTTTCAAGAGCTCTATGAAAATTGCAAGAGACCCACTTCAGCAAGAACTCGCACCTTTAAATCTAACAACTGAATGTCCAATGTATACAACAGAAGTATCACAGGCTACCCTGTAGTTGGTTAAGAAGCACTTCAGACCCATTGTTCTCATCCTCATCATTGTCATTGTTATCATCAGTTTTATCTTTCCCCACTGAAAGATCATTTCCACTGACGTCTCCATCAGACAAGCCGATGAGTGATGCATATGCTTTATTTTCAAGAGATCTTGATTGCCTCAGCAGTCCAATGAAAACTTCCTTGCTCTCCATGTCATTGTTTTCCTCACACAGCTTAAAGAAAGCAGAGACATTAACTGGCTTTGGCCTCCAACTCCATGATCCCTCAGCCATAAAAGCTTCTTTCCAGCAGGATAAAGCCTCAGAAATCCTCCTCTCTCCAATATGCCCCTCAGCAAGAGTTTCCCATGAACTTGAATTTGGTTTTCCTCCAACTTCAACCATATGGTTGAAAAAACTCTCAGCTTTATCCAAATTTCCCTCTTTAACATACCAACCCATGAGAAGATTTGTTATCCTAGGGTCAAAAGATGATTTTACTTGCAACCATTCCTCATAAATTTTTTCTGCCCCTTCAATATCACCTAGCCTAACAAGAGAAGAGATTATAGCATGATAAGCCAAATTTGGTATACCAGGAAAAATGGTTTTGTAAATTTTCCACACCCGATAAGCCTCTTCTTTGTTACCAACATTTCCATAAAGACTTATTAGATAATGATAAGGTATCCGATCCCGGCCTGTGATCCTACTCTCAACATTCTTTAAGCAATCTTCAGCCTTTTCAATCTGCCCCATCTTAGTGTACATAGTAGCCATTGTGCTGAATGTAGTCCAATTGGGATTAATGGTCCTGTCCTGTTTCATCTGTTCAAATACTTGTTCCATCCTTTCTGCAGATCCTTGTAATCCACGAGATGATAACCAGATATTATAGGAATATATATCTAGTTTTATATTTTTCTCAGTCATTTCTGAGATCATCAAGTCAACTTTATCAAACTCCTTCAGATTCATATAGAGAGTCATCATCACATTGAAAGGAAGTGAGTGCATGGCATAACCTTTACTTCTCATTTTTTCAAGTAAAGATTCTGCCTTTCCTCTCATTTTGGCTCTCACATAAGCATTGAGAAGGGCCCCATATATCCTCCTGTCTTTCAACCTATCTGGTAGCTCCAGGAAGTAATCTTCAGCCCTAGAAATTCCATGAACCTTGCCAATTAGATCTAATTGAATTGCAGCATCACTAGCTGCTACTCTAAACCTCTCTCCTCTGTTGTTCATCCAATCATAAACCTGCAAAATGCATAAAATTTCAAACCTAATAATAATGCAAGCCAAGGCTTTTCATCTGAATGAATAAATATAAAAAGTAAGAAATGGTTAATCAATGAAAGAATTATAGAGCTATAACCCAATACATCAGTTTATGATGAAATCTATAGTGCCAAAATGCTAATTAGAATGGAAATACCCTTGAGCTTCCAATTAACAGATTATTACAAAAGGTCATGTTTAATTACACAGAATGGACTATTTTGTTCATGATAACTTCAGCATCTACCATTCATTATAACCCCATATTCACGATATGCTTACCATCTGTCCAAGAAATTTATGCCCTCATTTAATAATGAGGATCTTGTGAACAGAAAAAACCCAAGCACAATAAATGAAAATTTTAGCATGTAGGTGCACAGAATGAATTTTTTCAATCAGGAATCACTCATGTATTGTAAACCTAGCTTCAAGTCATGTCAGAAATATTTTGCCCTCATCCAACAAAGAGGAGCTTACAAACAGCGGAATCCAGCACAGAATATGCTCTTCATTCTTTAAGATATAGGAAAACCAGATAAAGGCATCCAAAACCTTCCATGGATTTTTTTTTTCAACTACATGAATATGATCTTAGACAGTAAGTGCATAAGGTTGCTATTTGACTTCACAACCAACACTATTTATTATAAAACCAAAAAACTCAACACTATATTATAACAATGAATCCAAAGAAGGATGATGTTTGTGTGGCTTTACCAGAAAAATTTATAATAATTGTAGAATGTCTTTTTTTTTTAGTTGCAGCCCTGCATTCTGATATGCTTAACCAAGTTGTACTGATATTGGTGGAATAATACTAGTATACAATTAATGCATGCCATGCTATCCTCATTAAATTTTTTATTTATTTTTTCAATCCATGATATCATTACACTTGCTACACATTTAAAGGCCATCATGCCTTAAAATAATAATGGAAAGAGAATTAATAATCTTAAAGTGGATTATTTAGAAGAGCACAAGATAATGATTCAGATTAAAAATATGTGGATTCTCAAGGATCCCTTAACTTTAGAATTATAGTAATTGCAGTGACAAAAACTTAATCTTTAAGCCCTTTTCCCCTTCTCATAGTTCATTTCATCATTCTACTCATATTATCTACGATCATCCTTGGCTTTAAACTAATCACATTTGCAACTTTTATCACAACAAGTGAAGATGCTACTGCAAACCAAGCCCATTTTTGGTATTCAAATTTGATGTCAAACTTCTAACTCTTCTTCAATTTCCTTACAGCCAGTAAGCTACACTACAAGGTTTCAATACATGTTTCATTGTACCATAATTTTATTTGAGATAACACTTTCATCCCCAGATTCCTCCCCGGCCCTTCTAACCTACAATTACTGTTACTATATCATTATACAATTATCTTCGTCAAAAGGTTTCTGTTTTCAACTATTCGCCGTAACTTGCACTTGGAATTCAGGGTTTAACACTATAACCTTTATCACCCTGTCAAATTTCCTTCCTTCGGCTACTCAGACTTCTTTAACATCTAAAGAGTAAGATCATACCAAGAAACACAAACAGCAATGGTATACAAACTCCCCATCCCATCAAAAACCAGGACAGAATTCCCACCAAAATAAATAAGAACAAATACCCTTTTAAGCAAAACATGCTGAAAACAGCAACACCACTACAAAACCCAAATTCAGCATCTTGCTCAACAGAAAGTTCACAGCAACATACAGAACAAAAATGACACTCAATATCACAACCCCATTAAACCAACCAGTCAATTTAACCAATTTCTAACACATGTAACACATAGCAGTTAAGCCAAAGAACCAAAAAGAGCTTGATATTTCTGCCAAAAATAGCACATACCCATTAACCAAAAAAGACCTAAAACATCAAAAAGGTACCCAAAACTACGTTTTATTTTACCTCAAGAGCTGGCTTGAACCTCTTGTACTTCCTGAGCTCCTTGACCACCCTAGAAAGCTCCCATTTTGAGAGCCTCCTACCCTGTTTCTCCCACTGGTCCAACACACTCCCAGAACCCAACTCAGGGTTTTCCATCATAGATATTCTCTTGTATATAGCATTCCATTTCACAATGGGTCTACGCTCATAGTCCATGGTGCCATAGCTGTGGATTTGTGAGATAGAGCAAGTGACTGTGATTGGGACTCCTCTGTAATTTGCGGTCTTTGGGAGTGTTAGATTGGGAACTATGCTTCTGCATGGTAGGGGCAACGAGTAGGAGAGGGATGAGGATGTGAGAGAAGTGTTGTGGTGGTGAAGAGAGGGTTGGAGAAGCATTTTTTTTGGTAGAGGCTTTTAGAGAGTGTTAGTGTACTGCGAATGAGTCTGGTTTTGCTCTGCAATTCTCACTTCTCAGAGGGGTTTCTTTTTTTTTCTTTTTTTTTTGGGTCTTGCCCTTGTAGATAAGTTTCTGAAATTACCTCATGGTCCCTAGTGCTAAGTTCTTGATTTCCACTTCAAATAAAAGTCTACAATCATAAAAATAAAATAAATAAAAAATAAACAATTTCAAAATTTGTGAAATTTGTAGTAAAAAGATATTATGACTTTCTAGTATCACTCTTATTACTTTCTTTTATTTCTTTGAAATATAAACCATATTTTTGTTATCTAGAGTCGTTGCTAAATTGGTATTAGGATTTTCAACGAAGATATAAAAAGTTCAAATCTACTCTTGATAAAGTAATTATTAAATTTTATTTAGGTAGGCCCAACATTTGTTATTAAAAGTTGTCAATTTTTTTTATATTTAGTGTCTAAATTTTAAAAGAAACAATTTGATCTTTAAATGATTTCAAAAGCTCTAACTTTTGTCACGAGAGTTCCCAATTTTTTTATAAAAAAAAAAAAAAAAAAATTATTCCATATTTAGCTTAATATGGTCAATATCCTTTGCTCTTTTATTATTTTTTTATTTTTATTATTTGTTACTATCTAAGTTATACACACATCCAAAGGGTTTTGAAATTGCAACCTCACAATTTACCTAGCACTTATAAAAGAGAAAATTTCATATATGTTACAACTTATTGAGTAAAAATTAATATATTTTACGTGTTTTAATTTCTTTATTGTTAGTCAATTTTTGCCAAAGCCTTGTCATCAAATACTGCCTAAACTAATTGGTATATTGTCCTTATAATAAATAGTTATTATAAAAAACTGGCCTCATATGTTGAAATTCAATCTTTTTTTTTTTTTGGGGGATGATACAATAATAGTGAGAAATCATGATGATTATAAGTATGTTGGTAGAATTCGATTGCATAGCACTTGGTTGAATAAATTTTTTTATTTAACTTTTTCTATAATAAAAAAGGCTGTTTATTTACAACCTTTTAAAGTTTTTAGTTTTTATTTTTAGATGCAACTATACTTTTATCCAATGTATTTTTAAACTCAATAAATCAATAAAAATAAACCCTCTCAAATAAAGCATCAGCACCAGTATTCACATATGGGCGAAGTTAGATACCTTTGAAACTTAAGGTAAGAAATTGAAGTTGGATAAACTTTACAAACGTATTTCACCTTTCTTTTTCTTTTCTTTCTGGTAAAAGAAATTTTCTTCTCTTTCCTTATTGTTTTGGTCAAGTCTGCATATCAGTGACTTGACTTTGATTTTTCTTTTTTCTTTTCTTTTTTCCTATCATTAAAAAGGGAAGAAAAAAAAACAGCAAAATAAATAAATAGTGACTTAAAATAGTATTCAAAACAAAACATAGATTTCAAAATTCTAATGGACGGGGAATTCTGGAAATAAAATTTCTATTAATTCAAAAATAGCAGGTCAATTATTTATTGCTTTCTCTAATTACAATCAAAATCTATGGTAAAAAACATTAAATCAAACAGAAGCTTGAGACTCAATATCAACATCACCAGTTTTCCCATGTACAAGAGGAACCAATTCCCAAGCAGCACAAGCCTCCCCGTCCAGAGAAGGATCATCACTAATCCTTAAAAATGCATGCACAATTGTGATGACCACCAAGAGAATTAAGGAAACTTTGCTCCAGGGAACAAAGCTTTTGAGGAGTATATTCCACAGAATGAGCCTGTAGTATAATCCGAAATACCTGAGGTTTCTGACAAATCGGAGGAGGTACCTGGCCATTGAGTCGTTGCGCTTCTTTTGTGTGGAGTTTATTGAGTCATCAGGCTGAGCCGATGGAGGCGAGGTTGAGGAAGTACCTTTGCATAGAAATAATGTTCTTGAATGATCTTCAAAGTACAGAGATGAAAATTTTATAGAAATAGATCTCTCCTTGTATGTGAAGGAAGAGTTCTAATGCAAAAACTATGAAGAAAGTCAGGCGTGATTTATTGACTTTGAACATTATATTTTTTGCTAAATTGTTGGCTTTGAACATTGTTTCTCAAAAAAAAAAAAAAAAAAAGTTGACTTTGAACATTATATTTTTTGCTAAATTGTTGACTTTGAACATAGGTATCACCGATTATGTCTTTGTTATTGTAAAAGCAGAACGAATCACAAGGTCCAGGTCCACAATGCATAATTAATTTCTTTTAGTAGTATGGATAATTGGATGGTTTTAATTAAATAAAAAAACAAAACAAAAATGCAATGCCAAACAATACGAGCACAACCAAGTTTTGGAGCTACTTTGCCAAGCGTCCTGTTGTTTATGTCAAAAGACTTTGTGCATGATGTAAATTGATTCTACTTGGCTTCAAGGCATCATTGAACCATAGGATTGAGACCCAAGAAGTCCAAATTTTTATGAATGTCACACTTAGCTTGCTGTATGGGCTCGAAATGAAAGTATTTTGAATCATTTTTAGAGAGGGTTGAAGAAGCATTGTTTTTTGGTAGAGGTTTTTAGAGAGTGTGTGTACTGCGTATGAGTGTGGTTTTGTTTTGCTCTGCAATTCTCAGAGGGTTTTTTTTTTTTTTTTTTTTTTTTTTCTTGGTCTTGCCCATGTAGATAAGTTTCTGAAATTACCTCATGGTCCCAAGTGCTTAGTTCTTGATGTGCACTTAAAATAAAGGTCTAGAATCATAATTCATAAATAAAAAATCAAAAAAAGATTTAACAATTTAAGATGACTAGTACTTGTTAAATTGTGATCGAGCCAAATAAAAATGAATAAATTTTGACAATTTAATAATTATGAAATCTGTAGTGAAAAATATTTTGCCTCCACCATAAATATATATATATATATATATTATGTTTCTAGTATTATTCATATTACTTTATTTTCTTTTCTTTGGGATAACACACCATATTTTGTTGTCAAGAGCCCTCACTAAAATGGTATTAAGGTTTTCAATAAAGATATCGAAAGTTTAAATATTCTTTTACTAAAGTAATTATTGAATTTTATTTAGATAGGCACAACATTTGAAAGTTAAGGTAATAGCTTTGGCACACCAACACACCAAAAATCCTACTTCATGAGATGTGTTAAATGCCAAAAGAATTTGCAATTTGCTACAGTAGAATTTTAGGTTTGGAGCTCCAATCTTAGTGAAGCACCATTCTCACCGTCTTCCTCATCCACACCTCCGAGAGCTTCAGATCTCTTTTAATTAGCGGTTATTGCAATGTTGTTGAGGTGATTTTTCTAGATTGTGGGTTTTTTGTGGTTGTTTGATTTTGAGGGGTTGGTGGTGGGTTGATTTTTATGTGATTTGGTGGTTGTGGGCTGATAACGGTGGCTACAGCCAATATGGTGGTGTGTACAATGGATAGTGGTGGTGGTACTCTAGGTTTTGTATTTTTTTTTTTTTTTTTTTTTTTGTATTGTATTGTATTGTATGATTTCTTAGATTATTTTAATATGTTGTATATATTATTTTAATTTGTTGTGTGAAAAAATAGAATATCTGATGTAGGTGAATTACAAAATAATGTGTTAAAATAAATAAGGTAATTTTTTTATGTGTAAAAATAGAATTTGTTTAGTAAAACTAATGTTAATGCTCTAAGAAATTGAAGTTGGATAAACTTTAGTACTTTACAAAGGTATTTCGCTTTTCTTTTTCTTTTCTTTTTATATTGTTTTGGTCAAGTTTGCAAATCAGTGACTTGACTTTCACTTTGATTTTTCTTTTTTCTTTTCTTTTTCCTATCATTAAAAAGGGGAGAAGAAAAAACAAAGGAAAAATAAATAAATTGTGACTCAGCTATCAACCATAGGTCCAAACACCCTTTTTTTTCCATCATTAGTAGTGAATCAAATCAAAACACACCTTTCAAAATTCTAATGGATGGGGATTTTCTGGAATTAAAATTTCTAATAATTTAAAAATAGCAGGTCAGTTATTTTTATTTTATTGCTTTCTTGGCAATCAAAATCTAATAGGCCCAAAAAAAAACATTCAATCAAACAGAAGCTGGAGACTCAATATCAACATCACCAGTTTTCCCATGTACAAGAGGAACCAATTCCCCAGCAGCACAAGCCTCCTCACCCACAAAAAGATCATCACTAACCCGTAAAACTGCATGAACCAAAACTATTGGTATTCCACAAGCTAAGCTAACAACAAGATGAATAGCTGCCCTTGTCAAAATGAGCTCAACCGCAGTCCCAATGGCTAGCAAAGACAGTACTAGTCTTTTGTCAATAATTCTATGCAGGACAACAGAATTAGGCAGTGCACGCAGTAATGTTAGGTACAAGGATGTCACAATTGTCATGACCACCAAGAGAATTAAGGAAACTTTGCGTCTGGGAACAAGGCTTATGAAGAGTATAATCCATAAAAAGAGTGCGTAGTATAATCCGAAATACCTTAAGTTTCTGATAATTCGGACAGCGGTGGCTTCTGGGCTTATGGGGATGTTGAAGGGGCAAAGGAGCTGGAAGTCATTGCGCTTCTTACGTGCTGAGTCTTTGGAGTCGTCAGGCTGAGTCGATGGAGGTGAAGTTGAGGAGGTACCCGGCCTTTGCATAGTTCCATAAGAAGCCATGATGCTTGGATTGGAGTTATAGACTTGTAGGGACTACAGAAATAATGCTCTTGAATGATCTTCAAGTGTGAGAGATGAAAATTTGATAGAAACAGATCTATCCTTGTATGTGAAGGAAGAGTTCTAATCCAAACACTATGAAGAAAAGTCAGGCGTCATCTTATTGACTTTGAACATTATATTTTTTGCTAAATTATTGACTTTGAACATTATATTTTTTGCCAAATTATTGACTTTGAACATAGGTATCACCGATTATGTCTTTGTTATTATAAGCAGAATGAATCACACGGTCCAGGTCCACAATGCATAATTAATTTCTTTTAGTACTATGGATAATTGGATGGTTTTAATTAAATTAAAAAAATAAATAAATAAATAAAATCAAACAAAAATGCAATGCCAAACAATATGAGCACAACGAAGGTTTGGAGCTCCTTTGCCTTCCTTTGTTTATGTCAAAAGACTTTGTGCATGATGTAAATTGATTCTACTTTTCTTGAAGGCATCATTGAGCCATAGGATTGAGAGCCAAGAAGTCCAAATTTGTATGAATGTCACACAAGAAGTATAGTTCATCAGCAACCCATAAAACCCAAGAAATTTTAATATAACAACCATTAAATTGTAGAGGGATTAATAAACACAAAAATAATTGACACTGTTATAAACTACTTAAAACTCAATGAACAAGTTGAGGAGAGAAACAGCTCACATTGACTGTGTCAACTAGGATTGAGGCAGAAGAAGATGCTGTATCTGATCCCATATATAAGGATTAATGAGGTTTACAGAAGCAGTTGAAGAAAAGATGTAGGATATATGTGATTTGAGAGAAAATGAGGAAGGATTCGAAAGAGAGTTCGGAAGGACTTGTTAGGAGATCTAAAGTAGGATCTGAAAGCTGTGAAGGATTTATGAGAATAGAGCCATAGGTAGATAGAGGAGTAAACGCGAATATGAAGAATTTATGAGATAGTATCCAATCTGTTGTGAAAGAGGGAGAGAGAGGTGTTTGAGGCATTAGAGGAAAGCCAGGCGTGAATGGTAGGAGACAGAGAGAAAAGAAGTCCTGGAGGCATTAGAGAGAGAAAGAGAAGTTCTGTTGAGTGTGGTCTAATCAATTGGGACCTATGGATTTTATCATATTTACAAAAGTGTCATTGAACAGTATTATTTGAAAACTTGAAAACTGGTAAAAATATTTTTCTAAATTCAATATTCAAACTCTCTAAAATGAAAAATTTAACTCAAATACTCCTAAAAAAATCTCTTACCAAACGTTTTTTTTTTTTTTTTTAGCCCACAGTTTTCAGTATTTAAATACTAAAAACTATTGTTTGAACTACATTACCAAACAAGCCCTAAGTTTGCTGTATATATGATTATATGTGCGTTTGTGTGTGTGTGATACTAGACTAAGTCAAATCTCCTTCGCTGACAAGCCAAATATTGGGTCAAAATCTGTTCCCTTCTCATTCATGGGAGTCTGTACATTGAGTATGCTCGTAGTCATTTTAAGACCAGACATCAAGTATTACAAAGAAACGGAAATGGGTTAATAATCTTGCGCAAATGACACCGCTGTTTATGTTTCAACATGGTTTGTAAACCATCAAGTCCAGTTGGTCTTGGGTCTTGGGCCATCAGGTCTAATGCAAACCTCAGACAAAAGATTGTGACCTGCCCAAAATGAACTGTTAGGTGCAAGTGGAATTTATACAACATTTAAGTTTCATTTATGAGAATTAGACCAAACCTCACGATAATTACGAGCAGCCTGGCCAATGTTTATTCATAACATCCTTATTTTTCGTATTTCCATGAATGAAAACTTTGGGCTCTTTAAGCTGCAGAAGATATAAGAAAGAAATTATTATTATGTTAAGCATATCAAGCATTTGCATGTGTGAAAGTGCAAGGCAGTGTTCATTCTCTACCAGTAAAAGCGGTGGGAAGCCCATTTCAAGACGAGTTCTTGAGAACCCGTTTATAGAGAATAGACACTTGAATCCATCAATATAGCGATGTTCACTGTAACGATGAGAACAAGAATGAGACAAAAGATACCAAAAATAAAAAAGGGGATGAGGGGGGACACTAATTTCTAACCAAAAATAAACACCTTAAAAACACAAAATAAAACAGCATGTGTTCTCAATTTCACCTCAAATGCAACCCATCCATAAGGATGAGAGAAGTATAGGCAATCAGTTTTAGGCTGATAAAGCCTGATCAACCTTATCTAAGAATAATACAATAGTAAGCATTATGTATTTAGTTTAATTTTTCTTTTGGTTACTAGAAAAAACCAAAAAGACTTGCAGAATATAACAACAGCTACTAAAATGCATGACCACTATGTTTGGTAGGAGGGAATAAGAGTGGAGTTGAAAGGGGAAGGAACGATAAGTGAAGGGCGTCCATTCCCCCTCATGTTGTTTTTTTTGAAGGGATGATATAAATATATATATATATATATATATATATATATATATTCAATTGTTACAAGTGGGGGAGGGGGGATTTAAAAACCCTGATTCTCATCATAAAGGAGACCAGACAATGCCATTAAGCTATAAGGCTCTTGGCAATAGAAGCGATGAAAAATTATAAAAATAAGAAAATGAAGATATAATTCTACCATTATGCCCCCATTTAAATGGTTTAAGATGTGAGCAAAACTGAAATGTCACACAGTTTTAATAAGGGGTTAGCTTTCCTCCTTTCAATCAGCCCACTTTTTGGCAGAATGAGCTTGCTGGACCCAGGAGGAATTTTCCTCTGCCTCCCCCTCCCTCCACCTCTCTTCTATTTCCCTCCTTCAAAACGAAGTGATTTTCATCTCCATCTCTTCCAAACCCTCCTCCTACTAATCCCTCCAAAAATAGTTCAAGTATTCAAAAAAAAAAAAAAAATCTATTAAAAATGGCTAAAAGATCGTCACCAATTATCCTACAACAACCATGATTCTCTCTACCAATTCTGTTAATTTATAACATAAATCACCTATAAGGCTATAAGTGAAGAAAAAAAAATGTGCATCCAGAAAGCATGACAAGTAAGGAAGTTCATCCTCTCTACAAATTTCTTTTTATTTTTAATTGGCCTTTAGTACAGAATGAACACTTCACCTAATTAATCTCCAGACTAACTACCATGCAAAAACTCACTCTTAGTTCAAAATCAAGCTAGCTTGGCAAGGTAGTATATATTAACTCTGCCAAATGAACAGCATCTATATAAAAATGCATAAGAAACATAGAATACAATGTATTAGGAGGAAACATCTATCCCATTATCTGAACTATCAGTACTCTTCAATATTCACATTTTCCAGAACACAGCAAATATTCACCAGTTCAGATTGAACTGCCTATATATCTTAAGGATAGTTTAAAATTTGAAATGTTTGAATTTAAATGCTCATCCAGTCCTATCTGTCAGTGTAAAAGAAAAAAGAGAGGGAAAAAAACACCCGTCTGAGTGCAGCCTAGTGGTTTGAGGCTTGGGATGATCTATAGGACCAGACTTCCTAGTTTTAATCCCCGCTAGAAGTTTCCCTGGATTATTTGATGCATAATTCTGGTGGGTGAGGTCATATATCCGTGGTTTACTTCCCAGGGGTGGGTTCAAAGGGCTCTGCCTTGGCGAAGTTCCACGTCATCAAAAAAAAAAAGTGGAGGAAAAAAACACGAGGCATTAACTAAAAATAAGGACCAAGACACATCCAAAAACAGATTGCTCTCCTGCCCAGATACTTTTATTGCCATTAATTGGCCCAGGATGCTTTTAGGAATGAGAAAAAGAGAAGATGATGGAAAACTTACTTTATAAGAAAGGTGAAATTTCTGTGGCAAAATTCTTCTAGAGGGATTTCTTCTTCTTTAGAATACCTGCATTACATAATAGTCTAGTCATAAATTAACGCAAAAACTTTGCACCTTAGAGAACAGTAAATATACTTAAACATGAAATAGAATTTCCAATGTAAGAAATATGCCAAGAGAACTCAATTACCAATTTTTTTTTTTTTTTTTTAATTTAAAAAAGGCTGCATTGCTTGGAACAGTTATCTATGTTATTCAGGATTACTTACACAAACAGAAAATTTACATGTAATGGACAAAATGATGATAAACAAGAAAATATCAACAAACTCAGAATTAAAAACTGAAATGTTTCACCATCCTTGTTCAATATCAAATGGTCTAAAGATGAGTTTAATTTCAAAAAATAAAGACTCTGGCACAATGCTTATTTTTCCTAGGACCATTTTGTTAAAGGCCAAAATAAACTGATTATGATAAAATTATACAGAATAATTATATATAGGAGAGTTATCTCAGCCCCATCCTGAATGGATGTTTAAATAAGTAAAAAATCCCATCTTAAAAAAGAATCATTTTGTTTGTGGCAAGGCAATTATTAAGAATATAGTCACTCAATAGGTCACCGCACACCATCTAAGTGCTGCATCCATGGAATTATCATTGGTTCCCAAAATATCAGCATTGGTTCCCTAAATATCAGCATTTTTAAATAAAAGAAGAAATAGACAACTGCAGTCAAAAGTTATAATTAGTATACAATAAGCAATAATCGGATATACCTCCAGGGATACTCAGTTTCACAGAAGCGAGAGATTCCATTCATGGCTGAAAAGGGGTCAATATGAACCCACTGCTCATTTGTATTGTTGGGAAGATGACCTACCAAAAAAATCAATGCTCAAAATTTTTCCAGAAAAGCATAATCTATTCTTCTCTTTTTATTTAGAGGGAATATAGAAAACGTCCCAAATATTTTAGCTCGAGAAACTAATGAAACAGATTATAAAGCCTGAATCTCAAACAAGAATACATGTCATACTTGCTATCAGATCCGATAACCAAACAATATTTATACGTATTAGCACCCAATTTGGGATGGCCAAATATATGAGCCAATAAATGCACCTTATGTTTTTATGCAAGAATTGTTATACCAACATCAAGCAGTCTGAGTTTCATTTAAGGCATTTTTATGTGCATTTTATGCACTTCTACTAAATTTATTCATAGTTCCTTTTCCAGGTGTTCTCTCCTATTTCTTTTCATAAGTTTTTGAGAAGTGCTACGTTCACAACATTTTTACAACGAATCATAGATGGTTAGTTGTTATTGGTTTTAATTTGAACCTACCACTAAAATGACTTTTTTGCCCCACCAATAAAAACCCTATAACAACCTGCCACTTAGGATTTGTTATGAAAATGTTGTAGACATAACATTTCTCTAAGTTTTTAGATGCTCTGTATAGCAAGAGGTAATCCTAGCTGTCTCTTTAAATTGCTCATGTTTTTGTATAATTCTTGTGTACCACAGCTGCATTCCTCTTGGTGTTAATTAGTTGATTCCTTATCAAAACAAAAGTGCAACTCCAAGCCCATTGTCATGTTAATTTTAAGAGAGAGAGAACATACCAATCTGGTGCAAATCTTTCAAAGCATGACCACTTGGGTAATTGTTGTAGGAAGCCATGAACGTTATGATGGTGCACCCTAGACTACAAAATAGAAAATGAGCACATGCAGAGAAACTTAATTTCACCCAAATTGTTTGTTCACATTCAGAAATGAAACTCCCACATTAAAATTCACGTTTAAAAATATAAGTTTTCAAAAACACCCTCAGTAAGTTGCAGTTTCTCAAAAATTTGTAATGAAAGGGAAGATATTTTCTTGCATAATATAAGAAAGGCAAACTAAGTAAAATGATAGAATCCTGTACATCAACCTTCCAAAATAGGACATCCATGAATGGTAATGGAAAAATAAAATTTGAGACATAAGACTGAATTGCTATCCAGGGAACAAAATTTTAGTGCACTGTTTTAGTAGTTCAGAAACGGAAATGTTTCAAAATTGTTTCAGAAACAGCATGGAAGCAGTGAAAATGCATAAGAAAAACTAGAGGACTACATAAAACACACTACTTATAAGTAAAGACAACCGTATCTAATGAATATCTGAGTATATTACTGGCCTACGCATTTTCCCTAGTTAAATTACACTAATTTTGTTGTGGCTGTTATACAGAAGGGTTTGTCATCCAACCTGATTAATAATAATCCCAGCATAATGAAATTAAGCAACTTCCAGAAAGTCTTCTTCCTATTGTTGTAACTGTAAGAAGTTGGGATAAATATTAGAAAATGGCTCAGCAATTGAAAGCTCAGAAAGGATTACAAAAGCAAACCATACAAAAAAAGATAAAATGATTGAAGTTGAGACTTGAAAGCTATTAAAACAAGATGAGAATTGTAAGAAACAATTATGTTTTTGTACAGACACACACAAACACAGATATCTTATCATCAATGTGAAGCTTTATATAGTCTAGAGGTAATGACATTTATATGCATTTCTTACACATATTTCAAGAGAGGGCATGTACGCATTTATGAACCCACTAAAATTTTCTTTTTCTGGGTAAGCATGAAGTCATCACAATCAGCCATTAAAATATATTAATGTTTTAATCCTTTCAGCAAGCCAATTCCATTGCTATTGTAATATTACAAAGATTAAATGAAATTCCAAACAATGTCTCTTACAAAGTGGCACTAATAGAATATGAGGCAAACTACCTCAGGCAAATACGATTTCAATCCTGCAATCTTGTTTAGAATAACCAATTGAATGGTTCAGACCAATATATATTTAGGCCAAAGTCACTCAACTGTTAAAATGTTATAGCATTCCACCAACTTTTATCATAGGACAAAATTTAAAAGATACCCATAGTTCTTTTCTTTTTCTTTTTCTTTTTTTTTTTGGGTAGGTAAAAATACTTTTATTAAAGAAAGACGACTTCATGTACAATGGACACAAAGAAGCCTAAAGATTAACAATAATAATTAAATTAAATTAAAAAAATAAAATTGTACAAAAAGGAAACGACTCTATAAACGTTGCCACGGAATTACCATTCGCAAAACCCCATAATATGATATTGATTTCTAATAATGCAGCCCTATGACTACTGAATTGATTCTAAGGTATTTTGGACAACTATAAGTAACTAAAATCAGGTCCTAGACATTCCCGAACGGGACATGGAGGAACTCAATCAGATTTCAGGTGATTAAAACTTGCAAAATTAATTCAATCGCAAACAATTTTTACTTGAAACTTTATCTAATCCCAACACAAATGAGGTAAATAAAAAAGAAAAATCAACAATAAGAAACATGGAAATCAAAGGCTAAGGTTTATTGAATGTAAGTTCAAAAAAATCAACATAGCTGTCAATCAATAGGAGAGGAAAATAAAGATGGATTGGGGCTTGACCAGAACAAGTATGCAGAAAATCTGCAAACAACAGGCAGCAAAAGACTACACAAAAGGCAGACTCAGAAAGAGAGAGATGGAGAAATCATACATTTGGCCCATCACCAACAAATCACAGGAAAAGTAACATACAAGATACCGGACAGAGAAGTTTTCCAACCCCCCAACCAGCCATTAAAATGAGAAAGAAATAGCAAATATAGAGGATGGGTAGATAAGAAAAGAAAGACGAAGAAGATACAGAAGAATCACCAGTCTTAAAACACTGTTTTATCACTCACAAATTTTCCTTAAGTGGATGACTCCTAGCAGATAAATGAAGGTTGGACACTTAAGTTAGGAAGAAGGCTCAAACTCTTGCTTATCCGACCTTAGCTTATTAGCAATAGTTCCAGTAAACTGAAGGGCATTGAATTTATCTCTATTTCTATATAATTAAAAATAATTTCTATCAAACAAGAGAAAATGCATTTAATATAAGACTTTTCACACAATGGTAATGCACACACTCAAACACCAGCTATCTAAAAACTCTTGGAAAGAACAAGAGTGGTTGTTGCCTAAAACAACCATTTACTCAAATAGATATCTTAACAAGGTTGCTTAATAACATGAATTGGATGCTTAGCACCATCAAACGTTCTACTCTTTCGCTCTTACTAAATGGTCCACAAGACACATAATGGTAAAGGTAAAGCAAACCAAGCTTTAGAGCTTCAAAAGCCTTGATGATCTTATCCATTGATTTCCTTTAGCTTAAAGTGTCGTGTTTTTTCTTAAACAATAGGTAATAACTTCAGTGGAGTTAAACAACTGTTCAAAAAATATTACCACAATCCATAGAAATTTCTAACATATTACTTTAGATAATGATGAATATTAAACAACTGCAACATACATTCTAGTAGCTGCAATTGCCGCAGATAAGTTGAAGATTGGAACAGAACTAATAATAAAACGAAGCTCCTGCATCAACAAATGAAATGGTGTTATATATGTCTTCTTAAGAAGTAAAAAGATATTCCCTCCATCCCAAAATAAATGATAACATTTCTCTTTGGGTTATTCCGGAATATATGAAAATTTCAAAAAGTGGAAGTCCAATATCCAAAACTACACTCACATTTTGTTCAAAAGCACAAAAAGAATATTTATCAAGAGTCGTGTCACCTCTAATAGAAAGTAAATGTAATTTTGGGGAAGATCACCATACTTTTACATTTCATGTATTTAGGGATGAAGGGAGTGAATAAAAAATAATGAAAGTCAATGAAGCTACATTGAATATCCAATACCTTATGGGGAAGCTTTGAGTAAAGTATGATAAAAAAAAAAACTGGAAGAACAAAGGGCAAAATCCTTCTGTCAAGTAAGATCCCAAGCTGCAAGAAGGATAGCTTTTTCAGGTAAGGTAATTGAAGTGAGAGAAATAATAGAACCAGTAACTTAAGAAGAATAGACATCAATATACTTGAGCAGGACAATTATTCAGTGTCCAAAATTTCTCTGTTTGTTCCAAAAACATGTATTTATTTCTTTTACCATTTAACCGACCCAACTGAAAGCATGAATTTCATTTTATTGAGTATACGTTTTTTTTTTTTTTTTTTTAAGGTAGTAAGAATTTTATTAAAATAGAAAATGTACTCTGTGCCATGATGATGAACACATACTACTAAAACAGTTACAAACAAATCAGATAGAAAATCTAACAGAATGTTGGAAATCATAAACGGAAGTACAATGTGTAAAACCCAAAACCAAGATCAATCAAACAAAGTCCGGATTAGCCAGGACTTTAGATGGTCAATAGGTCTCTAAACATCCTCAAAAGTGCGACTGTTGAGGGTTTTTTTTTTTTTTTTTCAGCTTCTTTTATTGATTCCGCAGTGTTTTACATCTAATTTGCTAGATGTAATAACGGTCTTCCTTTCAAAAGGTAAGCTTTGACAATAAAAACTGCAAAGGGTAGGCCTTGACAATAATTTAGTTTAATTATTTTTTAGGTTTAGTTGAGTCTTAATGGTTAGTCAATCCTTTTCCTAATAGGACATTAAATGTTCCAGCTTATGCTTAGATTCACCACTATATAATATATAAGATGGTGGTCTTGTAACAATTGAACAGCTTGATTGAAAAAATTTGGCTATTTTGCTTTCTATTAATGGTGAGGCTCCATTGAAATTTTTCTAGATGAGACTCAAAGGCTTCCTAATCCTTTCTTCTCCTTCATCTACTTTCTAAGTAGCCACAACCATATCTCAACCAACCCCCTTTCAAGCCCAATCAATCCCAAAATCCTATTTCATGAACCCAAAGAGAGCCCACCACCAATCAACACCAAAAATTCCTAAACACGAAGGTTATTATTCTTGCTACTGTTCACAGATACTGGACATCACTGGTGTTCCTTTGTTTTCTTGAATTATTCTAACTCCGAAGCCTCCAAAATCTCCAAAGAGCCTTCAGATCAACAAACCCCAACAGCTTTCTAAATACACTTCTTGTGTACTCGGAGGTGTTTGTATTTACTAAAATTTTCTTACTCATCAGGGGAAAAAAATGGTTCAACAAACCACAATATCGAGAGTCTTTTGGCCTACTTATATTGAGGTTAGGCAACTCTAATATCCAATCCAGAGGACCATCCTACATTAGAGACCACATCAAATGCGCATCATTACAGAGTTAATGACAAGAACTATAAGCCACCATCCAAATGAAATTAGGCAACCATTTTCAGCAGTTGTATGATGCTTAGCACAAACCTTAACAAATGCATAAAGAAAAAATTTTACTAGTTGCAAAACTCACCAGAAAAAGAGGATATGCAACAAGCAATGAGCGTGGCAATGCTGAAGTAAAGTACCAGTGAAAGGAATGTGTCTAAAAATAAGAGATGTTAAGGAATAGAGAGTAAAATTCAAATAAATATATAGTTTCTTTATTACTGCATTTTCAGAATCAACCATGAAAACATCAGATGAGACTCCCATTGAGTAGGCACCAAAAAGTAACTACCTGAGTCCAGTTATCACACACTAGTAGGATAGCACCAAACCATCAAGAAATTGCAGTTAGCATTGTACTGCCATGCTTCAGTCTCTTCCAAATACAAGCAGGCCTCGTCTTTTTACCTCATTAAACAGTATTCAGAATGCCTATGAGCCAACCAACTCACCACTGTTTAAACTTAACAATATGTGAAACGAAGCTGCATGCAACTCTGCAGTGTTTATTTCAACAATATGCAAAATGAAGCTGCAAACAGATAAGTAGCCTTACCTGCATGTCATGCTCAGATGGATCCAAAAGAGGAAAAAAAGTATAAGAGTAAGAATATAAATAAATCATAGACCCAGATGGATAATTAAAATTTCCCATAAAGCATTCATAACACATTTTCAATTGTACAACACATCGAAGGTGCAATAGAAAATTCTTTTGGAAAGGATACACCCCACTCAGAACTTCGATTCAGAACAGAGTTGAACCAAAAAACTTCAAATTCAGGCCACAGTATCCTCTTCCACATAATGGAATCAACCAACACGGTGAGACCTGCACTGAGGAGAATTTCAAAAGTAGATATTAGATCAGGAGTTCTCATGAAATGGCCAATTCTAATTAGATAGGAAGGCTAAATCAAGTCAAATTGCAATAAAAATGAATGAACAATTAACCAACCTATGCACAACAGAGCTATCCCAAAGCAGCGTACTAATGCCTCCCATAATGAAATTGATTTCATCTGTCATTGATGAAATGAAATTCTCTTATATACCATATATGGATTGAAAGAAATAAAGGAAGCTATGGTAAAGTTTGTGGAGATGAAAGCTTAGTTAAAACTATATGTGCTGATGTTAGTGATAGAATCTGCTCCTTTGAGCACTTAAAGAAATCAGTTCAAGCTAGGAGATTATCCACCAACTGGAAATGTGACATACCAATATACAGCCTGAAAATAGCTAAATTTTAAACCCCATTCTAATTGTA
Organism: Quercus agrifolia; assembly: GCA_029955455.1. Lineage (NCBI taxonomy): Eukaryota > Viridiplantae > Streptophyta > Magnoliopsida > Fagales > Fagaceae > Quercus > Quercus agrifolia. The sequence goes on along the minus strand of JARQAD010000003.1, from coordinate 56,834,369 downwards.
TCTTAATGGAAGATTGTCTCATGCTATGTTAAGCATGTAATCAATGCAACGCCAATAGAGACATAGCATGACTAGGGTACGGTTAGTGATGAGTTAGACTCTACATGAGATTTTTATTTCTATTTATGTTGTGAGTGAGAGCCAAGAAGCAACCAGTGACCATATCATAGGCAGTTTTCATCAGGTATCCTTTAATATCTGACCTTGAAGTTTCAGACATGCAACAGTAACACAATTTATTAAAAAAAAATTATAAACTTAAGTAAACTTCACTGTGCTCCTCATCTTAGACTAACCTCTTAATCTAATTAAAGTTGAGAATCATATAAAAATGAATTCACAATCCTGATACAAATTACTGAAACAAAAAACAATAGCTCCAGGGAAAAAATTAAGCAGCATAAAAAATCTTCCCAATCTGTGCAATAAAAGGATAAAAATCTCATTATATAATGCAAGAGGCTTGAATTTTAAGAAAATAATTATTTATTAAAAAAAAAAAAAAACAAAACAAAACAAAAACAGAGCATTCAGAGAGTGATTTGATACACCAACAATTAAAATAATACCCTCCAAATCAATTAAAGAATATAAATCAGTTCTACTATAGAAAGTTGAGTTTAGAATTAGAGCTCAGCCATCATTTTTATGACTAGTCTTTAAACACTACAACACACACATATATTTACTGTCCGCAACAAATTTTTGGTCCATATTTGATTTTGTAATTACGTTTGCACTATTGTTCTGAACATGATTTCAATATGGGTAACAGCTTCTCTGTTAACTGGTGAGCATAAGTTCTAGAGCTTTGGATGTAAAAGTGCTTATTCTACTTGAACCATCTTTCTGATCATGATTGCTATATGAATAATGGCTTCATTGTTAACTTATCCAATATATATATATATATATATAATATATGTGGATTCTTTGTTAAGTGGTGGGCAGAAGCTCAAGAGCTTTGGATGTCAAAGTGCTTATTCTACTGAACATGTCCATAATTGCCATGTAAGAATCTTGAATTAGGAGAGTTGGCGCCCACTGTTGTGAATTCCGACATTATAAATTAGGTGGCCTCCTGATGTAAAAGATCAAAGGAATCTAAAATGATCCTACATGGTCACTTTTATAGTCCTTGAGCATCTTCATTTGCATGTTTTTCACATTTTCTCATGCATTCCTTATATATACATATATATAGTGTATCAATTTTTTTTTTTTTTTTTTTTGATAGGTAATAAAGTGTATCAATTGTAAAGTTTCAAATGAAAAACTTTTACTAGTAACTGAATTTAATGAAGTAACTCAGCCAAGTTCTTCCAATTACATACGTTCGCATAAAAATTGTAGGGAAAGAAATGTTTAACCAAGAAACAAAACAGGTATAATCAAAAGATTTCAAAGTCACAATCTGACAAGATCCTAAGAAGATTATCCAGCTTAACAAGATAAAAAGAGGGGGGGTGGGGGGGTGGGGGGGAGAGAGAGTGGGGTAGGAATGAAAACAAAAATAAGAAATATTGTCACAAGCAACCTACCAACAGAAGCGTCAGGCCAAGAGGAGCAAGAAGTAGCAGCATATCACATCTAAAGATGACAGTAGCAAAAATCTGATCATTAAAAAATAGAGAATCATAATAAGATTTATGCAATTTAGATCATAAAAAGATTCTACTTGTAAGAAATAAAAGAAAAAATATTGAATTAAATGTCAGAACAGAAATATCTGTGTGTATATATATAAATATATAATATCAGGGGTGGATCCCCGGGGGGGAGGGGGGGGGGGGGCGCTATTGCTCCCCCTGATTCCTCCCAAAATTTCTTATAGGTACTGTTGCTCTAGTATTTAGGAGCCCCTCTTAAAAGCTCTGCCCCCCTGACATAGGGAAAAAGAAAGGCAGTGCCAATGAGAAGAAAACTACTCTGGCACCACCCAAAAAAAAAAGGGAAAAAGCTTCTCTGATGCACAGTAACACACCCAACACTTATGTTTTGTTTTGGTCCAAGGATTTTAGCTTTTAAATATTCACAGAATCACAGCACCTATTTAGCTAAAAAATAGTCTCATGGCACTTTTAAACTTTTAGTGTCTATCCTTTTTCACTTCTTTTTTTATGTTTCCAAGGCATTTCAATTGATGGCTTTATTTTTATACAATATATATATATATATATATATATATATATATATATATTAAATACTTGATGTCTTTGTACAATGCTAAAACCCCACTCCCCCTTTCAGGGCAAAAACATATTTACTCTTCCATAAAGGCCTCTTTAGCCATTTCCTTATCAAAAAATATGAAAAGATAATTACCCCTTTAGCCTGCCATAACCGCAACCTTTGTAAAACATAAAAGGGATAACTTCCAGTCAACAATCACTCTTTGATTTCTTCACTCACCTTTGCTAAATTTTGAAAAATTCCTGGAGATCACTTGGGCTTTATTCAACTATTTGACAAGGTCTATTACAACTTGATTATTTCTTAGTGCATGCCATCACAATTAGACATTGCCAAAGAGACAAACAGTAACCCTAATTTATTTTGCAAAGTGGTATGATGATGGCATTGTTCTCCAAAGTTCATGAAATGCAGCAATAGGATATGTATAGTTTTTCAATTATGAAGGACACAGAAAGCATACTGAAATAGGCAATGAATTTCAGAATGGCTTGCATTTAATCTAACTATAAACCTCAATGCACAAGATTTTGTTAAGTATAATAGAGCTAAGTATGTAAGAGCTAGTGACATTTAGTACAATTAGAACTGTGTAATCTGAATTGATAGTAAATAGGGCACATACCAAACAGTTCAAAGCTGCGAAAAAATTCCCCTTTAGCCAATATCCATATGCCAAGTTGACTACAACAGATAAGTATAAAAGAAAATTAGAGCCACCTCACATGAGATACTCATCAGTATTTTAAAATTTAAACTTAAAAATAATATTAAAATCAAAAACCCTTTATCAGCAACAAACATCCTCTTGTAAGAGCAACAGTCAGCTTTACTTTACAATGAGAACATGGTAATGCATCACATGCCAGGCATACCATCCCTATTTGTGATATAATAATGCAGAAAACATATAAAAGAAGTACAGTGATAATCTCAGTCTTTCTCTAATCTTTCCAATTAGGACACCAACGTAACAAATGCTAAAAAAAGCAATTGCATGATGCACAATGCCCGGCAGGGGGAATTAAAAGAGAGAGAGCAGATGAAGAAAAGTACTAAAAAACCTAATAATTAAGGTGTCCCCCTGTCTCAAAGATGCATCACAGGAGGGTTCAAGTCAAACATACAAGATGTTTCACTTGTGGCTTAGAAACAAACAAACAGAAGAGAGCGTAATGGTGTATAAAGCAAAATGGTTCCAATTACCCAAATAATCGTTTGCTAAAGATTTGACTTGTTGCAGCCAAAAAAGAACAGAATTAACAACTATGTTTCCAATCACAAAATGACTAATATAGAATTAATCAGAGTATCAGACACAGCAATTTTATCCACCTCAACTTCAAGCAAAATTCTTTTTCTCAATAAGTAAAAGAAATTTAATTGTAACTAAAATACAAAGGTACAAAGAGAACTGGGTATATCAGCAATATGCCCCGATATTCATCTACTATGGCATGGATACAATAGTCTATAAAGCCACGCATATCTTCTGGTCTACCCTGTCAAAAGACATCCAAAAGAAAAGGGACCTATTTCAGGCTTTTAGCCGCTCTACTGACAAACTCTTGCCCCTCATTCAACCTCCTATTCCTCTCCCTCCAAATTTGCCACATACTCAAGCAAAACTCTGAGCTTTTCAGTCCATTACACTTCTTTAACAGCATCATACATGAGCCAAAAAGTTAACAAAAATTATATATATGATAGGAATCAGCAAATTCCATATAGTCATTTAAGCTCAGCAACTTAATTAAAAAATTAATTAAATCTACTGATCTAAATTCCTCCAACATAGTACTGGCTTCTGTTACAAAGAGCATATGAACCACTTGTGCAAGTGTTAGCTAGATAGCATGTTGTTAAAGCAAACACAACTCTCCTTTGGAGCAGCCAGCAACAGAAACCAACTACTTTTACAAGGAAGACAAGGAGCATAGAAGAGATACTGCAATAAGTAATTACCTACACCAAAAGCTAGTATATTAGGAAGAGGACGTGTACAGTAGAACAGCACATGAAACTGGATTGCAGTCAGTATTACAAAGAAAGCTTCTACGTGCTTTCCAAACTTATCTCTGACCTGATCCAAGAAAAAAAAATAACTTCAACTTCAATAAAAATTAAATATCAAGAGGGTAAACCTTTAGAGTGAAGAAAAAAAAATGAATACAAAATACGTGGTTTTGCATCTTATTTGTCTTAAAAAGGAGATGCGGAGTTAGTTACACATTTGATAATTCTTGGGTAAATAATGAAATTGAATATTATCTATGTATAAGGCAATTTTATTTGTTGAAAAACAAAATTCAAGGTTGTGTGTATCAACTGCAGCTAGATCCTTATAACCAAGTCTACCAAGGGTAATTCTGATGATTCATGGATTGTTGTCCTTTTTTTTCTGGTTGAAAAGTTTTGATTGTTTATTCATACCAACATTAAGAGATTTAGAATAGTTTATTACATGTTATTGAATGTCATAATGGCCAGATTACTTTTCTTGGTTTTCCCTGGTGTCAGCAACCACTAGGTGTACTTAAGATTGAAGGACAGTTATTTTGTACTGCTAAAACAAGCATCTTCAATTCAATCATGTTTATCAGGCATACTGGCCATGCAAGATGAGAATCACTTTTCAGTTCCAAGAGGGGTAACTTATCTAGAACATGCAGCATGATTTTGTTATTTCCAACCTAAATTTTTATTTAAATCAAAACATGTAAATGGCAGAGGCTTCATGCAAGACCTTATTCTTCAGTCATTAACTATTGAACCTTCCAGGCATAATAGATTTGACCATAAAAATTATCCAGCAACAAGTTTTAATTTCTTGGTTCCAGCAAAAGAGTGGATTTCCCATAATAAGTAGATACAAATGAATACTGGTGCCCAAATGGAGAAACAACACGAACATACCTGGAGACGGAAAAATCGCAAAGTGCTTAATATGATGCAACCTAATGCCAAGCGAACTAGACAAAAGAAATTGAAAAAAGGTTAGCCTACTTTAATGTAACAAATGAACCATATAACATAATGAAATAGATAGAATTTTTTTTTTTTTTTTTTTTTTGGTGGGAGGGGGGGGGTGTGAAAGGGTTTTTCACTAAAATCCGGGTATAAAAATATAAAATAAAAAAAAATTAAAAAGTGAAAAAGGAGGAATTTTCAATGCCAAGCATTCAATAAACTAATTTTAGGAAGCATATAAAAGCAATTACACTATTTATATTATACTGTTGAAAGAAACAAAACCAAAAGAAATGATGACATATATGGTAGAAAAATGAAGAAAGGGCCATGTTAAAGAAAGTGCCTCACATCAGTTGGTGCATGGTCTTGACTCTTGACTATGAATTTATGTACTACTTGGGTTTCTCCATCTACTAGCTTATGCTTTTTGGGAGGAATGCTTCAACATGATATCATAGTCAATTTCTTTGCTCTTGGACTTCACATGCATGCATGGCCTATTTGCATTTGTTGCAAGCTCCGTTGATCTAATTATAGTGGATTTCTTCAATTTCCAATTAAGCCAGTATGTAACAAAGAAGTGTTAAATAAAGTGTTCAACTTCAATTAGATACATGTTTATGTACTAATTGAGTATCTCCACCTTCTAGCTTAAAATTTTCGAATACTTGCTTTAAACACTTTATGATGTAATTCTCTTTCTCTTTTTCTTTTTTCTTTTTTTCCTTCTTCTTCATCTTTGCGTGATTTTGATTTTCTTTGTAGTTTTAAATTTGTGGCAATCAGAAAAGTTATAATGCACCTATTAAGTTGAAGGAAATTTTGCATAAGAGCACTACAAGACCAGCTACGCTCCATCCTAGAGGATGTTGGGCTGTTAATAAGCAACAAGTTCATACAATGAGAATGTTAAGATGGATGTGGGAGTGTTACGAAGGATAAGATACGGAATGAAACCATACATTCAAGGTAGGGTAGCCCTTATTAAGAAAATGATGAGGGAGAGTCACTTAAGATGCTTTATACATGTGAAGGGAGACTGAGTAATACACCACTAAGAAAAGTCAAAGAAAAAAGAAGCAAATATGTTTTGTTTAATTTCATGTTTCAAATGACATATGGCCCAGAACCTCAATAGGACCAAATTTGAAACTTGACTTGAATCTTATAGTTACACACACACACATTCAATGGGTGCCAAAGTATCCGAAGAACTAACCTGCAATAAGACCATAAAGCTTTGGCAAGTGTAGCAAATTCATTGCTAATATAAATGGAGACGCCAAAATTGATGCAAGCAAGGCACCTACAGGAACAACAGCACTTTGTAAGAAGTAAACTTAATCTACTGGAAGGAAGATTTAATTTTCATGGACTCGTTCATACATTTAGCAAAATTCATTTAGTAAACTCTGACTAATGGGTTTCATTTATCTCAAAAAATAAAAACAAAAACTAGTGTATACACATAAGAATCTAAGCACAGGAAAATCGCCAGAGAGAGATCAAAGCACAAAATGTATAATGCTGAATAATCATATGAAAAATCATAAAATAAACCATGAAGAATCCACCTCAAATTTAAACAAAAATAATTGCAACAGATATGGAATTGTATTAAACTACATTACGGGCCTATATCGTGAGTTTTAGCAATATTTAAATATATTAAAAAATTTATTAACAAACACGAAAAATCACTAACCAAACCTTAGAAGAATCAAAAAACTTACCAATAAAAGTGCGAGGAACCACTCCAGGGAACTCCAAATGATCATACTGATTACCAAAAACAAAAACAAAAACAAAAAAAAAACGAAACCAGCCATCCGTTAAGTTCCTAGGTAAATAGAACATACAAAAGATATTGAAGATACAAACAAGTAAACTTACATTATCCAAGTGATGCCGATGATAGAGAATATCGTGCATTGCCTAAGTAAACAAAACCCGAGATACTTAGCAAGTATATATGCAATAACAAGTTGATTTTGGAATAACGGACTCATATATTCAATGATTTAGCCTCAAATGCTATAGAAGCCACAATATATATATATATATGAAATTTTGAGTAAGAATTTTGAACTGAAATATCAATTTTTTTTCAAATTTCTAAAATTTGTCAATGTTCTAAACCAAACCGGGTATAACAAGTTGATTTTGAAATAATAGACTCATAAAGTCAATGATTTAGCCTCGAGAATATATATATATATATATATATATATATATATATGAAATTTTGAGTAAGAATTTTGAACTGAAATATCTTTTTTTTTTTTTTGAAATTTCTAAAATTTGTCAGTGTTCTAAACCAAACAGGGTATAATCAATCTTGCTAGCTCAGAAAGTTAAGATTTTTTGTTAGTTTGTAGCAAATTTAACAGGAATTGATAAATTGAATGTTTTTTGAGTTGAATGAAATGGAAAATTCGAGTGAAGAAGAAGAGGAGAGGAGTACCTGAACGTTAAAGCTTTCTTCAACCTTGGTGTACGGAATCATGATCACGTAGAACGCAGCGATTGATCCCAACAGTACATCGTAGCCGTAACGCTCCATAGGTGTTGAAGATTTGGAATTGGAAGCCATTGTCACACAGAGACACACAGAGAGGAAGAGAGAGAGAGAGCACTTGATTAATTAGATGCTAGTTGAGTTATTGGGCTTCGGATTAGTTATGTTGTTTAGGGAAAAGGCCTGGGACATTCTTGTAATAGCCCATTACGTTACAGCCCATGTTGTGCTCATGAGCTCTGTCCAAAAACTTATAAATAAATAATATGCGTAAATACAATTTTAGTTTCCACATTTTGCACTTTTTTCCATTTTGATCCCTACATTTTATTTTTATCATTTTTAGTACCTAAACTAATTAACGCGTGACATTTAAGTCATTACCGTCAACCAACTAACGGGAAAAACTGAGGTGGCAAACGAAACACTCTATTAACTAACGTGACACTAATTTGACGATTAAAATATTATTAAAAAAATATTATTTGACATTTTTATATGTCAACTCAACATTTTAATTTTTGAAAAAAGCAATGTCAGATAATTTAAACCAAAAAAAGAAAATAAATTAAAAAACAAAACTTATATTTTTTAGTTATTATTTAATTATTTAAATAATAATAAATAATTAAAATAAAATTTTCTATTTTTTTCATTATTTTGTTAGAAGATCATCTTTGTGTTCTTCGAGTTCTTACCGTTCATTTTTTTTTTTTTTTTTTTTGGTAATCAGTTCTTACCATTCATATTCTTCATGTTTTTAGTAAATTAATTCCTATTTTCTTGTCTTTTCTTTTCTTCGCCTTTCCAGCACTTTCTTTATAACCAAACAAATCAAAATTCAAAACTTAGATCAAACAATAATCAACATACACCAACCAAAATCCAGAAATCAACATACACCCACCAAAATTGAAAACCCAGAAATCAACATACACACACCAAAATTGAAAACCCAGAAATTAACATACACCAACAATCAAACCTAGAAACACATCTGCATATTCAGAAATTTTTACCCAACATACACCCACTAAAATCAAAAGACCTGCATCCTCTCATATTTTTTTTTTTTTTTTTTTTTTGGATTTGTTGAATTTTAGTCCATCTAATTTGGTGCTATTGCTAGTGATTCCCGTTGTAGATGAGGTAGATGTTGCTAGGGTTTCCATGAGCACGGTAAGCATAGTGAAGCTTGATCTTCGCCGTGGATCTTTGAAACGGAGCGACCAGCGGCGAGATCTGGGGGAGGCACACGTCGGCCGCCGATGCCCAAAACCTCGAGGTGGTGCCGGTGGGACTGTGAGATAGAGACAAAGTGGAACACGACGACGATTTTGATGAAGACGTCGAGGAGTTAGGGATTGGAGGAGGAAGAGGAGAAGAGATTGATTTTCTGGGAGGTTTCGATGGCGAGAGAAACGCTCTGATCTTCAGAGACGAAAGCGGTGATGCGGCCTTGTCATACTCTTCGATGAGATTCGCAAGGTCCTCATCGAAGATGATCGATACCAGAGCATCTAGATCCTCCGACGACAACTAGCAACAAAGGCTCACAGATGTACCACGCAACTCTCTAGAGTCCAGTTTGAGGGCGAAAATGGCCAAATGGCTATAAAATCCTAACTATATAGTTAGTAGTTACGGTTTCAAAACTATATTTTTTCTTAGCATCTCGAGTTTAAGAGACTTGATTTAGGGCCAATAAATCGAGTCTTTGGGACTCGGTTTTTATGTTCTAATCGGATCTGAGTTGGCACTTTTTTCACGTGGCATCTACTTGTAAATCGAGTCTCTAAGACTCGATTTACATTTATAGTTAAAAAAAAAAAAAGATTTTGCCTTTACACCTTCTCACCTTAACAACCAACAAAACCACAGCAACAACACCAATTCTGACAAAGAAAACCACCAAGAGAAGAAAGAGAAATTAAAAAAAAAAAAAAAACCCAGAAACAGGTCACCTGCGACCTAGGTCGCGCAAGCCCCAGGCTGCGCTGGTGAGGTGAGATGTTGCGCAACCTGGTGAGGTGAGCTTGGTTCTTTCTCTCTGATCTGGGTTCTTCTCTCTTTGTTTCTGGTTTTTTTTTTTTTCTTCCTTCTCTGAGTTCTTCTCTGATATGTTCTGGGCTTTTCTTTGATATTTATAAGGGTTGGAAATCAAGTCTTAGAGACTCGATTTCCATGTGGTCGTCATGTGGAAAAATATGCCACATTGGACCACATCAGACCACAAAAATCGAGTCTCAAAGACTCGATTTATAGGCCAAAATCGAGTCTCTTAGACTCGAGTTGCTAGTAAATGATATAGTTTCAGAACTGGCCTACTAACTATATAGTTAGGATTTTATGCCCATTTGGCCATTTTTGCCCAGTTTGAGTTTTGTGTTTGGTTTTTGTGTTTTCTTTTTGTGTTTGGTTTCAAAGCATAAGAAAATCTTGTTGAATGGCTTTATGTAACTGTTGAATGTCTCTGTGTTTTGTTTTGTAAATTTTTATGGGCATGTCTTTTTATTTTGTAAATTTGAGTGATTTTATGGGTTTGGTTGCTAAGAAAATGCAAGAAAAGAAAAATAAATTTAGAATTTTTAATTTTCTAGGCAAACTTAGTTGGGGAAGAAAATGAAGAACAAATAATTCTAAGTTCTTCATGTTCTTCCAAAAGAAAAGAAAAAAAATAATTTAACTAATTTTTTTAAAAATAATTATGTTAGAAAATTTTTTATTATTTTTATCTGACATGATTTTTTTTTAATTAAAATGCTAATGTGGCATATAAAAATGCCAAATAATATTTTAATCGCCACATCAGCGCCACGTCAGCTAATTAGGTGCTCCATCTGCCACCTCAGCTTTTCCCGTTAGTTGGTTGACGGTAAAGACTTAAATGTCACGCGTTAATTGATTTAGGGAATAAAAATGGTAAAAATAAAATGTAGAGACTAAAATGGAAAAAAGTGCAAAATGTAGGGACCAAAAGTGCATTTACACTTAAATAATAAAAAACAACAAAAAGACTATTAAATATATAACAAATTACGACCACGCGTCTTTGGTGCGGTGGTCACTCTATAAGTATAAGTGCTTGTAGGAGGTAAGGTGATTAACAACTACTAGATTTTTTTTTTTTGATAGTAACTACTAGCTATTTTCACAATTTGAAATAGATATTTCAAGACTTAGTAGGGCCCTCAACATATAAATTAGGTTATTAAACTCGGATTTATTCCTAAACATATAAATTAGGTGATCGATTTTGAAACAATTTTGTTAGGCCACCACTTTTGGAATTCGAGTCCCTCTCTAAGTTCCAAAAGGGGACTCAAAATCTTGAGTTTTATGAAGAAAATCAAGAAACAATATATTTTTTTCTAAGTTTTTAGTGGAACTCAAGTTTTAGTAACTTCACTTCTTCACATTAGATTTAGAACTCAGAGTTTCAAAATTGGTCATATAACTAATATATTTCAATTTTAGTCACATAACTAATATATTTGGCATAAAATTTAAAATATAAAAAAATTAAATTAAAAAAAAAATTGTTGCATACTTATATGCAGGAATTACTGCATACCAGGTTATGTGGCAGCAAAAAAAATATATCGTTTAAGGATTCACCTAGTCATGTGCATCTCTTTTTGCTACCAATGCAATAATTACTATATACAAAATTGACAAGAACTACTAACTACTGAGTAGGGCCTTTGACAAGGGACCCAAACCCTTCAGAAGCAAGTACAAGTACAAGAAGATAGTTGAAATTATGGTTTTAAAAACCAAACTGGATCGGTCAGTTCAACTGAAAATCGAACCTTAATCTGGTCCGATTATCATCAAAAACCAAAAATTGAAGAAAAAGCAAGAAAAATTGGAAACTGCAAGTTCAACCTAGAACCAATGCAGTTAAACCGGTTCTTGTAATTGAAAGGAAAAATAAATAAATAAATAGAACCAAACTTGCCAAACTTCTTAAATTTGAGGAAAATCTTAGATTTGTTAGTGAAAATAAAATGAAAGAGATACTTATGTTGGATGAAATGTATGAAAAATTTATGCATTTAGCCTTTGACTGAAATTAGATGTTGAAGAACTTGTCTTGAGAGAGAGAGAGAGAGAGAGAGAGAGAGAGTAAGTCTATGAGAGAATCATCGTGTCCTGTGCCATGAGGAGGAAAGAAAAATGAAAAATGAAAAGAATTTGAACATTGAAAGGTTGAAACTTTGAATATTAGAAAACTTGAAACTTAAAAGTATTGATTGATATAATGGTAGTAACTAGTAAGTGGTAACGTGTGGTGCCAGATTTTGGGGGTAAAAAAGAAGCAACAAACCAATGTAAATGTGTGTAATTAGGAATATGATAAGACTAAAAACTTAAAAGTACTGACTGGTATAATGGTAGTAAATGGTAAGTGTGATGCTAGATTTTGGGGGTAAAAAAAGAAGAAACAAACCAATGTAAACGTGTGTGGCTAGGAAGTGGGGAAGTTGGGTTAGCAAAAGTGCGTTTGCCCAGCACTGAAATTATATATTTAAGTTGCATTTTGCCTTTTTTTGGGTCCCATGGCACTGTTCATAAACCACCAAACTCAGCAAAATGCAGATTTTTAGGTAAATTTGGGCCTCACGACACTATTCACACATTTAAAAATTATTTTGCTATAATTTTTTCAGCAATAAGTTTTTAATTTTCAACAAATAAGCAATATTCAAACAAACCCTAAGTCAATGACTTGTCTTGTCATAATGACATTTGAGTTTTATTTTTTTTAATAAATAAATAGTTAAAGTTAAACTATTAAACTATTATTTATAAAAATAAAATTACAAACTTAGCAAATTATACTTTCTCAAATAATTACTAACTAGAAAAAGAAGGAATAAGCTAAAAAATTCTTTATATATTTTCATAATATAAGTTATGAAAAATCAAAATTCATATAAAATTTATTTAAATATTCTAATTATATTAATCATGACATCATTGGTTCAACTATCGATCCAATCCCAGCTGGACAAGAAAACCGGTTATCAGTCTTTTTTTCGATTCTTTGTTCTGATTTTTAAAACCATGATTGAAACTAGGATTTTTTTTTTCAAAATAACACAATTTTTCAAACAATTTCATTAGTTAACACAGTTTCTAAACTATTTAGAAAATTAACATCTCAAGTTTGTTAGACTTGATTTTGCTAGCAAATCGTGTCTTAAAAACTCGATTTCCAAGGGAAAATCGAGTTTGTAAATCTCGAGTTCTTGTTCTGAAAAACCAAAGACTCCACTCTCTACTTCCTTCTTCTCTAACTCAAAAATCACGATCTCAGCATCGGCATCAGAGCGGCTCTTGGAATTATAAAAAAAGAAGAAAAAATAAGGGAGAATTAGAGAAAAAGAGAGAAATCAAAGACAAACCTGCACCAAGAAGAACGAGCACCTTCCCATTCAGGAGAGCCACCGCTGATTCGCCACTGAGATAAGAACAGGTGGGTATGAGTCTTCTTTTCTTCTTCATGGGTATGAATAGCGTTTGTTGGGTTTTGGTTTGTAGGTTTTGATCGGGATGAGTTGTGGCGTGATTGTTGGTTTTGGGTTTATGAGTTTCGATCGGTATGAGATGATGGCATGTTTGTTGGGTTTAGGTTTGAGTTTGCAAGGTTCTAATTGGCTTTGATCAGTATGAGGTGTTAGGTTTAGGTTTGTGAGGAAGGTTTTGATTGGAACAGATCGTACTTGGGTTTTGCTGGATCGGATCGGAACTGTGTGGAAGGTTTTGCTGGAGTTGATTGGATCGGATCGAACCTGTGAGGAGGAAGAATTTGCTGGAGTTGGTTGAAGGCAATGAAAGGAATTATGTGTGAAACTCAAATCTCTTGAGCTCGATTTCAATGTGGCAAGATCAAGGAATTCGAGTCTTTTGTGCTCGAGTTACTACAGCAATATCGAGTCTAACAAACTCAAAATTTTAATTTTCTAAATAGTTTGGAAACTATGTTAACTAACGAAATTGTTTGAAAAATTATATTATTTTGAAAAAAATCAATTGAAACTATATCTTCTATTTATTTTATTCTAATATTTTTCAAACAGAAAAACATCATTACACAAAATATCATTTCACAGGAAGACCAGTTGTGATTTGTAACCTGATGTTCCAATGCTATCCCAATCTTCCTTCCTCGGTACGCCTTTCAAGTATCATTCAAGGGTCTACATTAGAAAGTGATAATAAGGTCTGATCTCTACTGATACGGGTGTTCAGCAAGCTCGAAGAAGCAATAATGTCAAGCTATCTGCCTGAGGAAGTGGTGGTAAATATACTCTCACACCTCCCTCCTAAATCTCTACTTCGATTTAGGTGTGTCTCCAAAACTTGGCTTGCTCTCATTGGAACTCCTGATTTCGTATCCAAAAACCTCATCAACAACTCCATTCTCAACCCCAAATCCCAACACCCATATCCACCCCTCCTCCTCGTCAAAGCCAGAGAAAAATCCAACTGACCACCTCCTTCTCTTGGACTTGGCATAGTCTCTTCCTGGATTTTTTTAGAAAATAACAATAAATTTCAAACAATATCATTAGTTGGGAAACGTTTCAAACTATTTTGGTTTTTAACAACTCAAGTTCAGAGGGGATGATTTTTGGGTTATAAAATCGAGTATTTTTTACTCGATTTTCCTATTTTGCACTGATCTAAGGTGGGTCCCAATATGCCAGAAATCGAGTTCGTTGGACTCGTTTTGTAAGACTAGAAAACGAGTTCAATGAACTCGGTTTCTATTCTTGCAAACCGAGTTCATTGAACTCGGTTTGTTTTAAACTACATAGGTTACGTGTCAACCATCGCAGGACTCTCACTGAGTGATATGTTAGTGAGCTGAGTGAGTTTCATAGAGAGAAGTTATGAGACCCACGACAAGGAATCAGTCCAACTGGGACCCACGTGATGTTGCTGTGGGGGGACTGTTATGCCCACGTGGAGGGTTGGGGACTGATGCTGCTGTGGGGGGACTGTTATGCCCACGTGATGTTGCTGCTGTGGGGAGCTGATGCTGCTGTGGGATGGGAGTAATGAGACAGAACGATGGAAATTGACAGTGGTTGATACAAAGAAATCGAGTCCTCTTTACTCGAATGGCTAGAAACCAAAATATTTTAAAACGTTTCCTAACTAACGATGTTGTTTGGGTTTCATTGTTATTTTCTAAAAAAAACCGTCTCATCCTGTAATGGCATCCTCTGTCTCCACGACCATTTCCAAGGCGATGTCTACCTCTGGAATCCTTCCTCCTCATTGCAACTCACGCCTTTATCTCGTCGCATCTACTGTCCTCGCACGAAAGACTTCGACTACGTTTTGGGGTTGGAGTTCGGGCTCGATGACATGGTTGATGACTTCAAGGTGGTGAGATTTCTAGACACTCTCAATACCAGTTTCATGGCCGACACGGATTTTGTGGATGTCGAGCTGGAAGTGTACAGTTTGGGCCGCCCTGGTTTAGGGAAACAGTTCGACACTCTTGTTGATTCAAACATGCTCGATATTTTCGTTCACTATGAAAGGACGAAAGTGTACGACAATGGGTTCTTTTACTGGTGGGTAGAGGCCAGACAAGATTATGATGAGAGAATTGTTTCATTCGATTGTAGGAATGAGGTGTTCAGAATGACGCCGCTTCCGGATAAAAGTGTTATTGTTGGGCATTGTTATGAAGGATGTCGGAGTCTCATGGTGTTGAATGGGTTTGTTGCTATGGCGGTTTATCCTATCATAAGGAAGAAGAAGGAGTCGTTTTCTATATGGGTTTTGCTTGAATTTGGTGTGAAGGAATCATGGACTAAGCTGTTTAGAATTGGGCACTATTTCGATTTGGAGTGGCCATTGTGCTTTTGCAAGAATGGGGAGTTGTTTATGGAGAACAGAGAAGGGCAGCTGGTCTTGTATGATCCTTTTACACAGACAACCAAGAATGTTCAACTCAACGGGTTTACTAAATCGTTCCTTAACACGCAAAGTTCAGGAGTTCAGGCACAGACAAGTATATTGAGCTGATCTAAGAGGAGGTAAGGTATGATATAGTCTTCAATGTGCCCCTTTTACTTTTATATAAACTAGTCGCGGACCCGCGCGTTGCGCGTGGTTATTTTTTTATTTATAATTTTGTTATTATTTGAAATATTTTTGAATGTATTACTACTTAAGTTGCATTATATATGTATAAAAAATATATTGTAGGATTCATGATAATAGAAGGTATTGTCTTGGAATTATATGTGAAAAGGATACAACTATAGTTGGGCTTGTAGTCAGTCAAGAGCTGATCATCCGTCTTCCCAAGTTAGTAAAATTTAATTAACTTAAAATTAGATGGAAAGAATTTTATAAATTCGAAGTTAGTGTCATGCTAGGTGAAAACTTTAGAGGACTGTAATTAAGTTGTTTCAAGTGTTTTTAAATTAATATTAATAATAATAAAAAAGATCTATTCCTTTAAATATAGAGATTAGTATTATAAATAGGATGAGAGAATTTTATTGTATTGTGCTTTTTGGAAACATAATTTCTACCAAACTCGGTTGGCTAATTTGTACATTTCCAAGTCAATTGAGCACATTTTGCATGTTACATGTAATTCTTCATTTCCATATGGGTAAGGGCATTCACGATCCCAATGACCCACTCCATTTTTCTTGCATGCTTGGTTTTTTGGGATGTGAAATATGTTTGTTTCAAAAACTGTATGTCGAAGGATTTGTTGATAGTTTTGCAACAATTGTTTTCCATCTGGTTGGTTTAGAATTAATAATAGTAATTGTATTCCTTCATCATTTGATTCGCATAACAACGCAATTGCGAGTCCATACTTTGCATTTTTGTCTCCTTCTATGTTTGCTTGAAGAAGGATTTGTTTTCCTACCTTAGTTTGATCTTGTACAAAATATTTGTGAGCTTCGACCCAAAATAGTGCTTGTTTATTTTCAGCCCTAAAGCATTGATGAATGAGTTTTTCTTCATCATTTCGAAGGAATAATGGATTTTGGAGTAGTCCAGTTAGATTGATGTGGTGAAGAAAATTTTCCTTTTGGTTAGCCGATTGAATCGCTTGCAGCTATTTTAAAAAAAATGAAAAGACATATTGAGAAACTAATGCGTTAGAAAAAAATGAACTGGTGACAATACATGACAATAATCATATACTAAGAATTATACATGAACATTATTATCATCATAATTGCAATATTTGATTGATGAAGTTATAAATATTTTTTTTTTTAGAAATATAACAATGACTATAGAATTGTGCACTACTTCACAGTAAGAAGTTAATAAAAAGAGAAAATTGAATGTTGGGATATACGGACCAACATTGTAATGAGAAAGAAAAAAAAAAAAAAAAAAAAAAATATATATATATATATATATATATATATATATACATTGTAATGAGAAAGAAAATATATCTATATATATATATGTAACATCATCCATGTCACGACTTTGGAATACACCATCTGTGTAACGCAGGAAACTTTAGTAGCAAAAAAAAAAAAAGGAATTATAGGGCTGCATTGGGAAATTTTCTCCAGCTGCTACAATATTGCCTAATTTTGCACTACAGGATTGTCACACTATTATACAACACTTTATAATATACTTGAAACAATAATATTATCCAACTGAGATCCAAGCTACCTAAATATAAAAGAAAATTCATCTCAACATGAATGCCCCACTCCCCAACCTTTCCAAATGAAAAAAAAAAAGAAAAAGAAAAAGGATTTTCAACTTTAGTAGCAAAATTTGGATCTACCAAACCTAGGTGCCTAAAAATTCCAAAAGTGTGATCTCAAATGAAAGCAACTCACAATCTTAATTCAAAATCTACTAATATTTATGTAAGGTGATAGATCTCATTTTTTTTCCCCCCTGAAAAAATCAAGTCCAAAACTTGATTTAAAAAATAATAGCTATAATAAAAGTCTAATACCATAATTATGGACCGGTTATTATCTAATACCATAATTATATCACTCATAGAAATAAAAAGAAGTGTAATTTCCCCTGAAATTGCTCCTAAAAAAATGTCATTTTGGTATGGATTCCATGGTGCAAGAAATGTTCCATAATGTGCTCCAATCAAAATGTGTAATTACTTTTAGGGTGTGATACATTAAGGTTTGTTGCCATTTCAAATTCCTATCGTAACCCCTAAAACCTCCAATTACACTTTCCATTCTTCACTAAAATGTAATTTAATTTGTTATTTTGTTCTTCACTTATAGAGTTGAAACCACATCCATTTGGAATTGGATGAGACTCATGTATCATCTTTGCATCATGATATTTGCTTAAATTTTTATATGATTGTCCCTTGAATTTTAGAGTCATTTGGATTGTCTACAATATTTGAATGGAATAATCTCTATCTCTAATTGTATTGTATCATTACTCTCACATTGTTGGATGAATTAATGAAATACTTGATTCATGCTCTACACCACCAAAACCCATTAAATTAAATAGGCTTACACTTTAACTGAGATTAAAAGCAAAGTAATATCCAGACAGAATATGAGTTTTGGGGCTTCAGGGAAGGTAAGCTTTAATTTTTTTTTCTTTTTGTTTAACATTTTAATTAGATAATATTAATATATTATTAGAATTTATATTTTTAATTTAATGGGGTCTTCAATCTTCTGTTTTTCTGTAAGAAGTATTGCACTAATTCTCTTTATTTTGGTAGAATTTTATAAACAATGCAAAAAGATAAAGAGGAAAAGATGCAAAATAAATTCAAAAGTAACAAATTGCAACCCACATTCTCCAATATATGCATGTCCAACAACAATGTCAATTTAAGCAAATAAGAAAGCAGAGAAGATATGGCAGGTACTTTTTTCTACGCCAAAATTTCGTATCTATTTTATCTGTTTAATAAAATTTCTCCCTAATTCACCATATACTTGTATTTAGTCTAAAATACAATAGAAACTCATATAATTGATATCCAATGACTCCCTAAAAATATACAATAGAAACTCATAAAGATATTTTAGGTTGGTAAGCAAATAAAGTTATTTTGGTATACGTGGGATAAGAATAAGTTGTCATCGGGAAAAAAAGAGTATTAGTATTGTATTTATCCTTATTTGTGAGTATTAAATATTTATCCTTGTCAATTCCTTTTGAATGGTTCAACAATCTTCTCTTGCTCAAGGCCACATTTCGTCTTTCCTTGACTTCACTCACCTCCTTAAAGAGAAGTTCTGATTTCATACAACATTGGAAATTTCAAGTATAAAAATAGCAAGCATATCTTTGGAAGTCTATATTCAATATCTAAAAAGGCTAGTGTTCATTGATCTTTAAAATAGAATTACAAAACCTTATACAAAAAACATATTAGTCCAACAACAAATGACAATGCACACTTCAATGCAATGTTCATTTCTTGTATGGCCAAAATAAAATCAACAAACAGCTACTCAAAAACAAAGCAGGATTGCAATAGCATATTTGCTACATTTTTTTTTTTTTTTTTTTTTTTTTGCACAAAGCCATTATTGAGACATATTTTTTTGTTTGGATAAAATTTCCTACCTATAATTTAAATACATACAATATCAAAAGCCCTTTGTTTGTTCTTTGTATAGTACTTTAATTATTAAAAGAAATACATAATTTTTCATTGGGATAAGTTAAAAATTAAATCTATAGAATCCGGGACCTTATCTCCTACAATTTGTAAATATATGCAATACCTACAACGTAACAACCGTTTCAATAACAAAGTGTGAAATAAATTTTTTTTTAAAAACATACACGCTGCAATTGACAACTAACTTGTCAAACCCTAAAAACATTTATGACCCATTTTCTAAAAACATTCATGCATTTATCGTCAACAACCAAACAACTCCAACTCTCAATAATCATGACCAACCACAGCCTACCAAATTTGAAAAAAAGAAACCATTTTCCCATATACTTTTTTCATGAGAAACAAATAAAAGAAAAGTTGTGATCTCTCTCCATAATTAGCTCTTCGATTTGTTATACCAATGACATATATTCAAGCAAAGACAATGTCCTGAGGGATCAAATAGCATCTGTGACACCAAGTGAGTAGAGATTATTTATGACATTGTCATTTACAGACATAATTTTGAAATCCGGACCGTTCAAAGAACTGTAAAAAGGAGAGATTTAAGGTTTTTAAAGTCGAATTGAGGTCAAACCATAATGAAATCATAATTAATTTAATAATTATTTAATAAATAAATTAAATTAGTAAAAATAGAAAAATTGACTAAAATAATTCAAATAAATATAAATATCTATATTTCAAAAATATATATATATATATATATATATCATAACTTTCATTAGACAAATAAGTAATATTAAATCAAAAGCAAACATAAATAAATATTGAGTATCTCAATTAATAGATATAAATAATATATATATATATATATATATATGAAATTAATATACTTAAACTTTTTGTTAGAGTTTAATATTCTACTACTTTTTATGCACGTCTTTATTTAAATTATCTTACATCATGTCTAGCCCATTTAATTACCCAATATTATTTTATTATGCCCAACCCCATTAATCACTTATGAAATTAAATAAAAAATACAAAAAATGAAGAGGGGCAGACATTGGTTTGTCCGCCCATTAAAAAACCAATTAAGTAAAAACACAGCCCAAGGCAATTTACAAAAGAAATAAGTGCCTGAATGGGTCAAGCACAACCAGTCCATCTTCTGCAACAGCCGAAAGCTTCACCATGACAGTCAAGCAAAGAAGACTTGTAGAAATGGAGAAAATGTAGCGAGAGCGAGAGAGACAGAGACAATCTCATGGTTTGATAGCATCTCATGGCGGTTGGAGCTTCAACAGTGGCTGTAAGTACACAAAATAATATATATATATATATATGATCTGAACCTGTGAGAACTGAATTACAGATTGTTCAAGCACTTCTTTAACGTTGACAATGTTTTGGTTTGGAGGTTGAAGGGCTTTGATTCTAAAAGCTTTTGGTTTTTTTTTTTTTTTTTTTGGCTGAGAACCCCACAACAAATATCCATGGCTTTAAATATGATAATTTTGTGGGCGCTTATTAGTGGGAAGGTTTGGATTCTGCATTGGTATAGGTTAGGCTGATAGGCTCTTTATCTATGGAGGCAAAGAGATTGCAAATATATATATATATATATATATATATATATATATATATATATATAGAAAATAAAGCAGTAGGTGTTCTATTTCCAATAAGCAACAATTGAACGTTTTGAAAAACCTCTTGATCGGGAATAGGAAGAATCACCATTAATCAAGAGACAGATTTGAAGAAGGTCTGAATTAGTGCTCAATTAGTTGAAAGAATAGCAGAATGTTAATTACAAAAGGAAGAGATAATGCGTACCTAGGAGATGAACAGGTATGAAGGAGTGATTTTTTTAGCAAAGTGGCAATTGAATAGGTACGAAGAAGTGATTCAGAGGAGATGAAGAGACCAAGGAGGGAAGAGAGAGAGTTTGGCGTTAGAAATGTGAAATTATGAAGTTTAGAAAGTGTGAAAGACAAGAAGAGCAAAAGGAGGAGGGGAGACAGAGGGGTTAGCATTAAAGACATCATTAACAACATTAACGTAAGATTGGGCTTTATGGTGCATAGTTGGAAATCATTTATTTTTAATAGTATTTTAAAATTATGAGAAATATTTAGAAAAATTATTTTTAATTATGGGAAAAATTTAGGAAAAAGAAGGGAAATGACATGATTGCTGACGTGGCTTAATGAGAGTGTAGCAACATTAAATGCTACGCTTCAGCTTTTAGTAATATATAGATTGTCCTAAACATTGGTTTTGAGTGCTAAAAAACACCAGTTGACAAATATGTTGAGCTGATAAGAGGAGGTGAGATGTGGTTTCACTCTTCAATAAGTAAGACTTTTTTGTGTTTAGCAATTGATGCATTTGATAGTTACTTTGCAAAGAAAGAGGAGCGTGCTTAGCGAATTACATGGTGACCTCCATTGTAGACAGCTGAAAAAATAAAACCATTCAACCAACACTCCCTCCCTCTTTCATAAACAGGATCAATATTTCTCAAAACCTGTCAGCTGAGTATGTAATAAAATGGGGAAAAGAAAGGAAGCTTGAAATGTCTTTTATGAAGAAACTTGTTAACATAGAGTCAATGATGAAAGCAGACTAAACCACTATGACAAAAGAGGGAAGAAAAATGTGATTCAATTCAATGTTCATTCAGTAATGGTACTTAAATATTAATTTTGTAGCTTCCCATAGTTAGAGTTGAAAATGTACCAGAATATAAGTGTCTTTTATCTCCAAGATGGGTATGAAAAAGGAAAGTGAGGTTTTAAAAGAGCAATAGACATGAAACTGAGGCTTGAAATTGAACATGGTTAGCTACAATATTTTCAAGAAAGCCAAGCCATGTAGAACAAAGCTCAAACTGTCAATTTTCATGCAAAATAAATTGGTGAAACATGAAAATAGAGTCCAAATTTAAGAAATCCTTAGAGCCCATTTTCAAATTTTTTATAAAAACTACATTTGGATAGACATTTTTGAGTATCTATTGACCTTAACCCTAGGAGACGGTTCTGGTAGGAGATGTATTGTTCGGCGGAACCTAGAAGAATTGGCCAGACTTATCATGTGCAATTTTTTTTTTTTTGATAAGTAAAAATGTTATATATACGAATGGCTACTCTATGCATGAAGAACATAGAGCAAATCCAGAAAATACAAGAAGGAAAACAAAGAAAAAACAAAAAATAGGAACCCAGTCCACAAACTAATTACAAAGGGAAAGAGAGCTAATGAAAGAAGGGAGAGAATCACTAGTTGTGAGTCCCCAAGCTCGAGACCAATCAAAAAGAGTTCCACTAAAAGAAGCAAGCATCTGATCCCCGGAACTATCCAAATCCTCAAACGTCCGCCGATTCCGTTCCTTCCAAATACACCAAAAGATGCACAACGGAACTAAATTCCAAATCTGAGACGAGTGCTTCCCCAACCAATTCCACCAGCCAAAAAGCACATCTGGGATCGATCTAGGAACAACCCAAGACAGGCCATAAGTTATAAAGACAAAACTCCATATCCTATAAGCCATCTCACAATGAAGAAGTAAGTGAGCTACCGTTTCTCCACTGTGTCGGCACATAATGCACCAATCCACAAAAAATCTCCTCAATCTTAGATTATCACCTGTTAGGATCTTATTCCAAGCTACACACCAAACAAAAAAGGAAACTCGTCTAGGGGCCTTTACTTTCCATATAGCTTTCCAAGGAAAGACAATTGAGGGAGAGTTCCTTAATTTGTTATAATATGACCGGATATCAAAATCCCCATTAAGCTTCAACTTCCATCTCATCCGATCTCCCACATCCATTGGAGGAGTATTAGCTCCCAAAATACGAAGAAAATGCAGCCCTTCATCCATCTCCCAATCATTAAATTCTTGAATAAAATGAACATTCCATACTCTTCTAACCTCCGCCCCCTGCCTTGACAAAGAAGCTTCAACAGATACCTCCTTATCAATAGCAATACCATACAACCTTGGGAAAGCCAAGTGAAGAGGTTGATCCCCACACCACCCATCCTGCCAAAACCTCACTCTATTCCCCAACCCAACAACAAAATGACAATTTTTGCTAAAATCCTCCCACCCCATACGAATGTCTCTCCACAAACCACACCCATGAACTCCCCTACCCAGTTTAGAGGTCCAACCCCCCCATTCTACCCCATATTTTGAAGCTACCACCCTCCTCCATAACCGATCCTCTTCCTTCCCAAACCGCCACAACCATTTCCCCAATAAGGCCTTATTGAAAGTAGTAAGTTTCCTTATCCCCAAACCACCATTGGCTATAGGCGCACAAACTTTATCCCATCCTACCAAATGAGATTTGCTATCACCCCATAGAAAATCCCTTTGCAACTTTTCAATTTTATTAGCCACATGAGTAGGAATTGTGAAAAGTGATAGAAAATAAGTAGGGAGGCTAGATAGTGTACTCTTGAGTAACATCAATCGACCCCCCTTAGACAAATACAGCTTCTTCCACCCGGCTAATCTCCGCTCAAATTTTTCCAAAATAGGATTCCAAATTGAAGGGGAGTTATGTGAAGCCCCCAAAGGCATGCCAAGATAAGACATAGGCAACTTTCCAACTTTGCATCCCAAAATTTCAGCCAAGGCATGCACATCATCAACCTCCCCTATTGGAACCATTTCACTCTTGTGCACATTAACTTTCAAACCTGTTACCGCCTGAAAACTAAGTAACAACAACCGAATATGAAGGATTTGCTCCACATCTGCATCACAAAATAAGATAGTATCGTCTGCAAATAGTAGATGTGTAACACATTCCCCACCACCTCCCCTCCCCTCAACTTTAAAACCACGGATCAATCCAGCTCCCTCCACTCTCCTCAACATCCTACTAAACACCTCCATCATTATCAAAAACAACATAGGAGATAGCGGATCCCCTTGTCTTAAACCTCTTGAACTACCAAAGAAATCAGCTGGAGACCCATTAATCAAAACAGAGAACTGAACTGTGGATATACAAGTACGGATCCACTTACACCACTTCACTCCAAAGCCCATTCTATGCAGCAAATTTAACAAAGCCTCCCAATTCACATGATCATAGGCTTTCTCAATATCAAGTTTACAAATGACTCCAGGAATCCTACTCTTCCCTCGACTATCCACACACTCATTCGCAATAAGAACCGAGTCAAGAATTTGTCTCCCACCCACAAAGCTATTCTGAGCCTCAGAAATCAAGTGATCTAAAACCACTCTCAAACGATTTGCCAAAACCTTAGACAAGATTTTATATACACTCCCCACCAAGCTAATAGGTCGAAAATCTCTAATATTAGAGGCATCATTCTTTTTAGGAATTAATGCAATGAAAGTAGCATTAAGGGATTTCTCAAACTTACAATGTTGAAAAAACTCTTCAAAGACCGCTAAGACGTCTTTCTCCACTACTCTCCAACAATGATGATAGAATGCCATAGTAAACCCATCCGGACCTGGAGCTTTGTCCCCTTCCAAATCACGTACAACTTGAAGTATCTCCTCCCTCTCAAACTTCCTTTCGAGCCAAACCCTCTCCACATCCCCAATATGATCAAATTCCAAACCCTCCACAAGAGGCCTCCACCCCTCAGTCTCCTTGTACAAAGTTTTATAAAATTGTACTACTTGATTAATCACCTCGGATTCCTCCTCAAAAACCACCCCATCCACCTCCAAAGTCCTTAGATGTTTAAACCTACGATGAGAGTTAGCCATTTTGTGGAAAAACTTGGTGTTATTATCCCCTTCCTTGAATGGAAATGTGAAACTCCAAAGGCCTTTACTGAACCCAGGATTGCAATCCCTCATCTCTTCTTGAAATACTTGGGGTTATGATGTGGTTTGTAAAAATTTTGAGGATAAAAAAGATTAAATAACAAAAGACAAGATTTTCTGGAATGAGCTGTCCTTGGCTTTACCAAAGGCCCATAAGTCTTATTTTGTGTTTGAGTCCTTGTCCTAGGAGATGTTCGGAACTTAGTTGGAGTTGTTTCTCATTACCTGAAATAGAGATGCTACTGTTGCAGTTCACACATATTGTTTGAATGGAAATTGTTGGTGGAATACGTAATTTAATCGTGCAGTCCAAGATTGGGAGCTAGAGTTCATACAGTCATTTCAAGATGATCTTTACACTCCTAAAGTTAATCTGGGAGAAGAGGACAAGCTGGTCTGGTCTGGTCTCTCTCCAAGAGCCATGGTTTTTGTGTTAATAATTATTATAAGGCTTTGAGGAAAGGGGCCAACATCAATTTCCCATAGATATCTATTTGGTGTGTTGGAGCTCCACCACATGTAACTTTCTTTACTAGAACAGCTGTGAAAGGCTCAATTCTAGCTGCCAACAATTTGGGGAAATGGGGCATTATAATTTCTGATTGGTGTTGTGTGTGCAAATCTAATGGAGAATGAACTGATCATCTTGTTCTTCATTATGAGACTGCTAGAGTTATGTCCTTGGTTTTGAGATTGTTCAGTGTAAGTTGTGTTATGCCAAAATATATGATGAAATTATTGGCTTGTTGGCAAGAGAACTTTGAAAGAAGGTTAATGATGGAATATGAAAGTTCATGCCTTTGTGTTTGATCTAGCAGTTGGAGGGAAAAGTATAGGCACAGGTTTAAAGGAAAAGAGCTCTATAGTTGAAGTACTTGTTTTTATTGATTTTTTAGCTATGATGAATTTTAGATGCTATGTTTCTTTTGTTTTTGTTTTTGTTTTTTTTATGTTTTTGTTTTTGTTTTGTTTTTTTGTTTTTTTTTTTTTTTTGCCTTTTGGTTTCACCTTTGTATACACCATGTGTACTCGGCTTGTTCCTCTTTTTGTGCTTTTTAATAAAGTTCATTTACTTCCAAAAGAAAAACCCTCTTCAATCTTATAGCTGGCATGTAATTTGCAAAAATCATAAAATGTACCTTTTATACATGTTGTGTCAAGTTGGTACAACAGAACCTTTAGGCATTAATGTGCATTTGAATGAGCTAGTTTTTGTTAGCTTATTTTGCTTTAAAAACAAGTTTGGTAAAATAAACTGTACCTTGAAAAGTTGGGCTATCTGTAGATTAGCCAAACAGCCAAATAAGTATGATTAGATTAGTCATTGACATTAAGGGAAACTTATAGTGATTGTTAATTGTGGAGCTCCATCTTAATTTCTATGTTTAAACTAAAATTTTGTACTGTATGTTATATCATTGAGAATAGCAAAAATGTTTCATGAAGCTCTTATAATATGTATAACTTTTGAAACTTGATATCATGAATCATTATCTCTGCAATATTTTGAACATAGTTATTTCTGTTGGCATAACTTGTTATTCCTATTGGACGTAAAAGCTGTTTCTCTGCTTTATTATAATATCTGCAGTAGGACTTTATAATTAATTCCTGCCTTGTTTCTGGAACTCAAGTTGGATATTCAATTTATTGTTAAACTGTAATGGGAGTGAAAATATGAAATCTTTGGAGATGACGGAGTAGGTGAAAAATGCAAGAGTTGAAAAACAAGTTTTAGGAAGAAACAGTTATCCACTTATTCTGAAGAAAATAATTCCATAGAATTATTATTATTATTATTATTTATTTTTTGTCTAGGTTTAGGAATTAAGCCAATAGTATTGAGATTTTTATGTTTAGCCCAAATCTTTATTTTAGTATTTCATTTTACGAGTTGATATTTTCTTTTAGTAGTATCCTTACTTCTTCTGTTTCAAAATTTTTCAATCTTCTAGATTTTAGAATTTCATCTCCACATAAACCTTCTTAATAGAACAACTTTTTATTTTATTTTTAACGGAATAAGGAACTAGAATTCTCTTCTGAAGTGGTCTCTCAATTCACAAAGACATGATCGAGTGGCATAAAAACATTATGATATCTAAAAATAGATATGCTCCTTCAACATTCGTATTTATACATGATGATCTTGTTTTGTTTTATCTTCAGTTTCTAGTGACAAGCTATTACAGAATAGTTCTAGATACAGAACCTGCTATTATGGATAAATTTTTAAATTTGTTATTACTTTGGCCCCTTCATTCTTAAAGTTCTAGTTCCACCACTGATTATGTAAATGTAAAACCAATAAAAAGAAAAACACTGTATTCACTGCTACATCTTCGGAGTGGAAAAGAATCTCTCTTGGGAATTTTCATTTCCATTTACCTGAAACAAGCATCATAAATGTTTTTTTTTTCCACACTACTATCATTGGACATTTTCAAGATGATCTCTACTTACCCTGCATATCTTTGGTTCAACAGGTGTGCGAGGAGTGTTATGGACATCAACATGGTGAAATTATATTTTGATTCAGGTGAAATATTTAAGTGCTTGTTAGAGCTAGTCACACTGTCACAGAAGTATAATATTAGCTTAGTATATGGTGTTTGCTGTATATTCGTATGAATGTTTTCTGGTTAGCTACTTAGAGAGAGGTTACTAGTTTAGTGCTGTGTCCCCAGTTGTTTCAACTTTCAAGGGTACAAGACTACATAAACTAGATAAACAAATACAATGAGAAATACAGACAGAGGGAGGAGCTTTATTATTTTTGTATTTTGTGGGGATTACTTTAACCGAATTTCACTTTGAAATGTTGGCCTCTGATTAGTGGAGGGATGATTTGGGTCTCCACTAGCTGAATTTTCTGATTCACATATACACTAGGAAGAAGTTTGTAGCCAAACACTTTAATTTCATCTAAAATAATCCTGATTTTGCAGCAATGGGTATCTTTCACTTGTACTATTTCCAGTAATGCTAAACCAAATCCCGCTTGATCTCTCACCACTTTCTGATCCTAAATTTTACCAATACGATCTTGACATAGTCGCTTCCTGTCATGGTCTCATCTGTCTCTACTACCGTTCCCAACATGGGACATCTACCTATGGAACCCCACCACCACGTCGTTGTCATCATCAGGACTCAAGCCTCTTCCTCCTGTTACCCCTCGTGAAAAGTTCAACGTCGAGCCTTATAGTGTTGGGGTCGTCTTCGACCCAATATCCAATTACTTCAAGGTCCTCAGGCTTCTGAATGTTATGTACAATGAAAACCTCAAAGCAGAAGTGTATACCACAAGTACTGGTTTGTGGAGACTGCTTGAAGATTGTAGAGGACTTTCCCCACTCTTTTTGTCCTGATTTTCGGAACACAGTGTACATGGGTGGATTCTTTTTCTGGTGGACAATTGATGCGAGCGTTGAGAGTATTGTTGCTTTCAACTCCAGCAAGGAGGTTTTCATATTGATGACGCTCCTGGACCTTTCTGCTTACCCGTGTTTCAGCCAACTCATGGTGTTGAACAAGTCTTTTTGCAGTGCTGGTTAACCCTTTTGGAGACTGGATTAATTTCCCAGGGCATAAATAGCCGTTACCCTTATTCAGAGGACAACGCAGATATCCCTTATGCATAGGAGGGTGATTTTTTAGATATATGAGTTTTGCTCGAATTTGGTGTCATAGAGTCATGGACTTAGTTCTTCATAAAATAAAAATACAAGCCATGATTTAATCTGTACTTGTTTTAATTTACATTTATACAAAATAGTAATAGTCTGGAACACTCTAATAGGATTCTTTTTTTATTTAGGATTCATCATCTTCATAGAATTGACGTAGTAGATAGGAGTTAAACGTCAATGTAAAATACCAATTTCAATATATGCGGTTGTCTGAATTTCATTAAAAAAAAATCAAGTTACATATTTCGTTGTAGATTCCGATACGAAGCTCTTCTAGATGTGTTCCCGGGTATTCCTTTATCATTTCATCCAAGCGTAAGAGTTCCTCTAATTCTATGAATTTTTTTAGAATACTCTTTTCTTGAATATCATTCAAAAAAATTTCGGATTGCCTAGTATCCCACCAATTAGTAACCCAAGATTCCAGACTTTTAGTAAATGAGAGAGATCCACCAGGGAAAAAAATACTATAGATGCAAGATATAGAAGGGGAATGAATGCTTAACCTCTGCCATTTGAATAGGCAGTTGGGGCAATTAGACTCTACTATTGTTGATTGCTTTGCCATGGTTTGCTGGGGTATATGGTTTAAGTGTAATGCTGTCTGTTTGAAGCAAGTTTCTCTCCCTTACTCCCAAATTTACTCTGATTCTGTTGCAAGACTGCATGAATTTCACTTGGCTGTTGACTCCATGGTTAAACCAGCTGTTTTTTCTTGCCCCCAATCACTCGGATGGCATCTGTTTTTCTCACTTTGGCCATCTGGTGGACGACTCTTGCACTGCTGCCTCTAAGTTTCGAACTTGTTTTTTCTCTCATGTCCGTAGAGATTGTAATAGAGTTGCTGCCAAGTTAGCTAAAAACTCTAAATTTTTGTTTGCGCCTTTGGTTTGTGTTGAGGACATCTCTGAGAATGTCTCTCCCTTTGTTTTTCATTACAGACTTCATCTGTTGATTTAATAAATTTGATTTGGTCGGTTTTCTCAACAAAAAAAAAAAAAAAAAATTATGCCACTTGTGTTTTCAACCAAATTCTTTCTATTCACAATATTTTCACTGTGTTTCAAGTTTTAAAAAGTAAAACGTTTTACAACTTTTTATAAAAGATTGTACTGTAAACAAAAAATATTTTATAAGTTTAATTTGACCATATTTTACATTCAAATGATCACCTCCAAATGAAAAAAATATTTATCAAAAAATATTTTATTTCAAAACAAACGGAGTTTTGTTAAGTTCTTTAGATACATGCAGCTCATATTTATATTCAAAAACACATTTATATTGAATTTAAATTTCCTTCAAATAGAAATATATTGGAGTAAATTATATATTTAGTCCCTAACCTTTGCATCATATGTCAATTTAGTCCCTAATGTTTCATTTGTGTCATTTTAGTCTCCAATATTTTGTTATTGTATGAAAATAGTCTTTGCCATTAAGTAATAAATGGAAAATGTTGATGTAGCTAACTAAAAAAAAAAGAAAAAAGAAAAAATTTATGCCACATGGGATGCTAAGCGTATTGACATAGAAAAAAAAAAAAAAACCTATTTTCCAATTTCAACTCTAGAGAGAGAGAGAGAGAGAGAGAGAGAGAGAACAATGTCCAGCTCCACCCGACCGTAAACTTCATTTAGTCATTTATATTTGTGTCTGAGGTTTAGTTTAGAATGAGAAATCAAAATTCAGAAGACCAATTTCAATTTATGAAAGTAACTACTAATACTATCTCCTTCCTCTCAGCTTACCAAAACAAAGAAAAACTGAATTATTAATAAAGAAAGAATGCTGCAATTTCAACTTAAGGGCGGCGACGCTAGCAACCACATGATTAGATCAACAACTTCAATTACAATTTCAACCAACAACTACTAACTAAGAAGCACTGATAATAATAATTGGAGATTGTAGGTGAAAACCCAAAGGCAGAGAGAGTGGCGTTACTGTTATTTGTGTGTGGTATATGCTCGTGGCCATGGTTAACTAATTGTTAATGCTGTCTGTGTTTGCTATATGCTTTACCAAATGCCCCCAAGAAAATGAAACACCTTAGTAGAAGTAGGGAAAGATATGGATGGATGTAAAGCAAGGCAGAGTGACGAGTGTTGGGAAGAAGAGGGACTAAGATAGTTGTATTTGGGTAGGCCTTCGCTGTTGCCCTGCTACCATTGGAGATTTAAGCTTACACAAAGAAGAGTGTTAATGGAGAAAGAGAAGAATTCTTAGGTTTTTGTTAGCCATTGGATGAGGTGGTGTTGACTAATTAGATTTTTAATCATATCAGTACATTTCGCATCCACGTGGCATAAAAAATAAATTTTTTATTTTAGCCGTTAACAACGTCATTATTTTTCATCCATCACTTAACGATAGAGACTATTTTGACACAATACCAAAAGATGGACTAAACTGATACAAGTGAAACATTAGGGACCAAATTGACATATGGTGTAAAGGTTAGAGATCAAATATGTAGTTTACCCATTTTGGTCCCTACTTTTTATTTTTATTACTTTTAGTCCCTATTCTGGAAAACGCGTTTCGTTGTGGTCCCTACCATTACCTCAGAGACGGAATTTCCCTAGGTGGCAGACGGCAAAATAAAATATTGTTTTCTTTATTGCAACGTGTCAACTGTTGCTCCACGTGGCAGCTTCCTGCCATTAAGAAGTCACGTGACTCTCACGAGACTTCGTTTTTAACCACCCATGCGTGTGAAAGCTTCGGAAAACCCTAAATCAGCCCTTTAGAAACCCAAATTTCTGAAAATCCTTTCTCACTTGCTCTCACTCGCTCAACAATCACACACCATACCCATTGAGAGCTGAAAATGATTGTCTGAAAAACCATTCAACACACACCATACCCAATTTATCATTAGAAACCTAAAGAAGATGCTCTATGATAGTGAAAGCTAGATTGTAAAGGTATGTTCTATTTCTCTCTCTTTGCCTCTCTATCTTTATAGCTTTGTGTAGTGGACACCTTTTTCAAGGATCACAACGTTGACTGTGATAAAAAATAAAATATTTTTGTTGGTATTTGTATTGTTTGTCTGTATTGTGTGTTCCTTTTTGAAAAATGCTCGGGTCCATGTATTCCTGGGATGCCGTTTTTTGTGGTTGATTTTTATTTGTTTATTACTTTATTAGACTAAAAAAATATTTTTAATTTCAGAAGTGGATATCTATTTTCATTGTAAATTGCATGCAGGATGGATGAGTTTTTTACTTTACATGTCCACCATGGTGGGCATTTCACTTGGGACCCTCAAAAGTATATGGGAGGGACAGTAGATCAAGTAGAAAATTGTGACCTAGATAGGTGGTCAAAAGTAGAAATTGAGAGTATCTGTAGGGACTTTGGATACACTGCAGTTGATAGGCTCTGGTTTAAGATGCCTGGTGTGAACCCAGAGCATGCAAATTTCCACCAGGTAGTTAATGATGATGTTGTTGTGTTCATGACAGACTTGGTGAAGGGTTATAAAGAGATTCATATGTTTGTTGAACATCCAGTGGATGAGCCACTTAAGTTACCAGTGGAGGATTTTGAACCCTTAGATGTTAGACAACCTGGTGAGGAACCAGAAGGTGTAGATGCTTAAGCCTTAAAGGTTGTTGGTGATGATCAACAAAATGAAGATGTGGTTTATTGTGTTAGTAGTGAGAGTGAGAGTGAGAGTGATCATTATTATGGTCATGCAAAGTATGAAGATTATAATGATAATGATCATGAGTATGGATATGGTAATGATGACTGCAGAGATGATTTTTCACAGTTTGATGGACATGCTGATGGTGAGTACAGAGATGATTTTTCAAATTTTGGTGGAAATGCTAGTGATGATTACAGACCTGATTTTTCACAGTTTTGAGGCCATGATATTGAGGTAGATGCTAACCATGGTGTACCAAATGAGGTAGATGCTGAACAGGTTTATGTTAGGAGGCCTGGCAAAGAACCAGTGGCTAAGGACCAACAACAGGACCCAGTTGATGAACAAAGAGAGGAGAGTAATGAGATTGAGGGAAGTGACCTAGAGGATGAACCATAAATGCAACCAATGAATATTGGTGAAGAAAGTACTGATAGTTGGGATAATGAAGCTGATAAGGTCGAGGTTGAACTAGGCCAAATGGGTGCCGATGTAATAAATTCTGGTTATGAGAGTGAGGAGCTGTTGAGTCTTGATGAATTACCATCTGACAGTGATCATGGTGATGCTTTAAGTGATGATGACAACCCTACTGTTGAGGTAGACAACTCTATTAGGAGGAGCAGATTTTCCATATTTAAGCTAGTAGCCAAAGTTGAGCATATTAGGTTTGAGAAGGATATGCTGTTTATCTCATCTAAGCAATTTAAAGAGGCTATAACTGATTATGCAGTCCATGGAGGTTAGGGTATAACGTTTGTAAAAAATGATTTGGTAAGGGTAAGAGCCAGATGCTAGCCAGGGTGCAAGTTTGTTGCCTACCTTGCAAAGGTGTCAAGGAAGAAAAGCTACAGATTGAAAACACTCAACATGGAACACACATACACCAGGAGTTCTAAAAATCCAAGGTGCACAACATCAAAGATATTTAGGATGCTGTGCATGAGAAGTTTGCGGTGGATATAAGTATAGGCAAAGCAAGTAGGGCTAGAGAGAAGGCTCAAGATGTTGTTGATGGGGGTCACATAGCACAGTTCGACCAGCTTTGGGAGTACTGTGAAGAGTTGAGGAGGTGTAGCCCTAGGAGCACAGTGCTGATGAAGGTGCATACCTTCAATGATGGTGATTTGGCAGCTGAACAGGGCTTGGTAGTTACCATATTTTGAAAGATTGTACATCTGTTTGAATGGTTGCAAAAAGGGCTTCTTGGCTGGATGCAGGCCAATCAATGAACTAGATGCATGCCATTTGAAGACCAAGACAGGTGGCTAGCTGATGTGTGTTGTTGGCAGATCCCAATGATGAATACTTCCCCTTTGCCTATGTAGTTGTTGAGGCTGAAACTAAGGACTCATGGACTTGTTGAAACCAAGGACTTATGGACTTGGTTTTTGAATTTATTATTTGCTGACATAGGGGATGGCCAGAGATGGGTATTCATAGTTGATCAATAGAAGGTGTGTACTGCCCTTTTACATGCATTTGATATTTAATGTTGGTGGTTAGAAGCTTTAGTAGATATGTAATAAATGTTTGTTCTTTGCAAGGATTGGTGCAGACCTTTGTTGACAATTGGCCACAATACGGAGCACAGTATTTGCTGCAGGCATCTATACAATAATTTGAGGAAGAATCACCCTGGTGTACTTATTGAGACCTCTTTTGGAAAGCAGCCAAAGCTACTTATCAACAAGAACATGAGAGGGCAATGAATGAACTGAAGGAAGTTGATGAAGATGCATACAAGTGGTTGTTGTCTTACTCAAAAATTATTTGGGCTAGGCATATGTTCAGAAGTGATGGTCAGAGTGACACAGTTTTGAACAACATGTGTGAAAACTTCAACAATAGGATAGTTAAATTTAGGAATAAAACCTATAATCACCATAGTAGGCCATCTATACAGTTTGATCATAATTTGTGATTTATAAATGTACTTTATATAAATGTGCTGAAATGTGCTTTGTGATTTCTAAATGTGGTGAAGTGTGCTTCGTGATTTCTAAATGTGCTTTAAATGTGCATAAATGTGCTTTGTGATAAATTCCTCCTTTCTCTTTATGTGGTTGCAACTTGAGTGCATTAGGTTGTATTTAATGACTAGATTTTAAGCAAACAGGGATAAGATTTTGAAGGTAGAATCAGAGTTGTGTCCTAAGATAAGGAAAAGACTGTATAAGGAGAAGATGGCCTGCAGCAGGTGGCTAGCATGTTGGGTTGGTCATAACAAGTTTGAAGTGAAGAATGGCCTGGAAAGTTTCATTGTGGATTTGGTTGAATCCAAGTGCAGTTGTAGCTTGTAGGAAGTGGGACATAACTGGCATACCATGCCCATGCCATTTCTTGCATCTTTTTCAATAAGGAAGATGCTAAAAAGTATGTCCATCCCTGTTATAAGAGGACTGCATACATTGCTTGCTATGAACCCATTATAGATCTCATCAATGGCCAGAATATGTGGACACCCAGTGGTCTGCCACCTGTGTAGCCTCCTATCAAAAGAAGACCTCTTGGTAGGCCTAAAAAGAAGAGGGCTCAGGAGCTTTATGAACCTAGAAATCACAGAAAGAACAGAGGAATAGGCATTTCCAAGCAGTGCAAGACATGTGGGAAGTTAGGGCACAATAGGAGAAGTTGCAAGGGAGAAGTAGGAGGGAACTCCTCCCTATCTGGGAATACAAACCAAGCCAGAAGGACCACTTGGAAGGTAAATTTGATCTGTGTGTTGATTACTTACTATGTGGCTTGCTCAATGATGTTTATTTGGTCTGTGTGTTAATTATTTATGATTTGGTTGTTTGCAGGCTACCAAGAAGGGTAATGCAAACAACCTAACTGCATGACCACTAACCTCCAATGCTGAGCCAACAATACATAGTGCACCACCAACCTCCGATGCTAATGTGTTCACAAGTGCACCTCCACCCTCAACTGATATCCAACCCAATCCAAGGCAGAAGAGGAGGAGGGTAGTCACCTCTGAGACACTTAATGCAACTAGCTAGGAATGCAGCAAGATATATGGAGGTAGTGAGGTTTGTTGGGAGCCAGTCCTCTGTCCATGATCCTGGGAGTTAATCAAACTGATGATGACCTCTTTTTTGTGTGCTCTGTGTTGAGGGAAATATTTTGTTGTTTATGTTACTGCCTGAGATATGGCTTTTTGGTACATATATGTAAAGCCTGAACTAATTAGTTGTTTTGGTGTATGTTGGTTATGGGTAAACATCTTAATTTTGTTTTGTAATTGTTGTGGTGCACCAAAACTTGACATTATTGAGTAATGAAAGTGAAGTTAAGCACATAAAGTGATGTCATGTGCTTGTTTTATAATTGTTTTGAAAGTGATGTCAGGTCCAATTTTTAAGTCCACAATTAGGACCAATAACATGTCAAAAATGCATACATAGTAGGTACAACATCTAGTCAGATGTGATGAATTCAAGATTTGGTACAATAGAACTTTATTGTGATGTTTGGTTCACATTTTCAACCATAACAGGTCAAAAATGCATACATAATAGGTACAACAACACTTTAAAGTGGTGAATTAATGTTGATGAAGCGTAAGTTCGCCAGTCAGAGTGGGCAGATGGATCCAATCCCTAATCTGTGTGAATATATCTTCAAAGGTGGTCATCGGTGTGGTGCCTGCCACAACGTCTCCAATGCCAAAGTCAGTACAAGGGAGCCCTTTATAAGTTAAAACAGAATCGAAGAATAATAGTAAAATTATCTAAGTCTTTTCCATACCTTCTATTAATATTGTGAGGGCCTTATATATGTTTTTACAGCTTCTAGCCGTTAGGGTAGTTATGGTGGCCTTAATGTCCTTCTTGGTAATGTTTTATGCTTTGTAATGTGGCTTCAATGCGCTCCAACGGTTCATACAGCTGGCTCTGTAACCGCTCCGCGTATAATTGGCTGCATTGAATGGCCTGGTTGCCTTCTTCAATGATGTGGGTATTTGCTTAGCTCGTCTAAGGATGTCCTTGTCTATATTGTTGAGATTGTCTATGAGAGATGAATTCGTCAGTCCCGTCAGCTGCCCCTCGATTCTGTGGTCGTCGTGACGTGTCATGATGACCATAGAATATGAAAGGTTATGGGCTGTAAATGACTCTTGGGGTTTCGCTCCATATTAAATGCATAGTGGCGGCGCTCCGCAAGTCGTGGCCTACGTGGCACATTCTGACTGGTGGAGTTAATGCTCTAACTAGTGGAGTTAATGCTCCAATTTGTGGGACTATTGGGTTTCCTGCTGGTTTTCAGTTTTCTGAGCCTTGGTTTTAAACTTCTCCTCTTCTCCTTTTTCCTTTTTACCTTTTCGCATTACTATCCACTGCTCTAAGTGTTTTCTTCTCCGATTTCCCTCTTTGATTCCTCTCCGAGCTGGTGCATGGCAAAGCTTTCTTTTTCCTTTTGAGGTATGTTTCTCATTTTACTTCCTTTTTCCTTTTCTCTTTTCAGCATAGATATAGATATATATATATATATATATATATATATATATATATTGTGGTATATTGTGGTCTGATTTCCCTTTTTCTTTTGCTTTTTGGGTCTCGGGGTTTTTAGGATATACCTTTCTTTGTTTTCTAGTTTTTCCATGGTCAGTGGCTCTGAGGTTAGGATAGTGTGCCCCTCAATTTCTTTTGCTTTTTGGGTCTCGGGGTTTTTAGGATATACCTTTCTTTGTTTTCTAGTTTTTCCATGGTCAGTGGCTCTGAGGTTAGGATAGCGCGCCCTTCAATTTCTTTTCTTTTTGCGCATCTAGGGGGGTCTTTAGGGGTTTTCCCATACCTAGAGAACTTCGTTTTTAAGGGTAATAGTTTAGCTGTTGCATTGGCCGATCTGTTGCCTTTGCTTCGTCAGTCACTTGAGTGGTTCGAGAATTTGGTGAGAGAACAGGAAATAATGTCTGAAGTTAGGTCCAACGAACTCGAGACTGGGTTATCGTCTAGCGATAACCTAGTGGAGGAAGACACCGCCGTCTCTATTCCTCGAGAGGTTAGTGCTTTTTATGCCCTTGAGGAGGTGTGTGGGCTGGACATTGATACACTGGGTAGGTTTAGGGATAGATTTCAATTCCTAGAGTGGGTTAGGGTTTGTTTGCCTAGTGAGGAGGATTGGGCCTGTCACTTCTTCCCTGGGGAGGTGTGCTTTTATGAGTCCGCCTTTGTCTGTGGGTTGAGGTTTCCTGTCCATCCGTTCCTCATGGAGTTGTTAGACCATTTCGGTATTGCTCCTGGGCAACTCATGCCCAACTCGTGGAGGATATTGGTCAGCTGTATGGGGATATGGCTGGCCCTACAAATGGAGGCATGCTTAAAGTAGACGAGCTCGTCTACATGTATCGTTTGAAAGAGTCTAAGGAATACGGGTACTATGAGTTGGTGCCCTGGGAGAGAAGGACCAGGATTGTCAAGGGTCTGCCTTTGTCTTTCAGATATTGGAAGTCTAGGTTTTTCTTCGTGTCTAGGGACGACTTCAAGACTCCCTCTGGCGGGGTTTGGGGTGAGCTCCCGAGGTTGCTTCGTTGGTGGGGAACCCCGACTTTAGGTGCGTTGTTATTTTCCCTTGGCGTTTGAGTTTCGTCATGTCTACCTTTATCGTCACTAACTCCTTCGTTCTTTGTTTTGCATAGTTAAAAGACGACCTAAGCTTAAAAGTAGGTACAGAGAACGGATGGAGAAGGCGATTGCATACGCGAGGACAATTGAGGACTAGGACGATCTGGTAGACCCAAGGACTCTCTCTTTCTATTGTCTTGGTCCAGAGCCTTCTCCCTTCGTCCTGCGAAACATTGATATTGAGGGAAAAAAGAGTAAGTATTTGGTTCGTCAGTATTGATTCTCTTGTACACACTTGGATTGTGTTTTTGTTGAATAAGTGTTTCCCTCTTTGTAGAAATGACGACTAAGTTTAGTAAGGACATGTAGGCAAAGATGAGGTTGAAGAAAGATGAGCCATTGTTAAACATCGGGAAGAAGACGGTGCGCGTCACTACGAAGGGCCTTTTCGTCACTCCAGCTGCCTCCGTCACGCCCATCGTTTCTGGTACAGAGACGACGAGAACGGCCTCTCCTACAACCTCGGTTGAAGAGCTCCCTAGTCTCGCTTCTAAAAGGCAGCGCATGTCTGATAAAGAGAAGGAGAAAGGTGATTTTCGCTCGTCCATTGTTTGGGATAACAAGAGATTGGCAGTGGACAGGGCTCATGGGGTCATGACTACGGAGGATTTGAACGTCTTCTCTGGCGTGCCTTTTAATGATGTTGCGGCTCGCCACGTCCATAAACTTGTTCAGGTAAAATGTTTGTGCAACTTTTAGTTTCTTTTTCTTTTTCATTTTATTGATGATTTTCAATTTTTTTTTACAGGTGTTGGGGGAAAGTCTCCATATTACTTCTGAGTACTTCACTCAAGAGGCCAAGGTGGTGTCTCTCACATCCAGAATGGGGGATTTGGAGAAGGAGAATTCTAAGCTGAAGAAGAATCTTATTGATTCTATGGACGAGGCCACCACCTTAAAGGAAAAAGTTAAGACCCTTAGTGACGACCTTAGAGCCGAGCGTCAGTTGACCCTGGAAAGGATGAGCAACTCCTGGGTGCCAAGGAGAAGCTCAAGACTATTGCCGTTAGGTCTGTTGAAGCCTTCCAAACGACTAATGAGTACAACATAGTGCTCTTCAGTTGGTACTTTAAAGGTTTTGAGCTTCTTAGGAGGTATCTAGTCAAGCACCCCACTGGAGTTGACATGGAGGGCTTGGACTTAGAGGAGGTGGACAAAGAAATGGCAATCGACGAGGCTGCCCAGTCCTCGGCTCCTGGTGGTGTCCCTGAGAATACTCCTGTTGATGACGCCCCTGCTGGTGACAATTCTGCTGCTGATGCCTGAACCTGTGACTTATGAAAATTTTCTATTTTTTTTTTAAATTTTGGTTGCCCGTAACGTTTTGGGCTTTTTGTAAATCTAATTTCAAAAAAATTTCCTTTTAATCTGTCTCGAGAACAATGTTTTTGGCCTAGTGTTTATGGGCCTTTAGATGTAAAAATGATGGTAATTGCCTGTTGTTTTTGGGCTTTAATTAAATTTGTAGCCGCGTATTTACGTGTTTTTGTGATTGCACACTTGTCGGTTCATGATATGCTTGTGGTATTTTGCACCTGTCCGCGCTTTGTACTTAGTAAAATTTTTAGTTGTGCCTTTCTTTTTCCTTCGTCAACTTTGTCTGTGTGGGTTCTGTTACATAGTTGATTTCCTGCATCTCGCACCTCTTCAAGGGATCTTGTCGAGGGTTTTGGTGAACTGGTTAGGAGTTCGGATTCAGCTTGAGCTTTGTTCTGGTTTGTTGCAAGGTTCTTGTCTTTTCAAGGGTTCTATTACTTAGTTGATTTCTTGCCATTCTTGGTTTTTGTGACTTACACCCTTTTAGGGATCTTGTCCTCGTCAGTAACTTACATCCGTCTAGGCAGAATTTTGTTACTTGGCCATTTTGTAACTTACACCTTTTTAGGGATCTTGTCATCGTTAGTGACTTACATCCGTCTAGGCAGAATCTTGTTACTTGGTCATTCTTTGTTTTTGTGACTTACACCCTTTTAGGGATCTTGTCATCGTCAGTAACCTACATCCGCCTAGGCGGAATCTTGTTACTTGGTCATTTTTTGTTTTTGTGACTTACACCCTTTTAGGGATCTTGTCATTGTCAGTAACTTACAGCTGACTAAACCTGCTTACACGAAGACATTAGCTGAATAATCCTTTTATTAATTTCAGGAATGAATACATTTATTTGTTATATCTATTGGTGGTACTTCTTCAAGTGCTCAATGTTCCATGGCCACGGGAGTGTCTGTCCGTCTAGGGTTTCAAGGTGGTAGCTGCTTTGCCTAGAGTAGTGGACGACTCGGTAGGGTCCTTCCCATGTGGGGCTAAGCTTTCCTTGGGCAAAGTCTCTAGTCGCTGTGG
Organism: Quercus agrifolia; assembly: GCA_029955455.1. Taxonomy (NCBI): domain Eukaryota; kingdom Viridiplantae; phylum Streptophyta; class Magnoliopsida; order Fagales; family Fagaceae; genus Quercus; species Quercus agrifolia. The sequence continues at coordinate 56,793,918 of JARQAD010000003.1, read as the reverse complement.
TGATCGTACGCAGGACGAGGTCACCTATGTCGAGTTGTCTGAGCTTTACCCTCTTGTTGTAGTATTCGGCCATCTTTTGCTGGTATTTCATCATTCTACTAGAAACTTTGTCTCTTACATCGTCCAAACAGTCCAAGTTGATTCACAGGTGATCGTCATTGTCCTCTTCGTTGAATGCCTCTTACCTGATGCTGGTTACTCCTACCTCGATTGGGATCATTGCTTCCGTGCCATAGGTGAGTCTGAAGGGGGGTTCTTGCTGTGGTTCTGTAGGCCCACAAGACGTTGGGCAATTCTTCTGGCCAGGCACCCTTTGTGTTGTCTAGCTTTGCCTTTATAATCTTGAGTAGTGTCCGATTTGTCACCTCCGTCTGTCCATTTGCCTGTGGATGCCCTTGGGATGAGAACTGGTTCTTGATGCCTAGGCTTGAACAGAAGTCCTTGAAGCCTTGGCTGTCAAACTGCCGCCCATTATCTGATATGATCATCTTTGGAATCCCGAACCTGCAAACTATATTCCTCCACATGAAGCTCTGGATTCTTGCTTCAGTGATGGTTGCTAGTGCCTTTGCTTCGACCCACTTTGTGAAGTAATCAATAGCAACTAGTAAGAATTTTACCTGACCTTTACCTAGGGGCAGTGGGCTGACGATGTCGATTCCCCATTGCGCAAACGGCCACGAGGATGCTATTGTCATCAGTCTCTCTGCTGGAAGTCGCTAGACGTTCCCGAACCTTTGGCACTTGTTACATTTCTTGACGAGCTCTACTGCATCTACCTGTATAGTAGGCAAGAAATAACCTGTTCAGACAACCTTGCTTACTAGGGATCTAGGGCCAGCATGGTCCCCATAAATTCCTTCGTGGATTTCTTCCAGAATGTACTTGGCTTCCTCTTCGTCGACATACTTCAAGTAAGGCATGGAGAAGCATCTCTTGTATAAGGTATCATTAAGGATCGTAAATCTAACCGCCCTTTTCTTGATCTTCTTGGCCTCTTTTGAGTCCTGAGGGAGGTGCCCGTCTTGGAGGAAAGACACGATCGGTGTCATCTAGCTATTTGTGCTCTAGATTGCAAATGTTGGAACTTTTTCAATGCTGGGGCGGTTTTGGACTTCCATCACCAAACCCATGCTCGTTGCCCCTTCTTTTGACGATGCCTTCTTCGTAACTTCATCTGCTGCCATATTCTGGCTTCTAGAGATCTGTACAAATTCTACCTTATCAAATTCCTGAGTTAGATGTTTCGTCAGCCTGAGGTATTTCTGCATTCTCTCCTCCTTTGCTTCATACTCATCCTTGATCTACCCTATCACCAGCCTTGAATCATTTTGAACTAACAGGTTCTTAGCTCCAAGCGCCTTTCCGAGTCTTAGTCCCGTCAGTATTCCTTCATACTCGGCCTCGTTATTGGTGGCCAAAAATTTTAGTTGAACTTTGTATTTGAGCACTTCTCCGTTAGGGGTAATTATGACGACCCTTACTCCTCCCCTCTTTTGGGCTAACGAACCATCTATTTGTACCGTCCATCGTTCGGCCTCTTTGGTGAGACTGTCCTCGTCCGGGAAGGTGAACTCGGCGATGAAGTCTGCCAAAACTTGTGCCTTAATGGTTGTCCTGGGATGGTATTCAATGTCAAATTGGCTGAGTTTAATCGCCTACTGGACCATTCTCCCAACTGCTTCAAGTTTGTTCATGGACCTTTTGATAAGTTGGTCTGTCATCACCAGGATAGGATTTGCCTGAAAATACTGTCTCAGTTTGCATGAGGCTACTATTAATGCGAACGCAATCTTTTCAATCCTTGGATACTTGGCCTCAGCACCTTGGAAAGCTTGGCTGACGTAGTAAACTGGGAGCTGTTTCTTGCCTTCTTCTCGAATCAGGGCTACACTCACGGTTGTAGTTGATACCGCCAAGTACAAATATAGGTTTTCCCCTTCCTTGGACGGACTTAAGAGGGGTGCATTACTCAAGTAACGTTTGAGTTCCTGAAACGCTGCTTCACATTCATCGGTCTAGGCGAAAGTCTGCTTCAAGGTCTTGAAGAAGGGTAGGCATTTGTTCATCGCTCTAGAGACGAACCTATTGAGAGCTGCAATCCTTCTTGTGAGCTTCTAGACTTCCTTAACGGTCCTGGGCGATGCCATGTTGATTATGGCTTGCACTTTCTCCGGTTTTGCTTCTATTCCTCTCTGGGACACCATGAATCCCAAGAATTTCCCTGAAGCTACACCAAAAACACACTTACTAGGATTCAGCTTCATCTGGTATTGTTTGAGGGTGACAAACGTCTCCTTTAGGTCGTCCAGACGGGTAAGTTCTTCCTTACTCTTGACGAGCATATCATCTACATATACTTCCATATTCCTGCCAATTTGTTTGCTGAACATCTTGTTCACTAACCTCTGATAAGTAGCTCTTGCATTTTTTAATCCAAAAGGCATTACCTTATAGAAATAGAGCCCTTGGCTTGTGATAAAAGTAGTTTTCTCCTGATCTTTTTCAGCCATTTTTATCTGGTTGTATCTTGAGAAAGCGTTCATAAACGTCAGCAACTTATGTCCGGCTGTAGAATTTACAAGCTGGTCTATCTTTAGTAGAGGGAAACTATCTTACGGGCACGCCTTGTTTAGGTCCGTGAAGTCTACACACATTCTCCATTTCCCATTTGCTTTCTTCACTAGGACGACGATTGCGAGCCAATCAGGATAGTACACTTCCCTGATGAAGCCTGCCGTCAACAATTTGTTAACCTTGTTTGTAATCGCTTGGTCTCATTCTGGGGCGAAGACTCTCAATCTTTGCTGGATGAGCTTTCTCTTCGGGTTCACATTCAACTTATCCTGAATGACTTCTGGAGATATGCCTAACATGTCCTCATGACTCTATACGAAGATGTCTAGATTTTCTTTAAGGAACTGGACGAGCTTTGTTCTCATCTCAGGGCTTAGCGTCGTCCTTGTTCTTGTCGTCTTGGTTGCCTCTTCTTCGGCCAGCTCCACAGTTTCCAGGGCTTCCACTTTATCTTCGATCATCCATGTATGGTTCTCCTTTGTAGCTAAGATAGCCTGGTAGCACTCTCTGGCTAAGACTTGATTTTCTTTTACCTCGTCGACACCGTTGTCCGTTGGGAATTTTACCTTTAGGCAATATGTGGACGTGGCTGTCTTCCATTTGTTGAGTATGGGCCTTCCAATAACCACGTTGTAAGATGAGGAGCAGTCTACTACCAAGAAGTCTAACTGACGGGTCAACTGCCTCGGGTTGGTCCCCACTGTTACCGTCAACGTCACTATGCCCTTGGGATATACTCTGTCCCCGCTGAAACTGATGAGGGGGGGGGGTCAAATGGGCGTGGTCTTCCTGGACCTAGCTTCAACTATTGGAAAGCGGGGAGGTAGATGATGTCTACGGAGCTACCGTTGTCTACAAGGATCCTCTTGGTATTGAATCCTTCTATTGTGAGCATTATGACCAAGGAGTCGTTGTGAGGTTACTTCACTCCTCTAGTATCTCCTTCATTGAAAGACATGTCTTGGTCTGTCAGTCTCTGCTTGAATGAGGGTATCATTTGGACGCTGTTCACTTGTCGCTGACAGGCTTTCTTGAGGGATCTGAATGACCCGCCCGTAAATGGTCCCCCTGCGATTGTTTTTATCTCCCCAATGACATTCTATGGGGGCTGGGACGTGTTATCTTCGTCCCTTGATGAGGACTTGCACTGGTTTTTGTTACCGTCCCTGAACCTGCTAGACTCTCCTTTCTTTACATACTTTTGCAGTTTTCCTTTCTATATCAACTCCTCTATTTGCTCTTTTAGGTCCCGACAATCTTTCGTGTAGTGGCCATGATCCTTGTGAAACCAACAGTACTTATTTTTATCATGGACGTTAGGGGATGAATGTATTGGCCTCGACCATTTGAGGTAGTGCTCATCCTTAATCTGCGTTAAAATTTTGTCAACATGCATAACTAGAGGGGTAAATTTTACCATTCGAGGACTTTTATTGTCTTTCCTTCTGCTCCCGTCATTGGTTTGACGATCTGGACGCTCCTTCTTTTGTCCCCTATGCTTATCGTCCTTCCTTCCTTTGTCTCCTGGCTTCTCTACATCCCTTATGGCTGCTAATGCGTCTTCAACATTCATGTACTTTTGTGCTTTTAGGAGCATCTCTGCCATCGTCTTTGGAGGATTCTTCACGAGTGAAGCCACGAGCTCCCTAGATTTCAGTCCCACTTTGAAGGTCGTTAGCTGCACCTTGTCATCAACTACGTCTACCTCCAGGGTCTCCCGATGAAGCGTTTCATGTACGACCTCAAGGTTTCTTTCTCTCCCTACCTGATGGTGAGTAAGTAGTCCGCTGGCCTCTTAGGATGTTGCCCCTCGATGAAGTGACGCAAGAAAGCGTTGCTCAATTGCCCGAAGTTGTCAATGGATGATGTTGGCAACTTTGTGAACCATTCCCTTGTAGCTCATTTAAGAGTGGTGGGGAAGGAATGACATAGTATTTCGTCAGAGGACTGTTGAAGGCCTAGTGTCGTTTTGAAGGTATTAAGGTGATCCTGAGGGTCCTTAAGCCCGTCAAATGGCTCAAGTTGAGGCAGACGAAATTTCGATGGCACCGGACATTCGAGGATTGTTGTAATGAAAGGCGAGTCCATGGCCTTTACCATTCTATCCACGCTCTGGTCCGTTTTCTCCTTGATGGCATTCCTCAACTCGTCCATCTCCTTCCTCATCTCTCAAAGATCTAAATTCTGTTCGCCTAGAGTAGTAGGTCTTTGATGATTACTTCTTCTATGGCTGTCTCCCTCATCCTTCGGATTGCCCTTGGACCAATTCTCCTCCTGTTGAATTTGTTGAAGCCGTAGCTTCATTTCCTAATTTTTTCTGGTAAGCTCTTCAATGGTGGTCGCAAGAGTTTGGACTTGTTGAGCCAAGGCTATGGAATCTTGATTGGACTCCATCTGAATATAGAAGTTGATGGAAACTGCGTTTTCGAATATGAATATGAAAATGGAGCATTTCCCACAGATGGCGCCAAACTGATAAAGCGTAAGTTCGTTAGTCAGAGTGGGCAGATGGATCCAATCCCCAATCTGTGTGAATGTATCTTCAAAGGTGGTCACTGGTGTGGTGCCTGCCACAACGTCTCTGATGCCAAAGTCAGTACAAGGGAGCCCTTTGTAAGTTAAAATAGAATCGTAGAATAATAGTAAAATTATCTGAGTCTTTTCTATACCTTTTGTTGATATTGTGAGGGCCGTATATATGTTTTTACAGCTTCTAGCTGTTGGGGTAGTTATGGTGGCCTTAATGTCCTTCTTGGTAACGTTTTATGCTTTGTAATGTAGCTTCAATGCGCTCCAACGGTTCATACAGCTGGCTCTATAACCGCTCCAGGTATAATTGGCCGCATTGAATGGCCTGGTTGCCTTCGTTAGTGATGTGGGTATTTGTTTAGCTCGTCTGAGGATGTCCTCGTTTGTATCGTTGAGATTGTCTATGAGAGACGAATCCGTCAGTCCTGTCAAATGTTGAAAGTGATGTTGGTCCAACCAAAATTTGAAAGTAATGTTGGTGATGTTAGGTCCAAATTTTCAACCATTACATGTCAAAAAATGCATACTCAGCAGACATAATCATCACAATATTATCTTAATAAATATTACCCTAAAAACACATCAATTATCAATAGAAATTGGACACACTGCCATAAATATTATATAGATGTTCCATTGATAAGTAGTTCAAATTATAGGGAGAATTAGGTGTTCCAATGCTAATTGGAATCACACTACCAAAACATACAACCACATGCCAAACCATACCAAAACAGAGCATCACTTCCCAACACATACCACTTCCTAACAAACTGCCAAAACCTACAAAAGGACCCTAAAAATTTTGGCTTTTTCTACTAAATCCCAACACTAATTCCTACCCACCTATCTAACCATGTTCACCCCGCCTATCTAACCAACCAAAGATAGGATCACACAGAGCATCATCCCACTTATCACCAGAGACAACACCAAACAGATGAGCAACCTCTTCTCTCTCTTCTTGTAGCCTGCAACCTTAGCTTCAAGTGTTAGTATCCATTGCCTCTGCTCTAGGATCAGCACCTTACCACGCTGACAGATTTCATCATCACGCCATTGGAAAAATTTACACTTACGTCTAGCCTACATTCGAAAGCACAATAGAATTACTATAACAGGTTAAATCAGAAAACTTAATTGGAAGTCACTTTCAACCCAAAACAGAGCGTCACTTTCAACCCATTATATCTTCAACCTATTACATTGAAAGTGAAAAATTAAATACACATTACTCAAATACATATCAATTAAATACACTTACCTAGAAATTTGGACACCCATAGAACTTTCTGCCAGAGTTGTCAGGTGTCCATGATACCACTAGCACAGGTCTTTTAGAGCAGAAGCATGTGGTAGGGCCTCTTTTCTTCAAGCTTCCACTAGTTGATATAGAGCTTGATTCTATGAGCTCAAATCATGAGGATGATGTTTGGGCAGTGCTGCGAGAGAGGAGTTGGGGTCATGAATTTAGGGGTTAGGGATTTCAACTGATTTGGGTTTATGTGGGAGAGGAGCTTTACACACGTGAGAGGAAGTCACGTGAGGCTCACGTGGGTCTGTTAATGGCGGGAAGCTGAGGTAGAGAGAGTGCACTGACATGTTGCAATAAAGAAAACAATATTTTATTTCGTTGTCTGTCACCTAGGAAAATAGGTATTATTAGTATAGACCCTTCATTTTAAGGTGTTGTCATCTTATCTGAAGCAAGACTTTGAATCCTCCCTTCACTGGTTGTAACAATTGAATCATCAAAAAGAAAAAAGAAAAAAGCTAAGCATATTTAAATATTCCCTGGTCTTTCTTTTTGTTATCTGGTGTGGCTCAAAGTAAAAGATAATTCAACTCTAAATGATCTGCAACATTATTAGTTGTGTTTCAAATTAATTTGAACTGTAAGGAAAAAATATATAATTGAGCAGTCCGAAATAGAACTCCATTCCTTACACTAGTAAGCTGATTGACTGGGAAGACTGCATTCATCTTTGATCATTGAGTAGAAAAAGCATAGCTATAGTTGCCAAATGGTTCTAGACAGATGTTTGATGTTAATGGGGTAGGCAGGAAAGAGTGATTGATATGAGATGATCTTTTGAAGCTTCCTACTATTACCTTTTTACAACTAACACCTGCTATAAAAAAGCCTTCTCATGTTGTATGAAATTTTGCCTGCTGGTCCGGCAAGATGTATTTTTGGTTTTAAAAGAAATTTTGTCACGGTATCAAGTACAACTGGCCTTCTCATTTCACTTAATAACTGGTTGTTAAATTTTAGTTCAAACTGACTTGGAAACAATTGGTAAAAGATCTCTGATCAATTTTTCCTGAACCGTCACATTAGAATTCTGATCAATGATTCCTGACATGACTTTCATACTGGTTCGAACTTGGACCAAAAATTATCTTAGATCAGATGAATGCAAATATGTGTGTACTTGCTTGAACATAGGTGAAACTTGAAAGGAATCAACTGTAATCTTTAACGACCCATCTGTGGGGATCAAAACTCTTCTTGCTGCTGATATGTCACATAACTTTTGTTCTCAGATGGCCTACTTGTATTATTATCCCATGTGTAGGATTGTAGTTCTATTTATCTCCAATTATCCATATCAAGGTTTACTTTAATTGCAGCAGCTTCTTTGACTTTCTACTTGTTATGCATATATGAATAGTCACTTTGAATCTTTTTTTAATCTCTGGTACTTATCGGAGGAAAAAAAAAAAAGAAAAAAAAAGAAAAGGAAAACCTTTCCTGTACTTATCAAGGAAAAGACATTTGTTCTCTTGCCAGTATGCCTTCCTAAGGAGCCTTTGTGTTTATGGAAGTCTTTCACCAATGATGAGTAGTCTTTTGTGACGAAATTGGGAAGTACATTTATCTCTGGCTGGCAAAGAAGCTGTGGATGTTTCATTTCCTAACTAAGCAAGGGGGTGAGCTCCTTGGCCAGGGTGCTGGTCCCACTCTTTCATCTGTTTTGCACTGTGTTTAGAGAAAGCAGCTTCTTGTTCGTATTAGTAGCTAATCAATTATTTTTACCGTTTGCATATACGTGATGATGGAATATGTGTGATGACGAAAACAACTTATTTTGGTAGGCAACATTGAACAATAATAGGGATGCATTTGCAGCATATACAGGGTCATTCATTATCGGTTTTGATTTTAGTTTGTTATACTTCAGTGTTTTAGAGGTTTGTCTCAGCTGTTAATCATTTTGATATATGGAAAATGTTCAGAATACCGACTAGAGTGGGAAATAATGAACTTTGATAAGTATATAAATTTGGTTTTTCTTGTGATAATGCACGCTTTAGTACCAAAAGATTGCTAAAGTTAATCTTCTCAGTGAAGAACTTATAGAATCTTTGCCTTTCATTTTGGTAAGTTTTATCATCTCATTGTTGAATTGATAATTGTTTAATCTCAAGGTGATACTGGGTGACCGTTTGGCTTGCGCGTTTTCTCACGTCCACGTATTTTTTTTTTTTTTTTCTTTCTGCGCGTGAACAGTAACCTCACATGGATTCACTATTCATGCACTGTTTAGTACTGTTTATACACTGTTCATGTATTAAAAAATATTAAAAATGGATCCCACGATATTATTTACACATTTAAAAATTATTTTGCTACAGTGTTTTCAGTTTTCAGTTTTCAGTTTTCAGCAACAATAAGTTCAATCCAAACACACCCCCTGGGTACAATTAATTTGTCACAAATTTTTTGAACTAATAATAATTAATCACGTATGATTTATTGTGAAAATATTGTAAAAATATTGTGGACGTGACAACTTTTTTTTTTTACTCATTCACAGATTTCATAATTTTTTTTTTTCCATTTTCGGCAATGGCATTGCCACAATTGCCAAAACAAATGTTTTTTTTTTCCTATTTCGGCAATGACGTTGCCGCAATTGCTTTTTTTTTAACTGAACGGGCATCATTTTGGGCAGAGGAATTTCGGTAACAGTATTGCCGAAATTCCTCTTCTTTTTCTCTCCGCCTTTTTCTCTTTCTCTCTCCTCATTTTTGTTGAATTTCGGCAATACTGTTGCCGAAATTCTTTCTCTCTCCTCAATTTGCCAATTAAGTTCAAATAGTACCTATAAAGCTAATTAAGATTGGAAATGGCAATATTAAGCCAAAAGACTCCACTAATGACCTCTTTTATCTAAACAGGATCTCCTCAAAGATGAGTGGAGAGTTGTGAAAATTTAATATTAAAGGAGTACTCCTAAGGAAGAAAAAAGATATAGACAATTGTTAAAAAAAATTATTAGTTCAAGGAAAAATGCAAGATCATATTGAGTTGTGGATTTAATATTACTTGGTTATAGCAATCTTGTGAAGGAATGTGTTGTTGATATTCATAACATGCTGTGTATTAGTTTTTTTTTTTTAATTTTTTAATTTTTTTCAAATGTCTTGTGGGTGCTAAATATAGGTATGTATATTGACATATGTAAAAACCAAAATAATAATAATAATAATTGCAGTGAAATTTTACATGCTCATAATGTTGGACAATCACTTCTACACATATAATATTATTAATAATAAAAAAAAAGGGGGGGGGGGAAATAATAACATAAAAATTTTACTATTCAAAAAATTAATTTAATATAATAACGCATATATAAACATAACACAAATACAACCCATAAATAAGTATGAAACCCTATATAATGGATTTAAAATTGCCTTAATAGAGTCATACCTACTTGTAATAGTGTGGATGACATGTTTGAAGAGCATTCTACTATGGATTTCTCAAATGTTGAATTGCCTAAGTTATAAACAAAAAAACAAAAAGAGAGTTAGATTATGTTTGGTAACAGTTTTTGTTTTCTATTTTCAAAAACTTGTTTTTGGGAATAGAAAGAAAAAAAAATTTTCTTGTATTTTTGAAATAAAAAACATGTTTGGTTAGTTGAAATTAAAAAAGATGGTTTTTTAAGAAAAAAATAAAAAATACTAAAATATGTTGTTATTAGGATTTGAACTTTAATATTAACTCATTAAATGAGATAGATTCATTAAATTAAATGCATGTTTTCATTGACTTTTGATAATTAGAAACTGAAAACAGCCTTTTGCATGTTTTCGGTTTCCTTCACAAATTGAGTTTTGAAAACAGTTTTTGTTTTCTGCCCATTTTGAATTGCCAAACAAGTTTTTTAGTTTCAAAAATAGAAAATTGTTTTTAAAAACAGAAAACAAGGGGAAAAAACAGTTACCAAACATACCCTTAGATTTCTAATAAACATATAGAAATTATAAAAGAAGGAGAATTATTGATAATGGAGGAGAAAAAAAATTGGTTAGAACAATTAGTAGTGTTTCTATAAAAAAAAAAAAAAAACACAAAAAAAGCCATAAAAAGAAAAAAGAGTTGTGCATAGGAATATATAAAAAATAGTATATATAGAGAATTTTCAATTGTGAGGAAGTTATGCATGTTTTGTTATTTTATCCAAATAAACAAAGAAGAAGTTGATATGAACAAAACATAGGTGGCATATTTTGTTAAAGTAGTTATAGTTATTCTATCCAAAGAAATTGATAAAAACAAATATACTGTTGTTTTTATCTAAAAAAAGAACAAAGAAAAAGAAAACTCGAACTTAGGTTGATAGTTTGATATGCAATAGACTAATTCTTTCTTATTTACTTCTTTTTTGTCTTTTGTTTCATTTTTTTATTTTATTTTATTTTATCTTATTGCTTTTATTGTGATACACAATATATATTTATTCTTGTCTAAAAATAATAAAAAGTAAAAGAAAACTCAAATGTTAGTTGATAGTTTGATACGCAATAGACTAATTCTATCGTATTTACTTCTTTTTTTGGTTTTTTAATAAAGGATTAGATGAAGAATTTAGATAATAATCAAATTAAGATAGAATTTAGATTGTAATCAAATTAAGATTTTTATTAACTTAGAAATTATAGGGGAGGAAAAATTTTATCTATTTTATCTTAAATTTTTTTTTAAAAATATGCAATTTGGTGAAGTCACTTTGCATAACTACAACTTCTAAGTCCAACTTTTATTATATAGCTTTCTTTAAAAAAAAAAAAAATAATATAGTATATGATATGGTTTTCATTAAGGATTGGGTATCAATATCTCTAACATAAAGAACCCAAATGGCCCAATAGTTAATCGTCAAGATTGTAGAATTTTGGTTATCTAGGAGATGGTCTGAGAATTTAAATATTAATAATTGTAATTGGGTTTTCAGTTCTGGACACACTAGGTTTCAATAATTTTTCTAGAGTTTTAAAAAAAAAGTTTTTTTTATAGTTTTTGATATCAAGTGCTCTTTTGCTTTAAGTGAAGTGGCAATAACCGGAGGTGGTGATAAGTGTGTTTGGATAATTGTGGGTTTTTATTTATTTATTTTTTTTATGAAAAAACAAATTTTATATGGGAGGTTGTTACTTATTGTTATTGGTGGGTAAGGAAGTAATTTCAGTAGTAGATTCAAATTAAAAATTTGTAACAATCTGCCAATTAAGATTTGTTGTAAAAACGTTATGAACGTAGTTTGTTTTGTTTTGTTTTGTTTTTTTTTTTTTTTTTAAGGGGTAGATAGTAGTGTAGTGAAGAGGTGGGGTTGAATCACAAATATGTGGCTCCAAAAAGGCCGCCATTATAATTTCAAGGGTGCAAGACACTAAGCAAGATAAACACATACAGTGAGAAATATAGATAAAGAGACGAGCTTTACCAAATTTTGGGAAGAAGTTTGTAGACAGAGACTTCATTTTCTAACTTTACTTTTTAGATTTCCAGTAATGGGTATCTTCTTCTTTTTTTCTTTTCTTTTTTTACAAGATGAAATTTTTACTCTAACCTAATTTAAGTATATATGTATGTAAAGTTTTCTCCTGGAGACTTGAACCCCAACCCTTGTCCTCATACCCCACAAGCATTTATATTTGTGGAGTGACCACTATACCAAGGGTGTGCGGCGGTAGTAATGGGTATCTTTGACTTGTTACAAGTGCGGCAAATTTTTTATTTTATTTTTATACAGTAATTATTTTTATTTTTATTGCTGGGAGTTTCGAATATGGGTTTATATGCTTAGTTATTTTCGGTTTATTGTTACTTATTAATATGTTAGTATAAAGGAACATTTTACATGCTCTGTTGACTGAGGCTACGTTTGGGAACTACGGCTGTGTCTGCGTTTGTATTTTTTTATTTTATTTTTTTTACGCATTTGTGAGACTTGCGGCTACTGTTCATGTACTGTGCATGAACAGCAGCCACAAAGTTTGACTTTTCTTACCTTTTTTAGCCAATCAGTGCACATCGTGCACTGTTTATGGACCCACAAATTTTACTTTCAAGCAACTTTTTCATTAAAAATGGGTCCCACGATACTATTCATACATTTAAAAATTATTTTGCTACAGTATTTTTCAGTTTTTAATTTCAATTTTTAGTTTTCAGTTGTATCCAAACAGACCCTTACTTTAACTGCCCAAAGTCTTTTACTGGCTTGGGAGTTGGGGCTCCCCACTGAGACCGAATTATATTGATGGTGGCAGGCTGGTCAAATTATGTCACTTGATTACGAATAATCTTAAGAGACGTTTTCGAATATTTAAATTCACACTTTTATATGATTCGTGCACTGATTTTTTTTTTTTTGTCCACTATCAACTTGTACTATTTACATTTTTTTTTCGATTATTCATAATTACACAAATTAATAAATTGTAAAATTAAGTATGAGAATTATTATGTTCACAATAGTGTTGATTAATCATATGGGTCATTTTTGTGTTCCACGAGAATTAAGATCACGTGATCAACCCTGCACCACCTCCATGTTATGCCGCGTAAATGAAAGATAGAAGTCATGGAACTGACCTTTTTTGTTTTTTTACTTTGGGGGAGGCTTGGGTTGGCGGATGGAACCTTCGCTTGATTGGTACCAACAGTCACTTATTGACTCATCAGTTGGCCATCTGTTAGACCAGAAGTCAAGCATGCATTCATTAGGTCGTTAGGTACTAATAAAGTGAAAGATAAAATATTATTTTAAACGGGTTTGGTTTTCTTTAATGTTTTTTCAGAATTTTTTTAATTAGAGATCTCATTTATTTTAAATACGCAATTACAAGTGATAGTGAATTTTAATTTTCACATTTTATTTAATTAATAGATAATATGTCAGTTTCTTATTAAAATAAAAAAGAAATTCTAATTAAAAAAATACTGAACATAAGTTAGACCCATTTTAAACTATATATCTATTTAGCTTTTGGCATAGTTAATAGTAGGTTTTGGGTAAATAAGATTAGGATCAGTTAAAAAGGAAAAAAATTTGGTGGAAAATCTTTTTCCATGAATGGGATTTTTGATCCTCTTATCTTAAGGGTACATATGTACAAATCAAAAGATACGGGATCTTGGCCAACAATAATTAATTAAATTTTTTTTTTGTTGGTAAACCAACAATAATTAATTACCGAATAGAGTTCAAATCTTTCACCATACAAAATAAATATTTCCCTGCCATGTGGCACACAAAAAAGCACACATCATTTAAATCAAGGAAGTCAATTTCATACCATACTGGCCAGTATGGTCGGTATATACCGTACTGGCTAGCAATCTATTACAGAATACCCCTATGTTTCGTACCGAAAAAAATACCGGCCGTATCGGCCTCATACCGGTGAAATCCGGCCGGTAAATGGATACCGGACCGAAATGTGAAAAGCTTTTTTTTTGGGGTTAATTTTGACGTTTTTCAATGGCAGGATGGTGAAAAACTGAGTAAGCTAAGAAAACCCAGCAGAAAGAAAGAGAAAAATGCGGGGGAATGAGCAGACCAAACGTATCTAGGATTTCTATATAGTTAGTTAGACAATGTTTCGAAGAATTAAGGAAAATAGCATCTCGAGTTTTAGAAAATCGAGATCCATATTAGAAATCGAGTCTAAAAGACTCGCCTTGCAAGTGTGAAGGTGCCACATAGATCTCGAGTCTTTAAGACTCGAGTTTTATGCAAAAAAAATTTCACCTATAGCAGCGTTTTTAAGCCTTACAGTGACGTTTTAAAAATCTACAGCGACGTTTTCCTGCAAAAAATTTTGTAACAGGTTTAGGGGGCCCTATAGTGACGTTTTAAAACCCTATAGCGGCGTTTTTCTGCAATTTATGGAAATCGAGTCTTTAAAACTCGATTTTCACATTGATTTTTTTCTCACTTCTCTTTCAAATCGAGAGTTAAAAACTCGAGTTTTATCTTAGAACTCGAGTTTTAAACACTTGAGATGCTAGTTTTCAACATTGTTTTGCAACGTGACAACTAACTAAATTTTTTAATATTTATTGTTATTTAGAAAAAAAATTCAGAAAAATGCACAATAACTTTACAAAATGAATTTAGAATCACCTCATACACTCATCGTCTCTTTTTTCACTGAAGCCAACGGCCTCTCACCGAATCTTGAGTCGTGATGGATGGTGGCACTTGAGAGTTGAGAGAGGAGATGAAACTAGAGAGAGGTGAGGTGAAAGTGAAACTAAAGGGGATAGATCAGAAGTAAAAATAAATAAATGAATTTTGAAAGCTAATATTTAAGTTTAAACGTGTGAAGTTAAAGTGTTCTTCGAAATCGGAGATAGTTGTCAGGTGACTAAGATAGACTTGTGATGTGGAGGAGAAAAAAAGAAAACAAAATATCAAATAGGCCTGCCTGTGAAGCATTAAAAAAATAAAAAATAAAAAGGTGTGGAAGAGAATTAGATATAGGACAATTAGGCCTACCTGTGAAGCATTAAACGAGGGAAGGAACAACAGATATAGGAAATATATATATATATATATATATATATATATATATATATATATATATATATATATTAATAATAATAAAATATACTTAAAATAGAGGAAGAGAATAAAAACTTAAAAAAGTTAGTAACAAATGTTGGCAAGTATACCTTGACTTGTACGTGTGCAACAACTTCGGATTTGAGTAAAAAAGAGATCTACAATTTGCCTTATAATTTTTTTTTTAAATATCTAGTCAATTAAACAAAAATTCATATTTATTGTTAGTTATATATATATATATTAAATATATAAAATAGCGGTAAATTCGAAATAGTACACAAATATTGATCGGTATCCGAAATATATCGTACCGGTAGTTGAACTAGTACAAATTCCGATACGGTATTGACTTCCTTGATTTAAACATGGAAATCTAGCAAAGCCAAATCTCGCTTAGAAATCAAGATTGAAGTACTTCCAGCAAAATCAAATCTTGGAAATACAGTTCTTGAAGTGACCAAAATCTTGGAAATCAAGAACTGCATTTCCAAGATTGGACTTTACATATACCTCGTGTCCCATATTCCAAGATTTGAGCATCATTCTCTTTCAAGCCAAATTTGAAAGGTGAGTTCTCATGAGTGTGTAACATTTAGTATTAGAACCAATCACCACGTCAAGTAATTGAACGTAACTCATTGAGTATGAGATCAAATGAGTTGTGATTTTATAGTTGGATCTCGGAAGGGGTTAAGCTCTTGGGCATCCTCCTCTTGCAAATCAAAAGAGTTGTAACTTGTAGTTGGATCTCAGAGATGGTGACCTAGAGGCTAAGCTCTTGGGCATTCTCCCATTGCAAGCCAATTTTCAAGGATTGTCTTCCTGACTGAATCCACTTGTGAACCAGCTTCTTGCCCTTTTTCATCTGTTCGATCAAGCTCTTTGTTTCCACTTGTGGGAGATCAAGTTGTTCGCTTAATCGATTTATATCATTGACCGTTGGTGCCAAACCACCTAGCTTGGATTCGAGGCCTTTGAGAAAGGGTTGTTTAAACATAAGGGCTTTGCTTCCCACATCCTTAACTGTGTAATGAAACACCGCAAAGCCCTCTCCAAATACTGCCCCAAGAGCTGCTCCTCCTGCCATTACTTTGCTTCAAATATTCTATATCCAATATAGTATTTGTAAGCCCAATTGAGAAACAAAGTACAAGTAAACTAAAATAGCGTGAAGCCTAGAAATTAGATAAGGAAACTGAAGGGAATAGAAAGTAAAGCGACGTAAGAAGATAAGAGGAAGTGTATTGTATGGTGTATGCTTCTTTGGTGGAAAAGAAAGAGAGGTAAAAGACAATTATAAATAAAGCAATTACTGTACAATTTTTCCTCAATTGCACATCATATCACGAACCAGGAAGGAAATTTCCTAATCTTAACGCGTGGACCTACTCCTTTTAGAACTAGAACCGAAGCAAGGATATTGACCACGAACCAGGAAGGAAATTTTCGACTTTTAGCTCACCGACTTCGTTCTTCTAGAACTAGAATGTTACGTGGGTACTGGGGACAATTGCTACAAATTAGGATTATTAATTGATTGGTTTTGTTTTTAAATAATTATCTTTTGTTTTGTATTTTCAAAATAGAGCATTAGTTTAGGATAGGTGATTATCTTATCTTTTTGTTTCTATCATGTAAAGGTACTATTTAAGATCCACAAATAATAGTTTTTTTTATTTTTTATTTTTTTAATTTTTAAAAACAACAGTCTATATATATATATTTTGATGGGAAAGATAGATATACTTTTATTGCAACTGTGAAATAGAGTTTACATCATGAACAAGAGTCTGCATAATATAGCAAGGGTCATCTTCAATCCATGCAACATAATCAGTTATGCTAGATGCATATTTGCTAAAATATGGGCAAGTAAGTTTCATTTTCTCCTGTTAGAGATATATTGGCCCATTAGTATAGGCCCAATATAAGATGTCTACTGTTAAATATTAGCATTGATACACCATGTTGAATATGCTAATATAGATGCGGAAGCGAAAATATAAAATATAGAACACAATAACATATATTAGAGTGTAGTACAAATCATGTGTTACAGTAAATCATAACATGTGTATATATAGTAGATTAAACCCTAGACTAATAGACTTCTAGTACAAGTAAGAGACTTGGTTTGCACACAAAGTAGAATTAGGCTTGAGCCTATATTAATGGGCCAATATATCTCTAACACCCCCTCTCAAACTCAAGATGGAAGCTTGATGAAATCTTGAGATTTGATAAGGTTGAGAAGATCCCTTGAATCAAGTTTGGCTCTGTGACGATAGTTTGAGGAAGGCAATGGTCTTGCAGTGCTGATGCGACTTCTAACGGTGGCTTGACTGTACTGGAGAGTTTTGACGGCAACAGTAGGAAGCCAAAGAAGATGAACGCAGCGAAAAAAAACACCAAGGAAGACAAAGATTGCTCTTAAATATACCGTAAGGACAGAAAACCATGGCCACAAGAAGGTAGCTCTGATACCATGTTAGAAATACTAGAGGAATTGTATTGTATTTCATGATGAAAGAATATACATCAGTGCCTTATATAGGAGGCATAAGTGTGCGGTACAAGTAAAGTGTATTACAAGTACGAGTGTGCTATACAAGTAAAGCAGTTGGGCCTAAAGCCCATAACAAAACATAATATACATTAACATCTCCTAACATGAGAATAACCTTCACTTCGAAAGTCACCACTGATGTCTTGAATACCTTGAACCACAACAGCAATTGAAGATGGGGCCAGAGAATAGTTATAGAGAGCATTGTAAACTATCATAGAATCACCTTCCAGTAAAACATCACATACTCCAACCTCCTTGGCAAAAAGCAGACCCACTTCGAAAGCCTTTGCTTCTGCCTTAGTTGCGCCTAATGGTAACGGGATTTTCTTGCTTAGAGTTGCTTCAAGCCTACCGTCACTATCTCGAATTACTACTCCAATTACTACCCCAACTCCATTCCTCATCATATCACACCTTGATGAGGCATGGAGGCTACTGGGCTGTCTTGCGACACCACCGACCTATACTCCCTAAGGTAGACTGACGCCCATCTGAAAATTTGCTTCCCTGACTTCCTTACTCTACCGCACCTTACCTCATTACGGTTGTGCCACAGTGCCCATGCAGTAGTGACTACTTGTGCCACATGTTCCTCACCCACGTCCTCATGCATGAGCAACTTCCACATAACATCCTGGAAGGACTAGTTTGCTTCAACAGAACTTGATAATACCAACTTGGAGCATTCCCAGGCCTCCTTTGCTTTTAGACATCCCCAAAGGACATGACCCATTGACTCTGACGCCCCTTTACAGTCATCGCATAGCTCATCCTGGGTTATCTTACGACGCAACAGATTGTCCTTCGTCGGTAGGGCATTGCGACATTCTCGCCATGCAAAATGGCGGATTATATGTGGCACTAGGATACTCCATATCCTTCTCCAGAAACATCCCAATTTGCTAGCATTCGAAGAGGAACCTTTATTGGGTGATGAGAACCGAGCCACAGCCAGCTTATATGCACTTCGCACCATGAATAACCCATTCCTTGTTTCCAGGTAAATGAGTTTATCAGGTGGCAGCCAGTAACTAATAGGTATGCTTTTAATAACCTCAGCCTTAGAGCATCTCCAGCAGATTCATCAAATTTTTGTACTATTTGAAGAATGAACAATGACTTTTACCTTTATCTACCAACTTTTTCAAATACACTTTCCAACAGATTCTCTATCTCATTTAAATATTATTTCTTCATTTATTATTTATTCTTTTTTTAACAACTACACATTTTTCAACATTTTTTTATTCAACACCTAATTATTATAATAGAAAATAAGAATTTGAAGAATGAACAGTAGCCCATCAGACTTGATGGGCTATTGTTCATGAGCCAAAAAAAGAAAAAAAAACTGACTTTACCGAATCTGTTGGAGCACTAACACAACACATATTCTCCAAATTTTAGCTAATATATGTGGATACTGATGCTATTGGAGATGCTCTTATGTGGTAGGAACAAAATGTCAATTACCTCAGTACGCCACTCAGCATTAGTACCATTGATCAACTCTTCCACCCGAGTATTTGCATGTAGGAAAAGTCTAGGGGTAATTATTCTATGTGCTGATGGATTAGGTAACCACCTATCCTCCCATATGCGAATACTTGCCCCGTTTCCAACCCTCCACCTCAAGCCCTCTTTAACTAGTGATTGAGCTACCATAATGCTACGCCGCATGTATGATGGATTATTGCCAATTGAAGCATGAATAAACTCACACCTTAGGAAGTATTTCGCCTTCAAAACTCTATAGACCAGAGAATCTTGGTCTACTTGGAGTTTCCACCTTGTTTTGCCAATAAAGCCAAATTAAAAAAATTTAGGTTCTTAAAACCCATACCTCCATTTGACTTTGGTTCACACATCTTTTCCCAACTCAGTCAAGGGATTTTGTTTTCATCCTTCCTTTGGCCCCACTAAAACTTCCTTATCATAGCTATCAACTCATCACAGAGAGTATCTGGCAATTTAAAGCAACTCATAGTGTAGGTTGGTATCGCTAAAGCCATTGCTTTGATCAAAACTTCTTTTCCCGCTTTGGATAACATGTTCTCTTTCCATCCAGAAAATTTCCCGCCAAGCTCTTTTATATCATTAAAAGTTCTTCGTTTGTTCTTGCCCACAAGAGATGGCAAACCTAGATACTTCTCATGCTGCTTGATTACTTGGGCACCAAATCTTCTTTTGATCTCTTCCTAGATCTCATTGGAGGTGTTACTGCTAAGGAATAGGGATGTTTTTGCTCTATTCAGTTGCTTTCCCGAGGCTCGTTCATAGACCTCCAAAACTTTTTGTAATGGGTCATATTCCGCTAGCGATGCTTTGCAGAAAATGAGTCTATCATCTGCAAAAAAATAGATGGGAGAGCTTAGGACCCCCACAACATATAGCAATCCCCTCCATGCTACCATTACACATTGAAGCTTTAATCAATGCTGATAACCCTTCTGCACACAACAGAAATAGGTAAGGTGATAGGGGGTCTCCTTGCCGAATACCCCTAGAAGGAATAATGCGACCCCTAAGGCAACCATTGATCTTAATTGCATAGGATACAGTGGTGATACATTGCATGAACAACTTCCTCCACTTAATATCAAAACCCAATTTCTCTATTATTTTCTCCAAACAAGCCCACTCCACCCTATCATAAACCTTACTCATATCAAGTTTTATGGCCATGTCACCTAGTTTACCTCCTTATTTCTGACTAGTATGATGCATGGTCTCAAAAGCTACCAGTACATTATCAGGGATTAAACCTTCCATGCATAAAGGCACTTTGGGTATCACTGATAATGGATGGGAGAAATTTTTTCAGTTTGTTAGCTATTGCTTTAGAAGCTATCTTCTAAGCTACATTACAAAGGCTAATCGGCCGATAGTTAGAAACATGTCTTGGTTCTTTTGTTTTTGGGATAAGCACAATATGAGTTTCATTAAAATTTGGAGGGGACATACCATGATTGAGGAAATCCAAGACTATGCTTGTTACAACTTCACCACAAGTACTCTAAAAATATTGGAAAAAAATAGGGGGCATACCGTTGGGCCAGGGGCTTTTAGGGGATACATCTGCTTCAGAGCCACTCTAACATCCTATGCCGTATAAGCTCGGGTCAGATCATCATTTATAGAAGTTGTCACTTTCGGTTGGATTGCATGTAAAATTTTGGTAAAGTCATCTGGCTTGCTTGAAGTAAAAAGCTTATCAAAATATGCCACTGCCACTTCCTCAATCTTCAACTCATCCTCCTGCCACCTCCCTTGATCATCAACTAAACCTTTAATATAATTTTTCTGGTATCTAGCCGAAGCTTTTGTATGAAAAAAGCTAGTGTTCCTATCACCCCCTTGAAACTAGTTCAATCTTGATCTCTGGCACCACATCTCGTCTTCTTTCTCCAACCAACAATTTAGATCAGTTCTAGTGGACTTCATCGCCATAGTCATGTTTGAACTAGGTGGCTGTAATTCCAGCCATTCCAGTTTCTTTTGGAGCTTGGCAATTTTCCTTCCCACGTGGCCAAATTCTTCCTTATTCCATGCATCTAAGTCATGTCGACAATGTTCTAAGCAACTCTTCAGAACACCCTCCGCACTTGCATGCACCCCTACTTCCCATGCAACTTTAACAATCTCCTCGCATCTACTATCCTTTAGCCACATTGATTTAAATCTAAATGTCTTCCTTATTTTCTTCTTCCTCTTTTTTGGCACAAGATGAAGTGAGAGTGGTGAGTGATCTGATGCCGATGAAGAGAGATGGTGCAGTTTTGCTACGGGGAACAAATCCATTCATTCCTTATTGGCCAACGCCCTGTCAAGCCTTTCCTGGATTTGTGTACCATCTGCCCGTTGATACCATCAAGTGTATTTCGGCCCCTTGAATGCCACCTCCTTAAACCCACAATAATTTATGGCATCTATAAAATTCTCCATTTGCGTCATTGGTCTTGCTTGTCCTCCTTCCTTCTCCGTGAGCCTCGTAATTTCATTAAAGTCACCAATAGTGAGCCAAGGCAACGACGACATGCCCTTAAGGGATTTTAACTTGGCCCATAACTCCAATCGTTTTGCTGTATTGGGGTTACCATAAAATCTCGTAAGATGCCAGCAACCTCCATCCCATCCACCTTCAATCCATGCGTTGATGTGATCCTAAGAATATGTTTTAATCTCCACTGCTATACCTTCCTTTCACAACATAGCTAGCCCACCTTTACTTCCATCACTAGGAACGATTAAACCATTCTTCAACTTACACCGCTCTTTTACTTTCTCCATCCACTCTTTGTTTGACTTTGTCTCCATCAAGAAGACAATGTTGGGCTCTTCTTTATTAACAGCATTTTCTAAGGCTTTAACTGTCTAGAGGTTTCCAAGACCTCGGTAGTTCCAGCTTAGGAGACTCATTGGTCTCGGCAGGGTTGCCTAGTAACCTTTGCCGCTCCTGCAACATTATTTACCTCAACCACCTTCTTCTTTTTTTGATGCATTTTCACGTCAACGAGGTCTTTGTTAAACCCTTAGGCTTTCTCTTCATACCAATCCCAACACCCAATGGTGGATCTACACTAGTTAATGGGCTTTGTGTTGCCCTTTCTTTCCACGACCCCTCACTTAAGCCCCTAGTCCCATTATTTGATACTTCACTTATTGACCCCTCTGGTATAATAGTGGGCCTTATTTGTTGTTTCCCCTTACTTCCACACTTATCAGGCCTACTTAAACAACAGTCTATTTATTTACAATTGCCAAGCCTTTAGATGGAGGGATAAGGAAAACAAAGATTTTTTTTTTTGGAGAAAGAAAACGAAGAATTTTTATTAACTATAATAACACCACTCCATCTTCGGTCTTCTAATACCAATAAAAATAAAAGAAATAAAAAGAAATAAAAAAGCTTTCCATCTTATCTATTCTTATTTATTAATTGAAGTCTATTTAGTTTAGAAATCTATACAAATTAGGTTTCTTATTCTCTCAATTTTCTTTTCCATTATTAATTCCGTTTCACCATTCCAAGATCTTCTTACCTTCGACCAAACAAAGAAAAAAAAATGTTGTATCTCATCTATCTGCTTATCTTAGCCCCAAAGCAACAATGTCAACCTTTTATCTGCTTGAGGAATTGGTGGTAAATATACCCTCACGCTTGCTCCCTAAAACCCTAATTTGATTCAGGCGTGTCTCCAAAACTTGGCTTGCTCTCATAGGAACCCTAGATTTCATCTCCAAAAACATCCTCAACCATTCCATTCTCGCCACCAAATGCCAAAACCCTAATCCTCAACTCCTCCTTGTCAAATCCAGGATCCAACCACGTTGTGATAAGCAAACATACTCTTTCCTCTCCTACGACACACTACTCGACTGTGGGTTTCGAATCCCGCTTAATCTCCCACTTCGTCCTGTCCTTCGACACCACTGGAATCATCCATATCCAACTCCATATCTCAATTTGAACATAGTCGCTTCCTATGATGGTCTCCTCTGTCTCTATGACTATACCGGACACTGCAACATCTACCTTTGGAATCCCTTTAATGCCACCACCCTCACAGAACTCAAGGTTCTCCCTCCTATGACCCGTGGTCATTACATGCTCAATGACAAATTCGTGGGATTCGGGTTTGACTCAAGATCCAATGACTTCAAGATCGTCAGGATTTATAGTGATTGTGTTGTGGAGTGCATGGCCAGACTCACATGTAAATTATACCCTAGCGAAGTGGGAATTGGGGGGGAGGGAGTGGGAGTATATAGCTTAAGTATTGGTTCATGGAGATAGGTTAAACATGATCCAAAAATGATCTCTGGTATTCTTCCCTATCGGCATATGACTGCATACATGAATGGGCTCTTTTTCTAGTTGGTTGCAGATGAAGACGACAGTGGCGGCTCTAGGAATTTTATCCAGAGGGTTCATTAAGAAATATAAGTTAAAACAAAATTTAATTAAAATAAAACTTGACTATATTGAGTTACTAACAAAAAAACATGCAAATCAATAAAATTTTACAATTTCTTTTTATGAGTTTTTATATTTTGAATCATTACAAAGCCTCTATATTTCTTAAAAATTAAATTATATAAAGTTAAATCATGTTTGACTATACATGCACACATTCACACACATCACAATTCACACAAAAAAAAATTATTAAAAAAAATTTTCATAGTTAATATTAAACATACTCACACATATAATAGAAATTTATAATAAAATAGACACTTGCAACTCACAAATATTTATTCTTTATTCTTAGAGTTGAAGATACCAAGAGAGAGATTTATATGATTTGTGTTGTTATTTGGTTCTAGGATGGGCTGATCTGTGTTGTTTTAGTTTTGGACTAGGTTGGCCTATGTTATTGTTTTGTTTTGAGTTGGACTTATCTATGATTAGGGTGTGCAAAATTTAAGTCAGGGTGTTCAAAAATATTTTTCAAAGTAAACTAAGCTAATAAAAAAATATTTTTTTATATATAAAATTTTTATTTTCAAGTCAGGGGGTTCATTTGAACCCCCTTAACAACACTTAACGCCACCCCTGGAAGACGATGACGACAATAATAGAATTGTTGCATTTGACTTTAGCGCTGAGGTCTTCAACATGATGCCGCTTCCTGAGAAAAGCGGTATTGGCTCGTGGCGGAGTCTCGTGGTGTTGAACGGGTTTATTGCTATGGTGATTTATTCTAGTATGTCGGATAATTTGGATTTTGATATATGAGTTTTGCTTGAATTTGGTGTTAAGGAGTCGTGGACTAAACTTATTACAATTGATCCCTCGTTAGATTTGAAAAGGCCATTGCTGTTTTGGAAGAGTGGGCAGATTTTTATGGAAAATACAAAAGGGCAGTTGGTATTGTACGATCCATTTACACAAGCAACCAAAAATGTTCAACTTGACGGGCATAAGGGATCGGTACGAGTTGTTCCCTACACACACAGTTTAGTCAATGCTTGAAGTATTGTTTAATGTGTCTGCCATCTTTTCTATAAGTTTTGATATTAAATGGTTGAATGACGATAAGGTTTTTTTATTTTTTATTTTTTTTCTTGGGATATTGTGAGCTGAATCTGTGTTTTCTCTCCGTAATTTTGATCAAATGTAGAGAAGGGTTGATTGATGTTTATATGTGATGACAAGTAAAGAATTCGTGGTTCTCTTTTTTGAGGCCAGGTTGATATGCCTGAAACATTGGTAAAATATATATAGAGAATAAGAAAAATGCTAGTTTTTGAAAATTTTCCTCTTTCGAAGGACAGTAGAGCGCGCATCTTTCTCCTTTGCTTGTTCAAACATGTGTTGTCAAAGGACAGTAAAGCATCTTTTTGTGGCCACGTTGAACATAATTATGAGTAATGCTACAATTATGCGAATCTTTTATTGGTTTTTATCTAGTTTCACTATTAATATCATTTTTTTTTCATTTGCTAATAATTACTCACAACACCATCAATATCATTTTTTTATTTTTTCATTTTATGCTAATTAGCATATGCTTTACATTATCATATGCACATCTTTCTCATTAAAAAAAAAAAACGTCAGCATATGCACATGTTTAGAGGCTCATTTATTTTGTAATTAAATGTGGAATAAAAATTACATTATATTCAAATATTAAATATTATATACTCAACGCCTAATTAAAATCTCTAAAAAATATTAATTGTACGTTAAAATCTGTGAAGCATTAAGAAAACTGATCGAAGGAACGGTGTTTACACATAATAATAATAATAATAATAATAATAATAATAAAATCAAGTATTGGATAACGTTCCTAAAATACTCCTTCTGCAACATTATCAAAGCATCAAAAAGTCATTGGTTTGGTTCCATATAGGAGACCCATATAGCACAACAATTGTTTTAGAGCAGAACTTAAACCTTGAAAGATTTCAAACAATTGTTTAATAATTTTTACTTCAAACAGCGTCTATTTCATATTCACAATTGATATGAGACACTTTGTGCAATCTACTCATGACTAGGAGCCAAAAACGTTTGCTCAATTCTTCCAAACTTTATTCAAGGTCTTGATCCAAACATGCGTGGGAGGATAAACTGTTTTCGAGCAAAAATTTTTCTACGAGGTTTTGAGTGGTGCTACAGGGAGTTTCCTTGGAAGGTTATTTGTCATTAAAAAAAAAAAAGGATTAGGTTTTGAGTCATTCTTGTTGCACTCTTCACTGCAGATATCAAAAATTTAAACTTCATTTTCGTTATTCAAATTGATATCATATATTAAACAATCAAATTTTTATAACTCCCATAAAAAGGAAAATTAATAATAAAAAATTTATATACCCCATCAAAGAATAGCTAATAATACTATGATTTGACCATCGCATATCCTTGGTGCAATGGTCACTCCACAAATATAAGTGCTTGTAGGGTGTAGAAGGTAAATGCCAGGATTCAAGTCTTCAGAAGGATTAGGTTTTGAGTCATTCTTGTTGCACTCTTCACTGCAGATATCAAAAATTTAAACTTCATTTTCGTTATTCAAATTGATATCATATATTAAACAATCAAATTTTTATAACTCCCATAAAAAGGAAAATTAATAATAAAAAATTTATATACCCCATCAAAGAATAGCTAATAATACTATGATTTGACCATCGCATATCCTTGGTGCAATGGTCACTCCACAAATATAAGTGCTTGTAGGGTGTAGAAGGTAAATGCCAGGATTCAAGTCTTCAGAAGGGAACTTCACACATATATATATTTAGATTATGTTAGAGTAGAATTTTAATCTTGTAGAAAAAAAAAAAAAAAATACTATGATTTCTTGAAGACTGTTGTTATTGGGGCTACTGGATTTGATTTACAAACTGAACTGGGCCTGCTTAATTAGACTAAGCCCATTTTTTAATCTCTTCCCCTGAAAATTTCACACATTCAAAATGACTCATAGTGTGGGCTTGAAGATTAAAATTGGACCCATTCGAAGTATAACCCATTATCGGTACTGATATCATTAGGCCCAAATTAAAACTTGTTAACGCACTCGTAAGTTCTTTTACGCTTATAGTTACTGGCCTGTGCATTGCATTATTTTTTTAATAAATTTTTTGTAATAATTTAACAAATTGGATTCATCAAAAATCTTCTTATTCTTGTGAATATATACACACCAAAATTTCATAATTGGTTAAGGTGGTTGATTTTAATTGGTGCAAGGCACACTTTTTATATGCAATGACAACTTACATTAATTTTATTTTATACCAATCATAATGTGTGAATTATAAAAAAATTGTCAGTAGATTTTCTATATT
Organism: Quercus agrifolia; assembly: GCA_029955455.1. Taxonomy (NCBI): domain Eukaryota; kingdom Viridiplantae; phylum Streptophyta; class Magnoliopsida; order Fagales; family Fagaceae; genus Quercus; species Quercus agrifolia. The sequence continues at coordinate 56,767,059 of JARQAD010000003.1, read as the reverse complement.
TGATTATATATCATAAATTTGTGTTTTAATATACTAAAAGCTTACAAAAAACACGTTATTTGTCACAAGTTACTCAATATATGTATGTATTATTTTTTCTAAAATTAAAGTGTTTTTGTTTTACTCTAGGTCAAAATCTATTAAAATTTAAATGACTCATTAATTGTAAGATAAACTCATTATTTATTTACATATAATTTTTAATTAATCCCTATATAGAATAGTATAGTTATTCTACTAGTCTCCTCAGTGAAGTCGATTGTTGTGAGTTACAGTCGACTAGCAAATGTATTACTATTATTTATCTTTGAGGCTGCCGTTTTATTTGGTGGAAGGAAGAAAATAAAAGATTTAGAAAGAAAGTGAAAGAGTGTTAATTAATTTACATGGTTCCGTATTGACAACCTATGTCTATGGAGAAAAGCTCTTTATAGATATATTTTTTCCTATATAAATCATGTATTGCAATGGACCCGCAACAGGGTATTTATAGAAGCATAATTGACGCAATATGATTTGAGACCTCAAACGATAATTTTAATGAGGTTTGTTATTATTATTATTATTATTATTATTTAATTAGTAATTTTTCTTCTCACTTCTTGACATAAAAAATTATTAATTAATTTTTCTTTATTTACAATTTTCTAACATTTTATCAATTTTAATTTTAGAAAAAATATTTTTGCCAAAATAATCATTGTGATGAGGCTTTTTTTTTTTTAATGGAATTAATTTTTACTAAAACAAATTATTTCCTCCTAGAATAGGGCTTTATTTATTTATTGGTTAGGATTTGGCTTTTTTTTAATAAAAAATACTTTTTGATAAAGCTTATTTTATTGGGCTTTAAGCTTGTTACCTTGAGCTACCTAAGGGTTAAACCCTAGATTGATAGAACTACAAAAGTTGTGCCTCTAGTAGAAATGGGATTTCTTTACTTGTGTACTAAGTTAGCTTGAACTAGGATTAAGATGGACTAGGACTTATTTATACCCTTAACTAGGCTCCTTTATTTATTATTAGATGTAGAGACTAGTAGATTAATCCTCCATTGAAGCTATGCGTACACACGTTTCACGAAAGAGAGCAATGTCAACCTATGTTCCTGAAGAGCTGTTGGTGAAGATACTGTCATTGCTGCCCCCAAAATCTCTTATTCGATTCAGATCTGTCTGCAAAACCTGGGATTCTCTCATTGGAAACCCAGATTTCTTCTCCAAAAACCTCCTGAACCACTCCATTATCATCAGCCCCGAAAACGCCGATGATCATCGTTTCCTCGTTGTCGATGGCAGGGATAAATTCACTGGTGCAAGACAAATTTGCTCGATCCTCTATTATGACACTCTCGAAGGCGAAGGCGTGTCGCCTCAGACTCCTCTATATTTACCCGATTATAACTTATGTTGCATTCACTGCGACAAAATTGTGGCTTCCTGTGATGGCTTTCTATGTCTAAACTGTCATGCATGCTACGATAATATTGTTATATGGAACCCTTACTCAAAATACGTATTCAAGGGTCCATGGAATTTCTCTCATTGTAAAAGTCCCACTGGATCTATCATAAAAGGAGACAATGTTGGGTTCGGTTTGGACTTGAAATCTAATGACTTGAAGGTGGTGAGAATTCGTACTTACCTGCCCATGCCAGGTACAGGTAAACCTGTTCAGGATGTTCAACTGTATAGCGTAAACCGTGGTTCTTGGACTGAGCTTTGTGTCGATCTAACATATGGATTTCTAGATGGAAAAAAATTGACATTTTATATAGATGGGGTTTTTTTACTGGTATGCAGATACTAGTGATTGCGATTTTGTTCTCAAAAACGAGATTGTTGCTTTTGATATGAGCCAAGAGACTTTCAGCATGACGAAGGTGCCAGATAAATGCTGTGTTGAGAGTAACAATTATAGGCGGTGGAGGACTCTTACGGAGTTAAAAAAACGTGTTGCTATGATACGTTACACTTCTGAATCGAGTAATATAATCTGTAATTTATGGGTGCTGCTTGAATTTGGTGTTAAGGAGTCGTGGACCAAACTCTTTACCATTATACCTGCATCGCTTTTGGGACGTCCGTTGGGGCTATGGAAGAACGGTTAAGTTCTTTCTTACTGACACAATGGGGCACCTGCTGTTGTGGGATTCCTTTACCGGAGAGATCAAGAAACTTAATGTGGCTGAGCAGACCATTTCAAGTCTTTCCATACACTCTATGTGGAAGAGGTGATGCCCCATGTTACATAAAAACTCCTGCAGCAAAGATTATGGGGAAGAAACAGATCTTAGAATGATCACAAGATATTGATATAATTTTGTAGCATAAGTACTTGGAGTTAATTTGTTCAATGACTGTAATTGAAATTTCAGTTCTTGAAACGATAGATTTCACTGTTATGTGTTCTTTTTGTAGATCTTTTAAGGTTTTGACACTAATTAAGAAATTTATGGTTGATAGAAGCCTATCTTATATACTAATTCGGAGTCCCTTAACTTTTTCTAAAGCTGTCTTATCTTAATCCACACACTTGTGTGTAAATTTGGAAGGAACTTAAGCAAAACATTGTTGAGGAACTGGGTAAGTTTCTTGAGAAGTCGTGTATTTGAATATGATTCAAGCCCTTAATTTATAGACAATGCAGAGTCATGACACTAAACAACATGACTTTTCAAAATAATTCATAACTTTTCGTAAACAAAAAATTTAGTTGGTGGAATGTATGATTCCTTACTGTTACCTATGGTGGCTGTCAAATTTTGAGAGAACACAATGAAAATAACAACTGGATTGTTTCGAGATATCCGGTCTCCTTAGTATTCACTTTGATAGATAATTCAGATGCCTTTATTTGAAAATACTTCAGCAACGTAAATACAATATGGATAACTGATCAACCCAAAACAAAACGATCACTACAACTCAACTACTAAAGATTCAGACTACTAAACAATCTTAACGTTAACAACAACGTTCTAATCAAATCTCCTAATTTGATTCAAACATGACTTTTATTGAAATCAAATAAATAACAAACAATCACATAACATGGAAAACACAACCCCTGTTCCTCACATTTCTCATATCAGCTAACAACTTCCTGCACGGGACATTTTCCTCCCTCCTTAGAAAGGACCCTTGTCCGCAAGGGTGTATTGAGGAAACTGATGTACCACGCTGTTCAAATCTTCCCACGTAGCATCAGTGGCTGGTAACCCTTGCCAATGTACTAAAATCTGTGTCTTATTTTGCCTTGTTCTTCCGTCCAAAACAGCCTAAGGTCTTATTCGCAGTTCATCTTGATCCTCCATATGAAGTGGTAGTTGTGGTTGTGCTGAAACTTTGGATACCAATTTCTCCTTAAATAGTGATACATGAAAAACTGGGTGAATTCGAGAATCCAAATTAAGGCAAGTCCAACTTGTAAGCTACCTGTCCAATGCATGTGATGCAGGATTTGAAATGGACCATAATACCGTGGAGCTAGCTTTGCATTCCTTCTAAGGGCTACAGAAACTTGTCTATAAGGTTGAAGACGCATATACACCCAAGCTCCCACCTCAAATTCCTTTTCCCTGTGTTTGGAATCATAGTTTCTTTTCATTCTAACTTGGGCAGCCTACAAATTTTCTTTTAAATCCCCTAGAACTTGATCTCTTCTTATCAATTCCTCTTCAACTGCTGCAACTTTAGCTGTTCCTGGTATGTAAGCCAGCAAGGACAGAGGTTCCCTACAGTACACCACCTCAAAGGGAGTTCGCTTAATAGTTGAATGCCAACTTGTATTATAGCAAAACTCTGCCCAAGACAACCGTTTTACTCACTGTTTGGGTTTAGCACTAGTGAAACAACGCAAATACGTCTCCAATGTTTTATTAACCACCTCATTCTGCCCATCAGTTTGAGGGTGGTATGCAGAACTGAAATTGAAGCTAGTGCCATTGAGACGGAATAACTTAGTCCAAAAACCACAAGTAAAATTTGGATCACGATCACAATCACAAACAATAGACCTGGGCATGTCATGAAGGTTAAAAATTGTCAAAAAATATTTGAGCAACACTTAACAGCGGTGTAGGGATGTGCAATAGGAAGGAAGTGAGAGTATTTGGAAAGTATATCCACTACAAACATGATAGTTGATTTCCCTTGTGATGTTTGTGTAAAATTCAAGACTCTTTCTCTAAATAAAAAATGATTTTTATTGATTAGAAAAGATTACAATCCAACTAACTAATCTAATTCACTATCCCTATCCTTTTGTATAAAATCGGGTACAAAGAAAGCAAAAACAACTAACTCCCTGTTTTGGAGGGAAAGTTTGTTACAACTAAAACTACCTATGCATTACACGTGTACATCAACTAGTAACTTCCAATCCATGTGGTATCATCCCTTGAATTGAATGAATAATCTAATCATGATAAGGTATTGATTCAATCAAGTCTTCTAATTCTTCATTGCTCATGATTGCATCTTTGGTCTTCCACTGATGCTGTGAGGCACTCTGGCCTGCATTCACCTGCAGCTTCTCCTGCTCCTGTGGTTCATGCTGGACTGCACCCTGCTGCTGTGATGCACGCTGAGCTGCACTGACCTGCAGCTTCCCCTGATGCTGGGTGCTAGTTTCTTGCTTGGAACCTTGCTGCTGCCGAAAGCATATATTTTGCTTAGAATTCTTTTCAACACTCCCCCTCAAGAGCAAAGCTCTTGCTTCTCCATCATTCCTTGTATAATCTGGATATTGAATACTGTGACAAAAAATATTAATCACTCCCAGTTTTGCTAGTAACCTTAAGAAGTTTTCAACCCTAAGTGTTTTAGTAAAAATATTTGCCAACTGATTTCTTAATGATACATAAAAGGTTTTAAGTGTACCAGCCAAAATTTTATTCCTCACTATGTGACAATCTGCTTCAATATGTTCTGATCTTTCATGGAAGACTTGATTAGCTGAGATATGTAATGCTGCCTGGTTATCATAGTACATCAATACTGGTTTGTCATGTGGAATGTGCAAATCCCCTAATAAATACAACAACCAAGTTACTTCACATGTGGTTATGGCCAAGGACATGTATTCTGCTTCAGCAGAAGATCTTGAAACCACATCATGCTTCTTTGACCTCCAAGAGATTAAGGCATCACCTAAAAACACACAATATCCAGTTAAAGACTTCCTGGTATCAGGACAACCTACCCAATCTGCATCACAAAATGTTTTGAGCTGTAAGTCTGATTCCACAAGGAAAAACACTCCCTGACCAGGTGTGCCTTTAATGTATTGTAGGATTCTAGTAGCAGCTCTCATGTGTGGAACTCTTGGTTGTGCCAAAAATTGGCTAAACCTATGCACTGCATATGTTATGTTTGGTCTACTTAGTGTTAAGTACATTATCTTCCCAATTGAACTTCTAAATTGACTAGCATCTTTGAGCAACTCTTCATCACCTTTGGACAACTTTAGTTGCTGCTTCATTGGTGTTTTAGCAGGCTTACAACCAGCCATACTAGCTTCCTTGAGTATGTCAAGTGCATACTTTCTTTGATTGACACTAATCCCTTTAGGACTCCTAGCAATTTCAAGCCCTAGAAAATATTTGAGTGAACCAAGATCCTTAATCCCAAATTTCTGGACTAACACCCTTTTCAATCTTGCAACACAAGCTGAATCATTGCTTGTGATGATCATGTCATCCACATTAATCAGTAATGCAGTGAAATGAGAACCACTAGAATGAACAAATAAAGAGTGGTCTACTTATGATTGTATGAAACCAAGATCTAAGATGGTGGCAGAAAGCTTGGCATTCCACTGCCTAGAAGCTTGCTTAAGACCATAAAGAGATTTGACTAACTTACACACCATAGGAGTGGTAGAATTGGACTCCTCCTTACTGTGATAACCAGATGATAAGTCCATATATACTTCTTCATCAAGATTACCATGAAGAAAAACATTATTGATGTCAAGTTGGTGTAAAGGCCACCCTTTGGCTGAAGCAAGAGCAATAAGCACTCTCACTAAGACAGTTTTGGCAACAAGAGAGAAGGTCTCCAAGAAGTCAAGGCCCTCCCTTTGAGTGTAACTTTTAGCCACTAACCTAGCCTTATACCTCTCCACATTGCCAGTTGAGTTTCACCCTATACACCCAATTGCAACCAATTGGTCTTTTGTCAGGTGGTAGAGGAGTAAGCACCCAAGTCTTAGTTGCTTCCAAAGCTTGAATCTCTTTATCCATAGTTTCTCTCCACAATGGATCCTGAACTGCTTGAGAGAAGTACAGAGGTGCTTATGGCCTTCACTAACAGTCATGAGATATGATTTGTACTTAGGATCCAAGTGAGAGTATGTTAAGCATGCTGAAATATCATAAGGTGATCCTGAGGCATGAGAACTTGCAACTGAATTTGGCAATGTAGTGGCTGAAGTGCAAGCATAATCCTGCAAATACACTGGTGCTTTGTGAACTCTAATGGACCTTCTTGTTGGTTGAGGATCTGCAGAAGGGTTAGTAACAACGGTAGGGATAGAATCTGATAAAATGGTTGAATCAAATGGCAAAGGATCATGAGTAGAAGATTATGAATGAAGTGATGGGAAAGAAGAATGATTAGATACAACACAAGGTTCACAAGAATCAATTGGCATATTTGGAATACTAACAGGAGTAACAAAGGTATCCAAACCTCCTTCTGTAGTATTATCAACTCCAAGAACAAGAAGATCTATAAAATCAGTAGCAATAGTAGAAAAAGGAAAAACTTTTTCATAGAAAAGAACATCTCTAGTGACGAAAACAATTTTGGTGTTTAAGGCTAACACCTTGTAACCTTTAACACCAAATGGACCACTACAACTCAACTACTAAAGATTCGGACTACTACTTAACAATCTTAATGTTAACGACAACATTCTAATCAAATCTCCTAATTTGACTAATTTGACTCAAACATGACTTTTATTGAAATCAAATAAATAACAAACAATCACATAACATGGAAAACACATCCCCTGTTCCTTATGTTTCTCATACCAGCTAACAACTTCCTGCATGTGATAATTAGCCATCATCAAGTGCATCTCATCTAAAGTTAAGAGAAAATCCAATTAGATGCCAAATTGGCATCTCATCTAAAGTTATGAGATTCTAAATTGGAGTCTAATTTTATGTCAAGTGTCTCACCAATTTTCTTCTTTTGGTATAGCTATCTTAGATTTTTATTTATAAATATTTTTATTTTTAATTATTTAAATCTTTCATATTGAGGACAGGTTGTACATTTAGGTTATCGTGACTATTAATAGGTTTAATTGTAGCGTGTCGGACCATGAGCTGTGCCATTCCACCTTAAAACGAATTAGTGATGAGGAAGACACACTTAAATCTTTTATGGCCTTCGACATCACACCATGGAGGCTTGTTTTTGGAGTATTTGTAGGGAGTCAAATTGTGATCCCCCCAACAATCCCTCCCTCACTATGACACTCCCATGACTTGAACCCATGACCATGGCTCTAATACCATTTGTTGGACCATGAGTTATGCCATTCCATCTCAAAACCAATTGGTGATGAGGAAGACAAACTCAAATCTTTTACGGCCTTCGACATCACACCACACGAGCTTGTTTTTGGAGTGGTCATAGGGAGTAAAATTGTGGTCCCCAACATAAAGAAACTGAAGTTGGGTCCTCTTTTTTTTTTTTTTTTTTTTTTTTTTTTTTGGGATTTTAGGAAGGCATTACTCATCAAGATTTCGTAGGCCATAAGGGTACAATTGGAGCCAATGATGTGCTGGTAAGGCATCAGTTGCTGTTGATCAATAGGAATTAGAAAATTATATCAGAGCTTTATTATATAAACTTATTCTTCTTTGTTTCATATCAATTTTTGTACAACGGATAACAGTAGCTAGATGAATAATCCATTCTGAAATGCATGCAGGAGAAGCTACTTCAAAGGCTTTATCCTCCAAATTAATTTAAAGACAAAATTATAGAACTCTTCTTTCCATTAGCAATGACATTATTTACAAATAATAATTTATGAATTACTCATTATATTTTCGTGAGCCACACTAACCTGCTTCTCCATAGTTGTGTGTATATCTTAATAATTTTTTTTTTTTTTTTTTGGGATGAATTGTTTACCTTTAGTGACCTAATTTGTCTTAAGTTATTAAAAATCTAAATTATGCAAGGAAGTACATAGTTTCTCTGAATTTTCATCCATAACAGTACATATTATAGTATCATTCGATTAGATACACGAATCACTTTAAATACTAAAAGTCAAACATCCAATTTATGGATTCATGGATATGAAGATACCATAGGCTATATCAAATTGGCATTCCCAGTAACCCATGTGGTACTTTTCATCACTTTATGCTACCTAATTTCTATCTTAGACGATTTGGTTATTAGAAAATTTTCATGTTTCGTAATTACCCCAATTTGTTTTTGATAGCTGCAAATAACAAGTATGCTTTCTAGTTTCTACTAACGTATCTCCCCCACCCCCCCCTACCCCCTTCCAAACTCACTATACGTTCCATGTTTTGTATTATTCTAGGCGCCAATAACTTATAAGTTCCCTAAACCAAATTCAAACACTTAATTTTTAGGATTGAACCAAGGTATCAAGAACTTCTAAGGGAGGACATAGAAAGGGTAGAGAAAGACAAGGTTGAGATTCGAATTATAGTAGGAGAATCCATGAGAGTTCGATATCTAGTTTAGACCATGAACTTCAAAAATGTACCTAGATTCCACTCCAAAAGCAAGAGCTCAAATGGGTGGAAATAGGTGAAGCAATAGTGTCATTTCTAATTTATTTATTTTTATGTCCAGCAGGGGATCGTGATGTGGAATTTTTTTGACACATAGGATTAGCATATGTCTCTTGTTTTTGAGACTCAAACCAAACCTCAAGGGCCAAAATGAAACTTTCGGAAACATTAGAGGCCAAAATTGTTAGGGTCATAATTTCTATGTAATTTGCTAATCCTTCGACAAAACGTACTTTACTTGTAACTGGGTAGATCTAAGTTTGGGTTTAATGTATCCAGAAGTATATTGCTCAAACATATCAAGTGGTATCTTTAAAGTCATGAAGATTGATCCGGGAAACAAGTGAAGAAAATCTAATTCATGAAGTCTCGATAGAAACTTGACAAATACTGCTATCGAGGTTAAATGAATAAGCTCGACACAAGCTCGATCTATCGAGAATTACAATTTCAAAAATTCCAGATCTGAAATTTGGTCAATGTTGTCTTATTTGATTAAGGTTTCTTTTCTCACAACCCTAGTCATTTATAAGGCAGATTTTAAAAGTCGTCATACATGGATATAATGTACCAGAACTCGTATACTCTGTGTGAAGCTACTGCATTTGTGCACCTTAGGATTTTGTAACCAAGTGCTTTCTGATCTTTATTGTTGATAAAGTGAAGAACTTTACAGTCAACAACAATTATTCAAGTTTTTGGAGTTAGTCACATACTAGGATCTATGCAAAGGAGTTAGTTACAGATTGGAGATTTGTGCAACAAAGAAAAGAAGGTTACTACAAGAACAAGTCCAATTGAGTATCAAAGTAAAGGTTCAACTGTAGGTTGGTGTTTTGTGATAGGCTACAGTAGTGGTAAGATTCCTTATACTTGTAACTGCTTGATTATTGATTAGTGGATTCTTGAGAGTGGTGACCTTAAATTCACCCGGTGGAGTTTTTGCCTTGCGAGAGATTTTCCCCATCTGCCAACAAATCACCATGTCAATTTATTTTCCGCTGAATTTTAGTTTTTGGTGATATGTTGGTACTTCCACGATTTTCATGTAATTTGACCTAATTAATCAACTTGGGTAATTGAATTAATTAACTAGGGTCAACTATCTTAACCTAATGGTATCAGAGCGGGCACACTGATCAAGTTTTAATCTTTGCTGTGTGATCCATTAACCCTTGTTATTATGGATCGTGGATAATCGTTGATTATACCTCATCTTTTTTATAAAACTAACTTTGCATATTGGAAAGTACACATGAGAGTTTTTTTTGCAGTCTTTAGATGAAAAAGTTTGGTTGGCTGTCGGGGTTGGATGGACCAAACCTACTAATCCACCCATGTCTTGGGATGATCACAAGATCAAAGTTGTAAATTTCAACAGTAGAGTGTTGAATGCCTTCTTTAGTCCTGGGACTTACTAGGAGTTTAAGAAGATCCCATCCATTGAGAGTGCCAATGAAGCATGGACAATCCTTCAAAACACTTATGAAGGTACCAAAGCTGTGAAAGATTCCAAGCTTTAAAGGCTTACCATGAGCTTTGAAGAAATTAGGATGGATGACGATGAAGGGTTTGATAAATTCTATGCTAAGCTCAAGGACATAGTGAATTCTACCTTCAACTTAGGTGAAAAGATTCCAGAGTCTAAAATTGTGAGGAAAATCCTCAGATCTCTTCCAGAGCGGTTTCATGCTAAAATCACCACTATTGAAGAGTCAGAGGAAATTGACTCTATTCCTTTGATGGAGTTGATTGGGAATTTGCAAACCTATGAATTAGGCTTAGTAAGGATTGGCAAGGGAAGCAAGAGCAAGAATATGGCTTTAAAAGCAAAGAATGTTGAAGAAGATGAGTCGTCTGAAGATGAGAACTCAAAGTTCAAATATTACATTACTAGAAAATTCAAGAAGTTCATCAAGAATGCAAATGTCAAGGCAAATGACAAGGATCACAAAAAATCTGGATTTTCTCAATTTAAGCCTCAAGATAAATTCAAGAGAGAATCCAAAGAAGGTGGACAAAATAGCAACATTCCAACTAGTCTAAAATGCTATGGATGTCAAAGGTAAAGAAACATGAAGCAAGAATTTCCTACTTATCTCAAGTCAATTGGAAAGAACAAAGCCCTAGCTGCCACCTTGAGTGATATTGAACCAGAAGCAAACTCAAAGGATAGTGATCAAGAAGGGATAGTTAGTGCCTTCACAGCTATTATTGATTCATCCAAGGAGGCCGAAGAATTGGTTGATGAGGAAGAAGATCTGATGGAGTACAAGTTTGAAGAGATGGATGAAAAAGATAAGATCCACACTACCTACTCAAAACTATACAACAATTTTAAGAAGCATGAAAAAATTTATAGGCTAGCCACAAGGAAGCTGAGTGAAGTGGAGTTGGTACTAGAGGAACTCTCCACTAAAGTTGATGAAGCAAATCAAACCATTGGAGCACTGCGGTTTGAAAATAGCTTCCTGGTTGAGAAGACTAAGAAACTGGATGCTGAACTATTTCAAGTGAGAGCTTAATTGGAAAGAACTTCAAGTGCTAAGATGGATGAAATGATGAATTTCTAAAAAGTTGCATCTGATGAAACTGGTCTTGGGTATGATCACTCTCTCTCTTCTTGTAGTACTTCCTCTAGTGCTTTGAATAATGTTGTGTTTGTTTCTCCTACTTCTAATGCTAAACCTGAGATAACTGAGCCCAAAATTGAAAATGTGAGTAAGGTTAAGCATGATAAGGGTAAATCCATCCTGGGAGCACCCCCAAAGGTTGTTAAAGAAACTAAGCAGAACAATCAACGCTCCATTAATAAGAAGTCTCAACCAAAGAAATCTCACTTCTATCATCACTGTGGAGCATTGAGAGACACTTATCCAAATTGTTATAAGTGGCATGCCACTTAACAAAGCAATAGTTTGTTGTCTTTCGGAGGCCAAAATCAACTTCAAAATTCTTTGGCTCCTCTTAGGGAACTCTTAAAGGCTGTGCTGTTCTTGAAAAATTTCAATGGGTTTAATCCTCCTCTGTATTCTCTTATACAAAGGTCTCAGAACAAGAAAGCTTCATCTCCCTTCAAGTCTCTTGTTTGGAAGGAAAAAGACTCCTTCAAGTGATTCCATCCCTGATCTTGCATCACTTGTTTGTTTGTTTGTTTTAAGTTAGTCTAGTTTTATTGCTTTTTTAATATGTCTGTTTGTGTGTTTTGTTTATTGCTTTTAATAAAAAAAGGGAAAAATCTAAAAAATACAAAAACAGTGTGTGTATGTGTATACTGGTACTTGTGTACCTTGGATGGCCTTTGAAACAAAGTTTCTCAATTTTGTATCTTGTGTAGCTTAGATGAGCATCTTCATGCACAACTAAGCAATGTGAGCTTTGTGGCTTGTTATGTGATTTGTATGATTTGGATAATTCTTTATTATTCATATCCTTATCACTCTTTTTTATGGGAAGGACTAAAAAATCCTAAGAGAAATGTATAAATAACCATCTCACCACTAAAACTTGTCAATCATAAAACATCTGTGTGCAATTCCTAAAAAATGTGCTTGGTAAGGTATAGCACTTGCATAGCAAAAGCAATTTGGTAATTCTTTTCTCTCTCTAATATGCCCATGCATGATATGTTGTTATATGCTTACAAGAAAAATATGCAAAGAACATGAAAAGAAAAAATAATCAAAATGCTTTTAAATATGGTTGCAAACGTGTTTCTAGGAGATGTGGGAGTTAGAAGATGTACCTCAAAAGTGATGGTCCCCATCAAACAGTTATGATTGTGTGTGGATGTATTTGATTCTCTTATATCATTATCTTCATAAGATGAGACACTTATGTTTTCTTGCAAAATTTTCACACACAACACGCATATTCTTTGCTACTCTTGATACTATGGTAGTCTTGTGTTTTTCCTCCTTGAAAAACCTTGTTTCTGTCTGCTCGATGCCTCTCAAGACAAGCCTTTTGTATCAAGGTTTTTTGGGTTTCTCTCGATACCTCTCGATAGATAACTCGATCCATCGAGCCAATTTTTTGAACTCTTTGTCTGCTCGATAGAAGCTCGACACCTCCTTGATCCATCAAAGTTTTTGGCCGTCAACACCTCCTCGATACCTCTCGATTTATCGAGATTTTGTTCTCAACACACCTTTGATACCTCTCGATCGACCGAGATGCATGTTTCTATATATACTCGAGGTTCGACCCACTTTATTTCATACTCAAATATTTCGATCTTTCTCTCTTTTCACCATAAACCTTCTTCTCTTCAAGATTTCGGCCTCTTCCAAGTTCAAATCCTTCGGTAAGTTGTCTCAATCTCTTCTTTTCCTCATCTTTCATGCATTTCATGCATTTTGTGACCTAGGTTTTAGGTTTTGGGAAATTGTTTTTGGGGGTGGGGGGGTGGGGTTTGTGTTTTTGTTGAAATTCTTGGGTTGGGTTTTGTTGCTATGTAATCATATGATCATGCATTGCATTATTTAGCATTTTCTTCACATGTTCATGCATTCTAGGATCATGTGACTATTTTCATCCTTGTGAGTGCTATAGTTTGGATTGGGTTTTGCTTGTGATACAATTTCTTTTTGCAGGTAACATGCTCATGCATTGTTATGCATTGCTTGTTTCTTCTTTTTCCATGCTGAGCATTGTTTCTGTTGTGTCCATTCTTTTCTCTTTTTCCTTGGTTTTTGTCTATGGCACTCAAGAAATTTGCTCCTTCGAAGAGCCCAATATCTCATTGTGGTTCTTCATCCTCTTCTTTTCCTTCTATTCCCATTAGAGATAGATTCCAAGATTTGAAATCCCAACAGGATTTTAAGGAGAACATTTGTGACCGGGTGATTCATTCGGAATGCTGAGTCATTCTATCTGATTTTCCAAACACGCCTCTTCCTAGTGCGTTTAGCTCTAGGGGTTGGGAATCTCTATGTGAGAAACCCTTGAGGTGTCGTAGCGTGTTTATACTAAAGTTCTACTCCAACACATATTGCAATTACCCTGGACTCATTTTCGAGGTACTACATGTCCTTAGGGTAGTTCATCCAAACTATCCTAGTCATCCTCGTCTATGCTCTATCTTTAAAGACGAGTTGGCCACACGTTTTTGTGAGATGGCCTTGGTGTAGGGTGATCTTCTAAATTTCTCCACACTTGACTTTGCTAAGGGTCCAAGGATCCTTAATATGGTGATAACCTTTGTTCTCATTCCATGGTCTCATTATAACACCATCACTAAGCCTCGTGCTAGCTTTCTTTTCTCTTTCTTTGAAGGTCTCTCTATAGACTTTTCTTCACATATGATAGTATCTATGATAGATATCTATTAAGACACTACTGCACATGATAAGATAAATTTTCCTTCAACTATCACACTCATTCTCACACACATGCACGTTCCTATTCCTCTTTCTCCTCTCTTTCCTTACATGGTGCTATTAGTCAAGAGTCTATATGGAGGAGTGATGCACAGCTGGCCTTTAAGGCCAAGTAGCCTCATGTGGAGTCCACTCCAACTCATTAGAAGGAATTGACATTCGTGTTGCAGAGGATGCTGCCTATACTTCTCGATCCTCTTCTTCATCTGCTCCATCTTCTTCTTCTGGAGTAGAGACATCTTTTTCTACCGTCCTGGATCAAGTCCAGCTCTTGCGTGATAATTTTAGTAGTCATCTTGACCATCTTTCTGATGAGGTGTGTTAGATGAACACCAGAATTGGATGCATCACTTGCTGTCAGTCACGCCTTAGTGGTTTTGCTTCTTCTCCCTTACCTGATCCTTTGAGGAGTCTTTTGATGGTGGAGATGATGAGAGTGATGATGCTTCTAGCTCTACTTGCGATGATGAGATGACTAATTCTCAGTGATTCACCCTTTGTTACTCGTGACAAAAAGAGGGAGTAGTTTTGGTTATGAGAGAGTAGTCATGTTGTTAGGGGGAGAGCTAGTCTAGTGATAAGTGGAGAGTGTTTTTGAGAGATGTATTGAGGTTTTTGCTATATAGTTCTTATTACATGTACCTTGGTCTTGTGACCTTTTACATACAATGTACTTCTTCTTTCTATATATATGATGATGATGTATGTTTTTCACCTTTATCTCACACGTATTGTTTCTTTTCTCTCTTTATACACATGTTTCTTAATTTATATAACTTGTCTACATTTCACACTTGATGGATCTTGTTTAAGTGTTTTAGCTAAAACAGGTTGCAAGTCTTTCATGCCATGATCTCTTTTTTTGCAAAGTTTTTCAAGTGTTCATAGTAGTAGTTAGACTTATGTACTTTTTGTGTAATAGTTATGGAGATTGTTGTTTTATACTTCTCTCATAATTATGCTTGTTGTTTTAGCATGGATTGCCAAAGGGGGAGATTTTTAGGGTCATAATTTCTATGTAATTGGCTAATCCTTTGACAAAGCGCACTTTACTTGTAATTGGGTAGATCTAAGTTAGGTTTAATGTATCAAGTAGTATGCTGCTCAAACATATCAAGTGGTATATTTAAAGTCATGAAGATTGATCCAAGAAACAAGTGAAGAAAAAGCTGATTCACTAAGTCTCATTAGAAGCTTGACAAATATTGCTATCAAGGTTAAATGAAGAAGCTCAACATAAGGTTGATCTATCAAGAATTATGATTTCAAAAATTCCAGATGTAAAATTTGGCCAATGCTTTCTTATTTGATTAGGGTTTCTTTTCTTACAACCATAGTCATATATAAGGCAGATTTTAAAAGCCGTCATACATGGATACAATGACCCAAGACTCATATACTCTGTGTGAAGCTACTGCAATTTGTCCGCCTTAGGGTTTTGTAAACAAGTGCTTCCTAATCTTCATTGTTGATAAAGTGAAGAACTTTGTAGCCAACAACAATTATTCAAGTTGCTGGAGTTAGTCACTTACTGGGATCCGTGCAAAGGATTTAGTCACGATTGGAGATTTTTGCAACAAAGGAAAGAAGGCTACTACATGATTAAGTCCAATTGGGTATTGGAGCGAAAGTTCAACTGTAAGTTGATATTTTGAGATAGGCCAAGGTAGTGGTAAGATTCCTTATACTTATAACTGCTTGATTATTAATTAGTAGATTCTTGAGAGTGGTGACCTTAAATTCACCCTGTTAGGACATATGTGATTCACTTGTTAGGAACATATGTCACTACTTTATGTAATTGGCTAATCTTTTAACAAAATGCACTTTACTTGTATTTGGGTAGATCTAGGATGTTTTTAATACTTCAAGAAACTTTGTTTCAAGATTAAGTGTTAAAACCATGCGAGTTTGTCTAAGAAACAAGCTGAAGAAGTGCCTGTCATTAAAGCTTGACAGCTAGCATCTATCGAACTTAAGAAGCTGTTCCAGCCCCGTGGCTTAACAGCTGCTCGACAAATAGGCATCTGTCGAGGTTTATGAAAAACAGATTTTCAGTTCTGTTTTGACTCTAATCCATGATTATGTGTTTGGGCTTTCTTTTCTCACAACCCTAGACATATAAAAGACTATTTTTAGGGTCGTCAAAGTGGACACAAGTTGCACAAGTGTTGAAAAAGAGTTTGTTCAAGCAAATTGTAACTGGAGACAGAATTTACCCTAGTTCATTATTCTTGTGAAGAAGTTGCTGTGTTTGTGCACCGTTGGGTTTTGTGACCAAGCTTCTTCTTGATCTTCATTGTTTGGATGAACTGAAGAACTTTGCAGCCAACAACTTTCTCTAGTTGGTGTTTGAAGTCACGTACTGGGATCCGCGCAATTGGTTAGTCATGTACTAGGAGTCGTGCATCAAAAAGAGAGATTGTCACTAGAGAACAAGTCCAATTGGGTATTGGGATAAGGGTTCAATTGTAGGTTGGTATAAGGTACTGAGATTCCTTTACTTGTAATCGCTTGTTGTGATAATAGTGGAATTTTGGGAGTGGTGACTTTAAAATCACCCGGTGGGGTTTTTGCTATGTTGGTTTTTCCCATTTGTAAACAAATCACAGTGTTAATTTATTTTCCGCTGCACTTAATTTAATTGGTGATTTGTTTGTGCTGCCATGCTTTTGCATGTTAATTTGATTAATTAATAAATTTGACTAATTAATCAATTAATTCATCATAAGGGGTCAATTTATTTTTGGCCTATCACACCCAGTGGGGGTTTTTGCCTTGCGAGAGGTTTTACCCATTTGTCAACAAATCACTGTGTCAATTTATTTTCGGCCGCATTTTAGTTTTTGGTGATTTGTTGGTGTCTCCATGATTTGTATGTAATTTGACCTAATTAATTCAATTATCAACTTGGGTAATTGAATTAATTAACCGAGATCAATTTATCTTAACCCAACAAAAATGAAAACATATCATTTGTGCATTAGGATTCTAGTCTCAAAAATTTCTATCCTTGAAATGCAACATTGAATTACTAAATGAAAAATATTAATCAAATGTAAATTAAAACTAAAATTAGGATTCCAATCCTTAACATTATAAATTATTCAATAAATGTATGAAAGAAAAATTTAAACAAAAAATTAATCAATATTTCTAATAAACTAAAAGATAGGGATTTAAACTTAGTGCATGTAGCTACTAAACAAAAACTAAATCAGACTCTTAATTGCCAATTCAAGATGAACTACAACAATAGCAAATATGTAAACTTGTCCAAGAGCAAAAACACAACTCATAAACTTAAATTAAATCGAAGCACAAATAAACTGAAAAAAAGGGTCTCATATTAATACAAACAGAGCATAAACTAAGATTTTTTAAGAAAAAGATCTCATATTAATCTAAAATAAATAATAAAAGGAACCAAAATGCATATTAGTTAATATTTTATTTTATTTTCCTATTTTCCAATTTTTTTCTTTTTTACTCAACCATCAATTTTTCATTTTCCATTTGAATTTCTTAGCAAATAAACGCACACAAGCCTAGTAAATCACATGACAAATTGAAGGTCATAAAATTAGGAAACAAAAATGAACTATATTATAGAGAGAGAAAAGAGCAGGTGAGTAGATATTTGTCCTTCTAGCGATTAATTGGTTTCAGCAAATACTATGGTCTCAATTTCTACGTTGCCTTTACTAAGAATATTAATGCGGGAAATGTTAACTGATACCTTAAGGGCATTGGTTTATAAAATATTTTTAGAAACTTTTTATGGGAAAAGAAAAACGTAATCATTTTTTGAAAGTTTTTTATATTTACCATAAAAGTGGTATAAAAAATTTTCTAATTAAAATGGTTAATTAACAAATACCATAAGGGCACTTGTTAACTACACTCTATTAATATAGATTCTTGCTTTGCACCGTGACTAAATCTCTAGAACTTTGGTAATTTGTTGGGTAAGAGTAATCTTGAAATCATAGGGACTATTTAAGGGTTCTAAGAGAGAAGATTAACAAACCCAAGCTACATATAAATTTTTAAAAAAAAATTGAAAATGAAAAAGAGAGAAGCATTGATGAAATTAAAGAATGAAGGATGAGATTTAGATATGTGTAAACACTTGATTTTTCACCCATGATTTAATCAAGGAAGATGACTGGAATGACCATCCATGTACCCCAAAAATCATGATTGCATTACATGAATTAATTCATTCATTGCATATCATAAAAATGATTTTGAGATTCTAATGGCCGCGACGGTATGTTCGGTTTCTAAATTGGACCGTCAGATCAAAAGATATCACATGATCAAGTTTGCATGGTCAGCATGCATTGTGTCAAAGTAGAGTCGACCATGCATGATTAATTTAAATTAATTCTGATTGGTTAAAAAAATTAATTAAATAATTTTTTGATTGGTTGTAGTTAGTGTAAAAAATAGGATTGCTTGCATGGGAATAAAGGGGATAATTGGATAACAATAAAATTGTGGATAATCTAAACTTTATCAAGATTTATTTTATAGTATTTATCTACAAGATATTTGTTGCTGAAAAGACTTGAATTATCTAGAAAAGTGATAAAAATCTAAGAATACGAGTTGAAAACACATCCAAGTGCAAGGCCTGGCTCAAGAAAACCTAAAAAAGGAGTCTAAAACACACCTGAACACGAAATTGCGATTGGCATCCAAGATTACCATTCGGCACTTTTGGAGTGCTGATTGGCACTTTCAAAGTGCTGAATGGCACCTTTAAGGGCTTTGGCCCAACGCTTTTCGGGTAAAGATAAGACACATCCTTTTCGACTTTTTTGCAGAAAGACATGTCCTGATTTGCATTCTACTCGTCGCTGCTTATTTTTTAAGCATTCCAGCCTCTATTAATAGAAACTGGATCTCAAAATTTAGCACACTCTTTTAGGCTCTCAAGAGAGACACTTTCTCACACCCCTAAATTTCTCATATTTTCGATCCTCATTATGATATTTGTTAGGACATATGTGTTTCACATGTTAAGAATATATGTCATGATTTTATGTAATTGGCTTATCCTTTGACAAAACGCACTTTACTTGTATTTGGGTAGACTTAGGATGTGTTTAAATACTTCAAGAAACCACATTTCAAGATCAAGAGTTGAAGCCTTCAAGTCTGTTCAAGAAATCAAGCAAAGAGTGCAAATTCATTAAAGCTCGATAGCTAGTCAATAGCTTCTCGACACCTCCTATCTGTCGAGGTTTAAGAATTTTAGAATTCAACTCTGATTTTCTTGGGATCCGTGAATCTATCTTTGGGCCTTCTTTTCTCCTAACCATAGACATATAAAAAGATTGTTTTAAGAGCCGTAAAATGGTACACAAGTTGCACAAGCATTAAGCAAACTCTATTCAAGCAAATTGTGACCGGAGACAAGGTTCTTGACCTAGTTCATCTCTTTCTCTTGAAGAAGTTGCTGTGTATTTGCACCATAAGGTTTTGTAACCAAGCATCTTCTTGATCTTCATCGTGTGGATGAACTGAAGAACTTTGCAGCCATCAATCTTCTTAATTGGTGTTTTGAAGTCGCGTACTGGGATCTGCGCAACTGTTAGTCACATATTTGGGAGCCGTGCATTAGAAAGGGGAACTATCACTACAGAATAAGTCCAATTGGGTATTGGGGTAAGGGTTCAACTGTAGGTTGGTAAGGTACTTGAGATTCCTTTACTTGTAACCGCTTGTTGTGATAAAAGTGGAGTTTTGGGAGTGGTGACCTGAAAATCACCCGGTGGGGTTTTTGTCGTTAGGTTTTTCCCCATTCGTAAACAAATCACCGTTCTATTTATTTTCCGTTGCTAATTAGTTTATTGGTGATTTGTTTGTGCAACCACGTGTTTGCATGATAAATTGATTAATTAATAACTTGGCTAATTAATTAATTAATTTCTATCATAAGGGTTCATTCAGTTTGTGGCCTATCAAGTGGTATCCGAGCGGGCACACTCTGATTAGGGTTTAATCTTTGCTGTGTTGATCCATTAAACCCTGTTTGTCATGGATAGAGGATAGTCATTAATCATACCTCCTTTATTTGATGGTACTAACTATGCATACTAGAAAGTATGAATGAGAGCTTTCTTGCAGTCCTTAGATGAGAAAGTGTGGCAAGCTGTAGAGATTGGCTGGACCAAGCCAAAGGAAGCGTCGGCCGATTGGGATGAAGCAAAGATCAAGGCAGCAAACTTCAATAGCAGAGCATCGAATGCCTTATTTGGTGCAGTCGCCAATGAGGAGTTTAAGAAGATATCCTCCACAGAAACTGCTAAGGAAGCATGGACCATCCTCCAAACAACCTATGAGGGTACAAAGGTTGTCAAGGATTCAAAGTTTCAGAGGCTTACCACAAGCTTTGAAGAAATAAAGATAGAGAATGATGAGTCGTTCGATGAGTTCTATGCCAAGCTCAAGGACATAGTAAACTCAGCCTTCAATCTTAGGGAAATCATTCCTGAACCCAAGATTGTAAGGAAAGTGCTTAGATCTCTACCCGAGAGATTCCATGCCAAGATTACAGCGATAGAAGAATCAAAGGACATTGACAAAATTCCTTTGATAGAGTTGGTTGGCAACTTGCAAACCTATGAGTTAGGGTTGACAAGGATTGGCAAGACGGGTAAAGGTAAGAGTATGGCACTGAAAGCTAAGAGTAGTGAGACAGATGAGTCTTTCGATGATGAAGATTACAAGATAAAGTCCTACATTACAAGGCAGTTCAAGAAGTTTATGAAGAATGCCAACGGAAGGAACTTCGACAAGAACCACAGGCAATCCAGTTCTTCTCAGTTTAAAGGGCAAGACAAAGGGAAGAAGGATGCTAAGTAAGGTGGTTAGTACATTGTCCCCGCAGGACCTAAGTGTTTAGGGCGTCAAAGCTTCGAGTACATGAAACATGAGTGTCCGAAGTATCTCAAGAGCATTAGGAAGAGTAAGGCACTTGCAGCTACCTTGAGCGACACTGAGCATGAGGAAGATTCCGACAATAAGGATGACGGAATCTTGAATGCCTTCACTGCCACTGTCAATCCTACTGATGGGATTGTTGAAGATGTGGACAAAGAAGAAGAATTGGTGGAGTCCAAATTTGAGAAGATGGATGATCAAGATGACATCCATACAGCCTATGAGAAATTGTACAAAGTTTCTGAAAAGCATGAGAAACTTTATAGGCTGGCCACCAAGAAACTCAGTGATGTGGAACTTGACTGTGAAGAATTATCCACAAAGTTTAATGAGACTAATCAGACTATTGGAGCACTGAGGTTTAAGAACAATTTCTTTGCTGAGAAGACCAAGAAGCTTGAGGTGGAGCTGTCTCAAGTCAGAGCTCAATTGGAGAGGACTTCAAGCGCTAAGCTTAACGAGATGCTCAGTATTCAGAAATTTGCTTCAGATCGAACAGGCTTAGGCTATGGTCTTTCTTCCTTTAATACTACTTCTACTAGTACTACTGTTTTTGTTCCTCCTACTAGTAATACTAAAATTGAGAACACTGATGTTAAAATTAGTTTAGCTAGTGAGAACTTAGACAAGGGTAAGTCTATCTTAGGAGAACCCCCTAAACTAGATAAGAAAGATGTTAAAAATCCTAAGGCTAAGAAGACTAACTCTCAAAAGCCTAAACAAAAGAAGCAGCATCTTTGTCATCATTGTGGAGTTGCCGGTCATACTTGACCAAATTGCTATAAGTGGTTAGCCATTCAACAGAGCAACGGCATGATAGCATCTAGAAGCCAAAATCAGCTTCAATCTTCTCTCACTCCTCTCAGTGATCTTCTCAAAGCCTTCATGTTCCTTTCGAACTTGAACGGTTGTAATTCTTCCCCTTCACCACCAGTTCAAGGGTTTAATCAAAGGAAAGATTTTTCCAAGGTGTGGAAGAAAAAGGACTCCAAGTGATTTTATCACCTTCTTCTATCTTCTTGTTTTTGTTTGTTGCATTACTTAAGTGTTTTGTTTTTATTTTGAGTCAGTCTAGTTTTATGCTTTGCTTTGTTTAAAATGTTTTTGTTTGTTTATTTTCAGTTTTTGTTTATTTTGTTTTTGATATATAAAAAAAAAATTGAAAAAAAAAAAAATACAAAAACAGTGTGTGTTATGTGTACATTGGTACTTGTGTACCTTGGATGACCATTGAAACAAAGTTTTCTAAACTTTGTATCTCTTGTAGCTTAAATGAGTATCTCTATGCACAACTAAGCAAGTGAGCTTTGTGGCTCTTGTTTGTGATGAGTAAGTTTGAGTTGTCTCTTATACTTAACACTCGTATCACTCTTTTTGACGGGAATGACTAAAAAATCCTGAGAGAAAGGCATTAATAACCAT
The DNA here is from genome assembly GCA_029955455.1 of Quercus agrifolia. Classification (NCBI taxonomy): domain Eukaryota; kingdom Viridiplantae; phylum Streptophyta; class Magnoliopsida; order Fagales; family Fagaceae; genus Quercus; species Quercus agrifolia. The sequence continues at coordinate 56,744,502 of JARQAD010000003.1, read as the reverse complement.
CTCACCACTATTGCCTACCAATCATGTATGACATCTGTCTGTTTCAGCATAGCAAAAGTGTGATGTCAATGACATTTGTGTGTTTAGGCATAGCAAAATTGGAATGTCAAATACCATTGGGTATTTCTTTTTCTCTCTCTAATAAGCCCATGTATGATATGTTTAAAAGAAAAATATGCAAAGAAAAATCAAAAGCAAAAAGATCAGAAGTGCTTTTAAATATGATTGCAAGCGTGTATTCTAGGAGATGTGGGAGTTATAGGATGTACCTTGAAGGTAATAGTCCCTATCAAGCAGTTATGATTGTGTGTGAGTTAAAGCGATTTTTTCATATCTAAAATCATCATAATATGTATACACTTATGGAATCTTGCTATATTTTTCACATACAACACATAATATTCTTTGCTATTCTTGATATATGTGCAAATACAATGTGATTTGGCCATCACAAGTTTTACATGTGTTAATGTATGCTCACTAAACTGTCTTAACTTGGTTTTTGAAATATAAAATTGGTTAGACTTGTTTAGTGTGTGTTTTAGAGATCCATATGCTCAAAATTTTAAATTGAGAGACTATTTTGAGAGATTATTGTGTTGATTGGATCATTGGTTGAGTTGTATGTTGGATTGCATTCATATCTGTGTTTTTCTCCTCTCGAAAAACTGTTTTGAAAAGCTGGCTCGACACCTCCTCGATAGCTAGCTATCTATCGAGCTTCCTAAGCCTTTTTCTTATCGCAATCTCGACAGCTCCTTGATACCTGGTGGATTGATCGAGATTGCTCCTGCCTCCTCGATAGCTTCTCGACACCTGGTGGATCGACCGAGCTTCTGTTCTTGGATTTGATTCCTTGTTGCTTGATACTTGCTCGATACCTCAGCTGTCAACAAGCATTTTCTCGACACCTACCTCGACAGCTTCCTCGACACCTCTCGATACCTCATTTGTCGAGCATTACTGAAGGCTCTATTTAAACCTCCTCATGCGATCCAGTTCTCATTTCACTCAATCTCTCTCTCGATTGCTCTCTGTTTTCTCTCCCAAACTCTCTCATCTCACTCCAATTTCATTCCTCAAAGGTTTCTTCAATATTTTTCAAGTTTTTCCTCTCTTGGTAAGCTTCTAATCTCTCATTCTTCATGCATTTCATGTTTTGAAACCTAGGTTTTGGGATTTTTTGAAATTTTAGGGTTTTTCAAAATTGTTGAGTTATTTTTGAAATTTTGGGATGGGTTTTCACTTAAATGAGTTTAAAACCTCATACATTGCATCACATTAGCATTTTAACAGTATTGACATGCATTTAGATGTGTGCTATATGTTTATGTGTTGATAGGTTTGGATTGGGCTGAGCCCATGATGCTTTTTGTTTTGCATGTCACATGTTCATGCATTTTCCATGCATATGTACCTTATTTTCAATATAATTGATATTATTGATATTGCTTGGGACTTTTCTGATTTTTCTTCTCTTTTTCTCCCTTTAATTCTGTTTACGTTAGTCGTGTCTATGGCACCTAAACGTAAATCCACTCCTGCCCGGAACCCTCTTCATTCCGGTGCTTCTTCATCTTCTGATCCTTCACCTTCTAATGTTCGATTCCGTGATGATGATGCCTTTAAGGCATTTTCAGAGAACTTCTTTAGACGAGGCATTCATTCAGAATGCCAAGTCATTCTGTCGGACTTTGCCGACACCGACCTTCCCTCTGTCATTCACAGTAGGGGATGGGAGTCACTGTGTGACGTCCCGGTCACATGTCCTTTCGTGCTTATCCAGGAGTTTTGCTCTAACATGCACGGGATTGATCGTTCAGTACCTCTCTTTTTTACTCACGTTCGAGGTACGTGCATTCCTATCACACCGTAGCTGGTTGCGAATGTGCTTCGGGTCCCTAGGATAGAGTTTCCTAACTATCCTAGTTGTGAGCATCTGAGGATGTGTCTAGAGATGAGCTCATGTCTGCTTTTTGTGAGTGCCCTACTGCTTCAGGTGAGCGTCTGTTTACACCATGTTGACCTTTTGCTAAAGGTCCTAGATTCATGAACATGGTGATGACTTTTGTTTCGCATCCACTTTCTCACTATAACTCCATTACAAAGCCTCGTGCTCGATTTTTATTATCTTTTCTTGAGCATCTTACTATAGATTTTCCTTCTCACTTCATTCTTTCTATTATAGATGTTCATTTAGATTCGACGTCCTATTATAAGCTCATCTTTCCTTTTGCTATCACGAGGATTTGATGCCATTTTTTCATTCCTTTTCCTTCTTCTGACCATTTTACCGTCATGTGTGCCATAGATTACACTACCGTTAAACGTAGCAAGGCCCAGTTTCGGTCGCGACAGTCAGATTCAGCAGCACCTTCCTCTCGTTTTGCATCATCCCGTTCTACTCCATCTGCATCCGCTCCTTCTTCTTCAGGTGATGTGTCTTTAGGAGACGTCATGGCACAATTGTAGCGCATGAATGCTCGCCTGGATACACTCTCTACAGAGTTGTATCAGGTGAACATTCATGTCTGTCGTATTGCACAACGGCAGGCGACTATGGGCGGCTTTACCACTTAGCCTACTCCTTCACCACCTCATCCAGTGGCTTCTGATTCTGATGCTGAGGATGATGATGATGATGATGATGGTGATGACAATGATGCTTCAGATGATGATGGAGATGCTAGCTCTACCGATAAGATGTCTACTTAACACTCTACCCTTTGTCACTCGTGACAAAAAGGGGAAGTAGTTTTGGATATGGGAGTAGTCACTCTTAGTGGGAGAGTTAGTTTTTAGGTCATTGTGTTAGGGGGAGTGTTGTTTCTTTTTAAGGGATGTAGTGAGGATGCTATGTATCTTTTCTTTTCTTTTCTTTCTTAGATACATTGTTCTTGTACATGAGATCTTGTGACCATTTATAGACATACATTGTACTTATTTTCACTTCTATATTGTTGATGTATGTTTTTCTTTCACCTACCCTTTCATGTGTTGTTTCTTTTCTCTCTTTATACACATGCTTCTTATTATTTGTATGTAATCTATTATTTTTGTTTCACATAAAGATGCCTTGATGAGTTTTGTTTAAAGTGTTTCAGAAATACAGGTTGTTAAAGTTTACTTGCCATAAACTCTCTTCTTGCAAAGTTTTTCAAGAGTTTGTGTTAGGATAGATTTTATTGTATTCAACAAGTGAATATGAGTTGGGTGATTTATGACTTCTCTCATATGTTCATTTGTTTGTTGTGGTTTTGTCACGGATTGCCAAAGGGAGAGATTGTTAGGACATATGTGTTTCACATGTTAAGAACATATGTCATGATTTTATGTAATTGGCTTATCCTTTGACAAAACGCACTTTACTTGTATTTGGGTAGACTTAGGACGTGTTTAAATACTTCAAGAAACCACATTTCAAGATCAAGTGTTGAAGCCTTCAAGTTTGTTCAAGAAATCAAGCAAAGAGTGCAAATTCATTAAAGCTTGACAACTGGTCGATAGCTTCTCGACACCTCCTATCTGTCGAGGTTTAAGAATTTTAGAATTCAACTCTGATTTTCTTGGGATCCGTGAATCTGTCTTTGGGCCTTCTTTTCTCCTAACCTTAGACATATAAAAGGATTGTTTTAAGAGCCGTAAAACGGTACACAAGTGCACAAGTATCGAGCAAGCTCTGTTCAAACAAATTGTGATTGGAGACAAGGTTCTTGACCTAGTTCATCTCTTTCTATTGAAGAAGTTGCTGTGTACTTGCACCATAGGGTTTTGTGACCAAGCATCTTCTTGATCTTCATCGTGTGGATGAACTGAATAACTTTGCAACCAACAATCTTCTTAGTTGGTGTTTTGAAATCGTGTACTGGGATCCGCGCAACTGTTAGTCACGTACTTGAGAGCCGTGCATCAGAAAGGGGAACTGTCACTATAGAACAGTCCAATTGGATATTGGGGTAAGGGTTCAACAGTAGGTTGGTAAGGTACTTGGGATTCCTTTACTTGTAATCGCTTGTTGTGATAATAGTGGAGTTTCGGGAGTGGTAACCTGAAAATCACCCGGTGGAGTTTTTACCGTTAGGTTTTTCCTCATTCATAAACAAATCACCGTGTTATTTATTTTCCGTTGCTAATTAATTTATTGGTGATTTGTTTGTGCTACCACGCGTTTGCATGATAAATTGATTAATAAATAATTTGGCTAATTAATTAATTAATTTTTATCATAAGGGGTTATTCAGTTTGTGGCCTATCAATATTCTCTCAAGCTAGGGTTTTTAGGTTTCAAAGATAATTGCATAAATTTCTTTGAACCCTAAAATATCCTCTCAAGAAGAAGAGTTCTCCATGTAAGAGGTTGTTTCTTACTAGCCCCTTTTTTCTTATATTGCTCTTGTAGTGATGATGCATATTTATTTATTTTAGTGTAGTTGTGTCAAATATTCATATCATGAATTGTTAACTTATTTTGTTGAAACATGTTCTTGATTCTTTTTATTATTGTTATGATCTCTTTCTTAGTTTCAAAATATGCATATTATCAATTCATTTCTTAAATCAAAAACGGATTTGCATCTTCCTTAGATGCAGATCTGAATTTTTCTTAAATAAAAAATGGATTTGCATCTTCCTTAGATGTAGATCTGAATTTTTCTTAAATAAAAAATGGATCTACATCTTCTTTTGATGCATATTTGAACTTTTCTTAAATCAAAAATTGATCTGCATCTTCATTAGATGTAGATCTACATTTTTTTTCAAATTAAAATCTGATCTACATTTTCATTAGATGTAGATATGATTTTTTAACATAGAAAGTTTTGAAATAAAAAAGGATCATGAATGGTTGTGTTTGTTTTATTTAGTACACATAGCATAAATTTATTTCATGAATGAAATCCTCTTCTCAAGAAATTTTTTTTTTTTTTTTTACACATATAAAAACAGATCTGATTTTTTTAAAATACACAAATCTAATTTTTTTTTTTTATTATCACAAAACAAATTTGATCTTTTACAAATCAAAAACCATTATTTCTAAGTTCTCAAAAACAAAACTGATATTTTTTCAAATTAAAAGAATTTGTTTTAATTAAATAAAAAAAAATATCTGAATTTTCTTTCAAAAAAACATTTTTTTACATAACAAAAAACAGGTCTAATTTTATTTAAACCAAATTTAATTTTTTACTCACAACACAGATTTGAATTTTTTTTTTTTTAACAAAGAAGAGGATGCATTCATAAATAAACTTGTGTGATTTAGTTTTGTTCATATGTACAACATGTCATTTATGGCATGCATAAAAGGGGAACACTACCTTCTGGACAAAGATGTAAGCTTTACAAGTCAAGTGGGAATAAAAATGTAAATTGGACCTTTTTCCTTAATCTAGGTCCTATAAAGAGTTTGCGATATAGGGGAGATTCGTATGGCTGGCCATCACCATCTCCTGCCAGACTTAGACCACCGCAACCGGCACCTATCAAAGTTAAATACGATCAAACGTCCTAGAGGTATTGAGATATGGAGATAGAGATCGGTGCTACTCCAACAAAAGGTACACATCAATTCTCTGTGCTTGAATTTGAATTGAAATTCAGATGTTCATTCTCTTTCTTTTGATGCTTTGTTGTAAATATTAATTCTTATGGCATGGACAAGAATGGCAAAACCCTTGAATCATGAGAGACCATCTATAAATCAGACCGACCTCTTATTTGAATTTGATTTGCATGTTAACATTTTGTGACCATCTATTTGGCCACTAGAAAAAAAGGGAATAAATTAATTGGGACAATAATTATACATGTCAATTTAATCCAAAATAAAGTTGTAATTGAATCCAAATAAAGATGAGATAAACAGAAAAAAAAAATCAAATTTTACATGGATAATTATCAAAGTTAGGGTCCGTGGATACTAGGATATAGATGTGTATTTGGTAGTGGGGCTATGGGTGTGGTATTGAAGAGCCTCGCAGCCAATTGCATATCCAAGAACAAAAAATATGTACATGCTATGTAATACTACCAATTGCCTCACATTTGTTTCATAATTCATTTCTTCCACCATGCTGATATCTTCTAGACTTCATCCTTGAAATTTTTTGTTCATATTCATTGTTCATAAATAACTAAATCATTTACATTTATCATGGTATGAGGGCAGAAAAAATTGAATCCAATCATCACTAAATAAATCTAAAATGCTTATACTACTCGAACTACAATTTGTCTTCTTCAATATACCTAAAATAAAATGCTAATTGTCTAGGGTTCTTCTTTTACCCTTTTTAAAAAATAGATTGGTAGATTCTCTTTCTTTGGATGCTTTGGTTTGGTTTTTTCTTTTGGTAACATTAGGGGCTTATCCTTTGATTTATTGTAGTTCAAAGTAAAATTTCACCTTGGATTGTTTAAAATCTTTATGTATAAGACAAAAACATACTTTCCAATTCAAGTTTGTGCCAAAAAGTGTTACTATTTGATGTTAATCTTGCTTTAAGTATTTATTTTATATATCCTTGACTAATGGAATCCAAATCCTTAGCCATCATCATATGGGAAATAGCCAACAGATTGTTAAAAACTAATACAATCTTTCATATTTTTGCAACTCAAACCATATTACAATGTTTGCTTCCACTTCTTTTATAGTCTCTCTTTCATCTTTCTTTACTGTGATTTTAAAAAACTTCTTACCCTATCATTTTGTTGAATATTGAGTTCTTTGCCAGGTACAACACGAGTATTTTGCAAGAAGAGTTGCTGCATCAAACTAAGAGGGTAGGATAGCCTGATTTTCCCTCTATTTATCTCATAATTTGAATTAAATTTTCACTGTTGACCTATCTGGTTTTGATTTGGCTTTGAATTACATATTTTAGTCTACTTTTTTCTTAATTTTTTCTAATTCAATGAATTCTTATTTTGTATTCAACTGAACTGTAAAACTGTTATGATTTTTTTTTTTTTTTTTGGTATTCAACATACTCTTTTTTTACTTCAAATACTCTTTTTTCTTGAAACTTCTCACCACTGCATTTCCTTTATGAATTATCATATTAAATCTCCAATATACATATGTTTTTGTTTTAAACTGTTTAAAATCTGAAAGTTTAAAGAGTACAGTCAAAATACTTGGATAGTTTAAAATATGAAAGTTTGGTAATTTTAACAAACCTTCTTATCCTATCATTTTGTTAAAATTCAGATTTGCTGTAGTTCTCTGTCAAGATTCTATCCATTATGTATTTGTTGTTTGAATTACCTCTGTTTAGGTAGATTTATAACATTCACCAAGTGTTTTCAAGAAACATTGCTAGATAAAGCTGACAGATTAGGACAACCTAACTATCATTCTTATCCATTTGACTTCTACTCTTTTCAATTCCATATTACTCTGATAAGATTTTTTAATGTTCCAAACCATAAACTTAGATTGAATGTGGGCCTGCGAATAATGTTACTTCAAAGTTTAAACCAAAGTAATGGACTTTGTAATGGCACTACACTTTTAGTCACTCAATCTTGATTCCTACAATTAAGGAGGTGTTGCCATGTAGAAAAAATGCCCATCTAAAATTTAGGCACATCTAAGTTAAAAAGCGATAAATTACATTGTTTGGTAACGCTACAGCACTGTTTAAAAGCAATAAATTATAACGTTTCACTACATAAAAATACTGTTTGGGAGCCCTCTTGGCATAAAAGGAAACTAATCACTTAAAAAAAGAAAAAGAAAAGAAAGATTGCTACACAGAGAAAGGAGAAAGAGAGATCGAGAGAAAAGAGAGATAGAGAAATAGAGAGACAGAGATAGAGAGAAGGGTGCTACCCAAATCTTCTGCCATCACCATAAGCCTCCACTCTCTACCCAACTATCAGAATTACTACTGGTAAAGTTTTGTTTCAAATTTTAAAATTTAGGGTTTTTGGTTTTTATTTGGAGAATCAATTGGATGTTAATTATGATTTAGATTGGTATTTTGGGTCAGATTTGGTCAAATTTATAAACATGCAAAAACTTTCTACTATTTTTTGTTTCTGAAACTTCTCACTGTTGATTTCCTCTATTGAGACGTCCAGGATTCTTCTTTGACCCCTTTTGAAAAATAGACAGCTTTATTCTCTTTCTTTGATGCTTTCGTCTCAAATTATCATCTCTAGTATATCTAAAAGATCAAGCGTATCATTTATTATTGCTATACTCCAATTCAACCACATTAGTGTTCACGTCATTATCTTTTTTCTTTTCAATTTTTCTATAACTGTTTTTAACATTTATTTATTTTTAATATTTACACTTCTTCAACTATTCTCTCTCCCTTACCTTTTCATCTCCCACTACTTCTCCTACCTTTCTCCCTCCTTGACCTTTTCATCTTCTCACTACCCTCTACATTAATATCATTTTTCCTCTTTCCCTTAATCTTCCTTTATTTTTGTCCCTTCTTATTCACACCCTCTTACTATAAATTCGTCACTATCTCTTCCATTCTATGCATAGTTTTCCCTTTCAAAAAAAAAAAAAAAAAGAGGGTTCTCTCTCTCTCTCTCTCTCTCTCTCAATTTTTTGGTGGATTTTTTATTTTTCTTTTATCTCTACTTTAGGTTGATAATTTTTTAGATTCTTTAAAACTTACTTCAGGTTAGTGTGATTTAATTTTGTTTTTTAAATTGTTGTTTTTTTTTTTTGGGTTAAAATTTATCCTATTGCATTATAAAGAATTAAATATAGCATATAAAAATATAATATCATTCTATTACATAGCATGATTTGGACAATTTGGTATTTATTGTTTTTTAATTTTCTGTTCTCTTTGATTGTTAAATTTTATCCTATTGTGTTATAAAGAATTAAATATAGCATATAAAAATATAATATCATTTTATTACATAGCGTGATTTGGATAATTTGGTAATTATTGTAATTTGGTATTTATTCTATTACATATCATGATTTTTATGTTGCTCAATTTAGATGTTAAACTTGACTTTACTAATTTTTTTTTTTATTTTTTAATCCTTTATGGTGGACAAAGTACTCTTAATAGTTATATTAGAAGTAATCTATAATACCATTTATTTAGAGAAAAACAAAGGTTAGCCAAACAAAAATATAAAAATTTAATTCTTAGATTTTGCTAATAATTTTTTATTTGATAATATGTTTTAGGTGGATGAAATTACAATTTCTGCAAAGAAAATAACTTTAATAGATTATCAACAACAAATTTTTTTCCTAATTGGTCAAATTAATCATTGTTAAGTTTATTAATTTTCTTAGTTAACGTTTTTCGGTGTTTTGGATTTTAGGCAGAAAAAATAAGGTTTGAGAATGTTTGTTTAAATCTAAAAGAATAATTTCCAAAATTTATATTATTTTTATTGATTCATAAAATGTTATAAATAACTTTTATTAAAAAATGAATATTTTCGTTAACTTGCCTTTTGAATTTATGAGAAAAATTGTATTGTTTTATTTTGGTATAACAAAATTTATATTTATGATTTATGATTGTGCTTATATTACATTTATGATTGTTTCTATAATAAATAAAAATATGATTATGAAATACATTATTCTTTATTAAATTAGTTTAAATTGTAAAAAAAAAATTATAAAACCACCATAAATTTAAATCTAAAAGAATAATTTCCAAATGTTATATTATTTTTAATGATTCACAAAATGTTATAAATAAATTTTATTAAAAAAATGAATATTTTCATTAACTTGCCTTTTGAATTGATGAGAAAAATTGTATTGTTTTTATTTTGGTATGACAAAATTTATATTTAAGATTTATGATTGTTCTTATATTACATTTATGATTGTTTCTATAATAAATAAAAATATGATTATGAAATACATTATTCTTTATTAAATTAGTTTAAATTGTAAAAAAAAAATATATATAAAACCACCATAAAAATTACGCGCAAAGTGCGGGTTTGTGGCTAGTGTTTTAATAAAATCACTGTCTATGACGTAGGTGAACGTTAGAGTTCATGGGTATTGGACAACTAATTTTGATAGTATCTACCTTATCAAGAACTTAAATTTTATAAGTTATTGCAACATTAGAATGAAAACCCTTTTGTCAAAATTAGTTGGAAAACCAAACTCATAATTGAATTTTCAATTTACATTGTTTTCATTAATTGGTTTACACTATATATATGTTATACATGTTTTGAATTCTACAATATATATATTTTTAAAAAAAATTGTGTATAACAAACACTTGAAAACGTTTTCAAAGTCACTATCAAATACAGAAAAATTAAACAATTTTCTGGAAAATGTTTATTTGAAAAATAACTCAGTTTTAGAAAACTAGAAGGTTGAAACAAACAGTGCAATTCAAAAAAATTACTAAAAAAAAGCTATATTTCTTATGTTGACTAAAAATAATTTTATTTTAACTCATTTTTTCTGATATTACAAAACACTAAAAAACACAAAAAAACTATTTTTATACAAGGTTTTCCATTGAAACGAACATGGTGTTTATTCTTGCAATGTTTTTATTTGAATTATAGCCAAGTTTACCTTTTTCTTATTTAATTTAAATTATAATACAAATTGGAAACAATTTTCTTATGGGACCGTATATATGAATCTTCATTTAAAATGACACATTTTTTGAACATCATTACTTTTCATAATAATGTATAACCTTCCATTAAACAACGACTAATTAAAGTCAAATCAGGAAAAAAAAACTTAGATTATTAAAAAATTAGAGTCGATCTAGAACCACACATTTAAGTCATGTACACCACACCCCACGAGAGCTATCATTTGCATATTCTAGAGTCATGTGTCATGGATATAAAAAATTTGGGAAACCACTTAGGCCAAATTGGCTTAAGCAATTAAGACTATTAGTTTGGACCCAATTATATTATATTAACCACTTATTTTTGTCATTTTTATTTAATGTGAGAGTTCACTCACACTTATATATCCAATTGTCTCTCCCTCACGTGCAAGTTTTTGCTTTTCCATAAGCTTTGACCAAGTCCTACTAGCTCACTTTTACTTATAAGCTTTTCATTCACAAGTGCATCATTCATGAGTTTCATGTACACCATCCATGGAATCATGTACCAATCTCACACGCTTATTCATGAGGACTTGGCCTTCACTTCCATGTTCATGGGAAGCTCAAACCTCATTGTAATCTTAGCACTATTGGCAATACTCCTTTATTGGGCCTTTTCTAATTTTCGGGTGAGCTTGCGAGGTTGACATGTTTCCATGGATGACATAGAAGAAGCCCATAAAGCAAGGGAGAATGAGTAGGAATTGTTCTTGGCCCATAAAGAGGTAGAGACTCACACATGGAGGGGAAATTATTGGATATACACATGTTAGTGAAATCTCGCTTTAAATAATGATAAGAAAAACGAGTGGTTAATATAACATAGTTAAGCTCATATCAATTGGACTTAGGCCTTTTGAGTTCAATGTATCTCCATATGTTATATTAACTACTCAAGGTATCTCCTTAAGGTTTTATCTCACCAACAACATTATCCTTCTAAAGAGAAAACAACATGCTTATAGCCACTTAACCTTCATTGGACTTGGGATGTTCGTTGGGGGATTTGAAGGAACTGTGAGTTGTTTATGGAGATCAATGAGGGGCATGCAATTGGTGTTGTGGGATCGTTTCATTGGAGAGAGCAAGAATGTTGAAGTTGATGGGCCGAATGGATCGTTGGAAGCTTTTCTGCACAAGCTTACTAGAACAGGTGATTTCCCATGTTAATACTTCTATAGCACAGATCATGGTGATGAAATGGATTTAGAATTAATGATGGCAACGTATTGATATTTTTTAGCCTATTGAGAAATTATTTTGCGACTTTAAATATTAATAACTTTAATTGAAATTTCAGTTAGGGAAACACTTTTTTTTTTCTAGAGAGTTTTAACTTATGACATTCGCTCCAGATAATAACTCTTTATTATTAAATCAAGTCACCAATTGTTTTTTTGATGTAGGCGGGAATTGAACCCCAGATCCTTTATTCAATATCAGAGATTTTACCAAATAAACTAACTGGAACCCATAAGTAAGAAACACTTGATTTGACTATTTTCATGACAAGGTATTGATATATATTTTCTTAGCATATTCAGAAGTTGGGTTATCTAGAGATAGTCTGAGACTCTTTAAATATCAATAACTTCAATTGAAAATTTTCAGATATGGAAACACTGGATTTAACTGTTTTTGTGTGTGTTTTTAGAACATTTACGGTATGATCTGCTTTTAGTGTTAAAATGATAATGTATTTGCAATATTCCTCTATAAAACATGTTTAGTCGCCAAATGCTACCTCTTCTACTATGAAATTGCAGTGTGTTGAATGTTTATACATTAAAATGACGTGGGACTGTTGGTGCTTTTCCAGAGGAAAAATATATTGGACTTTAAATTTAATATATAATGTTGGTTCATTCCAGAAGAAAAGTCCATTGTTTTTTCAGATACCAGGCATTTACCACATGATAGATTTTAATGGAAAACCTCCGAGTCCAAAAGTGAAAATTTATGGGTCGTTTGGGGTGAACTAGGTACTAGGATAGAGTGGTGAGTGGTCATAGTCCCTGCTTGGATGATGATAAAGATGGTGCAAAGTACTTTGAGGATTTTTACCACGCTGATGCTTGGATGCCTTTAAATTGCTCTCAGCAAAATGGTGGACTTTCATATAATTTTCCAACTCTACAACAAATTGTATGGACAGTTTGGGCAGACTTCTTTAAATATTCACTTTATTTATATGATATCTAAAAGATAAACTGATAAAGCATAACATTTATTTTTAGTACACTCTTTTTGAGCTAATTAGTATAGCATTTCAGTCTAATTAGGCTCATTTGGTCCACTAAGGTCTATTTAGGTCCAATAATGTCCATTCGGTTCAAACAGACCATTTTGGTCTAGTTCAGTCCACTTGGTCAACTTTAGTCCATTTTGGTCCACTTTGGTCCATTTCAGGTTTTTTTTTTTTTTTTTTTGTAGGTTACCTTTTTAGTTTTGGACTAAAAACTAATTCCCTTAATTTTTGGATTGAAAATTATGAAATTCTATTCTTCTTTGGCCAAACATTTTAGTTTTGGGTAAAAAAATAAAAAAATAAATAGTCACTATTAGGGATATGGGCCCTAAGAATGCAATAGAAATTATAAATATTTAAAAAATTACATTAAAATTCAAGTTTAAATAATATAGGCATTATACTTATATTTGGAAAGGAAAAAAAAATCTATATTTCTAAACTTATATAATAATTTAATTTTAATGTAACAATATGTTGCATGTATTCCATGGAATGCGGCATACAGTTTTTTAAAACTTTTGGATATGCTCAAATTAATCTACCAATTATGGTATATTTTTAAAAAGGTCCTTCTAATAGCATCTTCTCCATTTAAGTAAAAAACATATTGTTAGGGTCATATTATTATGTATTGGCATATCCTTTGACAAAATGCATTTTATTTGTAATTAGGTAAATCTAATATGTGTTTAGGATATCAAGAAGTGCGTTGATAAGGCAAAACAAGTGTATCATTGAAGACATGAAGATTGAACAAAGAAACAAGTGAAAAAAAGCTGAAGTGAAGCTCGACACTAGTCTCGATACAAGCTCAACACTAGCATTTATCAAGACTTAATGAAGAATTCTCGACACAAGCTTGACACCTCTCGATCTATCGAGCTATGCAAACCCAGAATTCTCAATTTAGAATTTCGGCCTATGATAATTTGGATTGCTAGGATTTTGTTCACTAAACTCCTAGATGATATAAAAGTTTTATTTTAAAGTCATCAAAGACACAAAGACTTAGATTAGAGAACTCATATATTTTTAGAGAAGCTATTGCATTCTTGTACGTCTTAGGGTTTTGTAACCAAATGTTTCTAGATCTTCAACGAGCTTTAAATTGAAGAGCTTTGCATCCAACAACAAACATCAGTTGCTGGGAAGTCAGACACGTACTGGGATCTATGCAAAGGTAGAAGTCTCTACAATATCAAGTCCAAAGGGGTATTGGAGTGAAAGTTCAACTGTAGGTTGATATTTTGCAATAGGTCATGGTAGCAGTAAGATTTCTTATACTTGTAACCATTCGATTATTGAATAATGGATTCTTGAGAATGGTGACTTGAAATTTAATCGGTAGGGTTTTTTTCTTTGTAAGAGGTTTTCCCCATTCGACAACAAAATACTGTGTCAATTTAATTTCTACTACACCCTATTTTAATTGGTGGTTTGTGTGTGCCTCCACAATTTGCATGTAATTTGACCCAATTGATCAACTTGGATAATTGAATTAATTAACCAGTCGAGGTCAATTTATAACCCAATATATATTATAATTATATAATTTAAATTTTTTTATTAAATTACGTTTTTCACTATATATCACTATATATTGCTCCTGAATGTAAAATACACTATATTTTCTATTATACAAAACTTATAATAAAAAAAATACTTTTAAATTCACATGCACTATTTGCAATATGCAGTTCACTACTATGGCCGTTAGATTGCTTGCCATGAAGTAATTTGGCATGTTCTATGCAATACATGCTTGTTTCATTTCATTCTAAAGAAGAGAGTGCAGTTGTTAAGAGCTTCATAGGTATATGGCGTCACACAGAAGAGCATTGTATTCATATAAACATCAAGTAGCTAGCACTCTAGACTCTAGAGGCCTAATACTATCCCAGATCCTTTTTTCCCTCAATCTATAATAGAGCTTTAAACCATAAATATATTAGTGAATCCCACAAAATCATATTGGCAAAATATCATCACAAGCTAATTCATTATATTATATTCATTACTTCAACATTATGGTTCTCTGAGATTGAGCCATTAAAATGACGTAAAGCATTCATGCTCAGATGAGTTCGAGTCATCACACGGAGAGTGGTTGTGTCTACCATCATATGTTGTTATCACCATTCGACAATCCTTTGATAATTGTTCAACCCTCTTCTTCACTTGACAGTTATTATGGGTTCGTCGGCAATAATTTCTGCAATTAGCCAAATTAATTGATGCGGGAAGCGGAAATATCAAGAAGCAGAACACATCTACTTCTAGAAAATAAGAAACAAAACATATTTGCTTCTGAAAATAACCTCAAATCCATGAGAGTCCTTGAATCCACAAGGAGAAAGGATCTGAAATGCACCAGAAAATAGCGAGACAAAAAGTTTGAATTTTATTGATTGAATAATTGTTAAAAAACGTTTACAGATTTAAGGGTTTATTTAAGGGCTTCATAAAACTTGACAGACAAGAAAATATATTTTAAAATAACTTGTAATCAATACTTAACCATAACAAGAACCAAATTTGACCTAAAAAACATTAAAAAAAACCTAAAAATAAAGAAATAATAACCCTAAACCTAAAATAACAAAAATTACATATTAAATACCAAAATTAATAAATTACAATAATTAAATAGTAGATTTTCTCCTACATCATTAACTAAAGAAATTACCTTCAATCTTGTCACTTTTGGAAGAAAAAAGCAAATATTTCAGAAGTATCAACTTGCTGCTATAGCGCTCCAAATGATTCATGTCAATGATGGCAAAATTTTATAATTAATTTACTACAAAATAAATATTTACTGATCATGAGCAAGAAAAATAAAATAAATGTATGCTTGGGCACGCTAAAAAGTAAAAGAAAATGTATCATCTTTTCATTTATCATGAAATTATGCAGTTGTCATTATTTTACATTTTCATTATCTAGATCAAATATAGTGAGAAGTTTTAGAAAACCCAGCATCCCCTTTATACAAATAATACAATCATTAATTGTAATAACAATATAAGTTATTACAAACTATATCTAAAAAAACAAAGAAAGCTGCTATGCATCTTCATCTCCTAGCTAAAATGTTCTTTAGAAAAAGATTAAAAGAACTCACAAACCAAAATGGCTAGTTCCATTTGGCTATGTATTTAGCTTAATTGAAATGAAAAAAAAAAAAAAAAAAAAAAAAAATCAATGAGGCCTCTATACTATAGGTGATCAAATTTATCATGGATTTTCTTACCCATGGGTTGCCTAGTCTCATGCATGTGTAGATCTTCCTACCCATGGTTGCTTAGTACTGTATTGCGCCTTATCTTAAACATTTAATTTTTAGGATTAAGCCAAGGTAATAAGAACTTCTACGGGAGGACATACAAAGGGTAGAGAAAGACGGGTTTGAGATTCAAATTATAGCAGGAGAATCCTTAAGAGTTCAATATCGGGTTTACACCATGAACTCCAAAAATGTACTTAGATTTCACTCCAAAGCAAGAGCTCAAATGGGTGAAAATAGGTGAAGCAATAATTTCATAATTTGTATTTATTATTTATTTATTTTTACGTCCAGCCGGGATGGTGACGTGGAATTTTTGACATGTAGGATTAGCATACGTCACATGGTGGATCCTACATGGAACTTAATGGTAGAGATAATAGAGTTGGACGACATAGTGCTTTTGAAACCCAAACCAAACATCAAGGGCCAAAATGAAACTTTTGAAAACATTAGAGGCCAAAATGAAAACAAATCTAAACATTAAAGGCTAAAAGTGAACTTTAGTCTAAAAATGTACTATATTAAGGAAAATATTATGATATATAATCAGAATAATTAAACAAATATAAAATTTCACAAAACATTTGGCGATAGAATTTTAGTTGAAATATAATTTCAAAACTTAATTGATAGAGTTTTACTTATTCTAAAAACTAATAAGCCATTTTGATATTTTGAAAATCAAGTTCAATAAAAAAATAAACCATTTTAATAACAAATGAGAGTATAACCGCTTGTTATAAAGAGAGGATAATCAATTAACATTACCACGAATTTTAGTTACCAATTTATTTATGTCGCATATGATATGAAATAATTTTTATTATATTAAAATAAAAAATTATGATAGATTATCAAAAAGTTTAAAATTCACATTAAATTTTAGGATAAATTACAACTTACCCACTTGTGATTTTGCCAAAATTTAAGTTGCTTACTTGTAGTTTAAAATTTGACACTTTACTCACTTGAGGTTTGACAGAAATTTAAGTTGTCTATCTATAGTTTGAAATTCCATGATGTAAGTGTTCCGATGGATTCTTTTTTATCTTATTTGATCCTGTACTTTTATGTTTTTTGTGTTTATTTTGGGGAGAGTGACATAAAAGTCGAGCAACATTACATATTTAGTTTTTTTTTTTTTTCTTAAGAGATGAGTTATGGAAATTTAACTAAGCTAACCTCAGGTGGGTAAAGTGTCAAGTTTGTCAAATTTCAAACTACAAGTAAGCAATTTAAATTTTGGCCAAACCACAAATAAGTAAGTTTTAATTTGCCCTAAATTTTGTTTAAAATTCCTTATTTTAGAAATTAAGTGACGAATGTGTGAAGTAGGAGTTCAAGAGAATATTTGCAGTTTCTAGTATCCCCAATTTCTTTAGTCCTAATTTCTAAATATCTTTTTGTCATCAATGAAACATGAGCTAAGACGGCCGGAGCTCTGCAAAATAGGCTGCATATAATATATGTGATATCTTTTTACTAAAAGCTGTAAATTTTTGTATTTTTTTAAATCCAAATCAGAAATTCGATTAACTTGTATGATTGACGAATTTCATTAATGATTTACATTGAATTTTATTAAATTGAATGGCTTCAAAATGTAGACACCGAGGGTAGGTGTTACAGAAATTCAATTTCCAACAAAACTTAGGAATTTATTATTTTTACTTTTTATAAGTTTGATTATAAGAAGTTGAAACTTTGCCAAAAAAACAAACGAACCAATGTCCTTAGTTAAGTCATATACGAGTTGCAATCTACGGGTAACCTTTTTTCCTAGGGGAAAAAGCATTTTCATTCATCAAAAGATCTGAGCAATTTCACAATTTCCCCTTTTAACTTTAGTGCTAAACAATTTCTCCCATTATAATTTGGAAATGAGCGAATACCCTTAAACTGTTAATTAATTTGTTACATTTAATGAAATCTATTGATCCTTGGAATATTTCATACAATACAAGACATCTGGTTTAGGTGTTTTCTTTGGTGACGTTTTCAAATTTGTGTCTAAAAGAGGTATATTGTGGCGTTTTTCCCTAGCACCACTAAAGAGTAGGTATATAGCATTTTTTTAAAAAATAATTTCGCAATAGCCCAAAACAATAGTTGCGTTTTTTTAAAATGTTGAAATTGTTATATTTTTAGCAGTGTGTTCCTAGACTATAGTGACATTCTTATAACCCGCTGAAATAGTTATTAAATAGAACAATATAGTGACGTTTCTAAAACGTTGCTATATTCTAAAATAGATACATTGCCTTTAGTGACACATCTAAACTGCTGCAATAGGTCAAATTTTCCCCAAATTTGTGATCCTTCCCACAAAAATTTCCCAAAATTTTATTTCCAACACTAAGTATTTTGGTTAAGGATTTTCCCCAAATTTTTATTTGACTCTCTCTCTCTCTCTCTCTCCCCCCCCCCCTCACTCCTCTTCTCTTTCTCTCCTCACGAAGTGCAGCTGCCCACTGCCACCACCACTAGCCTACTGCCTCCCTCACTTGGTCACTCCCTCCCTCCCTCCCTCACTCACTGCTTTACAAAACCTCACAAAACCCTCTCTCTCTCTCTTTCTCCTCATGAACTCCACCCACATCCACCACGAGCTAAGCCCAACCACCACCACCCTTCCCTTCTACCTTCGTCACCCTCTTCTCCCTCTACTGCTGTCGCTGCCTCTTCTCCCTCTTTGCCACCTCTCTCTTTCTCTCCCCCTCCCCTCATGATCTCCACCCACCTTTGCTGCCACCTTCCTCCTTCCTTTAACTTTTCCCTCTCTCTTTTTCTCCTCCACTGTTGACCCTCCCTCCTTTCCTCCTTCCCTCCACTGTGACCTCCCTCCTCTCTGCTTTGGCAGCTAATTTTGACATTGTCTGGCTTCATGCATGTTATGTAAGTTTTAATTTTTGTAAAATTTAGGTTTGGATTTGGTGAAATTATATGGGTTTTGTGGTTTGTGGCTTTTCTTCTATGTGTTAATATGAGTTTATTATATTTAGTAAATTATAGTAGTTTTTTTGTGTGATTTTAGAGTCATTGTTCAATTTAGTAAATTTAAATTCTCTATTGTTGATTTGTCAGGTTTGGATGATGATGATATGTGGTTTGTTGCTGGGGATTCGTTGATTCTAATAGATCTTGGTCAAGTGGTGAATTTTTTGTTTGTTATTTATTTATTTTTTTGTGAAGTTAGTAGCAATTGAGCATTATAAATTTAAGGTTTGTTATCATTTTGTTGAAAGAGAGAGGTTTGTTATAAGTTTGTTAGAAGAGACTTTTGGATGTGTGTGTGTGTGTTTTTTTTTTGGTCGTATTGAGAGGTTTTTTGCTAGTTTGTTAAAAGAGGATTCTAGATGTGTATGTGTTTTCTTTTTGTTGTGTTGAAAGGCTTTTAGCGGCATTTTTAAAATGCCAACAAAATCTGTAAAAACGTTGTCAAGTGGACAAACTATCAAGAGTACTAAGAAAGGGATGCTAAAGCTAAGAAGCTAAGAAAGGGATGCTGAAGTGACCTAGTTGAAGAGTCAAGAGGCTTTTTTGATGGAGAAAATGACCCATTATGATAACTTGGAGGATCAATTGACCCAAATGGCTAGCATGAAGCAACTAATGCAAAATCGTTCTTTAGAAGCTAGTCGGTTATTAAATTTTAATGTTTTAAGAATGTATTTAGTGTTTACAATTTTTAATTGTGGCTACTATTATTGTGTTACTCAATGTGATATCTTTATGATTTTTTATTTATTTTAGAAACCAGCCAAGAAAGCTACTTAATTAAGTAACGGAAAATCCGACAAATAACATTTATAAAGATTCGGAGGAACAGACTCCTTCCAAACCAAAGAAGGACAAGATAACCTAGCTCTCTTAGCTAAGGCATCCACTAAAGCATTACCTTGCCTACACACATGAGAGAAAGAAAAGCTCTGAAACGAGTTTACAAACAATAAAATGTCATGAATAATATGTCCACAAGACGAATGAGTAAAAAGTCTATAATTCATAACTTGAATGGAAGATGCTGAATCACCCTCAAAGACCACATTATGAAGGCCAAGTTCCTGAACAAACAGAATCGCACGTCTAGCTGCCAAGGTCTCAAGAGTAAAAACTGAATTGGGCACGAGGATTTTCTCTGCCATAGCTACAACAACCTCTCCATGCTCATTTCGAACAGCCACTCCAATACTTGCTACACTTATATCCTCAAAAATGGCCCCATCAAAGTTTGCCTTCACAAAACCCGTATCAAGAGGTTTCCATCGAGATCGCTGTGCACGAACTTTCTTACTGGGACAACACCGAACCTGCTGAAACTCCTGCACATGACATCACGCTACACCAGCCACTTGATTCAACGGCCAGACTACCTCACCAATTCGTATCTTGTTTCGGCAATTCCAAAGAGCCCAGCAAACCATCGCAAAAACTTTAGAATTTAGTGAGGAACAGACCACCAACTCAAGCAAGTCCCTAAACAAACTGACCCTGGTAAATTCAGAGGGTAGAGCTGGGAAATAGGAGCACCACACAGAACATACAGCCTCACAAGACTAGAGGGCATGAAGAACTGATTCCTCCCCTACATGACAATGATTACACGCCGAGGATGGAACAATTTTTCGCTTACATAAATTAAGCATAGTCGGAATAGAATCCGTACAAGCACGCCAAAGGAAAATTTTCACCTTGTTTGGAATATTCAACTTCCAAAGGCTGTTCCAAAACTTTCTTTGCCCATCTATATCCAAGGATGAAGCCATCTCATTACCATGCGACTCACATAGCAAGTGGTACTTGGAGTGAACCTGAAACATACCAGTCCATGAATGAGGCCATACCAAAAAGTTCCGCTGGGCAGAGAGGCATACCAGAATAGATTTTATTAACTGTGCTTCAGAGGGAATGAAAATCAAATCCACCAGAGCTGAGTTCCACCACCAAGAGTCTCTATCAATCAGCTGGTCCACTGTAGCTTCTTCAGACAAGATATAAACAGGAGAAAGAACTCTACCTAATTGGGCACCAAGCAGCCAAGAGTCTTTAAAAATCTTTACCGAGGAGCCATCACCTATCCGCCATCGAGCACCAAACAAAACCACCTTGCGGGCTTTGAGAATACTCCTCCAAGCATACAACCCCGAACCTATCTTGGCATCAAAAATGGTACCCGTAGGGAAATATTTAGCTTTAAACACCCTATAAACTAAGGAATCAGTGTCATGAACCAATCTCCAAACCTGTTTTGCTAACATCGCCTCATTAAACTTACCCAACTCTCGAAAACCAAGGCCCCCTTTTGATTTTGGTTTACATAAGATTTCCCACTTCTTCCAATGTATTTTCCTACGATCACCCCGTTGGCCCCATCAAAATTTTCGAATCATAGCTTCGATATCATTACATAATCCAACAAGAAGTTTAAAACAACTCATTGCAAAAGTTAGAATAGCTTGCACAACCACTTTCAACAGCACCTCCCTACCCGCTTGAGAGAGTAATTTCTCCTTCCACCCCTGAAGCTTACCCCAGACCCTCTCCTTAATATAATTAAGGCTAGCCCTTCTATTCTTCCCTACCATAGCCGGGAGCCCTAAATAGTGTTCAAATTCCTTAATCTCAGGAACACCAAGCAAATTTTTAATGGCATTTCTTGACACAGGAGAAACAGACCGTCCAAAAAATAGAGTGGTCTTACCCTGATTAATCTTTTAACCCGAAGCAAGTTCATACTTCCACAAGATATTTTGAATAGTCCGAATCTCCCTAAGTTCTGCTCTACAAAAAAGGAGAGTATCATCTGCAAAAAATAAGTGAGATATCTGAGGGCCATTACGACAAAGGGAAAAGCCTCTAATATCACCCACTCCCACAACTTGCTCGATTAAGCCGTTAAGACCTTCAGACACCAAAAGGAATAGATATGGAGATAAAGGATCGCGCTGTCTAAGTCCCCTAGTAGGTTTAATGTCACCATGAGGTTCCCCATTCACTAGGATAGAGTAAGAAATAGAACTTATACAACCATAAATTAACTGGATCCAACGGTCTTCAAAACCCATCTTCGCCATAAGCCTACACAAAAAATTCCATTCTACACGGTCATATGCCTTACTCATATCAAGTTTCATAGCCATAAAACCCGATTTGCCCACCCTCTTATGCTTCATATGATGGAGAGATTCAAAGCCACAAGAATATTATCAGAAATTGCCTTATCTGACTGGAAGGCACTTTGAGACTCAGAAATAATATCCGGTAACAACTTCTTTAGCCTGTTTGCCAAAACCTTAGACACAAGCTTATACATGATATTACATAAGGCAATAGGGCGAAACTCAGTTACTTGCTTGGGGCATTTTGCTTTAGGAATCAAAGTAATATAAGTATGGTTAAAAGATGGACAAATAATACCTGAATTAAGCCATGTCAACACCGCTTTTGCCACATCCCCACCAATCTTATTCCAGTAATGTTGGTAAAAAATAGGAGGCAATCCGTCAGGTCTAGGAGCCTTTAAAGGCGCCATTTGCTTCAAAGCCACATCAACCTCACTTTTTGTGAATTCAGCTAACAAACCATGGTTCATCTCTTGAGTCACAACCCGTGGAGTAGCAACCAGTACTTCATCCATGTGGCCAATATCAGGATCATCAGACCGGAATAAGGAAGTAAAATAATTCACAAACAAAGGCGCTATCTGATGCTCCCCTTCACACCACCTGCCATCATCCCTTTGAAGTTTCAAGATCTCATTCCTCCTAAAATGATGCGAGGCCCTACTATGGAAAAAATTTGAGTTTTGATTGCCATCCTTTAACCAAGCAGTCTTTGCCCTTTGCTTTCATAATTTTTCTTCTTGCACCAATAGTGTCCGCAACTCCTCCTTAAAAGATAAAACCAGATCCATTTGACCTCTCCCATTATTCACGGCCTTTGATTCAGCCTCCCTTAAATTTATTAGCTACTCTTAATTTGTATTCAGGGTGGTTTCGGTTTAGATCAACAATCTCCAACTCCTCATAGATTGCAAGCTTCATCCCATCAAGAAACTAGCTTCTAGAGGTAAACGCAGTTTTTTAAGGACTACATAGACTATTACATAGTTGTTTTGAGCAACCATATTTATTTTGGAAGTATTGTATCTATTAAACAAAATGACATGTTTTTTGTAATATTGTCATAGTTTGGGTGGTTGTTTTTATTGTGTAGGTAGACAAGTGTTTTCTTAAATTCAAGACGATACTTTTGACATGTTTTATGTATTGGTACTAAATATATATGTATTTGAATCTATGGATAATATGTGTTAGTTTGTACATTTTTTATTGTGGAATATTGGTGATCAATAGGTCTATTTGATCTATTACAAGCTTGTGTTAGATATTGTGGTATTTATGAGTAGACTTTTATAGTCTTTTTATATGATAAAAATGAAAAAAAAAAAATATATATATATATATATATATATATATATATATATATATATATGAGCATGTTTTATTGGTGTTTTGAAAATGTTGCTAAAGCATTTTTCCTCTTGCTTTTTAGCGATGTTTTTAAAACACTGCTATAGGATAGATTATTTGTGGCATTTTAAAAACGTCACTAAAAAGCATGATGACAAATGATTTAGTGTCATTTTCAAAACACCACTATAAGAATGATTATTTGTAGCATTTTAAAAATGTTGCTAAAAAGCAAGAGGGCACATGCTTTAGTGATGTTTTAAAAACGCTGCCATAGGATTGATTATTTGTGGTGTTTTATGAACATCGCATTTTCCTAAATAAAGGACAAAAAAGGCATACTATTTAGTGACGCTTTTTAAAATGTCACTAAAGGTTTTCAAATGCTGTTAAAGGGTTATATATGGTGTCGTTTTTAAAAAGTCACAATAGACCTATTACGACGGAACTATAGTGATGTTTTTTACAATTGCAATAGAAAACGAAACGATAGACCTTTTGTGTCTACAACGACTTTTTCTGGCTTATTGCGACATTTTACCAATGCTGCCTAAACCCAAGGTTTTGTAGTGACAATGAGATTACAAAAATACCTTCCTTAATTTAATAAACACCCCAAAACACATTTATTTCCAAATCACTAATCTAAAAGAAATAATAAAGGGAACCAAAAAGCATATTAGTTAATATATTTGTTTTTCAATTTTCTAGTTTTTTTCTTTTTTCCTCTTCCATCAATTTCTCATTTTCCATTTGAATTTCTAGCAAATAAACACACACAAGTCCAATAAATCACATGACAAATGAAGGTCATAAAATTAGGAAACAAAGATGAACTATATTATAGAGAGAGAAAAGAGAAACAATAGAGTGACAGGTGAGTAGATATTTGTCCCTCTAGTAATTAATAGGTTTCAGCAAATACCATGGTCTCAATGTCTACATTGCCTTTACTAAGAATATTAATACGAGAGATGTTAACAGATATCCTAAGGGCATTGGTTTATAAAATATTATTAGAAACTTTTTCAGAGAAAAGAAAAAAGTAATTATTTTTTTTATAGCTTTTTATATTTGCCATAAAAGTAGTATAAAAAATTTTCTAATTAAAATAGTTAACTAAAAAATACCATAAGGGAACCTGTTAACTAGACTCTATTAATATAGAGTCTTGCTTTGCACCTTGACTAAATCTCTAGAACTTTGGTAATTTGTTGGGTAATAGTAAACCTAAATTCATAGGAACTATTTGAGGGTTCTAAGAGAGAAAATTAACAAAACCAAGCTAGATATACATTTAAAAAAAAATGAAAATTAAAAAGAGAGAAGTATTGATGAAATTAAAGAATGAAGGATGAGATTTTTGATATGTGTTTTGAAATGCTTATTAAGAAGGTGAATTAATTTTTTTTTTTTTGAGTAGTTATTTGAAAAATGGAGGTATTTCGGCGAGTTTGTAAACTTAGGGGGGTATTTTAGTAATTTTACTATGTAATATTCCAAGAATCAAAAAGATTCGATCAAATCTACTCATTTCCAAAATATAAAAAGAGAAATTATTCAATTATAAAATTTAGAGGAGACTTGTGAATTAAGGAAAAGTGTTTTTTTAATTTTTTTTTTCTTTCTAATGTTTATCTCTATGAAAGTCTTTATTTGGTACAATCTCTAAAATAAGAAATAGGGTAAACAATCAATTAGCTACTAGTTTTATGAAATCTCTCTTCCCTATAAAAAAAAGACCTGCAATTGAAGTAGGAATACCAAGCTTTCTCACATACAGAAACTAGAAATATTGCTCATCATAATTCATGAATGAAAGCAATGTCAACCTATCTTCCTGAGGAGTTGCTGGTGCATATATTGTCATGGCTGCCCCCAAAATCTCTCATACAATTCAAGACTGTTTGCAAAACTTGGCTTTCTCTCATTGGGAACCCAGATTTTCACTCCAAAAATCTTATCAACCACTCGATTCTTAGCACCCCTCAAAACCAACTACTCCTTTTCAAAGGCATAGATAAATCTCGTATTCAAACAGAAGTTTGTTCATTTCTCTTTCATGAAAACCTTGAATGCGTGCCAACTCAGACTCCTAGTCCTATATATCTACCTTATACTTGTGTCAAAATTGTTGCTTCCTGCAATGGTTTTCTCTGTCTTTACTATGACTTAGGCTTTGACATTATTATGTGGAATCCTTCCACATTAGATGTCAAGGCTACGAGTTTTGTGTCCCATTATCCCATTTGGTCTATCACAAGTGATCGTGTTGGGTTCGGTTTTGACGCTAGATCCAATGACTTTAAGTTGGTGAGAATTCTTACTTCCGAGTTATGGCTTCCAAATCAAGAGATAAAGCAGGAAATTCAGGTGTATGGCTTAAACCGTGGTTCTCTAAAGGAGCTTTTTGTCGATCTACCATATGGCTTTTTAAATCAAAAGAAATCGACACTTTATAGAGATGGTGTTTTTTATTGGTATGCAGATTCTGGTGGTCGCGACAATGTCCTCAATGATGAGATTGTTGCATTCAATATGAGCGAAGAGACTTTCTGCACGACACTGGTGCCAAATGAATACCATGTTAGGAACAATGGGAACTACCGCCATAAGTGGTGGTGGTGGAGGCTGGTTACGGAGTTAAGACATTGCTTTGCTATGATATTCTTCCCTTCTAAAGAGCAAACAACATTCATTGATATATGGGTGCTGCTTGAATTTGGTGTTACTGAGTCTTGGATCAAGCTCTTTAGCATTGGACCTACAATGGATTTGGGGCATCCTTTGGGATTTTGGAGGAATGGTAATTTGTTCATGGAAAACAAAGAAGGGCACCTTGTACTATGGGATCCCATCACTGGAAAGTTTAAGGATCTTAAAATTGATAAGCCAAATAGATTTTTGGAATTTTTTACATACAAGCCAAGTAGAAGAGGTGATTACATAAATGGTGCATCTATGCATGTATTATGGCAAAGAAACGGATATAAAATAATTAGAAGGTATTATATTTTATAACCTTAGTACTTAGAGTTTTGGTTATCTAGAGTTATTTGAGGCTCTTAATATTAATAATAACTTATATTGATTTTTTTTTTCCAGATTTGATAGCAGAATAGTACCTATGGGGCTTTCTCGAGGATGATTACCCTTTATCACTAGGTTAAAGCAACAATCAGTTTTTGATATAGGCGATGTTTGAAATCAAATTTCTTATTCAACAAAAATTGAAAATTAAAGGAAAGTGAGAAGGGAGAACCATGAAGTAGCAAAGAGAACTTGGAAGGAGGTTCCTGATCGAATATCGAAGGAGAGGTTACATCTTTCGTATATCCAGTTAGAACCCGATTCATTGTTTGGTTCGATGACAAGAAATTTAATCAACTGAGTTAACTAGCTCATATTTTAGTTGAAATTTCTATTATGGAAACATTTATATTTCAATGTTGTTGGTTTTTTAAGATGATTTTGATATTACAAAGTTTTTGGTTAATAACAGTCTAGTTTATTAATTCGCAATAATCCTAACTTTTTCTAGAGTTTTTGCCTATTGTATCTAAAACCACATACTTAATACTTTGGTTGTTTCTATGTTAATATTTAAAATGAGTTATTTTACAAAAAATATTTTCTATAAAACTATCTCATATTTCTATGTTTAGTAGCAACTTTAACTGAGTTGGAAAATAATCTTGTCATGCCCCAAACCCAAAAGGGTCCAAAGCATGAAAAAAACATCTCAAAGGTACCTGTAGATTTATCATTTTTGACAATTCAATTCAAATAATTCATGTCAAGTACCAACATCAAGAATTATCATAATAATTTCATTTACAATATTCCTAAAGTAAGCCAAAGCTCTATACAATAATTACAATGACCATTGGCCACGAAAGAATGGAAGTCTGAATAAATATAATTACATATCATAAACTTATCCCATCAGTGGAAATAAAGTCATAACCACTATTAGATACAAAAGAATAAGTCAAGCCTACTATAGGATGTACATCTAAATATCTCCATCACAAAAGTCCAGCCTCCATCGGTAGTTGCTCTAACTACTGCTAGCCACAAAAAAAAACCTATCTTAAAACGATCATTGCCTAGTCTGAAAATTTTGTAAAAGAATGGGATGAGACAGAGCCTAGGAAGTAGAATAATTAATGGGGGAATGATAAATGCAAGTTTCATGATGATGAATAGTTTACAAAGCATGTTATAATTTGAGAATTTCAAAATAATTTCTACAAAACCATTTCCAAAAATAATATGACAAGAATGATTATAATGATACGGCACAAAACTTCTCAAATTGCTCGCATGAAACTACATACCATGTTTTGTGAGCAATAACAATACAATTCCAAATCCAAGGCACATGACAATGCCGTCACAAAGATGGAACTAATCTGCCGTCACAAAGACGGAACTCATCACTGACACATAGCTGGAATTAAATATGCTGTCACAAAGATGAAACTTAATAACCATCACAAAGACAAGTGCTAAGATACCGATGTTACACAGACTATAGTATCTAGCTAGATACTCACCGGGTAATCATATGTTACAGCACATGGGTAGAACATAAAGAGCTCACAAATTACCTTTAATTCAAAATACGTAATTCACTTCCAAGTAGTTTCATAAAATATTTGGATACCCAAGATATTCACAAGGTTCTCAAAGCCTTCAACTCATTTCTTGTCAAAAAGATTTTGTATTAACTTCCAAAATAACAAAGATCAAGATAAAGCATCTTTATATTTTGCAAATAATGCAATAAATCCATAAAATCCATTCTCAAGAATTTAATCAAAGATGCTAGTCTTTTCCATGCTAACAAATCATGCATTTCCCAATATATATTACCAAATATGATGCACTATTCATAAATAGTCATACAAAATAGGGTCACAACATGATACTTTTTAAGAAAACATAGTTCCACAAATAATTTTCCAAAATGTGTTTAACCCAAAAACAATGTTTATGCAATATGGTTATTTTCCAAAAATCCCATTAAAAAGCTACTTACCTCGCAACCCGCAAAAGCCTAATTTTCCAAGCTCCAAATGAATTTAGCTAAAAACTAAACAAGACCAAGCAAACCTATCACAATAAGCATTAAGCTTGACATTGCATCTAGCTATGAATTAGAGATTGCTAACCAAGCAATTAATTAGGCAAGCCTAGTATTTAACCTCACAAATAATGTATTCCACTTCCAAAATTTCTCAACAAATTAATTTACAAGGCATAGGCTCCAATTTATAAAATTATCCCATTCAATATCATCTTCCTAATACTAAAAATCTTAAGAATTTATGAGTAGCTTCCATGAGATTTACACAACATCATCAAGAGACCCATGAAACCAAAATCACAATATCCACCAACATAAACCATTTAAATCTTTTACTAGCTCCAAATAAACTCAATAAAAATTATATTCACCATCTTTTTCACATTAAAAAGCCAAGACCCTCAAATCTTCGCCACTTAGATAGCCACCGTTGTAAAAACTATAAACCCACTCATTAAATAATTCGACCGAGACCAAACCCATATAATTAAACACATGGATATCACTTCCAAAGCTCATAAATCACTTAAATATTATTATCAAAGCTTAGAT
Organism: Quercus agrifolia; assembly: GCA_029955455.1. Classification (NCBI taxonomy): domain Eukaryota; kingdom Viridiplantae; phylum Streptophyta; class Magnoliopsida; order Fagales; family Fagaceae; genus Quercus; species Quercus agrifolia. Next base: position 56,715,230 of record JARQAD010000003.1, on the reverse strand, counting down.
TAAAAGAACCTCAAGCAAAAGCATAAAACCCACAAAAAGATTAGGAATTTTTACCTCAAATAATAGAGATGAGTGAGCCTTAGCTTTTTCCTATGGAGTTTTCCAATAAACCTTGTTGGAAAAATGACGGTGGAGGTTGTGGTGAAGTGTGTGTACCAGTGGGAGAGTGAGGGAGTGTGAAAGAGGAGTGTTGTGTGAAAAGAAAATAAAAGAGAGCAAAGTGAGAGGTAGAGAAATGGCCAACCAAAGTGTGTGAGGCAGATATTTTGTAAGGATATGTGGTGGGGAACAAATGCATAGGTGGGGCACGTGTGACTCTATAAAGTCTAATCCCTCTTTTTTTTGGTTATAAAGGGTTGGGGTGTTACAAATCTCCCAACCTTCCTTATTTATCTTTCCGTGAGATAGAGTTGTTAAAAAAAAAAAAAAACCACTTTGTTTGTTTAGTTAGAAAACCTTATATAAAGATAGTTTTCCAGGTTTTCGGTATTTGGTAGTAAATAAAAATTTTGATCAAAGGAAAACCATACTTGATCAACAGAATTGTCCATAAAATATACAACTTATTTTTTAAAGACTGCTTTCCACTAAATTACTTAGGAAAACAAACTCTTATCACACCCTATGTGAAAAACTTCTTATAAATTATCTCCTTTTTCTCGAATGCAATCATAGTAAGCTTTCTTTTGCCTCTTTTCTTTACTTTTCTTAATCGCTCTTCTCTCGCCTACACTCTTTCTCTTTTCTTCAATTACATTTGATTGATCTATTTTCTCTCATTCTCATTTTGTTAGTCTTCTCTCCCTCTTTACTCCTCTCTCTGATCTCACTTGCTCTATCTTTCCCCTCTGTATGATTAATTCACTCTCCAGATATTGTCTGTCACATTGGGGATGAATAATGAGGAAGAATCTTAGAAAAACAAGGATTGTTGTTTTCAAGTGTAAGATTACCAAGGATTGTTCAGTATTAAGAGACTATGCCTAGAACATTAGTTACAATTGGCATAGACCCTAAAACGAGGGCTATAGTCGCATTTTGGATTATTCAGTATTAAGAGGACTATGCCTAGAACATTAGTTACAATTGGCATAGACCCTAAAACGAGGGCTATAACCACGTTTCTAAAACGAAGCTATAGACTTAACCTATAGCCGCATTTTTGAAACGTGGCTATAGGTCAACCCTTTAAACGCGGCTACAGGCCCTATCCAAAAAAAATTGCAACTAAAAACACTTACAAACGCGATTATAGACTTAACCTATAGCCGCATTTTAAAAACGCGACTATAGGTTAAGTCTATGGCCGCGTTTCTCTGTAGCTGCGTTTCTTAGAAACATGGCTATAGGTCAGCTATAGCTGCATTTTTTGTAAAGACGGCTATATCTCGCGTTTTTTTTAGTGACACAACAATTTAATGGACAATATAGTGACGAGAAAAATAAAAGTTATTCCTTTATATGTGTGGTGCATTTAGATTGAGTGGTTGCTAATTTTTTTCTTTTAATTTTCAAAATTTTTGGAGGTCATTGAACTCCTAAACTCTAGGGTCTTAGTCACTTTATCATTTTCTAATAAAAAAGCAACAATTTTCTATTAAAATCACTGTCTATGAGGAAGATGAAGCTTAGAGTTCATGGATATTGGACAACTAATTTTGATAGTATCTACCTTATCAAGAACTTAAATTTTATAAATTATTGCAACATTAGAACAAAAACCCTATTGTCAATATTAGTTGGAAAACCAAACTCATACTTGAATTTTCAATTTACATTGTTTTCGTTAATTGGTTTACACAATATATATGTTATAAATGTTTTGAATTCTACAAAATATACTTTTTAAAAAAAATTGTGGGTAGCAAACACTAGAAAACATTTTCAAAGTCACTATCAAAGATAGGAAAATGAGATAGTTTTCTAGTAAATATTTCTTTAAAAAATGACTCATTTTTAGAAAACTAGAAGGTTGAAACAAGCAAAGCAGTTCAAAACAGTCTCTAAAAAAGAAACTATAATTCTTATGTTGACTAAAGATAGTTTTCTTTCGACTCATTTTTCCATTGAAACAAATATGGCGTTTATTCTTGCAAGAGTTTTATTTGAATTATAGCCATGTTTACAAATCAAAAAAAAAAAAAAAACTTAAATTATTAAAAAATTAGAGTCAATCTAGAACTACACATTTAAGTCATGTACACCACACCCTAGGAGAGCTATCATATGCATATTCTAGATTCATGTGTCAAGGATATAAAGAATTGGGGACACCACTTAACCCAAGAGGCTTAAGCAATTAAGCCTATTAGCTTGGACCCAACTATATTATACTAACCAATCATTCTTGTCATTTTTATTCAATGTGAGACTTCACTCACACTTATATACCCAACTGTCTCTCCTTCACGTGTAAGTCTTTGCCTCTCTATAAGTTTTGACTAAGTCCTACTAGCTCACCTTTACTTATGAGCTTTTCCTTCACAAGTGCATCATCCATGAGCTTCTTGTTCACCATCCATAGAATCACACGCCAACCTCACATGCTCATTCATGAAAACGTGGCCTACACTTCCATGTTCATAGGAAACTTGCACTACACTATAATCTTAGCACCATTGACAATACTCCTTTATCAGGAATTTTCTAATTTTCAAGATTGTTTATGTTGGTCCTTTCGGTTTGCTTTGTCCCTGCTAGGAAAAAGACCTTGAACACCTCGTCACATTTGTCGCAAACCAACCTAATAAAAATTGGGTGCATGTATTTTGAGCCCTTCCATAAATGGAGCAAAGATGGGTCCCTTTTTGAAATTGGAGAGAGGATGGTATATTGCACAAAGAAAGCCCATAATCTCATACAAATAATTTTGGAGAAAAAAAAAAGAAAAAAAGAAAAAAGAAAAAAAAGGAGTGTTGCTAATGGTGCTAAATAATGGTGTGAAACGAGGTTTTAATGTTTAGAATCATATATTATTTGTGTTGGCAAACCAAGAACAAAACATGTCTAGTTCATGTTTTAAGCAATGCTTAAAGGTGTAGGTTTCAAACTTCAAGTTCAGCTAATTGCAAATAAAGGGAGTCATTTTCTGCCTTACTCAATTGATCCAGAATTAGGCTTGATCGATTGAAAATCGCAGAAATCAAATCCTATAGAAGTTTTATACAAGGTCTAAGCCCACAAAAATGTTTAAGGTTTCATTCCAACTTATACACATAAAAAAGGGAAACCCTATCTATGTTTTAGGGAACTTTGGAAGACTTGTGTGTTACTCTTTGTGAGATCTAAGAGGTTTTGTACATTCTAACTACACAAGAATCTACTAGAGCAAGATCTACAATCAAGTGGTGGTAGAACCTAGGTGCTGCTACAATATCATTACTAATGGTGATCTACCTTTGAGTGGGATCCCAAAGTCACAAGCAAGGGTGTTTGTGTTGCTGTAAATCTAAGAAGAGGAGTTAGTGGATTCAGAGCTTGCATGTTGTCATGTCAGTAAGTTACTACATGAGGTAGCAATAGATTTAAGGTTAAATCTTTTGTAAAAACTTCGATTCTCTTATAGTGGATTTACTTTACCTTGAGGATAGCTAGGTCAAATCCTCCCTGGGTTTTTACCTTGAAACGATTCATTTCATTGGTTTTCCTGGGTCATCACATCGTGGTGTTATTTACTTTTCCGCATTTGTGCAAGGTATGATATATGCTTGTTTAACCTAAATTTGAATAATAAAACTAAATATAAACTTGGTTAATTAATTAGGTTAAACAGTCTGGTTTAAGGGGCCTAAACAAACAAACAACGTGGACGTGCAAAGTTCCCTTGAATGAGCGTGCGAGGTTGACATTTTTCCATGGATGATATAGAAGAAGCCCATAAGACAAGGGGGAACAAGTAGGATTTGTTCTTGGACCACAAATAGGTCTTGAAGCTCACAGAGAGGCAGAAACTCACACATGGAAGGGAAATTGTTGAGTATACACATATTAGTGGGTATGGTCTCACATAAATTTAGGCACATAGTGCAAAATTAAATTCTAATTTCAAATTCTAATTAAACTTTCTCTAAACTTTATCTATTAATATATGAGATGGGTAAGTTACATCTGGTGTAACTCTTGTAACTCTAAAGAGTTACACTTTTTTTATACCATTAGATTTAAGTTGATCCAACAGTAAAAATAAAAAAAATAAAAAATAAAAAAAACCCTCATTAATGCTAATATTCTAATTGATTTCATTTATTATCTCTTATTTAATACATTTCATACTTATTTCTAAACCCAAAAAAAATTATTTGTCTGAGTCTCTCTCCACTGCACGTCTCTCTCTTTCTCTTTTGCACGTTTTTCTTTGAATAACGATAAGAAAAATGAGTGGATAATATAATATAGTTAAGCTCATATTCATTGGGTTTAAACTTATTAAGTGTGTCTCTATATGTTATATTAACTACTCAAGGTATCTCCTTAATGGGACAAAATTGGTCTTTGCCCTTTTTAAAAAAACAATCCAGCATTTTGTCCTTTTTCCCAAACTAATTAGGGAAATGTCTCTCTTTTGAAACTCGATTTTCTCAAAATCGAGTTAAGCCCTATAGTGGCGTTTTTAAGGAGCATTTAGTGACGTTTTAAGAACCTGTAGTGGCGTTTTGTAACTCGATCTCCATGAAGTCAAGTTATAGGTTAAAAAAAGGAAAAAAAAATTGCATGTAACTCGACTTCATGGAGATCGAGTTACAAAACACCACTATAGGTCCTTAAAATGTCACTATAAGCTCCTTAAAACGCCACTATAGGGCTCCAATTTTTTTTTTTTTTTTTATAACTCGATTTTGAGAAAATCAAGTTTTAAAAAATGGGCATTTCCCTAATTAGTTTGGGAAATGAGACAAAATGCTGGATTTTTTTTTTTTTTTTTTTTGAAAGGGGCATTTGCCCATTTTCTCCCTCCTTAATGTTTTATCTCACCAACAATATTATCCTTCTAAAGAGAAAACAACATGCTTATAGCCACTTGACCTTCATTGGACTTGGGATGTTCGTTGGGTTTTGAAGGAACGGTGAGTTGTTTATGGAGAGCGAAGAGGGGCATGCAATTGTTGTTATGGCCGGATCCTTTCATTGGAAAGAGCAAGAATGTTGAAGTTGATGGGCCGAATGGATCGTTGGAAGTTTTTCTGTACAAGCTAACTAGAAGAGGTGATTTCCCATGTTAATACTTCTATAGCACAGATCATGGTGATGAAATGGATTTAGAATTAATAATGGCAAGGTATTGATATTTTTTACCCAATTGAGAAGTTTGGTATCGTAGAGAAATTCTTTGACTTTAATATTGATAACTTTAATTGAAATTCTTTTTTTTTTTTTTTTTTTTTGGGCAAATAAAGGATAGCATGTTTTATAGAGGAATATTGCGATTTCATAATAGAATAGGTAGCATTTGGCGACATAACATGTTTTATAGAGGAATATTGCAAATACATTATCATTTTAAAACTAAAAGCGGATCATACCATTTATTTATTTATTTTTTATTGAGAATACCATCGATTGGGCTGCCTCCTGCGGTAACGGGCTGGGCTGCCTCCTGCGGTGGTAGGCCCTAATGTTTCTGAGTAAGGGAGCTGGGGCCGGTCCAATTGCAACTCAACTTGGGCCGGTTTGTGCACAAACTTATACCACGCCTGCTAGGAGCAAATTTGTTGGCAAGCAGAATCGTAGCAGACAAGCTACGACAGGCTAGACTGTTGCAGAAGTTATGGCAGGCTAGACTGTTGCAGACAAGTTAGGGCAGGCAGATAATAATGACTAAAAAACAGAGTATTCTTTTTATCTAAACAAACTGCTTGGTATTTCCAGTTAGTAAAATATGATTATCGTCACAATGATACCAATCATTAAGGAAAATAAAGAGAGTAACTCTGATTAATTTTGAATAGACAAAATATTAAGTTATAAAATTCTGTCTGCCGCAGCAAGTCCAAAGAGGGGAGAACGCCTCTTCTCAATGCAAATAATCCCCCAGGAAGAATCCTGCTATGGGAATTAATGGCTTTGAGGGAGTCGGCCCTGAATGGTTATAGTCCCACTGGGGAAAGCTCTCGTTTGCATTCTTTGGAGGAAAGGTGAGATTTTGAAGGGGGAGAGAGGGAAGCCGATCTATTGGTGCATGCTCTTTCGAACTAACTCTCTCCTTTCTTTCTTAGTTTTCTTTCCTTTTTTCTCTCTTTTCGTTCTAATCTTTTTTTCTTCTCTTCTTACTCTGTTTTTTTTTCTTGTTAATTCGTCGTGAAAAATCCCCTGTTTTTCGATCCCACATACAGGGCACGGCAAGGGCCTCTTTATAGTGCCTGCCGTGACCAGTGTTTTACTGTTTTGCCCCTTAACCGCCTTTGTCTGGTCTGGGTATGCCTGCCAATCGTACAAAACCCCTGCCAGACAGAGGCGGATCCATTTTGTCCATTCTGTGCGCCGCAGACTCATTTTGTCCTTCTGCGTGCCGCGGCCTTTCCTGTCACGATGTTAATTTCCTCTCTCCTCACACTCAGAGCATGCACTCAATGGTTCCCTCTCAAATTGCCTCTTTTGGGTGGTCTATCATCCCAGCAGGACGTACCTCTCAAAAGAGGCTTGAGCAGGGGCCGAAAATAGATCCTTTCCCCTCTCCCCACCACCAAACCACACCCCCTTTACCTCTTACCTCTGGCCCATGGCCCCACCATGTCCTATATTGGCTGGGTACAGGCTGGTGGCGCCTGGGCCTTGCGCGTGCTTCCCTCTTAAATTTGTCCAAGAGGCTTCCTGCTGCTCATGTGTCTGCAGTGACCTGGAGACTTTCCTTCTGCGTTTTTCTGGCCTTTTATGTGGGCTTTCTTTTGGTCCTTTGCTTCAATTAGAAACTGGGCTTCGTATGATGATGGGCTTTATATTTCTTGTGCCTACCTTTTGTTTTTCTTTGCTGCCTGCCGTGTTGGCTTATAGTTCCTGCTGTAATGACTCAATCCTGCTAGGCCCCTTTTTGGGCCGGCCGTTTTATTCCTTTTCTCAGTGGCCTACCATAGGCACTGTTTTGTTTCCTTTTGTTCATGGGCTCCTATGTCCCTTTGTTTTCTTCTTTTGGGCATCCACGGCCCATTTGCTAATTCTCTCGGGCTTCCTTGGCCTGTTTGCTAATTCCACACTCCCATGGGCTTTGTTACTAACTTCATTGGGCTTCCCCGGCCCAATAACCTTATCCTTATCTTTGGGTTTTATGGGCCTGCCATAAATCCCTTACTTTTTTAGTTTACATTACCTTGGGCCTGCAGCGACCCTTTCTCACTTTTCTAACTCATATTCTGCCCATGGGATGCTATTTCTTTCTTTCCTGGCTTCTTTGAGCCCGTTTACCTTTTCAAGGCCTAAGTATACATTGTTGGGCCAGTGACTCATTATTCCTGCCATTTTCCATTGATGGGGTCCATCAAGTCCCTACCATCTATTTGAGTCAGGCGATAATATCCGCTTTGATGCGCTTCTCTTATCACAAGGGATCCTTCCCATTTTGGTGCAAACTTAGATGGTCCTGCCAGACCTCGCCTGACATAATCTGCCACTTTTAGCACTAGTTGTCCTTCCGCAAACACTCGCTCCTTGGTCATCCTGCTGTAGGCTTCAGTCATCTTCTGCCTGTATCTGCGGCTGCGCTCCTGGGCTTCTTCCCTCTTTTCATCAAGTTCTTCCAGGTTCTCAAGCCTTTCTACTGCGAAGACCCCTTCCTCTTTTTCCTTTTCCTGCATCTACATGACCCTTAAGGATGGTGTCATTATTTCTGCTGGACTCACTACTTCAGTTCCGTAGACTAAGGAGAAAGGTGAAAAGCCCGTGGCTGACTTTGGTGACTTTCGGTATGCCCAGAGAGCATCTGGCAGGTGCATTGCCCATCCTCCCGCATACTCTTGGCTCATTTTGCTGATGATTTTTATGAGAATTTTGTTTGTCGCCTCCGCCTGCCCGTTCCCTTGAGGATAATAGGGTGATGATCTGTGGTGCTTGACTTGGTAGAACTCAAGCATTCTTCTTACATCGCTGTTGACAAACGGTGTGCCGTTGTCGCTGATGATCCTGTGGGGCACTCCAAACCTCACAATTATATTTTCTTTGATGAAGTTTGCCACTGCTCTGCCTGTGGCCTTGCGGAGTGGTATCGCCTCCGCCCACTTGGTAAAATATTCTGTAGCTACTAATATCCAAATGTACCCACGCGATGGCGGGTTGACTGGCCCCACCAAATCTAGCCCCCAGGTGTGAAAGGGCCATGGAGTGACCATGCTGTGCAAGCCTTGTGGATGGGTATGGATTAAATTGGCTTGTACCTGACAACTATGACACTTTTTTACAAATTCTGCCGCGTTTTTCTTCATGGTTGGCCAGTAGTAGCCCATCTGCAGTAGGCATCTGTAAAGCTTTTTCTTCCCCTGGTGTTCACCACATTCCCCAGAATGTACTTCTTTTATCATTTCTTTAGCCTCTTCAGGACCTAAACACCTCAGAGGGTCTCCATCATATCCTCTTTTAAAAAGGACTGTGTTGTGCAAGAAGTAACGTGTTGCCAACCTCTTAAGTTTGTACCTCTCGCTGTGTCTTTGTGGCAGGACACCTTCCACCAGGTACTGCATAAAGGGGGTCCTCCAGTCCTCGCTGACGAACACAGCATAACTCTCCTTCCTGTCTGCCGCAAGCTGGCAGGTCCCACACTGGGTTTGTACTTGATCTGCGTCCTTACCCATGTTTGGCCAATAGAAGCCTGCTCTCTGGAGTCTGCGGTAAAGACTGACTTCCTCACAGGACCCACAGGTCTTGTCATGTATTTCCTTCAATTTTCTCTGGGCTTCCTCCAGGCCCACGCATCGGGATAAAACCCCACCTGGCATCCTGCGGTACAGCTCTTCTTTTACCAAAGCATAATCTTTTAACACCTTCAATTCTGCTGCGTCGTCCCCCTTTACCAAGGTCTCCTTTATGGGGATTCGCCAATCCCCTTCGTCCTGTTCTTCCTGGAACTTTTCCTTCAATACTTCGATGATCGATTCCTTCCTCTTACTGACTTCTACGTTGGTGCTATTCCCTTCAAAGATTATCTGCGAACCCAGTGCGGCTAACGCGTCTGCAAACCGATTTTCATTTCTTGGAGTATGGTCTATCTCGAAGGTTGAGAATTTCTCTTCCATCCTCTGGGCCATCGCTCTGTATGGAGCTAGGCTGGGTTCTTTTAAGGAAAAACTTCCTTTGGCCTGGCAGACGACCAAGTTCGAATCTCCCAGCACTTTCAAATGTTTGACTCCCATTTCGAGCGCTGTGGCAAGCCCAGTAAGGTAGGCTTCGTATTCCGCCGTGTTGTTTGAACAGGGGAATTCTAATTTAAAGGATAGTGCTACTGCCTTGTCTTTTTCATGATACAGAACTACTCCTACCCCTCCGGAATGGGCAGTAGAAGACCCATCGAATTTCATTACCCACTGTTCCCTAACCTCCTCTGCTATAGCGACTTCCCCTGGAACTTCATCGTCTAGCGGGAATTCTTCCTCTCCTGGAAACTGTGCTAACAAATCCGCTATAGCCTGACTTTTCACTTCCTTAGGCATCCCCATTCTCAAGTCGTATTGTGACAATTGCAGCAACCACTGGGATATCCTACCGGAGAGAATCGGCTGTTGTAACAGAGCTTTAATGGCATCTGACTTAGTCATCAGCCATACTTCGTATGCCAAGAAATAGTGACGCAACCTCTGTGAAGAATAAACAATGGCTAGGCACGTTCTCTCTGCCCTTGGGTAACGAGTTTCAGCGTCTTTTAAGGCGCGGCTGATGTAGTATATTGGCTGCTCAGTACCACCTCTGTCTTCCTGAGCGATTAGCGCGCCAATGGCGTATGAGTTGGTGGCCAGATAGAGTAACAGTGGTCTTTTGTGAATAGGAGCCTGCACCGTGGGAAGGTTCATCATTATCTGCTGCAGCCTTTTGAAGGCCGTCTGCTGCACTGCCCCCCATTCAAAACTTTGCCCTTTCTTGAGCAACTTGGTGAAAGCAGAGGTAATTGATGCCAAACCAGGGATGAACCTTCGAATATATGAAACTTTTCCCAAGAAGCTTTTCAGCTCTTTTACTGTGGCAGGAGGTCTCATGGTTGCTATGGCTGTGGCCTTGGCTGGATCCACATCCACGCCTCTGCTGTGAACCAGGAAACCCAAAAATTTCCCAGAGGACACTCCGAATGCGCACTTGAGGGGATTCATTCTTAGCTTAAAAGCTCTGCATCTTTCAAATACTCTTTTTAACACCCGAAAGTGTTCTTCCCTCTTTCTTGACTTGACCACTATGTCATCCACATAGTCCTCCAGCTCCTTGTGCATCATATCATGGAATATGGCCGTCATTGCCCGCTGGTAGGTTGCACCTGCGTTTTTTAGCCCGAAGGGCATCACAGTATAATAGAAGTTGCCCATGGGTGTCCTGAAGGCAGTTTTCTCTGCATCTTTTGGCGCCATCTTGATCTGATTATATCCACTGAAACCATCCATGAATGAGAACATGGCGTTTCCTGCCGCAGAATCTATCAGCAAATCCATGTTTGGCAATGGAAATTCGTCCTTGGGACAAGCTTTGTTAAGATTCCTGAAATCCACGCAGCATCTTATCTGCCCATTCTTCTTTTTCACCGGTACTATGTTGGATAGCCAGCGGCTAGTAACTTCTGTACTTCTTTGACTATTTGCCCTTCTATTTCTGTGTGGAATATCTTGGCAGGCTGGGCCACCGGCCTGGCCTCTGGGTCCACATTCAATGTATGCGCGACAAGCCTGGGATCGAGCCCTGGCATTTCATTGTAATCCCAAGCAAAAACATCTTTGAATTCTTTCAGCAGTAATATGAGTTCTGACTTCTCCGTTTCCGTTAGGCTTGCACTGATTGAGATGGGCCTTGGTTCTTGCGAATCAGACCCTAAGTCAACCTCTTCCAGCTCTTCCTCTGCCATAACCTGGATGTCCCTTTCCGTTGTAACTGCCTCATCCTTCCCTTCTTCTTTTTCCAAACTTCTTTCAACAATGCAACATGCCGAACTCTTATGTTGCCCCTTTTGGGCGGGACCCACTTGCAATTTACCCGTGGGTCCCACGCACCTTCATAATTTGTAGATAATCTTGCCATCAAGACCTCGGATCCTGACACACCGAGGTACTTCATCTGGCTCTGCGGCAGACGCTTCTTTTCTTTTCTTCTTTCATGCCAGCAACTCTCTTAAGTCAGGTTCTGGGTCATCTTGAACATCTTTCCACCTAGGCACAAAGGTGCCTTGTGTTTTTGCAACCACGTTTTCTCCAGATGGGGCCCATTGATCATAAAACATGGTTTCTACCAAGTGGGCTTCTGCCTGCTCGAATGGCGAAGGGTTTGCCGCTATGCGTATCATCTTGCCATTCAGTCTTCCCTTCACACATTGGTGGTAGGTGGATGGGACTAGTCGATGTTTGTGTAACCAAGGCCTCCCCAAAAGTACATGGTAAGATACTTCTATTCTGACCACGTGGAAGCGAGCTAGAGAGGCTATAGGACCTACTTTCAACCATAACTGAATGTGGCCTGCGGTGTATTCACCTCTCCCACCGAATCCTGTTACTTCCATCGGGCATCCTTGGATCTTTCTTTCTGAAATTCCTGCGACTTGCAAGGTGCTTAATGGGATGAGATTTACGGAAGCGCCTGTATCCACCAGGGCCCTCTTGATGGGGATTTGATTTATAGATGCTGCTAGGTAGAGAGGCCTTCGATGATCTAGGTGCCCTACTTCCATATCTTCACTACTAAATGTGATCTCTGTTGATTCCTGCAAGAGGGCCCTGTCTTCTGATATCTCCGCTGACAGGCATTCCACCCCTGCGCCGGAGGCGATGCTCACCAAAGCCTCTGTGGCTATCTTTCTCTCTTTTGCCGTAAGCCCCAACTGATCAAATAGATTTTTGAACTTGGCACTCTGCTGAAGGGTAGTAATGGCCGCGGCAGGCAGGGCCAAGTTCTCTTCCTCATCTTCTCCTGGGTCCGCACATATTACTACGGCTGCCACACCCTTTCCCTTGTGGTTTGGGAGTGGATTTCTTTGAACTTCCTGCTGGGTCAGCTCTAATGTGCCTTCTTTGATCCTGCGGTGCACTAGCCTGCGGAGCGCCCAACATTCTGCGGTGGGGTGTTGCACATAGTTGTGCAACCGGCAGAAGCGAGGATCTCTCCTTTCTTCTTCCGTTGGCTCTCTAGAAACCTGGTTGGGCTTAAAGATCCCATCTGCTATCCACTTGTCAAGTAGCACCTCCAGCTCCTTAGGAGTGCATGGCAGGGGTGGAGGTGTATCATACTCCCTCCCCTCTGTTCTCCTTCTCTGGTTTCCGGTAGACACGGCCATGGCCTGCGGTGCGTTCCGCTTGTCTGAACTGGGTTTTACGGACTGAGCCGTCTTTCTTGTTTTCTGTAATAGCTGCGCGAACTGGGAAATCTCCAGATTTTCCAGGACAGCTCTGAATTCCCGAATCATATTGGTCATGCACATTTCTACCAATGTCCTCTCCTCGCAGTGATCATAGCAATCAAGTGCTATGTCCCTGAACCGTTTGATGTATTCCATTAGATCTTCTCCGCTTCTTTGCTTTGTTGCCTGTAGAGTTGCAAGCGTCACTGTTTCTTCTCCGTGAAAGTATTTAGTGCAAAATACGTCTACCATGTCATCCCAAGTTGGGATTGACCCTGGCTTTAAACCAATGTACCAGGTGTATGCTCGGTCGCATAGTGATTTTGAAAACTCCCGAAGGCATAAATCTTCATCTGCCGCATAAGGGCCAAGGGTGTCAATGAATTTGCTCACGTGCTCTACTGCACTTCCCTTCCTGCCATCGTACTGGGCAAAGGCCCTTGGTTCATACCTCTCAGGGTATGGCTTGCTGAGCACTTTTAGAGGATAGGGAGGTCTCCTTGAGTAAAATCTCTCCTTTGGTGTTCTGGCTCTCTCTTGCTCCAAGAGAGCCGCTACCTCAGCCATGGTAATGAAACGCTGTCCTGTGCTCCGTGGGGCACCTCCTGCCAGCGTCTCTACTCCGTCTGCCGCATGATCTGGGTCATGCTGGCTGCCTTTGTCTTTTGTTTTGTCCGCCTTCAGTTGGCGGATTTCTTCCATCATTTGTTGCTATGAGTGCTGCAACAATTGCAACACTTCGACGAAGGTGTTGACATTATCCGCGGGGACTCTTGTTTGAGCCTGAGGGTCAGCCCCCGTTCTGTTGGCACCTTCTGTCTGGTTAAGTTGTTCTTGATGAGGCGTTGTTGGCCTAGATTCTGCTTGTGAGGGCACGGCACTCATATTTCGTGTCGTCCTAGACTTGGGTGGCATTGTTCGCGAGGGGTGCTGTTTTTTCTTTTCCTTCACCCCTGTCTATTTCCCAACTCCCCAGTGAAGTCGCCAATTTAATGTGGGGGCCTTTTCTGATAGGATTGGGCTGCCTCCTGCGGTAACGGGCTGGGCTGCCTCCTGCGGTGGTAGGCCCTAATGTTTCTGAGTAAGGGAGCTGGGGCCGGTCCAATTGCAACTCAACTTGGGCCGGTTTGTGCACAAACTTATACCACGCCTGCTAGGAGCAAATTTGTTGGCAAGCAGAATCGTAGCAGACAAGCTACGACAGGCTAGACTGTTGCAGAAGTTATGGCAGGCTAGACTGTTGCAGACAAGTTATGGCAGGCAGATAATAATGACTAAAAAAAAGAGTATTCTTTTTATCTAAACAAACTGCTTGGTATTTCCAGTTAGTAAAATATGATTATCGTCACAATGATACCAATCGTTAAGGAAAATAAAGAGAGTAACTCTGATTAATTTTGAATAGACAAAATATTAAGTTATAAAATTCTGTCTGCCGCAGCAAGTCCAAAGAGGGGAGAACGCCTCTTCTCAATGCAAATAATCCCCCAGGAAGAATCCTGCTATGGGAATTAATGGCTTTGAGGGAGTCGGCCCTGAATGGTTATAGTCCCACTGGGGAAAGCTCTCGTTTGCATTCTTTGGAGGGAAGGTGAGATTTTGAAGGGGGAGAGAGGGAAGCCGATCTATTGGTGCATGCTCTTTCGAACTAACTCTCTCCTTTCTTTCTTAGTTTTCTTTCCTTTTTTCTCTCTTTTCGTTCTAATCTTTTTTTCTTCTCTTCTTACTCTGTTTTTTTTTCTTGTTAATTCGTCGTGAAAAATCCCCTGTTTTTCGATCCCACATACAGGGCACGGCAAGGGCCTCTTTATAGTGCCTGCCGTGACCAGTGTTTTACTGTTTTGCCCCTTAACCGCCTTTGTCTGGTCTGGGTATGCCTGCCAATCGTACAAAACCCCTGCCAGACAGAGGCGGATCCATTTTGTCCATTCTGTGCGCCGCGGACTCATTTTATCCTTCTGCGTGCCGCGGCCTTTCCTGCCACGATGTTAATTTCCTCTCTCCTCACACTCAGAGCATGCACTCAATGGTTCCCTCTCAAATTGCCTCTTTTGGGTGGTCTATCATCCCAGCAGGACGTACCTCCCAAAAGAGGCTTAAGCAGGGGCCGAAAATAGATCCTTTCCCCTCTCCCCACCACCAAACCACACCCCCTTTACCTCTTACCTCTGGCCCATGGCCCCACCATGTCCTGTATTGGCTGGGTACAGGCTGGTGGCGCCTGGGCCTTGCGCGTGCTTCCCTTTTAAATTTGTCCAAGAGGCTGCCTGCTGCTCATGTGTCTGCCGTGACCTGGAGACTTGCCTTCTGCGTTTTTCTGGCCTTTTATGTGGGCTTTCTTTTGGTCCTTTACTTCAATTAGAAACTGGGCTTCGTATGATGATGGGCTTTATATTTCTTGTGCCTACCTTTTGTTTTTCTTTGCTACCTGCCGTGTTGGCTTATAGTTCCTGCTGTAATGACTCAATCCTGCTGGGCCCCTTTTTGGGCCGGCCGTTTTATTCCTTTTCTCAGTGGCCTACCATAGGCACTGTTTTGTTTCCTTTTGTTCATGGGCTCCTATGTCCCTTTGTTTTCTTCTTTTGGGCATCCACGGCCCATTTGCTAATTCTCTCGGGCTTCCTCGGCCTGTTTGCTAATTCCACACTCCCATGGGCTTTGTTACTAACTTCATTGGGTTTCCCCGGCCCAATAACCTTATCCTTATCTTTGGGTTTTATGGGCCTGCCATAAATCCCTTACTTTCTTAGTTTACATTACCTTGGGCCTGCAGCGACCCTTTCTCACTTTTCTAACTCATATTCTGCCCATGGGATGCTATTTCTTTCTTTCCTGGCTTCTTTGAGCCCGTTTACATTTTCAATGCCTAAGTATACATTGTTGGGCCAGTGACTCATTATTCCTGCCGCTTGGGCCTAATGGTCTTTTTTAACTATTCATAGTCAATTTGCTGTGGCCCTCATCATTGGGCTTTTCTTTCCATTGGGCCTTCCACAAATGGCCCTCAACACCACTTTCCCTAACTGTTTATCAATCACATACACACACACAAAAATAAAATAAAATAAAATAAAATAAAAAGATAGAAATTGTGCAAAGTACTTTGAAGATTTTTGTCACACTGATGCTTGGTCTTAGATACCTTTAATTTGCTGTCAGCAAAATGATAGATTTTCATATAATTTTCCAATTTTTCAACAAATTTTATGGACAATTTGGGCAAACTTTTTCGAATATTCACTTCATCTCTATAATATCTAAAGTTAAAGCTTAACATTTGTTGTTGATTCACTCTTTTTGAGCCACATTAGCGTAGCATTTCGGTCTAATTCAGTCCATTTAGTTTACTTCATTCTACTTAGTTCATTCGGTCCACTAAGGTCCATTTCAGTCCAATTATGTCCATCCGGTCTATTTTGGTCCAGTTCAGTCCACTTGCACTAATCTGTCCATTTTGGTCTATTCGGTCCATTTTGAGCTAATTAAGCTTTAAATTGATTCTTTCTGTAGGTTACCTTTTCATTTTTTAACTCAAAAAAAAAAAAAAATTTCCTTAAATTTTAGGTTGAAAAGTAATAAATTTTATTCTATTTGGGCCAAATTCTTTAGTTTTATGTTAAAAAATACAAATAAAATAGGTATTAGAAATTTGAGATATGGACCCTAAAAATTAATAAAAACGATTAATATTCAAAATATTTCCTTAAAAATTAAAGTTTAAATAATATATGCATTACACTTATATTTGAAAAAAAAAAAAATCTACAATTCTAAACTTATATAATAATTAAACTTAATGTAAACATGTTATATGTATTCTAAGGAATGGAGGTGTATATGGATATTTTCGAATTAATCAACTAATTATGGAATATTAAAAAAAAAAATCCTTTTAATAAGATCTTCTCCATTTATATAAAACAATATTATAATTATATAATTTAAATACTTTTATTAAACTGTGTTTTTCATATATATATATATATATATATATATATATATATCACTATCTATTATTGTTAAATGTAAAATATACTATATATTAAATTACATAAAACTTATAAAAATGTAAAATATTTTTAAATAACACATACATTATTTAACATAAAAATTTTACATTATATTCTCATAAAATAATAATATTATATTTTCTCACACATCACCTAGCTTTACGACTGGTTTGTTATTAAATGGAGATTGTGATAGTTGGACAATTAATAACTCTTTCTCTCTTATTTTTCCTAAGTTCGACACCCAGTAACTTGGATATTAATTTGCAATACGTATCTCTATATGAATAGTTTACTACTATGGCAACTACCGTATACCTTTGGTGCGATGGTCACTCCAAAAGTATAAGTATTTATAGGGTATGAGAGGCAAGAGCCGGGTTTTAAATCTCCTGCAGGGAGCTCCACATACATATACACTTAAATTAGATTAAAGTAAAATTTCTATCTTGTATCAAAAAAAATTTTACTACTATGTCGGTTAGAATGCTTAGCATAAACTCATTTGGCATGTTCTATGCAATGCCCATGCAGGTTTCCATTTCATTCTAAAGAAGAGTTTGAGCTTCATAGGTATATAGCATCACAAAGAAGAGCACTTTTTTCATATAAACATCAATCTAGCACTCTAGACTCTAGAGGCCTAATACTATCCCTGATCCTTTTTCTTCTTCTTTTTTCCAATCTATAATAGAGCTTTAAACCATAAATATATTAGTGAATCCCCAAAATCATATTGGAAAATATCATCACAAGCTAATACATTATATTCATTACATCAACATTATGGTTCTCTGAGATTGAGCCATTTAGAAAGAGGTAAAGCATTCATGCTCAGATGAGTTCGAGTCATCACATGGAGAATGGTTATGTCTACCTTCATATGTTGTTATCACCATTCGACAATCCTCTGATAATCGTTCAACCCTCTTCTTCACCCGACAATTATTATGGGTACATCGGTAATAACTTCTGCGATTAGCCAAATTAACCAAAGAAATTACCTTCAATCTTGTCACTTTTGAAAGAAAAAAGCAAATATTTGAGAAGTATCGAGTTGGTGCTATAGCACTTCAAATGATTCATGACAATGATGGTAAAATTTTCTTTTTAATCTACTACCAAACAAATATTTACTGAACATGAACAAGCTAGAAAAAGAAAACGAGTGTATGCGTGGGCACGCTAAAAAATAAAAGAAAATGTATAAGTAATTCTATCATCTTCTCGTTTGTCATAAAAGTATGAAGTTATTTTACATTTATATTATCTAGATCAAATATAGTGAGAAGTTCCCCTTTATACAAACAATACAATCATTAATTGTAATAATAATATAAGTTGTTATATACTATAGCTAAAAAGCAAAGAAAGCTGCTAGGGATATGCATCTTCATCTCCAAGCTGAAATGGTCTTTAGTAAAAGAAAACCAAAAAAAAAAAAAATCTCAAAGCCAAAATGGCTAGTGCCTGTGATTGCCATTTGGCTATGTATTTAGCTCAATCGAAATGAATATATATCAATGAGGCCTCTAATACGTGACCAAATTTATAGTAGGATTTGTCTCAGGTTGTCCTCCAATGCTCCAACCTATACATTTGATATCTCAGTCTCATGCATGCATAGTTCTCTTATCTTAGTACTGTATAGCGCTTATCTTAAAACTGGTCACTTTCTAACATTCTTTTTCAGCTCATTTTAGTTTCTCAAATACTAGAAAGAAAATCTATTATATATAATCTCCTTTTCATTTCAAATTAATGTTCTAGTAAAAAAAGAGATTCCAGCCTACCAATGTTCAAAGTCTCATTTTTGTTTGTAATGTTGTCAAATTTATAAATTTCTTAGACCTTATTCTTGGTTATTCTTGACATTCTAGCAAAATATTTTTTAGGGTAAGCACCACAGTTCCCGACAATATACATCTCGAATGGTCATTTAATTAAGCTTGCATCATCGTCTATTCCGATGCAAAAAGATAGAGTTTACGTCAATTTTTTTACCATAGTTTGTTTTCATGTTAAATAGTTACAACTCTATCATACATTTCTTTGCTAAATATTTAGTTGATACCCATATGCCTTTAGTACACTATTTCTTACTCAACCAAAAAGAAAAATTTATGGCACTTCTTTACACTCTAAACCATTGCGTTAATCTTAAACTAAGAAATAATTTCCATGATGAACCTACCTGAGAGGCTAGCTGAAACTGGCCATGATAGGGAGTTATCACGGAATAATTACACTTTCAAAGTTTATTATTTCACTAATTCACTCATAATATTCATTTCACAAAACACACTCACTTTTGAAATTCTAATTAAGCAATTCAGTGGGATCATTACTTAGAAACTATTAACTCTCAATTGAACACCAGGTCAAGGTCTTTTTGTTCTGAACTTACAAAAATAAATTCATACTATACCTAAATCTACACCTTACTCCCCCCAATCCAAAAAAAAAAATCTATAAATTTAGTATTTCCTTGTTTATAAGATTACTGCCATACATCGTTCAAGGGTCCAGCCTTCAGTATTTAGTGCAATATTAAGCTTGGTCAATAACAACCAACTTTCTTTAGACAGTAGTTCATTCTTTTTTTTTTTAATTAAATTTATTGAGGACTACATTGGCTAAATATTATAAAAAGAATTTCATTTCACAGGGTATCGCTTTCAACATTACAATTTTAAATTCTTGAACTCTTAAATTGAAAATAAGTTATCCTTCCAGTTAAATCAATACCATGCACCTTCTAATCATGGAATTAATTGTCGCTTTAACTATTTCTCTTGCATATCCAAGCTATCCTATGTTATGTTGCCTGTTTCTTCGTGTATCACTTTACAAGTTTTACCAGGGAATGTTGTTATATTATGCTATCTCTTTATGAATGTTCATCCTAATTACTATTCTCCCGTTTGAAATTCTCATTGTTTCTCCTGTTTGAAACTCTGTCTATCTAAGGATTCTTTGGTACATATTATATGGGAAGATTAGGCACAGAGTTTCATATGCTTTTTTGAAACCATGGATAGTTAGTATTTAGCTAACTTGCTAGGGCATGATTTTCTTTACTATTTAGAAGCAATTTTACTTTCGTGCTTTCAAAAAGATTACATGTTTTGCTAGGTTCCACGAAGATAAGTCATACCTAAAACTCCAAGATAATTACTTCATATTTATTCAGAAAGCAAGAGGTAACCAAACAATAACCTTTCCAAAGCCCTAGCTTGTCTCATTGAAAGCATAGACTCATTGTTCATCAGTTTGAACCTTGCATTCCTTAATAATATTTCTATTATTGTTCATCATTTCAATTTGAGAAATTAAAAAGAAAGCTATTAAAATGTGCTTCCTAAATTGATGGCATGATACCACCATCTCTTAAAAATTACCATAACTTTTGAGTGGAGTTTATAATATATCTTTTTATTATAATCGCATCTCATCTCCCCTATGTGAGTTTGTTTCTCAAAATAAAATAAAATAAAATAAAATCTAAATAAATTAATGACATGACATGATAAAACGTGTATATGTATTAGAAAAGTTATTATATGTTCTTCAAACTTTTAATCCTTTTACAAATACTTTTTTTATTGCAATTTAGCTAGTAACTCAGTGGTAATTTTAGTGCAGATAATCATTAATCGTTATAGAAACTCATTATAAAACAGGGCCAACATTACAATTCTTCTACGCCTTTTCTGCTGTTCAACTCTTCCTTTCCACAAAATTACCAATTTAATTTACATGCTTAATAGTGTTGTCATTTTGTCAATATAGAAAAAATTATTATTTTTGAACTTTATTGAATGTTTTGAACCAATAATTACTCTAACATCTCCATAGATTCAATGTCTATCATATTTATAAGGGAAAAAAAATTCCATGATTTAGGGTTTAAATGGTCACTAAGATCCCGGATGTAAGGTTCAAATGGCCAAAAAGATCAGCAGAACGAAAAATCAACAAAATCAGACAAAGCATGCACACAAAAGTATTCTAAGGTCCATTTCCAAAAAATAAGCGAGAAGTCTTAAGGTTTGAAATCAATGGAGGTAAAATTCAATACCCTACTTAAACAATTTCAATACATTCCATATCACGATTTAATATGTTACAACATGCACATGAGTATCCTTAAGTTTAATATGTTATTTAAACCATTAAAATAAGACAAAACACAAGTGACAAAGTTCCTAACAGGTGCATATTTATTTTGAAAAGTTCCTAACAGATAAATACAAAAGCAGTATGATATGAAAGTGTGTCAGTTGTCAATCATTGAGTCACATAAGAGATGAAATTCCATATATATATTTATCTAAAATATCAAATAAAATAGATATATGAGGGTACATTCGTCATGTAACATATCCACTGACCTATACATTACGTTGTTCCATGAAAACCACACAGTAGTTTTAGTCATCATATCTTAGAAGGAATAGATGAATGACTGATATTATAAGATATATCTTTGTAAATAAGTTCTTGGTGATATATAAGAAATGATCTTTAGGTAGCTTTTTCCCAGTTAAATCTCTCCCCTACCTTGTACAGGTTGAACCAATGCCACACCAAAGATGCCATTAAGTTACACAAGGGCCAACATTTCAGATGCATATGAAATTGTTATATTGTGTTGCTTGTGAAAACAAATTCTAAGATGTAAAGTTATGCATCAACAAATTGAAAACAACACTCCTCCATCCTATTCATGCTTGAACATGAGTAGGAGTCAGATGAACTAAGTTGTTGATACTCTGAAAAATTATAAGTTTGCTTATTTAGCTAGGATTATATACCTAATCAATATCGCCTATCTTCTATTTAATTATCTCTTGTTTTGTTATTCATTTTTTAAAAAGAATAAAAACCTCAATGTTTATTCAACACTGAGAGCAAATGCCACCCGTCATTTTTTTATTGGGATATATATTCTCGGTAGCCATTGATAGAATATGTACATACAATACTTTCAAAACATCAGAGTATAGTCAATGCATCATATTTCAATTAGAGCAGATTTGGTTGGTGTGATAGAAATTATAGAATTTAATTAGGGTAGGTGAGATATTATCTCCGTTTAGGTTTGAATATTGAATTAATTCATCGCTGTCTTTTTTTGTATTTTAGACAACCTATATGTGTTTTATGTAATCCAAAAATAAAACCTCAATTCAAATACCTGAATGACTTCCTGTATTCAGAAAATGGAAAAAAAGAAAAAAGTATAAATATTTTGAACCTGCGTTAATGCTATTACCATAATACTGAAGCCATGCCTTACAAGCAAATGATGATTAATTTAATATAAACCATTCTCTATTTCAAATGTAACCAAGTAGATTAAACTAATTGAAATAATTTTTAATGACTTGTATTTAATTTTCCAAATATTAGTTGAATATTCTAAGTTGTTTTAACTTTTCCATGTCATACACTATCTAGAAACAAGCATTCATTATATTGTTGTTATGGCGTTTACACTTTATCTCTGTTTTGCTCATATGGCTCTTAAAATCTTGATATAATTCGAATGCATGTTAAGTGCAAAAAGCCAAAATATTAAACATGCTGCTAATTAACACAAAATAGCCTAATGATTTCTCATACACAAATGTATGTGAAAATGAAAACAGTGGAAATAAAGAAGGATGTATATATTACCTTGGATGAAGGCTATTCTTGACAACTTTCTGGCCATATTTCCTCCATTTGTAACCATCATCAAGGACATCAACATCACTCCTTGTTTGGAAACAGAACCTTGGCTCTCTAAGCTTCCTTCTCACCTTCACCTTGCTTTTATCTGAGGTTGAGCTCCTCCACCTGCCAAATTCCAAGTTCTCAAAATTGGCCATATATATCTTTCTTTTAGTTTTTATTAGAGACAATATAACCAAAGAGAGAGAGTAGGAAGAATATATAAAGGTAAAATCCACTGATGGACTTGAGGATTTGGATATCAATGTGTATCAAGACTTTTATGTGTAGTAGTACTTGCTCCCTCACATCCACAAGAGGAGAGAGAAAGAGAGAATATAATGACATGCTGCTCAGAAAGCATATTGCAAAGAACAGAAGCAATCTCTTCCATATATGGCTAGATCTCCTTAGATTCTGTGGAGAAGATTAATAATTTCCTCCAGTTCTCTTATACGTGCATGTTTGTTATTTGGGTATTGAAATATGAGAGAGAGAGAGATCTAATACCCATATAAAGAAAAAGAAAATGAAGTTAGAGAGAAAGATACCATGAATTGTTGCCATCGCTAGCATTACCGGTACCGTTTTCATCATTGACAGCCTTGGGATCCATCGTTCCCACCTGAATTTTTCCATAAGAAAATTAGAGTACAAAAACATCAAGTACCAATTATTTATAAATAGAAACCACAAATGACAAAACTACAAAAAGAAGCATAAAATAATCGAATCCCTCATTAAAAAACAATGCCAAAAAGCATGATATGAAATATAAAATTGTCAAGAATTAATTTTGCTTCACCCTTTTTCTTAAACAACACTCTAATAACCACCTGGTCGTTATTCCAAGAAGATCTAGTGACAAGGTCGTTATGACTAAACCCCATGGTGGTGGGGTTAGTGTTTGATGTGCCACCTGTGGTGGCGGTGGTGGTGGTGGTGTTTGTTGTGGCACCACCGCCGCTGAGTGGCTGAGACATCTGAGAAGATTGTGAGGGAGCTAAGAAGCTTAGGACCTGGTTATCTTCAAATTGTACAAACCCCATGTCGTGGATCGCTTGTGGAGTGGCTGAAAATGATACTTGCAGCTCGTAATTTGGAGCTCCTCTTTCTTCTTCCATTATTTTCATATACTACCAAGAGAAGTTTTTGCCTTTTTTTTCTTCCCCTTGTTGTAAATAGCTAGATTTGGTGCATGTTGTCCACACCCAATTGTTGGTATGTAGTAAAGGTGTCTTTTTGTGCTTCACAGTTCATACACGGTGTAGTTGTGTTGTGGTCAACTAGTAAACGCTAAATGGAATGTTTCTTGGAAATTATTCCATTCTATCTTCTTAAGGTTGTCTTGAGAGACCTCTCTCTCTCTCTCTCTCTCTCTCTCTCTCTCTCTCTCAGGGGCACAAGTACAGTACTAACGAGTAACGAGTTAATGAGTTGTCACTTATCAAGGAATGTGTGGTGGTGTTCTAGAAAGGAATTAGGATATAGACATTTTAAATTTTTAATGGAAGTGAAGAAGTATGGTTTACGGCAAAAATATTCTATTTGACAATTTATTATGCTACTCTTCACAATTTGGAGTATAAAATAAAGACTTTTGTATGCATTTTCATAAACTTTAGGTTTAAATTTCTTTTTTTTAATATATATGTTTGTTTAAGATTTTGACTCATTCAATATTTAGGGAGCATGTCAGTATCTTTAGACATTTTGATAGAGTGATGTTAAAGTTATGAATACTACAAATTTTACTAAATAATTCTTATAAACTAATTTTTTTTAACTTTAAAACTCAAAATAAGAAAGTAATTTATATTTTTTTTATTTATTTAATATGATACCAAATACATTAGTTGTCAAACCAATTTACATATCAATTTGTAATACATTTGCAATAAAATTAGCTCTAGCATCACTCTTTAACATATATATAACTAATTAAGTATATGCTAACATATTTAGAGCATGTTTGGTTTTGCTTTTGGAGTGGAAAACTCCTATAATAAGAGGATTAAAACTATTTTAGCTAAAATTATCAAGCCTTTGGTAATTTCATCAAAAAGTTTTAAGCAAGGGAGTTAATCTCATATCAGAAGCTATACTAGTTTGATTAGTGAAACGATATATTTTAGTACCGGTCTATGCCAGTATACTGTTTCGAGTTTACCGTTATTTTTTATATTTATAAATAAATATATATATATATATATATATATATGCATGTGTATATATATATATATATATATATATATTAATAAATATAAAAGTTTACCATAAAACATTATCTCAATTCAAAACAAATTATTCATGATTTTAAACTTTAGCATCAATTAAAAGAAAAAAAAAAACACAATATAAAAAATAGAAAGCTTAATTGCTCATTGCATACTAAAAAAACAAATAATACTAATAAGTTAATGCAAATAAGTTACCATTATGCCCTTACATAAATTCAACCAAAAAAAAAAGTTGTATTGGTTGGTACACCCCGGTAATGCCTGAAATCGATCGGTATAACCGGTACAACCATTATTTAAAACGGTACAAAATATTAGTGTTTTGATACTAGATATGTACCGGTACGGTATATACTGGCCGGTACCAGTACAATATCAACCACCTTGGTTTTAAGGATGTACCTAAAGCTAAAATAACTTTAGGGTTAATGCTGAAATTTGGAGTTTTCATGTAAAATCTTTACAAATCACTGTTCATTCTTTGTGAATCCAAAACTTTACTTCATTAGGCATTGTAATTCACTAAAAAGTCAAAACACTAAAGAGCATTTCAATTAAAGTTCTATTTCATAAAAGACTTACTACTAAGTGCCCATTTTGCATTGATGTAAGAAGTAGATCTTTGCTTATAAAAATTTTGCGGTATAAATTTTGCGGTTTACAATTTATAAAGTATGAAAATTAAATTGAGAATGTTTTTCTCAAAAACTCCAAATTTTAACTTTACGTTAAAGTTGTTTTCAGCTTCAAGAACCCAAATTATTTAGCGAAATTTCCAAACATTTGTCAACTTCTCCTAAAAACGTTTTAGGCATGTAAAGTACTTGAACACCCTTGAAAGCAGAACCAAATGGACGTAAAGCTCTCAGTTAAAGCTTTGCTTTCTACGATAATGCCAAAAGTGACTAAATATTTCATAATTTACATACTTGAGACTCCCCTTAATAAGAACCATTAATTAATAGATCATCTCTAGACTCAAACTAATTCACTTAAGAAAGTAAACCTGTAACTCTTACAGTTGCACTAGACAAAACCCTTTTTAGAAAAAGTATATATAACACATGCTTATTTGATGAACTACTTTCATTTTGACCATTGTGCTTTTCTCATTCCTCTATACATCATATGTAAAGGTTTATAGTAGTGAAACACATATTTTGTAAGTGTATAGCAACACAGTTTTTTTATCTTTTCCATGAAAAATGTTTGTCAGATCCCATAAGAGCGTGTTTATCGTTAGGAATTCCACAAAGTCCACCTCTACCCATAAACGAAATAATTCGATGGCATCATCATTGACTATATGGGTCTCAGGTGTTTCACAAGGTTCAAGGTTCACGGCCCCCCCAAGCCAAAAATATGTAGTTTTCATCAAATTCTAATTATATGGATGTGAACGGATTTGGCGTTTTACAATAATAATTTCAGACAAAGAATTTGAAAGTAGCAAAAAATAAAATAAAATAAAATAAAATTTAAGGGTATAGATTTAAAAAAAGAAAAAGAAAATTTAAGTAAAAGTTGAGGAGATTCAAGGATCTATACCTCTCCCAGAAGATGAGAATAGAAATGTTATTAGTCTATGGATATTCAGTGTTGTTGTCTACTTCACTCTATACACAATAATTCAAATGTTGTCTGTATATAGATTGCATGTTAATTCATGTTATCACCAAAAAGGTCCATGTGTTAATATATTATGGGGTTCACTAACGTATGTCTTAGTAAATTATTTTTAAAAAAAATTATAGAAAAATAAAAAAGTGATTAGCTTTTCTTACAAGTTTTCTAAATTTTTATAAATAATTTTTTAAAATTGATAATTAATATGTACCTTAGCCGGTTCCATATATTATATATAAAATATAGAATACCGACAAAATATACTACTATCAAATCTACCGGTACTGGAGGCTAAAAGTAATATCTATCTTTTTTCTTTTTTCTTTTTTGGTAACCAAAAGTAATATCTATCACCCCCCTCTAATAGCAAGTAGAAGATAGGTTCAATAATGAAGCACAAATAAAGTAAGAAATACAGGGTCAAACTTTTATATATATATATATATATATATAATTATTTTGAATAATCATCTATTATCATTTTGTATTTTATTATGGTAAAGTTTGCACACTATATATTATGTTTGTGTCAAGATCTCAAGTGACTCATTATATACATGTATTATCAATTACGAAATTTATATCTTATCATAAAAACAAATTACGAAATTAATATAGTTTTGTGGTATGGATCATTAATTTTTAAGATAATTTATTGTATTTTTAGGTAGATCTCTATTCAAATTTGAAATGACTTGCTAATTACTAAGATTATTTGATTATTTTAATAAAATGTTTTATTTCTTTTATATGCATTTTTAAATTTTTTTTAAATTTAATTGATGAGGCATTTTTATTTCTTTTATATGTATTTAGCAGATGTTGACACTTTGGGATTTATTATAAAATAAAATGGCACTCATAATAATTCTTCCTTTTTTTTTCTTGATATTATGATGATTAAAACAAAAATAAACTCACTTTAAAAAAATTAAAAATGTAAGAAAAATGTGAGAATTTAGTTCTTATAACGTGTCCTATATATAGAAGGCCTTTTGAAAAACAGTTAAACTTTTTTTTTTTGTTAACTTCACATTGATTATTTATTGAAGGCCTTTTAAGACATCAATTTATATAAATGGTCACGCACAGAAATTATTTTTGTCATGGTAAAAAGGCTGAGACTTCGTGACAAGGATAACATGGTGACAAAATTGTTAATAGCCTAGAAGCTCATTTAGTACTTAAAAATAAAAAAAAATCAAAAACAAAAACAGAGATGTTTAGGTTCAACCGTTCAACTCACCTACTCACCTCTCCTCCAATTATTTAATCATTACTATTAATAAATAAATAAAATCATATTGACAAAATTTACGGCCCATTTAGTACATGAATTTAAACACATGTTTTCACTTTTTAAACAATATTACATGTATTTCCACACACTTTTTCACCCACATGTATTTCCAAAAAAATTGAAAATTATTGTTTAAATACACGTTCCAAAAGGGTCCTTAACTTTACATTTTATGACTCCAAATCAATGAAAAATGGGATATGATGATGCCAAAATCATCAGTCGAGATGATCGTCTAGTGGGAGAGCTGACCAAGATCGCCCAAAGCCCTGCAAGAACAAATGAATGAAGAAAAAAGAAGGAACACCGGTGTGGTGCCTGCCACAGAGCCTCCGATGGTCAAGTCAAATAACTGAGAGAGAAAAGAGAGCTTCAATACCAAAATATCACAGTTTCTGTATTAGAATTACGTACCTCTTTAGGTCCTAAAGTGCTTGTATATATACCTGCTTCCTTTTCCTAGCCGTTGGAGGTGTTTTAATGGTGGTTTGAATGTGACATCTATAACGCCTCCTTGAGGTGTTAATGAGAGGATCTTCGTCTCTCTAACGATAAGGAAACTTATTGCAGTTGTGTAACACATTGCCATTATTTGTGAATTGATGGCCCTTCCTTCGTCTAATGGATATGGATAAGGACGGAGATTGATGGGATGGTTCCTTCGTCCACTGGCTCCTCCTCTAGATGAGGAGGTTGCCCAAAGGAGTTGTGCCAGGTCCATCAACTGCCCCCCTATTCCGAGGTTGTTCAATTTGGAGATGGCCATGGAAATATGATGAGCCCACCTTTTTTTCTTTTTTTTTTTTTGGGTGGTTATGGCGCTTGCGGTTCCGACCCTCCGCACTTATTGCTTAGTGGTGGCATGGCGTGCATCGTGGCCATGTGTCATGTCAAGATTAGCTGAGAGGTTCTTAGTTCCGATGAAACCTTTCAGTTTTCCCACGTTTTTTGAGGCGCCCCCTTTTTAAACCCCTTGTGCTTTTCTTTTGTGCTTACTCCTTTGATTTCTCAACTCCTTCTGTGCTTATTCCCTTGATTTCACTACAACAAAATGTATTTTCAGTAACGAAAAAATTCGTCACTAAAAGTCCAGTTTTTCGTCACTAAGGACCTTTAGTGACGAAATTGGACTTTTAGTGACGAAACTCATTTCGTCACTGTAGTCCCGTCACTAAAAGTCCTAGTGATGAAAAATTTCATCACTAAAAGTTCGATTTTATTTATTAAAAAAAAAAAGTTCGATTTGATTTTAAAAAATTAAAAAAAAAAACCTTTTAGTGACGAAAACGTTTCGTCACTAAATGTTTTCTTTACTAAAAACACTATTCAGTGACAAAAATATTTTGTCACTAAAAACACCTTAGTTTACTAAATCATATTTAGTGATGAATAATTTCTTCACTAAAACTATGTTCAGGTACATATAGTGATGAAAAAATTTGTCAATAAAACCATTTCTTACAAAATTTTGCTATATTTAGTGACGAAATTTTCATCACTAAAACAATTTTTTGTTGCTATATTTGTGACGAAAAAATTCGTCACTAAAACTTATTTTCTGTTTTTATTTTTCTCATGGCTTTGATATTAACCTATAACCTGTCATTACATTATTGAAACCTCACATTTGAATAACACATTTATTTCAACAACATATTTATAAAAGAAGATCCATACATTCCACAAGTAAAAAATAAAACAAGTATCCAATTCAAACTCCTTCCATACAATAATTGTTTGCAACATATACAATAACTTAAGATGTTTTATAACAATACAAAAAGTGTATATAATTAGAACTAACGGAAGATGTCCTCATATGTCTTCAAGTAATGCCAAAAGTAAATCTCCTAAAAGCCACCAATAAGAAATATGTACAAATATAAAAACAATACTACATTAAAATTGTAAAGTAAAAACATTAACTATGTTATAAGAAACATTTCTAACAATGCATTAAGAGTAGTCACACCATGTAATGTGGGTCAATTGCTAAAATAAAGTACTAACCAAAAAGTATTTTAACTTGAAGTTGAACCACCCCTATAGGTAAGAGTGTCATCATAACCCTTGCTTTTCAAAAAGTTAAGAATATTATTTTGGACTTCTTCTTGCTTAGATGAGGCGGTGGTTACTAGAGAAGACTTTGTAAACATGCTGCTAGGGAATTGATATATTCCTTTGAAAGTTTAGGACACCTTTGTATGTTCTATAACATAAAGTCACTTGAGGGCATGACATCATTTAGCATGAAGTCACTTGAGGGCAGCTAAGAGTGGAAAACAAATCACAATAAATGGATGGACAAATTGAAAGGATCAGAAAATGGCATATTCAAGATGTGGTTAATAGCAACATCTTATAGAAACATCTGAAGGCATGTAAATGTTCTAAAGACAAAAGTGTAGATAACCTTAACTATATTTGCTTAAGCTGCTATTACAAGACAACTAAAAAAAAGTAAACTAGGGAAAATAAATTTGGTGGAGTCTACCTTGCTGGTTTACTGGCAATAAATTACCAGCTTTTAAGTAGTTAGCAAGCCATGTTCTAGATCATAAGTTTGTGTCAGACTTTAAAATTCTTTCTTGAACCAGAATATAAGAATTTATATATTTATGGAAGAACTGTATAAGTAAACAAGAGAAGGAAACTAATAGTAAATAATTTATAAAATAGAGGTATACTATAAGATCTAAAAGAAAATTCAGCCTTACAACCTCAGACATAACAACTCAATAGCTATAAGATTGTGTTGGAGCCCCGTGAAGGAAAACAATTGTTCAACGTCTGCTCTCAGCAAACCCTGCAAGGATGGAAACAACTTTTCATAAATCCAAATTGAGAAATAAAAGAAACTAAAGTTGTTGCAGAGAAATTTACCAGTTTCTCTGACAAACCATATAAACTCTCTAGATTCGATGTATGAGCCATATTCCTTTCCCTTGTCTTGTATCCACTAGAATTGGAAAACAAGAAAGTTGTATGATACCAATGGATATGACATGTATTCAAAACCTTTCAACAAATCACAAACCAGATAGCATTAAAAGTTTACCAAAGGCACCAAAATGGAAAATGAAAATAAGAACTTAATTCAATTGATTGATGCCCTAACTAAATACAATATCTATCCACCACATTTATGGTGTTTCATTGACATTGTCAATGAAAAAGAAAATTGTATGCAAGTAGCAAACCAATGAATGCAAGTTAAACCATATGGGGCCTTTTCAATC
The DNA here is from genome assembly GCA_029955455.1 of Quercus agrifolia. Lineage (NCBI taxonomy): Eukaryota > Viridiplantae > Streptophyta > Magnoliopsida > Fagales > Fagaceae > Quercus > Quercus agrifolia. Next base: position 56,684,595 of record JARQAD010000003.1, on the reverse strand, counting down.
AAAGTACATAGAAGGGGTTTCATAGCTACTTCATTCTAAAGGAATTCGAAGATCTAAACTTTTAATTAAGGGCAGTCTTGCTACCTATTTAGTTGCTACCCCTTACTTGCACACAATTACTACCACAAGAAAGTCACCCGTATCTCTATATATAACAAGGACCCCACCCCCCAAAAAAAACAACCTTCATCAACCTGGTTTTAGAGACAATGTCATCCTAATATTCCTTTCTCAAATTGAACACTCATTTTTGTCATCAAAATGGATGATAGAAAAAACTAGCTATTAGGGAAAAAAAATTCTCATCTTTTGTCTTGCAAGAAATATGAATAGAGTAGCACAATGTATCTAAAACATAATCTAGAGAACAATCCCCCATTAAATCAAGTAAAATAAAAATCAGAGGACACAATCCCATTGTGAAATCAGAGCATCATTACCTGACCAATAATCAACACAAGAAAATTTAGAAGATGGGTAATCTCATTTTGAGTTCATACATTACACCTAATGTATATGAACTTGTACACTACATATATCTAACACGGGTATCAATGTGGAAACCAAACCAAGAGAGTGAAGACGCAAAACTAGAATCATCCAAACAATAAGAAACTAGAAATCAAAAAGAATTACAGCAATTGATAAGTACATATATAAGAAACTTTCTTCACAATCATTACACAGTAAATATCAAATACCCAAACTAAACAAAAATGCATATACCCATTACTGTATCAAACAAAAAAATACCCAAAGGAACTAGAATCATTAAACAAAAAAATTAACGTCAAGCATTTAGAATCATTAAACAAAAATACCCAAAGGAACTAGAATCATTAAACAAAAATTAACAAAAAAAATTAACACAAAAGAGGGAAAAAAAAAATCATTACACTTTTGGGGGAGGCGAAGCGTCGCCGGCTGGGTGGAAGGCGAAGGGTCACCGAAAGTGTCGCAAACTGAACGTCACCGGCGAGCTAAAGCGTCACCAAAGATCGGCAGTGTCGCGATTGGCGAGCTCTGAACGTCGCAATCTACGAGCTGAGCGTTGCGATTGGCGAGCTCTGAGCGTTGCCATTGAGCTTCATCGGCGACGATTCACGAGCTGAGCGTCGCCATTGAGCTTCATCGGCGACAGTTGGCTCTTAATGGAGCTTATCGGCGACGGTGGGAGCTTCATCGGCAACGCTAGGAGCTTATCGGTGACGGTGGGTTTTTTTCCTTTGGGTTTTTTTGGTCTAGCTTGGTTTTTTTTTTTTTTTTTTTTTTTTTGACCGAAATGCTTGGGTTGAAATGTTTTGTGGTTTGCTGTGTATTGTATTGAAATTAGGCTTTTAAGTTTTTAGCGACGAATTTCAATTTCATCACTAAAGGCCCAGGCTTTGTTAAGATTTTTAGAGATGAAATTCATATTTCGTCGCTAAATCATACTTTTAGTGACGAATTGTGATTTCATCACTAAAAACATATAAGTGCAAAACTATTATTATTTTTAGTGACGAATTTTTTTCGTCGCTAATTCTTCCTTATAGCGACGAAAGGATTTTTGTCACTAATACTATCCACAACAATACCTACAATGACGAAATATTTCGTCACTAAAAATTTCAACTTTTAGCGACGAAATATTTCGTCACTATAGATTAATTAAACTCGCGCCAAAGTTTCCCTCCACTAGTGCCCATTTTTCAGATCACAATAGCGATGAAATTTATTTTTCGTCTCTAAATGTTATAATTTTTTTCATTATTAGTGATGAAATTCATATTTCGTCACCAAAGCTGTATTTTTAGCGACGAAAAATATTTCCTCACTAATTTTCGTCACTAAAAATACATTTTGTTGTAGTGTTTCTTAGCTCCTTCTACGCTCACTCCTTTGATTTCTCAGTTTCTCCTTTTGCTCAAGTACGCCCCCTTTTTCTATTCTTTTTCCCTTTTAAAGTTTTATTTGCTCCCTTTCTCTGTGCTCTTTTTTGCTCATTTGGGTGTGTTTATAGGTTTTTCTAGTGGACACTGCCCATGGGTTGGGGATTTCACTCTAGGTGACAGTAGCCTAAGTCTAGTGTTGGGTGATCTATACCCATTGTTGTGTAAATCCTTGGATTGGTTTAGGTCTATGCGAGGAGTTTTAAGGAGGGAAAATATGGGTTCTAAAGTTAGGTCTAGTGATTTAGAGGCTAATCTGCCGTCTAGCGTTGGCACAGGTGGGGTTGAGACAGATACAGCTGTTTCCGTACCTTGGTCTTCCCTTCCTTTCATTTTTGCTTCACCCCGATCATTCCATGCCCTTAAGGAAGAGTGCTCTCTGAGGGAGGATACCTTCATTAGATTAAGGGATAGGTTCCAATTTCCCGAGGAGACCAAGGTCCGTTTCCTAGAAAAGGCGAGAAGTCTTGTGTTTTCACCCATGGGAAGGTTTGTTTCTATGAGGCTGCATTCTTGTGTGGCCTTAGGATTCTTGTCCACTCGTTTATAATGTAGCTCTTTCACTACCTGAATATAACCCCAAGACAACTTATGCCAAATTCATGGAGAATCGTCATAAGTTGTATGGTGATCTAGACGATCATAGCTGACAGGGATATGATCACATTAAACGAGTTCGTCCACCTTTACTGTCTAAAAGAGTCCAAAGAGTTTGGTTATTATGAGCTCATGCATTGGGATAAAACGTCTTGGCTCATCGTCGATCTGCCTTCGTCCTTCTGTTACTGGAAGTCTAAGTACTTTTTTGTGTCGGGTGATGGTTGGGAGACCCTTTTTGACGACTTTTGAGGGGATGTCCCTAGGCTGCTGCATTGGTGGGAGACCCCTCAACTTGGTGCGTTTGCCTCGCATTTTTTTTTTTTTTTTGGTTTATTACTTACTTTAATCATCCATTCTGACCTTATGTGTTTTTCTATTTTATAGTCAAAGATCGTCCAGAGTTCGAGAGCAGGTTTGAAGAGCATGTTCGGGCAGCTATTAGGTACGCGAGCACCATTGACGATTTTGACAAGCTGGTTGACCCCTGGAACTTAGCTCGTCACTATTTGGGACCAAAGCCTTCCCACTATGTCCTTTGTGCCATCCATCGAGAAGAAAAAAATGAGTCAACTTAGGACGAAAGTAGATCGTCTTTTCTTCCTTTTCTTTTCTCCTTTCCCTTTTTTCTTTCTCTTTTTTGACTTTCCTGTTGTTTCTCTTCCTTTTTGCAGAAATGATGACAAAGTTTAATCAGGAATTTTATGCTCATATTAAGGCAAAGAAAAACAAACCCCTTTCTAGCATTGTTCAGCGAAGGTTGCAGGTCGTTGAGAAGGAAAAAGAGAAGGAGGTGACGAAGAAGGGTTCATCCACCCCTGCCTTAGACGAGGGACATGTTACTTCCCTGGCCCTTTCTGTCAAGGAGATTACTCCTCGTACAAAGAAGCGCAAAATGGGAGACAAAGGTAAGGATAAAGTGGGGGCCAGTGTCTGGGCGGACGCTAAGACGACCTTGGCTCGGGCTAATGAAGTTGTGTCGCCTGAGGAGCTTAAAGAAATCTCAAGCGTACCTTCTCATGAGATGGTGAATCACCACATCCATAAACTCGTCCAGGTAATTTTCTTTTGTTTCCTCTCTTTTTTTTTCTTTTTTTTTTTTCTTTTTTTTTTTTTGTCCATAAGCATGAATTATATCAGTTGTTCATTGTGTGACTTTGGTTGCCAGGTGTTGGGGGAGACGATGCACATCACCTCCCAATACTTGGCAAATGAAGAGAAAGATGTGATGGCCACTTCCAAGGTGGAGGCGCTGGAAATTGAAGCCTCAGGTTTGAGAAAAAATTTGATAGCGGCAATGGACGCCAATAACTCATCCAAGGAAAAAATAAAATCTTTAACTGAGGAGTTGAATGCCGAGAAGCAGCTGGTGAAGTAGAGGGACGAGTAACTGATGACAGCCAACCAGAAGATGAAGAGCACCGTGGCCAAGGCTGTCCATACCTTTCAACTCACGGAGGAGTACAACGCCATCTTGTTCAGCTGGTATTTTAAGGAATTTGAGCTACTGAGAAGATATTTGGTAAAGCACGGCCCAGAGACATATTTTGAGGACCTGGATTTTAAGGCAATTGACAAGGAGATTAAGGCAGATGAGGTGGCGCAGGCTGCTCAAGCTACTGCATCTGCTGGCGAGGATCCTCCAATGCCTAAAAAGGGTGGAACTGACGCTACTAAAGCTTAATTCCCTTGTTTTATTTACCTGCTCTTTTTTTTTCTTTTTTCTTTTTTTTTTCTTTTTTTTTTTTTGTGGGTGCCCTGCTTGTGTTGGGGCTTTTGAACAATTTACAACTCATATATATATGCTTATTTCCCTTGTGTTCATGTTGCTTGTGAGTACTTTCTGTTTGCACCTCTTGTTTATGCTTTTCGTCGTCAATTGGGGACTTAGAGAAATTTTTGCCCAATTATGAATCTTGCCAATTTAACTCAATGGATGACCTTCCTTCGTCCTTGGGATCTATTCGCCTTAGTTTTTGGCAGGAAGACTTACATCCCTTCGAGGAATCTCATCCATTGGGGACTTAGAGAAATATTTGCCCAATTATGAATTTTGTCATTTTCGATCAGTGGACAACCTTCCTTCATCCTTGGGATTTATTTGCCTTAGTTTTTAGCCGGAAGACTTACATCCTTTCGAGAAATCTCGTCGTCTTGGCTTTTATTGGGACGATTTACATCCCCTTGGGGAATCTTATCATCTTTTATTGGGACGATGTACATCCTTTTAAGGAATCTTATCATCTTTTATTTGAATGATGTACATTCTTTTAAGGAATCTTATCATATTTTATTGGGATGATGTACATCAATTTAAGGAATCTTATTGTCTTCTCTGGTTAAAATGTTTTACATCCTTTGGAGGAATCTTATCATTTTAAGTGGGTAAGAGGATGATTTACCTTCATTCAAGAATCTTATCGTCTTTACTAGGTGTGGACGATGTACATCCATTTAAGGAATCTTATCGTCTTCTCTGGTTAAAAATTTTTACATCCTTTGGAGGAATCTTATCATTTTAACTGGGTAAGAGGACGATTTACCTCCATTCAAGGAATCTTATCGTCTTTACTAGGTGTGGACGATGTACATCCATTTAAGGAATCTTATCATCTTTTCTAGTTAAAATGATTTGCATCCTTTGGAGGAATCTTATCATTTTAACTTGGTTGGAGTTTTTGCATCCAGATGGTGATTTTAGTTCGAACGTGAAAAAGATAGTCATAATATGTTAATCATTGATTAATACGTTTATTTGATTTGCTTTAAAAAGTATAAGACAACGCTGACCGCTTACAAATGAGCTACAGTTCCTATTCATAATACCTCTTTAGATGTTCAACATTCCAAAGACGAGGTAACTTGTTCCCATCCAAATCTTCCAGGTGATAGCTTCCTCACCAAGAATAGTGGATGACTTTATAGGGTCCTTCCCATGTTGGCCCTAACTTGCCTTGTGCTGGATCCTTCATTGCAAGTGTCACTTTTCGTAGGACGAGGTCTCCAATGTGGAATCTTTTGAGCTTTAATTTTTGGTTGTAATACTCTGTCATCTTCTACTGATACTTGGCCATTCTTTGAGAAGCTTGGTCTCTAACTTCATCCAAACAATCCAAGTTCAACTTCAATTGGTCGTCGTTGTTGTGTTCATCAAAGAATTCCTTCCTGAGGCTAGTGAGCCTGATTTCGACGAGGATGACTGCTTCTGTGCCATATGTCAGGTTGAAGGGTGTTTCTCCTATTGGGGTTCTTACTGTAGTTTTGTAAGCCCATAAAACGCTTGGTAACTCTTCTGGCCATACTCCCTTTGACCCCATAAATCGAGCCTTGATGATTTTCAACAATGTTCGATTTGTTACTTCAATCTGTCCATTGGCTTGAGGATGCCTCGGGGATGAATATTTGTTCTTGATGCTAAGGCTTGAGCAAAACCATTTGAATCCTTGATTGTTGAACTGATGACCATTATCTGAGATGATCGTTTATGGGATCCCAAACCTGCACACAATATTTTTCCATACAAAACTTCATACCTTTGCTTTTATGATCGTGGCTAGTGCTTCTACCTCCACCCATTTTGTAAAGTAGTCGATAGCAATAAGTAAGAACTTTAATTGCTTCTTTCCTTGTCACAGAGGGCTCATGATGTCAATCCCCCACTATGCAAATGGCCAGGGTGAAGTAATGGCCATCATCTTCTCTCCTGCGACTCGCTGGACATTGCCATACCTTTGGCAGTTGTCACATTTCTTGACGAAATCTACTGCATCTTGTTGCATTGTGGGCCAAAAATAGCCTGCCCTCATGATCTTTCTTACAAGGGACTTTGCTCCCATATGGTCACCGCAAATGCCCCCGTGAACCTTTTCCAGAATATACTTGGCTTCTTCTTCCTTAACACACCTCGAGTAAAGCTGTGAGAAGCCTCTTTTGTAAAGCTCGTCATTTAACACCGTGAATCTAGCAACCCGTTTCTTAATCTTCTTGGCTTCATCGGGATTCGATGGTAATCGTCCATCCTTAAGATAGGACAGGATTGGGCTCATCCATCATGCACGGGGTGTGCACTGGGAAGGTCTAAAATTCTTCAATGCTGGAAGAGTTATGTTCTTCTAATCTCCAATTAGTCACCTTTGCTTGATTATCCATTGATGCACTCCTAGCCACTTCGTCAACTTCTGCATTTTGATCTCGTGGGACTTAAGCAAACTCTACCCGATCAAACTTACTAACCAATTGGTTCGTCAACTTGAGGTATCTCTACATTCTTATCTCCTTTGCTTTCAAAATCTCCATTGACTTGCCCTATGATGAGCTGTGAATCACTTCTTAGCAAGGCGGTTTTAGCCACAAGTGCCTAGGCGATACTCAGCCCCGTCAGTATAGCATCGTACTCTGCTTCATTGTTAGTTATGGGGAATTTAAGCTGAAATCAAAACTTCAAAGTGTCCCCCACAGGGGAAATGATAACGACGCTTGCTCCACCTCTCTTCTGCGTGGATGACCCGTCCGTATGGATCGTCCAGAGTTCTTCCTGACTGTCTTCGTGTTCGAGGGAGGTGAATTTTGCTATGAAATTTGCTAGCACCTAGGCTTTTATGGTCGTTTGGGGTCAATACTCTATGTCGAACTGACTAAGCTCAATGGCCTACTATATCATTCGTCCAGCTGCCTCAGGTTTATTCATTGCTTTCTTAATGGGCTGGTTCATCATTACTATGATCGTATTAGCCTGAAAGTACGGACAAATCTTTTTGGAGGCCACTATCACGATGAAGGTGATCTTCTCTATTTGCGGATATTAGGCTTCAGCTCCTTGGAAGGCGTGGCTAATGTAATACACCTGGCATTGTATCCTATTTTCTTCCCTGATAAAGTCCGCACTCACCACAGTTATGGACACAGCTAAGTACAAGAACAAATCTTCTTCTTCTTCTTTGGTCGGACTCAGGAGTGGGGGATTGCTCAAGTAACGCTTTAGCTTCTGGAATGCTGCTTCACACTCGTCTGTCCATACGAAAGCCTACTTTAAGGTCTTGAAGAAAGGAAGGCATTTGTTTGTTGCTTTGGAGACGAACATGTTGAGGGCTGCCACCCTTCCTATGAAGGATTGCACTTCTTTAATCGTCTTCGGGGATGAACATCTCGAGGATGGCTCTCACCTTTTTCGGATTTGCTTCTATTCCTCTCTGTGATACCATGAAGCAAAGGAATTTTCCAAAGGATATCCCAAAGGAACATTTGGCCGGGTTTAGCTTCATACTATATTGCTTGAGTATGTTGAACATCTCCTTGAGATCGTCTAGATGATCCTCCCCTTCCTTACTTTTGACAAGCATGTCATCCACAAATACATCTATGTTCCTCCCATTCTACTTGCTGAACATCTGGTTTACCAATCTCTGGTACGTAGCTCCCGCATTCTTCAAACCGAAAGGTAAGACCTTGTAGCAATAGAGCCCCTGGCTGGTGATGAAGGCGATCTTCTCTTGATCCTCCTCTGTCATCTGTATTTGGTTGTATCCGGAGAAGGCGTCCATAAAGGTAAGAAGCTTGTGCCTAGCCATCGAGTCCATAAGCTAGTCAATCCTGGGCAGAGGGAAGCTGTCCTTCGAGCAGGCACTATTCAAATCCATGAAGTCGATGCACATTCTCCATTTCTCGTTTGCCTTTTTGACCATGACAACGTTGGCCAACCACTCAGGATAGTAGACTTCCCTAATGAAGTTAGCAGTAAGCTGCTTGTTCACCTTGTCCATGACTATTTTGTTTCGTTCAAGAGCAAAAACTCTTCTTCTCTGCTGACAAGTTTCTTCTCAGGATCCACATTTAGGTGGTGTTGAATGATGTCTGCTGGTATGCCAGGCATATCTTCATGACTCTAGGCGAATATGTCCAGGTTATCCTTTAAAAAGTTGATGATTTCTTTCTTTGTCTGGAGGTTCAGACTCGTCCTTACCTGGGTCATCTTTGTAGGATCTCCTTCGACCAACTTAACCGTCTCCAATTTCTCAGTAATTTCTGGCGTCTTTTCTTCAATTATCCATGTATGGTTTTCTTTTGACGCCAAGACTGCCTAGTAACATTCTCACGACAGCACTTGGTCTCCTCTTATTTCCCCAATTCCCTGTTCTATTGGGAACTTCACCTTGGGCAATACGTGGCAGTGGTTGCTTTCCAACGATTGAGGGTAGGCCTTCCTATGATTGCATTGTAAGATAAAGGTCAGTCTACTATGAAGAAGTTGTGTTAATTGGTTACCTGAAGGGGGTATGAGCTAACCGTAACCATCAGCAATACTATTCCCCGTGGGTACACTTTGTCTCCACTGAAACTGACGATGGGGGATTCGAATGGACGAAGTCTTTTTGGGTCTACTTTTAACTGCTGGAAGGTAGAGAGATAAATGATATCTGCTGAGCTCCCATTGTCTCCCAAAACCCTCCTAGTATTGAATCCTTCAATCATGAGCATAATAACCAACGGGTCGTTATGAGGCTTTTTCATTCATCTGGCATCTTCTTTTGAGAATAGAATATCTTGGTCCGTCCGCCTTTGCTTCAAAGCTGGCATCCTATGAACGCTGTTTACCTACCTCTGGTATGACTTCTTGAGGGACTTGAATGATCCCCCTATAGACGGTCCTCCTGTGATTGTCTTTATCTTCCCTATGGAACTTTGTGGACGGAGGGATATGTGGTATTCATCCCTCTGAGAGGCTTCGCATTGACCCTTGTTATCGTCCCTGGATCTACTGGAATCTCCCTTCTTTACGAATTTCTGCAACTTCCATTTTCGTATGAGCACTTCTATCTGCTCTTTCAGGTCTCTGCAGTCCTCTGTCTAATGTTTGTGATTCTTGTGGAAATAGCAGTATTTTCTCTTGTCACGCACTTTGGGCGACGAGTGTAATAGCCTAGGCCATTTGAGGTAGTGTTCATCTTTAATCTGCGCCAAAATTTGGTCAACGGGCATAACTAAAGGAGTAAACTTTACCGGCCAAGGGTTTTTGTCATCTTTCCTTCTGTTCCCTTTAGTATTCTAACGATTTGCTCATTTCCTTTTTCTTCCTCTTCGATCGTCCTCCTTTTCTTTCCTCTTCGATCTTGGGCTTCTCCACCCCTTTTATTACTACTAGGGCATCCTCAGCATTCATGTACTTCTGCGCCTTCAAGAGCACTTCTGCAATCGTCTTAGGAGAATTCTTCACTAGAGAGACCATGAACTCCCTGGACTTCAATCTATTTTTGAAGGTCGTCAGTTGTACTTTATCATCTGCTTCATCCACCTCCAAAGTGTCTCGAGTGAAACGCGTTACATAAAACCTCAGGGTCTCTTTCTCTCCTTGCCTAATGGTAAGCAAATGGTTTGCTAGCCTTTTTGGGTGCTGCCCGCCAACGAAGTGACGGAGGAAAGAATTGCCCAACTGCTCGAAGTTGTCGATGGACAATGTTGGTAGCTTGGTGAACCACTCCCTGGCTGCTCCTTTGAGAGTGGTGGGGAAAGAACAGCATAAGATCTCCTCAGGGGGCTGCTAAAGACCCAAAGTCGTCTTAAAGGTGTTGAGGTGATCCAGAGGATCCTTCAGCTTGTCAAACGGCTCAAGCTATAGCAAACGAAATTTCGAGGGCACCGGGCACTCTAGGATTGCCTTGGTGAAGGGTGAATTTGTCCTCCTGTCCATTCTATCTAGACTCCGATCTATTTTCTCCTTGATCGCATTCCTCAACTCATCCATCTCTTTTCTCATTTCCCTAAGAAGGTCGAAGCTTGCCCCTTCTAGAGTAACTGGTCATCGGCGGTTATCCCTCCTCTGGCTATCTCCATCATTGTCCCAGTTGGTCTCCGAGTGATTGTCTTCTTGTTGCAGTTGCAGCCTCATCTCTTGATCTAGTAAGCTCCTCCACACTGGTTGCGAGCATCTGGATTTGTAGAGCTAATACTGCAAGATCTTGGTTAGTGTTGGACTCCATTTGGGCTTATGAGTTGAATGGAACTACGTTCTCAAACCTAGGTGCAAAGAAAGTCATTTCCCACAGACGGCACCAAACTGATGATGCCAAAATCGTCAATTGAGATGATCATCCAGTGGGAGAGCTGACCAAGATCATCCAAAGCCCTACAAGAACGAATGAATGAAGAAAAAAGAAGGAATACCGGTGTGGTGCCTACCACAGAGCCTTCGATGATCAAGTTAGATAACTGAGAGAGAAAAGAGAGCTTCAATACCAAAATATCAAAGTTTCTATATTAGAATTCCATACCTCCTTAGGTCCTGAGGTGCTTGTATATATACCTGCTTCCTTTTCCTAGCTGTTGGAGGTGTTTTAATGGTGGTTTCAATGTGCCATCTGTAACGCCTCCGTGAGGTGTTAATGAGAGGATCTTTGTCTTTCTAACGATAAGGAAACTTATTGCAGTTGTGTAACCCATTGCCATTATTTTTAAATTGATGGCCCTTCCTTCATCCAATGGATATGGATAAGGACGAACATTGATGGGATGTTTTCTTCGTCCATTGGCTCTTCTTTTGGACGAGGAGGTTGCCTGAGGGAGTTGTACCGGGTCCATCAGGATATATCCAACAAAATATTTAGACCAGAAAAACCTCGAAATATTCGTGCAAAAAATAGGTTCAAAAATATTATCATACTAAGAAGATCATAATTGTCATTTGTGTTGGCTTCTTTTAGACCTGCAAATAGGTTAAGAAGGATAGGTACAAGTATGACACAATCGTGTATAGATCAAAATGGGTATGAATAAAAAAAAAATGAGTCTAATGAAAATGAGTCAAGTGATGATAACTTAGTGTGCGTTTGGATAAGAATGAAAAATTAAAATTATTTCACCATTCAGTTTAATTTTTCTACTATTCATGGGCCCAACTACACTTTTTGGTACTATTCATGAGCTCCACTGTACTATTTTAATTAACTTTATCTTTATCTACAGTATTTTCAGCAATAATTTTTCAAATTCAGTAAAATAAGTGGGATCCAAACACACCCTTAGTCTCCGTATGGCAAAGATTATTCATGCCAACTTATTTTACTATTTAACCTATTTTTGGAAATATTCATGAGTCCCACTACACTTTGTAGCACTATTCATGGGTCACACTGTACTATTTTAGCTAACTTTTATCTTTATTTATAGTACTTTCAACAAAAAGTTTTCAGTTTCAGCAAAATAAACGAATCTCAAACAGACCCTTAGTGATAATAGTATTTTTTGTGATGTTTCAAGTTTCTTGTTTGAATCCCACCACTCTTCCCCTACTATCTACCTATATAAAAATGAAAAATAAAACATTCATTAATAAAAGTTAAATAATATATAAATCTTTAACTTTATAGTCTGATAATTAATTTAATATTCCAATAAGTATACTGATTCTACAAGAGAGAAAACGAAAATATATAAGTGCATCTATCATATATCAAACATGAAAGAAAGATGGTTTTGTTACAACAAGTGGGATAGAGGGATTCAAACTTAAGTTCTTCCCTTGGAACGAACCTGAAAATACCCTCGAGCCACTAGGCTCTATCTTGGTAAACTATGTAAATAAATAAATAAAATCTACTCAATATTATGGATACTAGAAATATTTATATTTGAAAATGGAAAGTTCAATTGATCAATAGTATAATTATAACTATTTTCATTTATAATGTAGAAAATGGAATATAAATTTAGCATTCAAACAAAAATTGAAAATTAAAATTAAAATGTTTAAATGTTACTTTGGGACTTGACAAACAGGTTGGGTCAAGACTAGGCATATATGACCTGTAAGTTTGAATTTATTCAATCATGTGTTAGCTTTATTCCATGCCAAATTTGCTTGTATTTTAGCAATTAGTTACCTGTATTTAGGTGGAAATTATGTAAGGGTAGTGTGTGAGAGAGTGTGAAGAAAACTCAAGATGTATGCACTTAAAGAAGTCTCGTGATTGGATCTCGCGACTTGCAAGTTGCCAAAGTAACACACGTGTGAAGCATGCAGGGAGTTGAAAGGCCGCGACAGCTATTGCACTATAGGAACAAAATGTACAATCTGGTTAGGCATTTAGCTCGTAACTCGTTTTAGTCGTGAGGCTGAGTCGCTAGAATGCCCTATTTGGATGAAACCTGACTTTTCACATTCCTCACATACACTATTATAAATACCCTTATACCCACGAAATGTAGAGAGCTTCTAAAGAGAATTTTGAGAGAGAAATTCTGGAGAAAAACAAGATTGACTCATCCAAAATCTTCATCATTTGATTTTCCAAATTCCTCTACTCTCACCCTCTTCATTGACATATCCTCAAGAGGTACATTTTGCCAAATCCTTAACTCACCATACCCATATCTGTGAGAAGGTATTTTAGTACTTGGGAAGCAGTTCAAAGATGACTAATTTACTTGGTTGATGCAATGGATTTATTGCGGGATCCGGGAAGCTAAAGAAGACAAGGTTAGGCGTAACCCTGTTAGAGCAAGAAGCATGGAGGGCTTAGGTGCATTGGGTAGATTAGGCTTGGAGGGTCTTCTGTTATTCATGTATCCCAACTGTATTCTTTAGTGGATCATTTGACCGCTTGGAGGGTCGCGGAGAGGTTTTTTGCCAAGTTCTTCGATTTCCTCTTCAATAACACGTGTCGGTGTTATTTTTGTGTTTACATCTCTCTTCCCTTACTCTTTACCTTTTAATTATTGTTGTATTTGTGATTAATTATGGTTTAGAGTGTTTTACCAATTTGGTTATAGCTTATGTTCATCATTCCGCACATATATTGTTTGTGTATAAGATTGTGTTGGTATTGTGAAAACTGGGGGTCTAAGCATTTATTAGTGTTTTACACACTAATTGAACTTTCATAACCCAATCAGATAAATTAGAATCGGATATGGGTAAAAGATAGGTCGGATTAAAACATATTGCTTTTGCCATCACTCTAACCCTTTTCGAGGTGGTTAATCAATTGAGGTCTAATTTTGTCAGGTCTTGCTTTCTTTCTCTCTTTTTCTTTTTTCTTTTTTTTTCTTTTTTTTTTTCTTTTTTTTTTATATATATTTTTTGGGGTTTTTTCGAGAACCAGACCTTGCTTCTTTATCTACGACTGTATGACTTTGTGTTAATGACCTCTAGACCAAAGTTCTGATACATAAACTATAGAGCAAGGGTAAGGTCAATGGGCTGAAAAGATAAAATGAGGAAGTTAATTACAACAAACTACTTTGTGATGAATAAAGAAGAGAAGAAAGAGCTTCAGTGTCAAATCAACTGGTATACATAAAAGGTATTTTCATCTTTCACCTACTATGAGAGTTAGGATGCATGAACACTTCATTTATTAGGGTATTGTCATATCTGTGTTGTATCCGTTTCATAATTGTATCTTATTTGTTGTATGTTCGTATCATGTTATTATTCTTCAAGAATTATTTGTATCACGTATTGTACTCATATTCGTGTCTGTACATCCTAGCATAATATTCTATTTTGTATTTGATGGTGCATTATGCCATCTATATCTATATATTATTAAAAGCTGAAGCGTGACATTTATTACTGCTGAGCTCCTGTTGCACCATCTCATCGTCACATCATTCACCACATAATTATTATTTATTCCTATTTTTTTACAAATATTTATATATATATATATATATATATATATATATATATATATATATATATATATAACACCTTGGAACTGGGCACCTAAGTCTTTTCTTAATGGAGTTCGTGTTCTAGACGAACTACACTGGGATGTAGGTCTATCTCTCAAAAGGATAGGTGGCTGCCTATGGGGTTGGCGTAGATCTATGGATCTAGACCTTGGTTCCTGGTATGTGTCCTGGGGTAGATCTAAAGAGGATTTAGGCGAGGGTACATCATACTCTAGGGGTGACCTGAACCTAGACTGGTCAAAGCTAAGTCTAACCTTTCCATCGGCTAGTTGCTGGACGAGATATAGTTCTGGGTTCCTTACAGGGTTCTGGACCTGTAGAGGATAGTTTTCATTTTCCAGAGTCCAATCTGCTGGAAATGAAATCTCAGACCATTTCAGGGTTCTTGGTACCTGAATGGTGGATCTAACATTCGAGGTTTGGATAAGAGTGGTTTCTCCTGGTTTTCTCTTATCGAAAGCTTGGATGGACATGTTAGTTCCCATGCACTTATAATACACTCTGTATATAAGGGCAAGCTGCTTGGTTCCATGTAACACAAGGGTTCCATGGGTCTTTATGTTGAGGGTGAGGACCTTCAAGATGTGGGGGTCGTCAAGCGCAACTGTGAGGTTTGGGAAACAGTCGAAATGAATTGGACCGTTTGACAAACTGGATTCAATTGTGCCTAGAAGACTGTCGTTGAACCTAATCAATCTGGTGTCTCTAAGGGCCATGAGGATTGAGTTATTCAACCCTTCTCTGATCAATGGTTTAACTCCAACCTGGACAAGTCCTATGTGGAGGAATTTATGACCATTTTCCCTGTGGGCTCTCATAGCGGCAGGGGACAACAAATAACAAGTTTCATATTCCTTGTTAATGCTGTAAACTTGTTCTATGGTTCTAACATGGTAGTCTGTTCTGAAAGACTTTTTCAAAGACCATGAGGAGGACCTATAGACTTGGTTTGTGGGAACTTTGGGTATGTTCCAATCTCCTAACTTCTGATCTAGATCTGAAAGCTGGTACGACTCTGAGTTGATTGTTCCATCTTCAACTGGAATCTCAGGTGGGTCAGTACTGCTAGATCTAATGGAAGTGGAAGAGTCACTCCTTCTAAACATCCTATTTATCATTCTGGATTACAAACTTAAGAAATCAATTACAACCTAGATAACTTTTATCTTCCATATTCTGGATCTAACCTTAGATCTGAAACAGGGAATGTATTTCTGCCTTCTGTATCTATTGTTACCTAACTTACGACTCGAATCCTCTCTAGTCAGTCAACTCGCCTGAACGCACACCCCTTGTTTTGATTGATGGGTATACACACAATGGCCCCTGGTATGATGGTGATTCAGGTCTTTCCTATACTGATCCTTTGGCCCTCGTAGAATGTTGGACAAACTACTTCAACAATGAACTCCGAGATGTCACCGGTGAACTATGGGAAAATTATCATTTTATTGGCAATACTGGCAGAATTACAGTATTCACCACCAAGCCATACTCAGAAGCCTTCAATACCCAAAGGATCGACCACACAGGCTTTCCTCAGTACTCAGATCAAATAGCAGACTATGAACCTCTCCTTTATTGTGGGTTTTGTAATCTGTTTGACAGGTACCATGAGCACGGCCCCGATGATGATCCTCCCGCTTTTGATCCATATGATGGGTATCCCTCTGGTTATGATACAGACTAAGTTATCCCCCAGACAGGATCCTCATGTTTCAGAAGTCTTTGCTAGCTCAAGCTTCACCTTTGCATGACCGGTTACTATACAGAACAGTACCCGCACCTGCAGAGCTGAACCAAGCTACCATCCAGTCAAAGTTACTATTGCGAAAAGCAAGGGGACAGAACACTGTTCACAAACAGTGACCAGTTACTGTTCACTCCAACAGTGCCCCAGACAGGATCATTGAAGTTACTATTTGCTTTCGGCTAAAAAGATATTCCCCCGAAGTAAAAGCAATTTACCTTCCGTGATTCCAGCTCACTCCTGAAATGGATCCAAGGCTCTCACCTCCTATATAAGGCATCCTTGGCCTCAGTCTTCAGCAGGCTTAATTGAGCATAGAACCTCATTACCCCTCTCTTCTTACTTTGTACCCTGAATCTACATTGTAATTAGATATAACAGATTATTGACTTTACATATTCATCTTTATCAGTTTTAACATCTATATATATTTCTTTTTTATTTCCAATTTTCCTCTAATTTTTTTTTACATTCACTTTTTTTTTTTTTAAATATTTACACTTTCTTCAACCTTTTTTCTTCCCTTACCTTTTCATCTCCCTACTACCCTCTACTTTAATATTGCTATTCATATTTTCCTTTATCTTCCTTTATTTGTCTCTTCTTATCATTTCCCATTTACTATAAATTTGTCACTCTTTTCCATTCTTTGCATAGTCTCTCTCTCTCTCTCTCTCTCTCTCTCTCTCTCTCTCTCTCTCTCTCTCTCTCTCTCTCTCTCTCTCTCAATATGTTGGTGGATTTTTAATTTTTATTTCATCTTTGCTTTAAGTTGATAAATTTTTGTATTTTTAATAACTCTAATTTAGGTTGATATGATTTAGTTTTGTGTTTTAAGTTATTATTATTATTATTTTGCTCTTTGATTGTTAAATTGTATTCGATTACATTATAAAAAATTAAAGATAGTAGATAAAAATAAAATAGTATTCCATTACATAGCATAATTTGGATAATTTAGGATTTATTGTTATATCTTTTAATTTTTCTTATGTTTTTATTCTCTTCTATTTTACTCAATATTGAAATTTAACCACATCCTCCTTATCATTAAATTATTTATATTTTCTCTCTCTTTTTGTTTTAAAAAATTTTAAAAAAAAATGTAATATTTTACTTAAATTCAAATAAAAGAAAATTGTGCTCATCAAATTGTACTCATTTTTTTTAATATTTACCCTTTTTCCAACCTTTCTCCTTCTCTTTACCTTTTCATCTCTCCAAACATTCTACCTTAATATCACTCTTTCTCTTTCCTTTTATCTTCCTTTATTTTGTTTCTTTTTATTTTCATCCTCTTAATATAAATTTGTCATTCACTCTTCCATTCTTTACATAATTTTCTCTCACAAAAAAAGTGGTTATTTCCCACTCTTTCTCCCTCATTTTTTGGCAAATTTTTACTTTTATTTTTCTTGCATCTCTATTTTAGCTTGATAAAGTTTTGTATTCTTTAGAACTCTATTTTGGTTGATGGGATTTAGTTTTGTGTTTTAAGTTTTTTATTTTTTTAAGATCTTTTTATAACTTTGATTGTTAAATTTTATCATATTGCATTATAAATAATTAAAAATAGTATATAAGAGTGTACTATTATTATATTACATAGAATTATTTGGATAAGTTAGTGTAAGGACCAGATCTGACTTGAATCCAGAACGGGAATGGATCCAGGCCCACGTAGCCCAAACAATGAATTTATAGAGTGCAGGAAAGAAAGCTAGTCTGATCTTGGGCCAAAATATTGGATTTTAGTGTAAAAAAGATCCAAGATACGAGCATGGTATGCAGCAATAAATCATCTACGGACATGCCCTAAAGATCTGATTTTCCTTCTTCTTTTTCCTTTTTTTTTTTTTCGGTCCCCCTTCCTTCTGTCCTTCCTCGCCTTATATACCATAGCTTTTTTGCCTTTTTCATCATCCACGTGTGGGCTTGACATTCAACGTCCTTTTTTCGTCATCCCCCTCGCCCTCTCTTGAATCTTCCATTCTTAGCTGGAAAGCTGCTCGTTCACTGTTCAGGTATCACCTCCACATTAATGCGGCCAGAAGGTTAGCTAGGAGACATTTAATGCGGAGGTGACAGCACCCCTAGATATTTGTCATTTCCTACCATTACTTTTTGTTTGATATTTTCCCTTTTGCTCCGTTATAAGATTTGTCCTAGGCGTTGTTCTGTGTGATTAACAAGTTCACCAGGCACCTCGGACAAAAGTACCGAGGTGACCATCATCCTCGGACACGGTCCAATTCCTTACAGACATGCTCCACCTCTCCTCGGATGGTAATTTTGTCCATTCCTCGGCTGGATGTACTCGGATGTTCGTCTCCCCTCACACGAGATATTGGGCCGGGCCCTTCCTCTCACACAGTTGGAACACAGGGCAAATTGGCCCACACAGTTAGTGTTTATTGTTATGTATTTTATTTTTATTTTTTTTCTCATATCATTTTATTTAACGTTTAAATTCAGCCACATCCCCCATATATATCATTAAATTATTTATATTTCCACTCCTTTTTTATTTTAAAAATTTTAAAATATAATATTTTGCCTAAATTAAATAAATAAAATTGTCCACATTAAGTGGAGTAATGCTAGGGGAACACTCATTCTCACACCCAATGCATCAAAGGAAGAATGAAATACAAAAAAAATCAAGTTAGAAACACTAAATTATAAAAATTAAAAAAAAAAAACTAATAATGCATATTTAATGTCATAGAATCATCATCAAATTTTGGAAAACAATAGGTTGCCAATGGAGAGAGAGAGAGAGAGAGAGAGAGAAATGGTATAGAAAAAAACCAATACAAAGTAATAAAGAGTAGATAAAGAAAAAAAATCAAACGTCAATTAGTAATCGTTGATTGGAAAACAAAGAGGTTGTAAGGAAAAGTAAAAAATAAAATAGAGATTACCATGTGGAGAAAATTAAAAACTTTACAGTGTAGTAACATAAATTGTTAAATTCACTTAAAAAAATTAAATCAACAATCAACAATTAATTTCCTCAAAAAAAAAAATCAACAATTAAATACAATCATAGTACTAAATTTAAATTTAAAACTACTCAAACTTTAACTATGGAAACCATATTAATCATAACTAAAAAAGAGATGTTCTCTGATAGTGGTAGAAATTACATAAGAAATAAAGTTAGAAAATTTAAAAATCCATTTTTTGACATTTCAGTTAACCTTATTTATAATATATATATATATATATATATATATATATATATATATATATATATATATATATATAAATTTCATATACTATTACTTTCGAAAATCTAATGAATAATGCTACCTCTCATTTGTCGTCTTTGTTATGCAAATCATCAGTTGTAGTAAATATATGATAATGGTAAAAAGCGTTACAAATGAGATCACTAAAAAAAACTTATAAAATTAATTAGCCACTACCATTATGGAGTTGTAGTCTATAATGTTACGCATCCAAAAAAGTGGAATATATAGAGTTTTCTCAAAGGTATGTGAAAAGATTCACTATATGTGTATGTGTGTGTGTGTGGATAAAGGTAAAAAAATGTATATTTAAAGTTTTTATTAACTTAAAAACTAATGAAAAGCCAATGATTAATAACTAAAATTATAGTCTAAATAAAATATTTAATGAGACCATCCTAAAAAAATTATCATGCGCAATGCGTGAGTATACGACTAGTTCTGTATAAAAGTAAATGTTTTGGGGCATTAATTTCTTTGACAGTTGATTCACTTATTTTTATATTTTGGGACAGGTTGAGAGTTTATTTATAGGTCTTATCCTCCTCTTTTGTCCTTCTCAGATTCACCTTAACAACCCCAAGAAATAATCAAACCATCAAAAATATTCATTCATGTTTTACTTTATCCTGCAAATGAAGCAAAAGATTTTTTATAATAAACTAGAGTACCAAACTCAACTTACCAAACAACCCTAGCTAAATTGTGCTCATTCATCATCAATACTTTATATATCTTATAGCGCCTACTTTATTTACAGCAACGGGTGTGCGTGTTTTAATTAAGTACTTTGAGTAGTATACACTCAAAGAAATTTGGAGCTCATGCATAGGTAGTGCACTTGAACAAACTTCCCTCTTTAAGAAATTAAAGGAAGCACAGTTGCACAAATAGTACACACACTCCTCAAATACAAAGTATTTATCTTGTTTTGAGGGAGTATGTGTACTATGTGTGTATAAGTGATGAGCAACTAGACCTTGCAGAAGTACCACAACCATTTTTACAACTTTGCCTCAACTTGTCCACATGACAACTTGTGAATGATGAAATTATGAGTAATGCTACAGTTATAAACTATTTTACAACATTTTTACAAAGTGTTGGTATGGCCAATCTCTTAATTAGTTTTCATCTAAACTCACCATTAGTATCACTTTTTCATTTATCAATAATCACTCATCATATCAGCAGTTTATAAATTTTTTTGTAAAATAATTTATATCTCTATCATTATTCTGAAATTATAGACCCACAAGGATCCACCATTTATTTCCACCACTCGAATAAACCTGTCACGTTGGTGTGTTGTGGCCAAAGTTATAGAAATTGTTGTGTTAAAAGACTTACTCTTACACATTTCCCTTAAAAAGGAATATCAAACAAAGTGATATGCTTATCCTGTTCTTTATATTGTCCTTGTCAAGGAAAACATGATTTGCTCATTTAATTAAGCATGCATCATTGAGCTGAATTAGCTTCAGGACAGTGGGAAATACTGAATTAGTCATAAACGCTCTTTATCATTGGCCTAATTAAAAAGAGTTTATGTTAACTTCAAAATCATGAGAGAAGTACTTCTCTGCTGCCATTGAAATAGCATTCCTTTTCTTTTCCCAGACAATGTAATTAACGGAAAGAGCAATATACCATAGTCATTAATTTTATAGTTTACAGTTATTACAAGTATTATATTTGAGAAAATCTAAGGACAAAATTTTGCAAAACTCTAAAATGGTTGATTATAACTGTTGGAGAAGTAATGGGTATATTGTAAGCGACTGTCTACTAGTCATAGTCAAACCAATTCATCAAGTTGTAATGAATGATGTGATTGTTGGCACATGAAAAAGAATATGATAAAAGTTATGATCCTAGAATAACTCGTTTATCATTTATTACTTATTTGTGTGTGTGCACGTGCTTGTCATCCATAGTAAAGTCCGAAGGCCACAGAAAGAAAGAAAGAGAGAGAGAAAGGGAGAAGAGGTGAGGGTGCTATGCTTATAGGATGTGGAAGTCCAAAGAGCAATGAGTGGTGGGGGTACATCAAACCTTCCATCCATGTCAAAACATGTCTAGGCAGTCGAAAGAATGAAAAAAAAAATGATAAAGCCCCTCAAATCCTGCCAAATCAAATTCCAATAGATATGCTTATGTCCACTCAGACCACCCTTCCCTGCAAAAAGAGAAAAAACTATCATAACCCCCACACACACCACAACATTTTCTTGGTACCCTTCTCTACTTCCACTCACTCTCACCTGTTATTTCATCCACAGTTTCCTCTCTCCCTCCCTATCCATGAAAAGACCCTCTCAACCCCTACCACAATACCAACAGGAAACAACATATAAAAAGTTTAAAACCCTTTCTTTCTCTTAAAAATTTCTTTAGAAAAATTATTAGATACTCTGGAAATATATTTTCTCTCTCTCTCATAGGAGGGTAGATTCAGTACCCAATAACAACCCCGCTCCTTTATCATTATACAAATATTTTGTCAAAAAGGTTCTACACTTCTATTCCCACTAGCATTAACAAATACAACCTTGACTACTAATTCAAAAGGGTCTGCAGTGCTGCAGATTTACCAGCAAAAGAGCCAAAGCATATTAGGAAAAGGAAGTTAGCCTAGCTAGCTTTACTATTTGTGGTTTTGAACATACAATGTATTAAAACTCAACTGAATGGCAAGTATTCAATAATCTTCAATACTTTATCTATCAGCATTTACTAAAAGTTTACAAAATCTGCGTTTCACATAATTGCTTGCTCAAATTTTCAAGGCGTTATAATCACCATCCATGGCTAGTACAAGTAAAGCCCCCACATGGCTAGTACTTATATACTTCTTGCTTAATTTTCTAACGTGGCATTTCATCATATGAGTCTCATAAGTTTGTGATACATTGTTGTTGAATGAATATCAATATTGATATTATGGGGTTTTGCCAAAGATTAGTACTCACATTTGAAAGCGTCATTTTCATTTCATTTTCAAAAATTGTATGATACAAAGAACCTTACGTGGCAACTTGGTCGGTCAGAGCGTATTTTTCTTCTCTCTTTTCTCCCTTTGGAAGGGGTAGCAAGAAGAGATATAAAGTGGCCGCAAAGGTAGAAATATCAAATATATACAAGAGATGTATAATCATTTTTTTTGCTTCTGAAAGATCTTTCCTGATAAAGACCCGGCGTGTGTGTAGGCACTTTTAACGTATTAAGCAAAATGTTAGAAACTTAAAAAGTTAAAATACACAAAGAAAAAAGAGAACACAGAAAAGAAAAGGAAAGAATTTCATACTCTTATCATCTAATAGATCATCTTGAATTTATCTAAAGATAATGTAGCAAGTACACGAGTTCATGCATTTTTATTAACACCATCTGCAGATTTTAAGATAATGCACTCGATCTAAGGAGGTTGTACTACATGTGAAACTTAAAAATGATACAATGAACAGAACCTGTGCCTGTTTGGCGTTACCATAGACAGTAAAACTTTTAACTGTAGAGTTTTAATAATAGACCAAGAGCTACAGGACTCTTGGTTTCGTCCCTACTTGCACCAAAAAAGTCATTGTTCTTTTTTTTTGCCAGGGGGGTGGTGGACCTCTCAGACTTTTTTAAAAGATCTTTTTTAGTGGGTTCATTGTAAAACATCTTTAAGGATATTCCTTGATGTGTAAGAGATTTTAGTTCACGGGATTCAGAGGCTTGTGGAAAAAATTCACTTAAGGAAGATTCCAAATATTCTGTGACTATTGTGGTAAGAAAGCAAGCAAAGAATTTGTAAATGTGACTATAAAGAGTCTAATAGTACAAAGATTTTGTATAGATTGTCGTAATTGCTAATCCCTAGAATCTTTACAAGAATGGGTCCCAAGAGTAGTTTTTCCCTTGAAAATGTTCTTTATTGGTGTTCCATTCGTTACTAAATTTATATGTGATTTTTCTGCTTAATTTTATTATTGTTTGTTCAAATTTGTGATTGATATATCTTGTGTATGGAATTCCTAATTAACATTTTTTTTTTTTTTTTTTTTGAAGGGAGACCTAATTAACTAGTTGAATTAATTTGTTTATTCCGTTGCATACATGAATTGCATAGAGTCTAAGAAAAATTTTCAAGTGATATCAAATCATTTAGAACACACGGGTTAGGACAACCCAATGCCAGCCTGACCATAACAATCCTATGCTTTCACCATGGCCAAGGGACAATTAGATAAGTAATGACGACCGAGAGCCCAGGCATAACAACTTGAGTATAAGAGACGAGCTTGACCATATGTGGCAAGCTCAACCCCAAAGAGCTGAGCACAATATCCGAAGATTGTGATATTTGTTTATGAGGTCAACGGTTATGTCCCCATAAGCTTACTTGTAATTAAGGTTGTCACGCACCTCATAATAATAATATTTAAAAAATGGCTGGAATGAAGGCAAGCATACCACACATGAATCTATATATATTGGAAATCAAAATTTGGGACATGTACTACACATTTCCATTCTCACTAGCAAATTTTGCCCACCAAAAAACCTCCTTTGACTTGGGCATCGGAGCTATTAGGCTGATGCTATTCCAAGTCCCTTTTTACTCTTGCAAGTATCTAATTAGTCTATAAACCATTTGACTGTTAATTCATTATCAATGGACAAAATGGGCTTTTGCCCTTTTTGGGCAAATTAATTAGCCTTTTGCCCTTCTTCTCAAACTAAATAGGGAAATGCCCCTCTTTTAAAAATCGAGTTTCTCAAAATCGAGTTAAAAAAAAAAAAAATTCTGGAGCCCTATTAGTGACGTTTTTAAGGACCTATAGTGACATTTTAAGAACCTATAGTGACGTTTTATAACTTGATATCCATGAAATCGAGTTATAGGCAATAAAATTTCCTATAACTCGATTTCATGGATATCAAGTTACAAAACGCCACTATAGGTCTTTATAAACGTCACTATAGGGCTTAAATCGATTTTGAAAAACTCGATTTTCAAAAGAGGGGTATTTTCCTATTTAGTTTGGGAAGAAGGGCAAAAAGCTAATTAATTTACCCAAAAAGGGCAAAAAGCTAATTAATTTACCCAAAAAGGGCAAAAGCCCATTTGGTCCCATTATCAATAAGTAAACAAGTTATGTTGTTTATCAAACACCCCTTACACCAAGGAACTTAGATAGAATCGCAACAAGGGCTTCAACAGGGCCCATCATGGTGAATCTTTGAAACATGACGAGTACCAAGGTGAGAAAAATAAATCTCAGTTTGGTCCTGACCAACTCGAGGATTGTTCAAGGAAGCTTCGATGATTAAGCCAATAAACTAGTGGGAGAATAAGAGAAATAAAAATGACAAAGTCTCAGCATGTGAAGTTACGTACCTTAATTTTCAAAATGGAGGAATATTTTTAGAGCATGAGAGTGTTGTGTTTGATGGGAAATTAACTTAACAACAAGCAATAGACTTGCCGACTCAAGTTGATTAAGGGGACACGTGGCAAGATAATAGTCCAATCTACAAGTGAATGAGACAGGTTTAGCGACTTTTTGTCATAATAATGTAGATGTGCAAGGAGTTAGGGTTTAATTATAAGAGGAAAAAATAAAAGAAAAAAAAGAAGGAAACTAATGGGTAATACTTTTGAGAGTGACTGTCATGTCCGATTGATTAGAAGAAGGGATCTATAGGTTGGTGGTCATGCCATACTGAGGTAGATGGTTATTTTGGCCTAATGACTGAAGGAAGATATTTATAGTTGGTAGACAAGTCGCCCAAGATGACTATCTGTATAACTCGGTCTTTTTAGGTAGCCCAGTGGAGGAATATTTTTAGAGCATGAGAGTGCTGTGTTTGATGTGAAATTAACTTAAAAACAAGCCACAGACTTGCCGACTCAAGTTGATTAAGGGGACATGTGGCAGGGTAATAGTCCAGTCTACAAGTGAGTGAGACAGGTTTAGCAACTTTTTGGCATAATAATGTAGATGTGCAAGGAGCTAGGGTTAAAAAAAAAAAAAAAAAAAACTATAGGCACTACTTTTGAGAGTGACTGTCTTGGCCGATTGATTAGAAGAAGGGATCCATAGGTTGGTGTTCATGCCATACTGAGGTAGGTGGTTATTTTGGCCTAATGACTGAAGGAAGATATTTATGGTTGGTAGCCAGGTCGCCTAAGATGACTATCTGTATAGCTCAGTCTTTTTAGGTAGCCCAGTGGAGGAATATTTTTAGAGCATGAGAGTCTTGTGTTTGATGTGAAATTAACTTAAAAACAAGCGACAGACTTGCCGACTCAAGTTAATTAAGGGGACATATGGCAGGGTAATAATCCAATCTACAAGTGAGTGAGACAGGTTTAGCAACTTTTTGGCATAATAATGTAGATGTGCAAGGAGCTAGGGTTTAATTATAAGAAGGAAGGAACAAAAAAAAAAAAAAAAGGAAACTAATGGGCACTACTTTTGAGATTGATTGTCATGGTTAATTAATTAGAAAAAGGGATTCATAAGTTGATAGTCATGCCATACTAAGGTAGGTGGCTATTTTGGCCTAATGACTGAAGGAAGATATTTATGGTTGGTAGCCAAGTCACCCAAGATGACTATCTGTATAGCTCGATCTTTTTAGGTAGCCCAGTTTTCAATTTGGGGTACAATTTTCTCTTCACCTACCCCCCATAATTGGTGTATCATTGAATTTAAGTCTCCTATCACTTTAGCATTTGACATTTTTTGTTGGGAGGATTATTTGCTTGAAATGGAACAATTTGTATGAAGTTTGAAGCAAGTGTGCAAGAGAGGAACAAAGTACGTAGAGTGAAGGGATCAACAATTGGTTGAAGGACTAGTATACTGTAATGTGTAATTTGATCAAAATTTTGAATTAGATCGACCCCCAATATGTGTATATATATATATAAAAGATCTGGTTAACGGGAGCCCTAAGAACATTTGTTAATGTGTCATTTCAAAAAAGTTTTTATATCACTTTTAGGGAAATATAAAAAACTATTAAAAAATCAATTACTTTTTTTCCCCATACAAAGTTTCTAAATACTTCCTAAACTAATACTCTTAGGGTATCAGTTAGATTTTATCATATATAAATTATGATAGACTGATGTCATTAATATATTAAGTATAAAATATCTTTAAAAAAAAAAAAAACTCAAATATAGGAAAAAAAATTAGCTACAAAATTGGTTATAACCTAAGATTAAAATTTCCTTTAAAAAAATTAACATTACTATATATTTTGAAAATCTAACCGTTGAATTGCATGTTCTTTATGCTCTTAATACACATGTCAAATTTTGTGTCATTCAGATATTATTTATTATATAATCTATAAGCTTATATTTTAAATGTAATTTTAAACTACAAAAACTTGCAATTTAAATAATTAATTGATAACATAGCTATTGATCTTTAATTTTTAAGAAATTTTGCAAGTATAGAGGATATAAAAAGAAAATGTAATCCAATTGTAAATTTGTCAAAATTCACCTTTAATAAAAAAATATTGAATAAGGTTGTAGACTTAGACTAAAACCAATTATATAACTAAATTTTGTTCCCAAATATTATATATATATATATATATATATATATATATATATATATATATATATATATATATATATATATATATATATATATATATAAACACAAATTTAGATGCGCAATAGGGATCATTGTAAATCACCAAGTAATGTGCAGAACCTATTTAATGAACTTTTTCTATGTCGAAGTAAATCAAATGCTGTATGGTGTGGTTCATGGATGTTCAGTTGGATGTCCACCAACCAGGGCATAAGTGCCATGATTGTCGCGCAAATGGTAGAAATGCAGCTTTGATAACGAAACAAGTAAAATTGTATCATTTTGCTTTTGCAAGCAACAAGTTTATAAATCTTCACCTAACATTCACTAATCAAAATTGTATTTATTCTTTACCTAATTGATTGCTTCAATTTTTGTTGCTTTCAGAAGGAAGAACAACAAAATTATCATGAACACCAGCGCATAATAGTGATTAGTGACTACCCAATATGAAGAAATATAGGTCGATAAAGAACTAATTAAACTAAATATTACGATTAATAGAGAATGATACTTTAGCAAATTAGACATGTTGGATTGAGTTTTCTCTAAGCAGTCCTGTTGTTGACATTAAGTAATAGTAATTAAATTACATGTATAATCTAAATTTGTTCTAGAATATTTTCTCTTCCCATTACACTAGTCAAGTCTTTTGCTCAATAACAAAACATTTACTAGCTAACAGCTAAGCTGGTTGACATCCACCTCAGTACAATATTTTCTTATGGATATTAATAAGGTAATGAGTGGATAGCAAATAAGATAAGCTGCATTTGGGTTAAATTCTAGGAATCATCATGTATATGCAAAGTTGAGTACAGATATTAACTAGTCAAAGAAATAATTATTACTCTTGATGATAAATCATTGGTAATAGTAAGCAGATTTGGATGCCTAATTTCAAATTTATGAAAAAATTTCCTAAGGGTTCAAAATTCAAATACTATTGTTGCTTTATAAAATATGAGGGATTTGAACTCAGATTCTCCTCATAGAGAGAAATGGGCAATGCTATTGAGATTTTTTTTATTATTATTATTTAAATTAAGTTACACACTGATGGGTGTCTTGAACTCATAACATCATCCTCCAGCTATCATTTTCAAAGGGGGAGTGTCAATTGCGTTAGAACTAATTGTTGGCAAGTTTTTAATTACAAATTTACAATTAGCATTAGTTGTTGTTGTGTAATTACAATTAGCATTACTTGTTATTGGCTGTTGAGTAGGGTTATAAATAAGGTTTTATTTTTTTTTTCGAAGTTTTAGAACTAATTGTCGCATTAGAGCATGAGAGTGTTGAGTAGCATTAGAACTAATTGTCGGCAAGTTTTATTTTTTTCAACTTATAACGTCCATTTTATGGTGATTATTTTTTATTATCAAGCTAAAACCCCAACTGACTTTAAGCAAGGTTCAAACCCAAATTTCTTATTTAATGATAAGAAACTTTACTAGTAAACTAGCTAGAACTCACATGGTTGCAAATAAGTTAAAAAAAACAATTTTTGGGGTTTTTGCAAATGTCACACTCAGGTGTATTTACAATTTGAACAATTAACTCAATGTACATTTTATTTGTTAACAATTTAGTCCCTGCAAGTATTGTTTTTGTAAATTCATTTCTATATAAGTCGCATAAATGATTTTTTTTTTTTTTCTTCACTTTAGCGTTTAGACAACATCGGACTCAATATTATAGGTCACCATCTTGTCCTTTTCCTTTTTAATTTTTTATTTATTTATTTTTAGAGTTAAATGAGTGTTCAAAATCACTTAAACAATCTGGTAAAGTAATAAAAATCGTGTGTGCTATATGTGTGATGTGATTAATTTTGTTCAGATTTACCTAATACCCAAAATATTAATAATTCAAATTAAAAATGCATGGACGGAATTGGAAATCATGTGTCAAATTTGTAATGAATAAATAAAAAATCATATATAGTTTCTCCCCACAAGCTATATTATTGTTCAAAACTTCAAATTGATTTGATTGCATATATCTAAGCATCGTCATTCAACCCTTACTTTTTCAAACTTTATTATTATTTCAAACAAGCCAAACTTGTTCACAAAATTAGTTTAGACATGGTTTTAACCTATGATGTCAGCTTATGATAATAACTAAAACTTACTATTCACAAAATTAGTTGAGTTATAGATGTTGCATATAAAACTCATATATGCCCATTACATATTTGGAATTTCAATGATTCACATTAGTCAAGAGCCTTGTAATTTAGTAACATAATATGCTCTCTTTATTTTGTTAAGAGAATTAAGATTTGAATCCACACTCTATTGAAATTTATGTATATATCATATTCCCTTCATTAACTACAGTTATTTGTAAAATGGAGCATTTGGCGATTTCTTATTACATTGCAAGTTGAGTGCTTAAGAAATTGAAGTTACAAGAGCATGAAGCATAGTTTATTTACACTGTTACCCAAAAAAGAAGTTTATTTACAAGTTTGAACAAAAATCTTAATAGGTTGTGTTGGGTATAACACATATGAGTGAAAATTCCACATAAATGATAACTAAAGATTAGAGAAATAAGTAAAGACTTCGAGAAAAGTAATATAACATAATTAGGTCGAAACCTAAATTTAAATTTTGAGTTAACATTGTCCGTATATGCTATATTAAGGTCTTAACTCTTTTTTTTTTTTTCAAAATATTATATTCCTAACAATTGGTACAAAAGGTAATCATGATGTAACAAGTTGTTACCTCCCTAATAATTAATGGATTGAATTCAATGGCAATTGTTCACCAAAAATTTATTTTAACACTAGGTTTATATATGAGTAAGTCTTGCATTAACTTGGGGGTAATTATACAATATTTTGAGAGATACAATTATTATATTCTTAGAGAATTGAATTAGTTTCTATTAACTTGACACAAAGAACACAACATTACTTGACCATGGGCTTGTATAGGGAAATGATTTCTATGAACTCCATTTAGTTGTGCTTAATTATCAAGTTTCGGTTAGTCACATATAAATTTGATATAAGTACTGCATAATATGAACCAGAGAACTAATATATATGATTCTAACCTAACTTGATGATCAAACACAAATACAAAGTTTATAGCAATTATTTCAACTCTTCTAATTAGTATTAGAGAAAACCACAAAGATTCAACTCAATGAATAAGACCTATAGGACTCAGCAAGTGATGTTGCTGTTAGTAAAGAATTAATGATATATTATCAGCTCAACTCATCAAATCAAATTACTGCGGAAAGTTCAGGACAAACATAAATCTGCTGGAAGGATGAATCTCATGGAAACCAACGATCGATAGAATTTATACTAGTAGAATTGAACTTTTCCAATAAATAAATAAATAACTTACCATCTAATACTCACCTGCAGTCCTTTGACGTGGGACATTAATTAAAGCGTTCACAATCATTGTCCCTTAATCATCATATTACCTTTTTGATAACCCCTTAATCATCATATAACTATAATGACAATTTCTACCGTTTTGTATAGTCTTATTCATTGGAAGATATGAGGTTCCATGTTGTTTGTATACATGTCTAAGGTATAAAAATAAAAATTAATAAAAAAATAAAAAAATTGCTTCAATCCTGGAGTACATATAGTTCATTTTTAATAAGCGAACACATATATAGAGTAAAAAAACCAAGCTGACAAAGCAAAGATGTATCTAACTCGTGCTTATAGGTCTCAATAAGATGAATTGCACTCTGAACTTGATATATGAAAATCACAAGAAATAGAACACGGTTTTTATTAAAAAAAATTAAAAATCACTTGAATCCACAAATAGAATTCATGGTATCCACCCCAAAAATTGGGAAAGTGACAAAACCTCAATGAAAATTTTATTAATCAAATTCAAAATTGTCTAGAGGCTACAACCACAATATAAATAGCAAAGAAATCTTAGGATGCCCAAGAGATCCTTATGTTAGATTTTTGGAGTGGACAAATTCCATGACTTGTGGTCTTGTTTAGGTTGTAATGTCTGATCATAACATCAAGATCAAGTGTCCAAGATCTAGCTCAAGAGAATGCAGACTTTGTAATTTCAATTTCTCTTCGGTTATGTCTTAATTGATTGGTCGAAGAAGGCCTCTTGACTAAGGGTGTCTACCAGTCGATCCAAGTCAGATTTGTGCCTAACTCACTCCCAACCCAATCAAATTAGGTGGAGAACTACCAAACCTACCGTCGACTGGTAAATAATATCAAAAAGGACAAATTAGGTAATCTTCGGGTGGTAGTCAGATTTGGGTGAAACCAATGATGCTATAAAACAATGAAGATCTTGCTAGATCTAATGAGATTTCTTCAAGTTTGGTGGATCTTCGCTAAATCTGGCTATACAGATTTTCGATTCCCATCATATCTTAAGGGAATGTTGCTAGAATGGGTGGAGTTCGCAAGATTTGATGGTATTCATGGTCGGGTTAGGTTACTCAAATTTTGGAGGAGACCTATTACTCGACCCATCAACATCGGTTTTTGAAGGTAGGGACCCGCTGCTAATTGCCAGAGTAGTCAAATCAAGTGGTAGATGGTTCGGGTCTGGTCATGATTGTAGGTGGCTTGAATACCCATGCTCTCAACACATTTTCAATGAAGGCTTTCTTGATTGAGACATGGGAAATTCTATTTTCTTAGGCGTTCGAACCTCTATTTCTCCATAACTCATGAGTATAGAAAGTAAATCTTAAGATAGTGTTATTATTTGATGATCAAGGTTGAAGCCACAAAGCCATCATAGTATGTTTTCTATGGAAATTAAAAAATAAATAAATAAATAAATAAGTAAGTTGTCCTTGGAGTCACAAATATGGTTTGTGGAAGGATTTCAAGATAGAAGAGTTTAAAGCACGCACCATAGAACTAATCTTTGGGTCACATTAGTAAGCTTTTAACTAGGTAAAGTCTCGGATCATGTGTATGGTTTATTTTTTAAGAAGAATGTGTGTGATTTAGATTGTATAAGTTCATATTTATTAATGGATTCCTTCTTGGTGTTTGGAACCCCCCCTAATGGTTTTGGTTTTTCCTTTAGATGTGTCCATTGGTTTTCTATTTTGTCACCAATATTTCCTGTACATTACTTTTTTGCATATTGCTTCTATATTTGATGAGTTACATGCTCATGCAAATTAATTGGTAATAAATGAATTATATAATTGGTTGATTTATTAAATTATTAATTTTGCTTAAAATCAACCTAGGGGTCACAAGTTAGTTTTCATCATAGGAAACACTGGAAAACCAATTGAAAAAATCGACAAACAATGCAAAATTGAAAAACTAAATTATAAAATCAAATTCTATTGACTCTAGGAAACATCCAAGAATAGACTAATCTTATTTTGACTTTTTAATTAAAAATTGTAACAATAATAAAAATTACCATAAATAGAAATTTTGATAGAAACGAAGCCTAGCCCTATTTCAACATTAACATTTTTTTGGAATATGAATCATTTTCCAAAAAGTACCTTTTAGAAAACTTTCTAATTTTCCTATATTTGGTAGCAATCTAAAAATGAGTTGGAAAATTATCTCTTGACTTCCTTTATTCAGCTTCGCGTGAGATAGAATTACTTTCCTTATTTAGCTTCGCATGTGATAGATTTGTTTTCAAAAAAAAAAAAAAAAAAAAAGAATTGTGGAAAACAACTATATCTCTTGCTAAGTTCAATATGGGAAATTAAGAGATAATTTTCCTTTGATTTTTTTTTTTTAATATTAACAAACACATGAAAATGCGGAAAATTATCTTCACAAAAAGTTTTCCATTAAAACAAATGGAGCGTAAATGAAATAAATTTTTCGAAAAATGGCATAAGTCATGGCTATAAGGTCATGATTTTAATTCTAACGATGATTCTCTTTAGATCACTAAATTTCACACGATTCCATTGTTTTCCCTAATGATTTTGACTATACTTTTCTACTTTTCAATCTTTCTGTCATACCTATTGACTTTTGATAATCTTTTTATTCAAAGAAGGGATGGGTTGTCTGTTCTACATCAAACCTTACATTCTGCTACTTCAAATCACTTTCATGATTGTCCCTTCCATTTTTCTTATATCTCTACACAATTAATGTCAAAACTCAAAAGCAATAAGAATGGAAAAATACCTCCAACTCATCCTGTCCTGACATCAACTCCTACGTGTCCTATTCTTGCCATGTGCAAGTTTTTCCTGCCCCAAAGAAGGATTGGGGTAGGGACAGAGTACCCCTTATCCAACCATCCCTACTCCATTATCATTTCTATTTCTTCATCAAATACGCCTTTCGTGTTTTTTTTTTTTTTTTTTTTTAATGAATAACTTTTGTATTTGCACAAATTTACTATTTAACTTTTATTTCACAAGACTTTTGCATGTAGTCCTCAAAGAACTTGTCTCCGCCACTGACTCTAATGTCAATGTTTCACCCCATTAGCTCCCCTTATTTTGTCTTTGCTATTGAACTGTCAATTGTGCTACACGTGTGGATAACATTTCTGTTATTAGGAGCCACAGTCTTCCACTGTTAATTACCAAATTATTTCGTGGAATATTCTTATTGTCCTCCAAATCATTGACATGCAAACCCCAAATGCATGATGAAAATTCTGTGTCACATGACATTAGGTCATCTCTAGCAAAATAATGCGCTACAAACAATCAATACACTAGCATATCAAAGTTGAATACAATAAAGGGATTGGATTAGTATTGAATAGAAATTAATCCAATGAACTTTGATGATAATGAGATTACTAATAACAAGAACTTCCATGAAAAAGGGTATAGGAACTAGTAAGGACAAAAAAATGTATGAGCCACTAGTACTTAGCTGCCTCATTATTGGAGAGTCAAATTTGATTATTATTGTGGTAAATTTCTCAGATTCGAGGGGTCAGAAAATGCTAGATTTTCTTAATGATTATGAGTAACTGCACTATATAGCTAGCCAACCTCTATAGTACCTCTCTCCCCTATGGAAAAGGATATGTTTGGAGTTGGATTCTATGGTGTAGGAAACCCCTAATTATATACTAAACAAAAATGTGCAGGCACAACCACACAAGTGCTTGTGTGTAGGTTGCATATGCATGTACCCGTGCTTTGGAATTTTTGTGGAGGGAGAGAGAGAGAGAGAGAGAAAACATATGTTAATAAGTTGTTCCCATGATGACTAGCACAATGGAACAACATAGTTGTGCTTTTGGAGCCTTGCAAAGTGAAAGTGTAATTAATGCTATTCCATAAATTGAAGCAACACCATGAAAATTACTACCAAACAATCCCTAAGCACTTCACAAGAAGGAAAAAGTAAGTTTACCTACGGATCCGACATCTTCATGATTTCTATATTCAAAGTTCAAAGGTGTCATAAATAATACTCTAAAAAACATCAATTTGAAGCAATAGAGAAGAGAGAGAGAGAGAGGTGTCAGTGGCAGTACATATGCTGAATTCCATGCAGCAATAATGGCCTTTCAATCAATTTCTAAAGTCTTCTAAATCTAATGATGATAGAGTGAGGCATCAGATATTTGGTGGGTCCCACTTTGTCTCACAACCATGTCTCTATCTTTATTTTGTTTCAAAAGCGGCTTGAACCTTGAAGGGAACGTTCCAGCTAGGTTAAACTGAACAATCTTCACCAACTTAATTGTATTGCCTCAGAATTTTTAAGTTCTTATAACATAAAAAAATTTGTAGGTACCAAACTTAGTATAGAATATTAAACAATATATGCCCTTTGGTATACATTGAGACACAAGAAAAGGCATGCCCAGCTCTCTCAAGGTGTGAGATTGGGTTCAACCCACAAAGGCAGAGTCTCCCTTTCTATGGAAAAGAAATAATTAAATGTCCTATGATATAGATTTCGTGACACAAGAAAGGGAATGTCTAGTTCTCTCAAGATGTGAGTTAGCCTACTTAATTTTCTATGGAGAAAGAACTAAATGACCCTTTGATATAGTGTATATTTGTGATACAAGAGAAGGCCTCACCCGCATATTAAAATAGCGAGAAGTGGATAATAGTGCACACTAGGCCCATTGCAGAAAGCAAAAAGAGATGAACCCAGGCCTGTTGTGTGCCATAAAGCAGAAATATTGGCCCTTGGAATTGAGCATAGAAGAGACTCGAACTAAAACTGATAAAATGTTTTTAGCCTTGCAAAATTTGGCAAAACTTATTGATGTTCACTTTTAGAACCTTATGGGGTAGGGGCAAGAGGTAAAGCCTATTTCAGGATTAACTCGTACACTGGGCCACTTATTAACGAGTTTGGAGACCCAAGCCCAAATCCGAAATCATCATACTAAACCCAACACATCTAACTTAAAAAGTCTAACTTAATAAGTTTCGGAAATACAAAAGGAAATGTTATCGAATATTCCAAAAAGCATTAATTTTTTTTTATTTTCTATGAGATTGGTATTAAAACTTTTTTAAAATGACTAATTAACAAATATTTTAAGGACATCGTTAATTAAACTTAATACTAGATATGACCAATTTCACCCTGCAATGTAATTTACGAGAATTTTATTTTTTAAGGTGTTTGCAAATATTCTCTATATTAGAGTACTTGACAATAGACACGGCACTTTTTAAGGTGCCATCCGACCTTTCACAAATGGGGCATTCTTACAAAATGTTAAAGTACTTCCCTAATTGCTGTTATCAGACACAACCAAAGGAACATCTGGGTTTTGGGCATAGGAGTTTTCAAACCCAGAGATATGTGGGTGAAGAGTCAAGTTCAAAGAATTTGACCCTCCTGTTAGAAGGTATGTAGAGTTGAGAGAAATGTCCCCATTGCTTGAACCTATCAAAAACAAAAAGTCCCATTGCTTGAAAAAGCCTGGGTTTTGCTTCCTTAATTTTCTATGCGAGGTTTCTGAGGCTAATTATAGTATTTGAAAATCTGTGTAGCAAAACCAAAAGCACAAATAAGAAACTTCACCCTACCATTATCAACACCTAGCAAGCTATGCATATTTATATTTCAAGGGATGGTGCAAGTTGAACCCAATAAATTTGAGGTAATTAAGAGAAATAAATGAAAAAAGTATTAGTCCTTCCCCATAAAGCTTACAGACCTTGAACTAGAAAAAAAAATAAAAATAAGCTCAAGTGCTTCTTAGACAAGAACTCATAGAATTTTAAAATTCTAGGAAGAGGCTCTTAAGAAAAGTAAGCTGAGGTATATTGAAAAACAACATTAGTGTGGGCAGAAGGAAGGGAATGCAGTGGTAGTGGCAGAGGAGGCTAGAAATGAAGTGGCAATTGCTGAGGTGGCCGAAAATGAAGCGGCAGTTGCTGAGGTGACCGGAAATGAAGTGTTGGAAGAAGCTCTTGCAGTGATTCCAAGGCGGCGTAGAACTCAAGCATTGTTGTTAGACGACTAAGGGTGAGTTTGGTTCAGCTTTTTGTAAAAGTGCATAATGAAAAAGTGGAGTTTTCAAAAAGTGCATAATTAAAAAAGTGCATTTTAAAAAAGCTGAGTGGTTGGTAAAAGCTGTTAAAAAGTGCTTTTTGAAAAAGCTGAGTGTTTGGCTAGCACTTATAAAAGTGGCAATTTGAGGGATAAATTACCAAAAAGGACAATGTATATATAAGAGCATCTCCAGCAGGTTAGACAAATTTTTGTGCTGTTTGGACAATCAACAGTGACATTTATCTTTTGCCTATCCACTTTTTAATTTTTATTTTGTAATCAAATTTATTCTTTTTTAATATTTATTTATTCTTTTTCTATTCATTTTCAACAATTATATTTTTCAACAAAAATTGTTACATCCACAATATTTGTTGTAATACTTTCACAAGAATCATAACAAAATCTTATATGAAAAGTTGTTATTAGTTCTTGTAGGGTCACAAATTGTAGCCCACACCCAGATGGAGACAAGAGATGGGCCCAATAAGCCCAATACAATAAATTTGTAAGAGAGTGGGCGAAAGAATTGGGCTAATAACGGGTCTTACAACAGTTAATGAAGGTTAGGAGTTAGGCCGAGGAGGCAAAAACGCACAAACGAGTTAAGATCTCAGGTCCGAGGAGCAAGTTATGGATTAATTGATGGATTCAAGTAAGGTCCGAGGGGTAGGATCTTAGATAAAATGTTTTTCTTTAGGTTGTGTTCTTCCAGGCGCTACAGTAACTCTTCCTTGATGTTCTTTCTTTTTCTCTCGTGATCTCTTCTTTTGGAGGTTTTACTCCATTATATAGTCCTTCATTGTTCGATCTTATCGTCCACTTGTCTGCCATCTAGCCTGGTACTTGAGTTTTCCTTTCCTCTCCCACAGCTTTTTGATTTTCTGGGGATAAAGGTGATTTAAAACACTGTTCAGGGGTCTTCTCCACATAAATGCGGCCAGGAAAGCTGCTGTAATCCATTTAATGCGGTGATAGCAGCTTTTTCCCAAGATATTTCTGCATTCTTATCCCTTCCATGTGCATTGGTAATCTATCTTCACCTCTGGAACTTCCTGGAGGGTAGACTAAGGAGAAGCCGAGGCCCCTCTCACCGACATACGCCAAACCCGAGGAGGGTATTCCTCTCGGATCAACATTCCTGGACACTTACGCGCTCTACTGTTAGTTACGAGGTTTCCCTATGATTTCCTCTCCTCGGACGTATTGTTGATGAAACGTGGTACTTAAGCCCACTGCAAGGGCCCAGGTTTTGCTCCCCCACAATAGCCCCTCAAAATTCTAATTTTTCTCTCTTACCCGAGGAGGAAAATTAGGATTTTGATGTACACCCGTAATTACGATGTAGTCCTTAACAGTATTCAGATTTAGGCGCGTGTAAGGGTCATTTCTGCCATTTCGCGAGGGCTTCTGACGCTTAGGAACTCTCACAATCATCATTAAACGCTTAGAACTGCGCTTCAATCCAGACATCCGACGGTGGAATCCAAATCCAACGGTCCAAATCTCATTTTCAATATTTGGGCGGGATTGTGTCTTTTCCTTCTTCCATCCCCATTATAAAAACCTTCAGACGTTACTTTTTATTTCTTATCAGAGCTTGCAACTTCAGAGCGTTCATATTCAGCCCTCCATCATTCCTTCACAAGAAAGAGAGCTTAACGATCTTCCAGAGACAGGAGGAACCATCCGTACTCACTCTCACGTAAGTTTCGCACTCCGAACCTCCACTGTATCCTCGGCTAACCTCCTCGGCTAACCACTCCACCTTCCAGAGACTAACAATGGGTAGATTCGAGCGTTTAGTAAGCACTCCAGCCCTAATAGAGCTATTCAAAGAAAAATACCACATTCCCCAGGAAGTGGTGGTACGTCACTGCACCACAGAGGGAGTGGAGTTTGACCGGAAAGTAGGAAAAGTGGTAATCCCCATGATTGCCTTCATAGAAGGGGGGATGACCATCCCCATGGGTAGGATTACACGGGACTATCTTCGTGCCCATAGGCTTTGTCCTCACCAGTGTGCCCCCAACTTCTTTAGAGTCCTAGGATCAATCGACGCTTTGGACCGGCATCTGGGGCTAGGATTGACTTGGCACGACGTCGCCCACCTATATGAAGGCCATATAGAGACTCGGGCAGGCTTTTACCTTAAGTCCCGTAACAATGTGGTCAAACTAATATCCTGCCTCCCCAAGTCTAATAAGGGGATGAAAGACGACTATCTAATCCTGTCGGGGCCTTGGAGTGACGGCCTAGCCTGCCCAACCAAGGCTGGGAAACCAGGTGGAGCAACCTAGACTTAGGATCTCTAACTTTAGCACTGAGGAGTATTTTAATGCATTTGCATTCATCTATTTAGTTACATTTATCTATTTAGTTGTTTTATATTTTTTTTTTTTTTTTTTTTTTTGTAGCCGAGGCTTAACTGTGTGATTTGCTTGCTTGACAGATAAGTTTTTCACCAATCCCAAGCTCAGCCTGATCAACGTTCCAGCATTGAACTACCTGCTGAGATCAGAGATTTTTGTGAACGACGACGGGCAACTACGGGCGGTTCACCTTATTTTGGACTTCGAGCCAATTTCGAGGTCATATTTAGATGTCAGCAACTCCATCCGAGCAGGAGACCATCGTTTGGCGCGCATAGATGTGTCTCGGCCAAACTTCCTCGCCAACTACGACCTTTCTCCAGTTGACCATCCCATTCCACAGGGGATTCCCCTTGCTGCTGAACCACTGCGTGAAGTACCGCTTGGGGAGGCTATCCTCCGAGAAGGCACAGCTTCTTCTTCCTTCCTCGAACAAGAGATTGACAAGTTCAGGTTTGAAGAAGAAACAGTCCTTATATCAGAGGCCGAAGAGGGAGCGGACGAGCAGTCGTGCGTGCAAACTCCGGCTCAGGCGATAACCTACATTGCCGA
The DNA here is from genome assembly GCA_029955455.1 of Quercus agrifolia. Classification (NCBI taxonomy): domain Eukaryota; kingdom Viridiplantae; phylum Streptophyta; class Magnoliopsida; order Fagales; family Fagaceae; genus Quercus; species Quercus agrifolia. The sequence goes on along the minus strand of JARQAD010000003.1, from coordinate 56,645,375 downwards.
TACATCTGACGAGGAGGAAGACATGGCTCCTAAGACTGGTCCTTCTCTGAAGGAGCTGATGCGGAACAGGAACAAGGTGCCATCTTCCCATGACAAAGGCAAATCAAAACAAGCTACAAACCCTCCCCCTCCTCCACCCCAGGTGCCTGCCGACCTCAGGCTAAAACCAAACCCAGATCTGAGGAGGAAAAGGCCAGTAAAGCCCACTGAGGAGGGGGAGTTAGGCCCATCAAGGGGCAATAAGCAGGCCAGACCTACACAAGAACGTCGGGGTAGGAGGGCCCACTCCGTGGAGAGCCGCGAGGAGCAACCAGCGGCCCAAGTTCGTCAGCCACCACGAACTTGGTCGCCAGTGCTAGAGGTTGATGGTGCTCCCATCTCGATGGATGCCTCACTTAGGCACTTTCGCGGTGGTCATGCAGGCCGAATGGCTGATGCTTTGCTACAGCCCCTCCTCCTACCTACAGACTTGGCAGCTTACAGGAGTTTCGACCATCCTGACCTATTCCTTTCCATAAAAAGGGACTTGGCTATGGTGAGTAACTTTAATTTAACTTCTTTTTACTCGCATATTATTTCTTAAATCTAAGCCTTTTTTTTTTTGCATAACAGGTCACGCAACAAGTTTACGTGGCTGAGGAGTGGGCGAAGAGCTTTCGTGATGAGACAAAGGCTGCCCACGAGGCCCGAGAGACTGCAGAGGACCATCTGAATGTGCTGAAAAACCACCAAAAGGAGATGGCCGAGCAGGTGAAGAAAGCTCTCCAGGACAAGGCCAGCGCTGAGGCTGGCTTAAAGACGACTGAGAAGCAGGCCGAGACTCTTCGTAGCGAGTTACACCTCTGCGAAATCAACCTAGCAACAGAGAGGCAGATGGTGAGAGATTTGCGCGAAGAGCTCCGTAAGGCTAAGGAAGCTGCACAACTACTGAAGGAGGCAGCCGAGGCCGAGAAGCAGGCCTCGTATGCTCTGGGGGTGCAAGAGACTCAGAGCAGGCTGACCGAAGAATTTTCTTCTGTCGCCAGGGACTACTGCGACATTACTTGGGAGAAAGCCCTTGATGCCGCTGGAGTTCCTGCTGATTCTAGCCTTAGGAGGCCTGAGAGCATATATTATGATCCTGATATTCAGGCGCTCCCAGGTTCCGACTCTCCTCCTCCAGAGCAGCCAGCCTCGGCATCTGAAGTCCCTGCAACAAGTCAGGCTCCTCCAGCTTCCGTGGATGTCCCAGCAGACTCCCATCAAGACGCTGGTCAAGGGAGGAGGGTTGGGGCTCCCCAGGATAAGACTTCAGATGCTGCTGCTTCTCAGTCAGAACAAGTCGCTGACCCCCAAGCTCCCAAGACAAAGACTTAGGGTGTTTACCTTAGTATGGTTTTTTTTTTTCTTTTTTTTTTTGTTTACCGTCCTAGAGACTTGTACTACGCTCTAATTATTAATGAAGATGTGCTCATTTTGTTTTACGCGTTATGGCAAGTAATGTCGAGTTATTCTTCTTCCATTTCATTTTCTTGTGTTATATGAATGATTGACTTGATTAAGAAGTTCTGGAAATTAGGTTAACATATGGACCGGATAGATAAATCAAACATAACAGGAAGTTCGAATAATACCCTTATATATAAGTTTGAAAATCCTAAAAGTAAATTGTAACAAGTGTTAACTAACCTGAATTATCTGGTCAGAGGTCGCCAGTCACGATTGGATCTAAGTTCAAACACCTCATAGAACAGTGAGAGTGAGTGTTAACTAATCCAAGTCATCTGGTCCGAGGACTCATGCATGATTGGATTTAAGTTTAAACACCTCATAGAACAATGAGAGTGAGAGTGTTAACTAATCCAAGTCATCTGGTCCGGGGACTCATGCATGATTGGATTTAAGTTTAAACACCTCATAGAACAGTGAGAGAGTGTTAACTAATCCAAGTCATCTTGTCCGAGGACTCATGCATGATTGGATTTAAGTTTAAACACCTCATAGAACAGTGAGAGTGAGTGTTAACTAATCCAAGTCATCTGGTCCGAGGACTCATGCATGATTGGATTTAAGTTTAAACACCTCATAGAACAGTGAGAGTGAGAGTGTTAACTAATCCAAGTCATCTGGTCCGGGGACTCATGCATGATTGGATTTAAGTTTAAACACCTCATAGAACAGTGAGAGAGTGTTAACTAATCCAAGTCATCTGGTCCGAGGACTCATGCATGATTGGATTTAAGTTTAAACACCTCATAGAACAGTGAGAGTGAGAGTGTTAACTAATCCAAGTCATCTGGTCCGGGGACTCATGCATGATTGAATTTAAGTTTAAACACCTCATAGAACAGAAAGAAATATAGAAAGAGGCATACATACTTGACATAAAGAACGAATATTGATCAAACACACGTTTATTAATAATAATACCTTCTTAAGTTATTGACATTCCAAGGGCGGGGTACTACAAGTCCGTCCAGGTCTTCCAAGAAATATGCTCCAATACCAGCGTTGGAGGTGATACGATATGGTCCTTCCCAATTTGGCCCTAGTTTTCCCCATGCTGAGTTCTTTGCCAAGCCCACAACTTTACGCAGCACCAGGTCACCTGGGCCCAAAGGTCTGGTCTTTACATGGGCGTCATAACCTCGCTTCAGCTTCTGTTGTTGGTAATGAGCCAATTGAACCATTGCGTTTTCCTTTTTTTCATCAATCAAGTATAGACCCCTTGCCAAGTTTTCGTCGTTGTCTTTGGGATTGAATGAGCTTGTTCTTGTCGTTGGGAACCCAAATTCTAGGGGAATGACTGCCTCAGCTCCATAAGTCATTGAAAAAGGGGTCTCTCCGGTGGACCTACGAGGTGTGGTCCTGTATGTCCAGAGTACGTGTGGAAGCTCTTCCACCCATTTGCCTTTTGCATCATCCAATCTCTTCTTCAATCCACTCAATATGACTTTATTCACAGCTTCAGCTTGTCCATTCCCTTGAGGGTAAGCCGGAGTGGAATATCTATTAGTGATCCCCAGCTCGCCACAATAACTTCTGAACATCTTACTATCAAACTGGAGTCCATTATCTGAGATGAGTGTATGAAGGACGCCGAACCGAGTAACAATGCTTTTCCAGACAAATCTTTTCGCATCCACGTCTCGGATATTGGCTAGAGGCTCTGCTTTAACCCACTTTGTAAAATAATCAGTGCCAACTATGAGATATTTCTTGTTTCCCACAGCTTTAGGAAATGGTCCGACGATATCCAAGCCTCATTGAGCGAATGGCCATGGACTAGATAATGGATTGAGGACCCCCCCTGGCTGGTGTATACTCGGTGAATACCGTTGGCATTGATCACACTTCTTGACATATTCCAAAGCTTCTCTCTGCATATTCGGCCACCAGTAACCCTGAGTAATGGCCCTATGCACTAAGGACCTGCCTCCAGTATGGCTTCCACAGATTCCTTCATGCATCTCTTCTAAGAGCAATTCAGTTTGATCGGGATGAATACATAGTAAATAAGGCCCAGAAAAGGAACGCCTATATAGCTTGCTATCCTCTGACAGCCAATAACTAGTAGCTTTCTTTCTTATTTTGTCAGCTTCAATTTTCTCTTCGGGTAGAATATCTTCCTTTAAGAACTGCATGACCGGATCCATCCAACTTGGCCCCATTCTAACTTGATTGATCTGAACTACGTTTGCTATTGTCGAGGGTCGATGCAGGTCCTCAACGAGGATTATGCGAGGCAAGTTCTGTGCCGAGGAAGTTGCAAGCGTGGCCAAAGAGTCCGCATGCATGTTACCACTTCTAGGGACATGTAGCAAGCTAAAGAATTCGAATTCCATCTGCATAATTTTTACTCGGCTAAGATAACCTCGCATTCTCTCGTCCTTGGCTTCGAATTCACCTTGGACTTGACCAACAACTAGCCTTGAATCCGAGAAGAGTTTGATGGACTTCCCTCCCATCCTTAGGACCATAGCCATTCCTTCTAGTAATGCTTCGTACTCTGCTTCGTTATTCGTGGCAGGAAAGCCAAACCTCAGAGACTTTTCAATGGTAACCATCTCGGAAGATGTCAACACTAATCCAACCCCCGCGCCTTTTTGATTTGATGCCCCATCTACATGCACTTCCCACGTCGGAGGGAAACATTGGGAGATATTACCGACCAGTTTTTTATCCTTTTCCCCTTGTGCTAGTAATCCATCCGCTTCAAGTTCGGTGAACTCTGCCACCAAATCGGCGAGTACCTGTCCCTTTACTGAGGTGCGAGGCATGTACTTGATATCGAAAGCTCCCAGAATTGTACCCCACTTGGCTACCCTTCCCGTGTAATCTGCACTTTTAAGTACGGCCTTTAGTGGGAGTTGTGTGAGAACAATCACCGTATGTGCTTGGAAATAGTGAGGCAGCTTGCGTGTGCCAAGCACCACTGCTAGGATGGCCTTTTCCAGTGGAAGGTAGCGCACCTCTGCCTCATGCAACGATTTACTCACGTAGTACACTGGCCGCTGTACGCCGTTATCAACTCTTATCAACACTAAACTTACTGCGTAGGAGGCCACTGCAATATAGGCAAAAAGAACCTCATCTGGTTCAGGACTTGACATGACCGGCGGCCGAGCAAGATAGTCTTTGAGTTACTGAAAGGCCGCGTCACATTCCGTCGACCATTCAAAGCCTTTCCATTTATTGATCAACAGGAAAAAAAGTCGGCACCTGTCTGCCGATCGAGATATGAATCTATTCAGAGCAGTGGCCATTCCGGTTAGTTTTTGCACCTCTTTTGGGTTCCGAGGAGTTCGCATATTGGTGATGGCCTTAATCTGGTCGGGATTGACTTCAATTTCCCTATGAGTAACCATGTAACCCAAGAATTTGCCCGACCCCACACCAAATGCACATTTGGAGGCGTTCAAACGTAGTTTATGGCTTCTGAGAATTTCGAAGACAACTTGAAGATCTTCTAGGTGTTCGGATGCCTTTTTGCTTTTCACCACCATGTCATCTATGTAAATCTCCATATTTTTTCCTAATAACGATTTGAACATCCTCGTCATCATTCTCTGATAAGTGGAACCCGCGTTCTTCAAACCAAAAGGCATCACCTTGTAGTGGTAGTTCCCTACTGGCGTAACAAATGCAGTTTTTTCTTGATCGTCCAATGCTAAAGGTATCTGATGATAACCCTGAAACGCGTCCAAGAAACTCATCCGAGGATGACCGACTATGGCGTCTACCAGCTGATCGATTTTGGGCATGGGGAATGGATCTTTAGGGCAGGCTTTATTTAGATCTGTGAAATCAACACATACTCGACACTTCCCAGTCTTTTTCTTGACCACTACAGTGTTTGCCAGCCACTCGGGATAGAAGACCTCCTTGATAGCCCCTGCCTGTTTGAGCTTCGTCACTTCCTGACGAATTGCTTTTGCATGCTCTTTAGATGGCCGATGAGGGAGCTGCTTCTTGGGGGCCATCACCGGATTAACATTCAAATGGTGACAAATGAAGTTTGGGTCCACCCCTGGAGCCTCATAAGCATTCCATGCAAAGACATCGATGTTTCGTTTAAGGAACTCTACCAATTCCTCCTTTTCTGACTGGGGTAGTTGAGATCCGACTTGAAAGAATTTCTCAGGGTCATCTCCTATTGTGACTTTTATAAGGTCTTCACACTTCACTACCTCGGATAACCCATCATTGGACGGCATTGGGGGTTTTAATTGCTATAACTCCTCTTTACGAGTCTCAGATTCTGCTTCAGGCTTGTGTCGGATGGCTGCTATCATGCACTGTCGCGCCATGGCTTGATCACCCAGTATTTCTTCTATCTGGCCTCCGGATGGGTATTTGATCTTCTGATGCAGGGTGGAAGAGACCGCTCCTAAAGTATGAAGCCAAGGCCTAGCAACAATTGCCTTATAAGGGGAGTAGGCATCCACTACTATAAAATCGACCTCCACTATCTCCGCTCCGGCTTGCACTGGCAGTCTGACTTGTCCCTTCGGGATAATAATCTTCCCTTCAAAACTTACTAAAGGGGAACTATAAGGCGTCAGGTCTTCAGTTCTTAAATTCAGCCCCTTGAAGAGGTCAGGATACATGATTTCGGCTGCACTGCCTTGATCTACCATCACTCTCTTTACATCATAGCCCCCGATTCGGAGGGTAATCACTAGAGCATCATCATGAGGTTGAACAGTTCCGATCTTGTCTTCGTCCGAGAATCCCATGACCAGGGACCGGTTTAACTTAGCTCTCTTCGGCTCGTGGGGGTCATCCTCAGGGTACAGACGAGCCACAGACATTACTCTGGAGGGGCATGACCCTGTTCTGCCAGGTGCCGCAAAGATAACGTTAATAGTTCCAAGAGGAGGTCTTGGAGGATTCTCCCTTTCTGGTCGGGTATCAGGCTGACTGCCCAAATTGCTGGAATGATGCAACAGCTGTTTCAATTTACCTTCTCGGACAAGTTGGTCAAGGTGATCCCATAAGCTTCTACAGTCCTCAGTGGTGTGACCGTGGTCTCTATGATATTAACAATAGAGATTTCGGTTTCTCTTTTCAGGGTTTCCCATCATCTTATTGGGCCACTTGAAGAAGGGCTCTTTTTTTACCTTTTCCAGGACTTGGTGCACAGGCTCTCGAAATACTACTCCGACTACTTGGTTGTTACTGGATATCTGCTGCTCGGCATAATCCCTTCTCGGCCGGTTATTATTATACCTGTCCGGCCTAAACTCTCTCCTTTCTTGAGGGACAAGCTTAGCTTTCCCTTTTCCTTGTTGCTGCTGTTGTTGATCATCTTCTATCCTTTTGTATTTATCCACTCTATCCATCAATTGTTGCAAGGTGATGACCGATTTCCCTGTCAGGGACTTCCTCAGGCCATGTTCGGAGGGAAGACCGACCTTGAAGGTTCTGACAGCGACCTCATCAAAATCCCCGTCAATCTCGTTAAACATCTCCCAATACCTCTCGGCATATGACCTCACAGACTCCTCTTCCCTCATTGTCATTGACAACAGAGAATCTAGGGGTTGAGGAACTCTGCTGCATGTGATAAACCAGGAGCAGAATGATTGAGTGAGCTTCTTAAAGGAACCGATCGAGTTAGTCTTCAACCCGTCGAACCATCTCATTGGCATCGGTCCTAAGCTGGAGGGAAATACTCTACACAACAAAGCTTCATCCTGAGAGTAGACCGCCATCTTTTGTTTGAATTGGCTTACATGTTCTACAGGATCGGTGCGTCCGTTGTACATGGAGAACGTAGGCTGATGAAAACGTCTGGGAAGCTTTGCCTTTTCTATTCTCCGAGTAAAGGGGGACTTAGAAATTTGGGTCAGAGCCTTCTTCATGTCTTTAGTTCCCACTCCCCTTCTAGACGAACTTTTTCTCCTTCTTTTGTGAGAATGTTCCTCTTCATAGGAATAGGATTCACTGGGGGGAGTTTCTGAAGAATCCGTGTAACTGTCCTCTCCTTCATCGTTGGAGGAGACATCAGAACTTGAAGGGGTGTGATTTCGTTGTGCTCGACGAAGCTTCTTTTTCAAATCTTCTAGTTCACGTTGCAAGTCCTTTTCATCAACGTGCTCTTGCACCAGATGGCTCTTTCGTCGATAGCCGCTTTTCCCAACATGGATCGTTCGCGAGCTGCCCTCACGTTGGTTATCTACGTGGTTTTCCCGTTCAAGATTATGGAGTTCATCTTGTTGACTGACGTTCGCTGATTCTGCATGAGGTGGACTGGCCTGTTGTGGTCCTGAACCTACCATAACTGTCGTAAACTTCTACTAGCGCTAACTCTTCCCATAGACGGCGCCAATTGTAGGTCACAAATTGTAGCCCACACCCAGATGGAGACAGGAGATGGGCCCAATAAGCCCAATACAATAAATTTGTAAGAGAGTGGGCGAAAGAATTGGGCTAATAACGGGTCTTACAACAGTTAATGAAGGTTAGGAGTTTGGCCGAGGAGGCAAAAACGCACAAACGAGTTAAGATCTCAGGTCCGAGGAGCAAGTTATGGATTAATTGATGGATTCAAGTAAGGTCCGAGGGGTAGGATCTTAGATAAAATGTTTTTCTTTAGGTTGTGTTCTTCCAGGCGCTACAGTAACTCTTCCTTGATGTTCTTTCTTTTTCTCTTGTGATCTCTTCTTCTGGAGGTTTTACTCCATTATATAGTCCTTCATTGTTCGATCTTATCGTCCACTTGTCTGCCATCTAGCCTGGTACTTGAGTTTCCCTTTCCTCTCCCACAGCTTTTTGATTTTCTGGGGATAAAGGTGATTTAAAATACTGTTCAGGGGTCTTCTCCACATAAATGCGGCCAGGAAAGCTGCTGTAATGCATTTAATGCGGTGGTAGCAGCTTTTTCCCAAGATATTTCTGCATTCTTATCCCTTCCATGTGCATTGGTAATCTATCTTCACCTCTGGAACTTCCTTGAGGGTGGACTAAGGAGAAGCCGAGGCCCCTTTCACCGACATACGCCAGACCCGAGGAGGGTATTCCTCTCGGATCAACATTCCTGGACACTTACGCGCTCTACTGTTAGTTACGAGGTTTCCCTATGATTTCCTCTCCTCGGACGTATTGTTGATGAAACATGGTACTTAAGCCCACTGCAATGGCCTAGGTTTTGCTCCCCCACAGTTCTAATTTGAACCCATTACTGAAATTATATTTTTACTCATCAATATTAGATAATTACTTAAAATTTATTGTGAAAATATTATGGTAATGTTTTTAAATTGTGATTTCTAATTCGTTGCCTTTTTTTTTTTCCCCTCCATACGTTTCCTTTTCCTTTTTTTTTTTTTTTCTCTTGTATTTTTTCCACCACACACGTATACATTATTTTGTCCACATCCTCTCCTTTTTCTTTTTCTTTACTTCCACAGCTCCACTTTCCAGAAGCTCCTCATTCTTTCATTCTTTCCTCTTTTATTTTTCCTTTACTTCCACTTGATGATTCCAGAAGCTCTCCGGCTCTCTTAATTTCTTCTCTTCTTTTTTTTTTTTTTTTTTTTTTTTTTTCCTCTTGATTCCAGAAGCTCTCCACAAACCACTGCTGGCGCTATACATTTCCGCTTCTTGATTCCGTCTTCCTCTTCTTCTTCTTTCTTTCTGCGTGTTTATGGTTGTTTGGCCGTGGGTTTGGCCGTGGGTTTGTGCTATTTTATTTCTGTAGTTTTGGATTGTAGTTTGTGTTTTGGGTAATGATTTTTCTGTGTGTTCTTTGGGTTGATTTCTCATTGGTATGGGTTGGTTATGATTTCTCTGTTCTTTGGGTTGATTTCTCTGTTCTTTGCGTTGAGAGAACTGATTAATTTCATGGGTATTTCCGTAATTCCATAGTCAGCAATGGTAACCCATCAAACGCGCAGTGCGCGTTTTCATTTATGGACCCTCAGAGGTCCATAAATTTTCCGCGTTTAGTCCGTGTATTTGGCTTATGTCCAAAACGCAACTTTTATAAAAAAGTTGCGTTTTGAGCTTAACCAAACGCAATTTTAGGCCGGCTTTTTCAAAAAGCCCTTTTTGAGCTCAAAACGTGGAAACAAACGGGCACTAAGTAGGAGAAATGCCTCTATTTTGGCCAAACAGAAAATTGCTACCATCTTTGAAGTGGAAGAGGAAGAAGGTGGTGCTGCTGAGTTGTGAATGATGCTTCCCCATAAGTTTCAGGTTCAACTAAATACAAGGGAAAATTTTGGTATTTAGACTGTTTATAGAAAATTTTTTGGTGAATAGTATGCGCGTCAAACTATTTACATATCTGTCCCTATTATAAGTGTAGTTGCTTTTTTTACTAATAATGTCCCTATTAGAAGTGTTATTGCTCCTTTACTAAAAATATGATTAGCAGATATCGAAATATTATATTTTTAGCAAATTTGTATCGAAATATTATAAGTGTTATTGCATTTTTACTAAAAATTTTCCCTTTGATTGTGTTTGGCTGGTGGGAAAATTTGGAGAATTTATGAAGAATTTGAAAATTTTCTGATGCATTTACATACTCAAATCAAAATTGTGTGTGTGTGTGTGTGTATGAGCGAGAGACAGAGTGTGATTTAGTGGGTTTTGTTTCCTTAATTTTCAAAGCAAGGTTTCTAAGAGTAATTATAGTATTTGAAAATCTTTGTATAGCAAAACCAAAAGCACAAATAAGAAACTTCACCCTTCCATTACCAACACCTAGTGAGGTATGCATATTTATATTTCAAGGGGTGGTACAAGTTGAACCCAATAAATCTGAGGTAGTTAAGAGAAGTAAAGGAAAAATGTATTAGTCCTTCGCCATAAAGCTTACAGACCTTGAACTAGAAAAAATAAAAATAAGCTCAAGTGCTTCTTGGACAAGAACTCAGAATTTTAAAATTTTGGGAAGAGGCTCTTAAGAAAAGTAAGTTGAGGTATATTGAAAAACAGCATAAGTGTGGGCGGAAGGAAGGTAATGCAGTGGCAGTGGCAGTGGCAGAGGAGGCCAAAAATGAAGTGGCAGTTGCTGAGGTGACCAGAAAAGAAGTGGCAGTTGTGATTTGTGTCATTAGATCAATTTAGGAATTGATGGCCCATGATATTATATAGATAATATCACACCAAAAGTCTTGTAACTTAATTGGCACCTCGTGGTATTTTTAACGGATATGTCCATAGTTCAAATCCCCCCTCCACCCAATGTAACTACTATATTATCAAAAATTATATAGACACCATCATACCATCAAACCGTAGATAGCCAGTAATGCATTTCATTTGTAGGCTGCTTTCAACTTTCTGTAAAAGAAAAAACATTTATTTCATCACCATCCTTGTGGCAGTCCTACTATTCTTTTTTGTACAAGTTTTACCTGATCTCACAATGTAAATACCTTGTTTAAAAAACACTGTTTGGATAAATACAGGCCACCATATAAGAGGAAAGTTTTTTTTTTTTTTTTTCGTGTGTGTTTTGGGGTCAAGAAGTCCGGTATCTAAGGGTAATTGTATACTGTCAGGTATCTATGGCCTACAAGAGGAGTCTACTATCACTACAAGTGAAGAATTCTAAGTTTTATGGCTGACAAGAAAACCACCATCAGTCTAATACCCTTCAGCCCAAACAATACTGCATCATCAAAAATTAAAAAATTGAATTAGCTATAAGCCTATAATAGACATTTTGTTTAGTGTAGAAAGATATAATAAGACCAATTAAGGGGATGAGATCCCTATATGCAACTAAGAGAGTAAATAAAAATAATGTAACTTGATGCTATCATAATGCATAAACATGGTGTTTATAACTCGTCTAACAAGCCATAGAAATCAACCACTCAGCCAATGAAGTTCCTTATCTCAACCATCTTCAAATGATTAAACAAACAGATAGCATTCTCTTCATGTGGTTGCCCGGAAACATTTGAAATTAAACTGTGACACAGAAAATAGAAATAGAAACCACTGGAAATTAGAAGACGCATTTTAAGATTGTTTTCAGGCACACAAACTAAATGTTTGAAATCATGATTATAAGATGTAGATTTTACCCATTTAAAAACAATAGCAAGATCTTCCTCCATTGGTTCAAAATCAATAATGAGAGCCTCTAGATTTGATGAGTGCTTCAGTAAGTAGACTATCCCTTTCATATGGCTTTCAGTGAATCTCGCACATAACTTCAGGCACTTTAGATTACATAATTTATCGTGGAACATTCCTGTTTCATAAAACATAGTATGTAGATACTGAAAAAGACAAACACAAACAAAGTCCTTTATTAGTGCTTCAAGCTTACCCAAGCACATTACAAATATATCAATTTCAACTCTTTGGATGGTTGAAATGTGAGATATTCTTATATGACTCCTGGCTTAAGAGCAATTGAACATAATTAAGCAAAACACAATGAGAAAAAAAGATAAAAGCAAGATATGCTTATATGTCTCACATATCAAGAACCTACAATATCATTACCATGGCAAACAAATGAGAATTTTATTGCTAATTACAAAATATGGTACTTAGACAATTCCAAGTACCTGAAATTTAATAATAACAAACACGTTAATAACTCTACGAAAGATTCTACTTCTAAAAATTCATGCTAAATCCCACAGAAAATTTCATATCTCAATTGTCTCATACATAGTAAGATACAAACAACAATGTTTATCAATAAGCAACTAAAAGGAAAATAAAATGGGGAAAAATCATAATCTTGCAAATCCTAAACTACAAGTATTATATTTCCAACAAGAAAATTACACAAATTTATTAACAAATTATCAAGCAACATGGTTGTTTGTTATATAGTTCACGTACAACCACAAACAAAAACCAATTATTGGTGCATACCTCCATGAACAGATTGGATAATCTTAGAATTTCCACATTATGAAGTCCTTGCATTATCATAGATAAAGAGCAACCATATTGATGGTATTGGAAGGCTTCTCACATAAATTTCCATCAAATTTAATATTCTTGACATGAAAGCTTTTGAGCTTGCTAATACCCGTAAAATTAGGCATCTCCAAAGGGCCGTAGTTTAAACTTCATTTTACCACTCTCAAAGATTTACAGTGCAGAAGACAACTGGGAAACTCAAATGGCACACAAATCCATGTTTCCAATTCAAGCTCTCCAATGTTACGCCACGAGGCGACAAAGAGCAGTTTATTAATTTTTCTAGTGCTGCAATCATGTAAAAAGTAGAGCTTTTTAATGTCGGAATCATCTTGCAAACTCAATGCGAACCATACATAATCTGTGAAGTTCACAATCCCTCTTCACTCAAACTTTAGATAAGGCATTGTAGTCCAAAATTTTCTCTATCTTTTTTATAGTACGCTCAGGCATATAATTTCTCTAGTATCAAGGCAGGAGAAGATCTAGTGAAGAACATGTTGGGGCAAGTTGCTAAGTTTGTCATTGCTGTCTAGCAAATGAGCCCCATTTGAAATCTTGGGTTTAATGGGATTAGGCTCCAAATGACTGAAAGAAGTCAATCCTTTGTGAAAAAAAAAGCTTTTGAGGCAAAACAACTGATTGGACAATAATCTCATAATCATTTCATCAAACATATGACGGTTGTCTTAAACAGCTCATATTAGCTTAAATTTTACTGAAATTGCCTTTTGTGGATTTTGGGTCTAGAATGCAACAATTGAAGATCATGTTGCATTTGAAATGCAAAATAAGTGTTTGTTGAAATGTTTCTATGAAATGTTTATGAGCTATGTAATAGTGTCTACTCATTTTAATATTAGAGTTTTCTTTCTTTTTTTTTCCTTTTTCCTTTGCTTATAAATCCTTAGTTTACGTATGAAATTTAGAAGTCAAAGTAGGATTCGTGTATGTATGTGTCTCTGAATGTTTGTATGTGCTATCACTTCCAATCTGCATCTTAGTGTTTTTATCAAATAGACTAATTGATTTATTATTGTTGCATTTATCATCTTAGAGCTTTTTATCAAATAAACTGTGTGAGACTCTTGGCAATATTTAAATTTTTGCTTATTACTGTTGTATTTTTTGAATCCTTGGCTGTGTTTGGTTCATGTAAAATATTTTCCGGAAAATAAATATTTTCGAGAAATGCTATTTTCAGGAAAAAAAATATTTTCAAGTGTTTTGTTGCATTATGAAAATTGTTTTAGAAAATATTTTCATGTGTTTGGTAACATTCTGAAAATGCTATTTTCCACCACCACCCACACAAAACCCACCACCACACAACAAGAAAACCACCAAAACACCACCACCCACACCACCACAACAACAACAAAAAAATCAGAGATCAAAGGCTCGTGGGTTCGTGAGTCGATCAAAATCACACAGAAAATCAAAATCACATAGAGAGAGAGATCAGTTTGTGGGTTCGTAGCTCTAGGTCGAAGGCTCTGGGTCGAAGATCGGTTCGTGGCGCGAAGGCTCTGGGTCGCCGGCAAAGTCGAAGGTTCGTGGGTCGAAGGCTCTGGGTTGAAGATCGGTTCGTGGGTTCATAGATCGGCAAAGTCGAAGGCGTGATCGGTTCGTAGATCGGCAAAGTCGAAGTCGAAGTCAAAGGCTCTCTCTCTCTCTCTCTCTGCGCGTGAGTCCAGAAATGGTTTGAAGTGAAAATTTTCACTTCAAACCATTTCCAGGTCAAAGCCTTCAAAACACCCGGTCAACTGAAAATAATTTCCGGAAAATTTATTTTCCATGTGCAACCAAACACCCGCATTTACAAAAAAACATTTCCGAAAATGATTTGAAACCAAAACAAACACAGCCATTTCTTCTCTTTTTCCAACAAGAATGGCTTGTTTGGTATGCCAAGGCAGAGTCACTGCATGCAAATCAGGTTGTGTTTTCCAGTACTTTTTTAATGATGTCCTTTATAAAGTAATTGTGTACTGTATCAGTTCTAATTTATGAAATCTGAATTGGAAGGGGTTACTCCTGAAGAAGGTTCCACTCTTATAGCAGTGTGGAAGCAAAAAGTTGACCTTATTATCACTAAGAAAAAAAAGAAGTTTGGAAAGTGCATTGAAGGGTATGTTGGGAGCCTTTATTTGAACGTGAAATGAATCAGGATGTGGATAATGTGAAGGCACATTAACATACTGATAAAATTTTTAAATTTTGGGAAGAGACTTTCAAGCAATGTAAGCTGAGGTATATTGAAAAACAACAGAAGTGTGAGGCAAGGAATCAAGGAAGCATGGGTACGCCATTTTGGTTGGCGCACCCACTTTGTACTTAGCAGGACGCATTGTGCGACTTGGACGTGACTGCACGCACGTCCCTTGAAAATTAAATTTTTTTTTTTTCCCAACGCGGCCCCAAATGGTTCGATTTGGTCCAAAACAATCCAAAATAGGATCTAATTTGGGCCGAAATACCTATAAAAAAAATGTTAATTTCAAAATTAACTTTTATTTAGTTGTAGTTTCAAACTTTTGATATTGTATTCTAATTTATGAATATCATGTAATGGTTATGTATTTATTTTATTATCTACTATTACTCGTAAATTGATATATATATATATTTACCATTATATGAAAAAAGTTTTTTCTTTTCAGCAATACATTGAAAATAAAAATAAAAATATCTTTAATAATTAATTAACAAACGTATCTAGTCACACCCGTGTTTTATTTTTTCAAAAATTGTCATGTTATTGCATCACATCCGCACCTGCACCATATCCTACCGCACCCAAAACTCTTTTTTTTTTTTTTTTTTTTTTTGAAACTCACCCAAAACTCATTTCAAATTTCAATAGTTGTTTCTTCTCCTTTTGACACACATGCTAGAACTTAAAAGTTGTCTTCCCAAGCTGCCCAGCATAAAAATGTTTCGAGTGGTTTAGGATTAAGTATTGACAAATAAATTCTCACTAATTAAGGATAATTCTCTCTAGGTATAAGTCTATTAGTTAAGTTTTATGAAATTTACTAAATAATTTATGGGAAAAGTTAACCAATGCCTAAGGGCATATTTTATTTTTATTTTTATTTTTATTTTTTGCCTTTTTTATATTTCCTATAAAAGTGGTATTAAAATCTTCTTAAAATGATATATTAATGAATGTTCTAAGGATATCCTTTTGTAGTGGTACTCTAGTTATGTAATATATTATAAGCTTGTTTAAAAAACTATATATACTACTTTCATGTCCTTGTGTTCTAATAAGTATTACTGTTTTCTCCACAAAAAAAAAAAAAGGACACCCTTTGACCGGAATCTATATATATTAAAAGCCAAAGCTTAGAAAAAATCAAATTAGAATCTTAATTGAATTTTAATTAGAGTCTAATTATGCGCCATGTGTCCTATTTAATTTTTATTTTTTGTACCAAGTGAATTATTGAATGTAAAAATTAAAAAATTTAAATCCAATGAAATTCTAAATTGGATTTCAATTGAAGTCTAATTTTGAGCCAGGTGTTCGTTTAATTTTTATTTTTATTTTTGTGGCAAGTGAATTATTAAATGCAAAAACTGAAGAGCCTAAATTTAGTTAAATTCTAAATCATACGTGTGTGTGTGTATATATAAAATGAGAAACCATTACATATTCTTAAAATTTATGATTTAAAAAATGTGTAAGCTAATGTCATATATAATTTTAACTTCTTCTAAAACAAATGTATAATTTGAACCATATAATTATGATTGTTTTTAATTGTAACTGTGCATATGCACGGGGTTACATACTAGTTTTATATAATTGATGTGTTCTCAATCACAAAATAAAAATCTTATATTTATTAATTATGTGTTGAAATCTATTAATTACATTCATTGTCACGTCAATTTGTAAAAGTTATGTAGTAAAAATGCAAGTATCTATAACTTTTTTCCAACTCTCTTTTATTAGACCCAGGATATAAATGATCTATTTCATATTTAGTTGACTAGTAAAGTTCAAGGACTAATTGAATTACAATCCTAGTGAAGGAACTATGTTCACAACTCTGTTCTACTGGTAACTTTTATTTTTTTTTTAAATTGTTCTTTGGGTTTTATATTAGAAATGAATTTATTTTTCAAACCTATGGATTCTAAATTATGAGCAGACGCCTTAAATTGAAAACTAACATATCTCCTGTATTTTACGAAATGAAAAGTAAACGACAAAATAATGTTAAGTCGCTAACTAAGCAAATATATATACCTAAAATCTGAAATCACCATAAGGCAAGAGTTAAACCATATAGAGTGAAGATTTGGTAAAACCATATTGTAATATGTTTGAGATGGTTTGTTATTGTTGCAATTATTTGAATGCCATTTTTCAATAAGAATATTTTGGCCATTAATTCCTAAAAGATCGATATTTGGATTGAACGGGGTGAAAAACTAATACCTTCCTATCCCATTATTTAGTTTCTGAGCTTTAGATTAAGTCATCTAGAGCAATAGTCATTGTCAATGTTTTTTTTTTTTTTTTTTGGTGTGTGTAGATTGTAACTAGGAAATAGAGTCATTTACTTTAATTTCTTAGGTTGTAAATAATACATTTGTAATTTCATACTATCCATTGAACCAATACAATTGTAATCATCACTTTCATTAAAATGTTTTTTTAATAAATTTTTCTTGATTTTTGTCCTAAAAGATAAATGAAGTGGCAAATCAATTGTAAACCCACAATTTAGTGCAATAGGTATTGTCAGTTAAGCACGTAAGCCTCTATTATGAGACTCCCAATCACTATCTTGGAGATGCCCAAAAATTCTGGTCTCCTCGAATTATGGTTCTCACGCCAAGGTTACGAAAGGACCAACTTGACATGTTTACAATTATTTTAGGATTAAAAAGGAAATTTTTAAATTTAAGAGACAAATAGAACCTAACCCAGGGAAAAACACATTTTTTTGCCAAAATTCTTTATTATATACAATTACACTCTCTAACCCTTAATCTAATTTTATGATTTGGCCAGAATTGGCTCCTTTTCTAGTATGGTCAAACCAATAAAATTTCTAACGTTTGCTAAGTCAATGAAAACCATGCTTTAACTGAACTAGATTGCAGAACTAATTTTAGAAAGAAGCAGATAGATGGACAAGCAAACTGCCGATTTGATTAAATGGGGCTAGAAAGATGGATTTGAAAACTAGTGAAACCTTTGTCCTCATGTTTTCTGATCCACATCCTTTTACTGCTCCTTGCAGCATTATTACAATGGTAGAAGCAGTACATATTCAAAAAGCAAGGCAATTGAGTGACATGCAGTTCTATTTGATCAAACAAGAGCTTTCTTTTCATGAGGTTGCCAAAGAATATTTCAAAGAAAACTCTTACAAAAAATAGAAATAGAAACCACAGGAAACCAGAAGATGCTTTTTCATATCTCTCTTCTCTTCTTCTTCTTCCTTTTTTTTTTTTTTTTTGGGTGCAGCTAAAATAGTGTAATTGTATAGTAGTGAAAAAGCAGACTTATTTATCGGATCAATGTTCACCTGATAACCCAATAATGGGCTTAGTGGCACCATAAATCAGCATAAACCAAAAAATCAGAATATATAACCAAACGATTCTTTATCAAAGATTCAAAGTTGCTAAACAAGTCCAAAAAAAAACTGAAAACTGAATCTTTTTTTTTTTTTTTTGGGGTAAGTAATAAGTTTTATTGATATCAAAATAGGACAACCTAGTACATAGGGAGTGTACAGGGGTCAACTAATCAAGTACAAAATTACAAGAATCAAGAAAATTAAGGAAAGAATAGAATGATTGGTTTTGCAAAGCAACCAACCAATCTAATAAAGTTCTAAAGAAGAATAACTTGAGGTCTGGTATGTATCTTCCGTTATCTTCAAAACACATACTATTTCACTCTCTCAAAAAACACCACATTAAACAATGGGGGACACTTAACCATATATGACCATTTCAATGATGACCAAGCTTGCCTTGCCAGCAAGCTAGGGTTGAGCATAATTAACCAGAATTTGGGTCATTTTTTTATGGATGCTGTGATAAGTTCATTGTAGAAGAAGATACATTTATGTCTACTATATACTTAGTGGTCAGCATGGAAAATGGACCCTTTGTACTAAGGTTCCAAGCTTGGCATCAGTAATTACTATGTTTTATTTATCAAGAAAACATGCGTCTACTATATAAACAAAAAAGAGAGGACTTCCTTCAGTTATGGACTTCCAATCCTCCTTGAGAACAACCATAGTAAAGATATTTACCCAAGAAATTAATTTTCTGGCACATAAACTAAATGTTTGAAATCAGTTATTATAAGATATAGAGTGTTACCCTTTCAGAAACAACAGCAAGAGCTTCCACCATTGAATTTTGAGTTATCATTGGTGAGTTGTATACTTAAGAAGGCAGTCACCACTCAGCAAGTACGTATCTACTTAAGAAAGCAGTCACATAGTATGATAGTCTACATGCATTAGTATCACGCCATTTGGGTTGAAGTAAAAATTAAAGGGAATTGATCATTCTAACAGGCAAAGCAAATTTCAAAATCCGGGCTTTTCTTGAACCGTAGAACTGCCAATGGTGTGACCCATTTCTTATGAAAATGTGCTCTAGCCCAGAATGCTTTAGTTGTTTCTCAACCCAGGTTTGTTCGTAATCTTTTTCTGATCACAATATCTTTCTCTCATGGCAATATACCCAAAAAGTAAATATATATATATATATATATATATATATATATATATATATTTTTTTTTTTTTTTTTTTTTTTTTTTTTTTTTTTCTTGACAGGTGAATTTTTACCCACTTGAGTACTCAATGCTACAATATATATATATATATATATATATATATATATATATATATATTGAATATTTACTGTATATCATGAATTATATAGTTGAAGTCATTGTGTCTTTCTCCCAGCACTCACGGCACTTTTGTTAGCATTGTACCTATAATGAAAAAAAAAAAAAAAAAAATTATAATTCAAATTCATTGGTCAATTCTAGCATATGATATCGTAGATTCTCTGCATCCAAACTTGTCCATACTTTGCTTCCCCTATGCTCATTGGCTCTAGAGTTTTTAGGCAGATACTGCAATGGAAAGGAAAAGAATTCTTTCCATTGCTTTGAAACCACACTTCCTATGGAGAAGGAAGGTACCATGTAATTGACATATGCATATTCCCTCTTATATCATGTGGATTCCATCAGAACGTACATATTGTCAGAGGGATTATGCAAATATCCAATGTACAAAATAATCATCGCTTCATGTGGCAGACACAAAAAAGCCAACGGTTTTCTCTCTACTATCTCATGCTTAAGCAAAATAAAAAACATAAAGAAACAGGGAGGAATAAAAAGAATCCCAACAAACAAACAATGAAACTTCTTAAGGGGGATGGGAAGGATGCTTAAGATTAGTATGTACTATACAAGGATAGGAAATACTTTCAATAGTGCTCCTCCAATCTTAGCTAGGCAACAGAAAACCATTCAGACAAACAGGTACAACTAATACCATATACTGAAAGCAGCTCTAATTAGCACTCTAGGTGTACCTCTTTATTATATTACCAAAGAATGAAGCCCGAATCAAAATGTAACATCACCATGATGATGTCCAGTAACACTCCTTGCACACCTGTTGAACCAACAATGCAGGGTGAGAAAAGATTATAAAAAAAAAAAAAAAAAAAACACTAGTCCGGTGATAGCAAGTTTTTCTTCCAACAGAACATTAATGCTTTCCTGTGAACAAAAGCTTGGAAAAAACGCTATGATGCTTGTTTCAGGGAAAATGGAATATCCTTGGGGTTTTCATTTCTACTTCAAAGAGATGTAGCAGTAGAGATGTAGAGTAATAGCATATTGACATTCTAAACCTCAAACTATTCTGGACAAGCATACTTAATGGAAACTAAAGATAACAAGACAATCATGTAGATATGTACACAAATGAGATACTTAAGACCAAAATATATACATGTAAAAGGAGTGCATATATTTTCAGATGTCTTTAACATTTCTGTCACTTGATCAAGGCGTTGTCATTTGTGAACTCCTCCACAGAAGTTGATGGTTTAATTCCTTCCTTTCCCTCTATTTATTTTTTATTTTTGTAAGTAGCTTCATTAAGAAAAGGATAAATCTTATTTACACAGGATATAAACAAAAAGGTTTATGTAAGAATGAAAACCTAAAATCCTAAGGATCTATTGGACCTGGATACCTAACAGATCAGATCATCTTGTAAGCATCCAGAGCAAGCTTCCTTTGATTGAGTTGAAACAGGAAGGCAGAGCCTAATGGTCTACCTCCTCTCATAAATTTGATTGTGCTGACACTTGAAAGGAGATTGAAGAATATTTTGTTAATCACTTTAAAGAGTTGTTTCAAACTTCAAATCCCCAATTCCCTAGTGATTTGGATGGTCTTATTTCTCCTTGTATTTCCCAAGTTGAAAAAGAGGAGATTGCTAGAATCCCCACTGGAGATGAGAATAGGAGTGCTGTTTATGAGATGAATCCATTAAAAGCCCCTGGGCCAGATGGAATGCCAGGCCTATTCTTTAGGCATTACTGGGGTTTCATGGGCAGCCAATTAGTGGAAGCAGTCCAAAGTTTTTTTAGAGAAGGATGGATGCTTAAGGAGTTAAATCAAACGTACATTACTCTGATCTCCAAGGTGCAGGGAGCTTGTAACTTTGCTCAAGTCAGACCAATAAGCCTGTGTAATTTCAGCTACAAAGTAATCACAAAGATTTTGGTGGCTAGATTAAGACCTCTACTGCATAAGCTGATTGATCTGGCTCAAGTTGCTTTTATCCCTAACAGAAATATTACGGAAAATGTAGTGTTGGCTCAGGAAGTTGTGCACTGTTTTAAGCACACTAATTAGAAGCAGCGGTACCTGGGAATCAAGTTAAACTTCCAAAAAGCATATGATAAAATGGAGTGGGCATTCCTTGCAGCAGTGTTGAGTAATTTTGGATTTAGTCAGCAAGTAATAAAATCGATTCATTAGTGTATATCAACTGTTAAGTTTTCTCTACTGTTAAATGGGGGCATTGGAGATAGTCTCTCCATCCAGAGGTCTAAGACAAAGTGATCCGCTATCTCCATATCTGTTTATAATGGGAAGTGAAGTTCTTGCAAGGTTGATTAATAGAGAAGTCAATAACAGGAAAATCAATGGGGTTAAAGTTTCATACTCAGCTCCAGAAATTTCAAAGTTGTTTTATGCAGATGATGTAATTCTTTTCAGCAGGACAAAAATAGGGGAGATTAATGCCTTAATGAATTGTATTAATACTAATTGTGCGTGTTCAGGACAAAGCATTAATTTGGAGAAGTCAGGAGTTTTTGCTTCAAAAGGGGTGCACCAACAATTCCTCCTTCAGGTTAAGGACCTTTGGGGGTTGAGGAAGCTCTCTCAGGGAGCTAAATATCTTGGAGTACCTTTGTTTTTGTAAAGTAACAGGAAAATATATTTTTCCTACTTAAAGGAGAAAGGAGAGTCTAGTATTGGGCGTTGGAAAAAAAGGGCCTATCTTAGTCAGGAAGGGCAATTCTTATTTCCTCAGTAGCCCAAGCAACCCAACATACTCTATGATGGTCTTCCAAATCCACAAAGGGATTTGTGACGAGATGGAGGCCCTGATAAGAAAATTCTGGAGGAATCTGAAGACTGAATCAAAGAACTTCTTTGCACCAAAAGCTTGGGTATCATTATGCTGCTCTAAGAAAGATGGGGGCTGGGATTTAGATCTCTCTTCGAGTTTAATCTAGCCCTGCTTGCAAAGTTTGTTTGGTGGATTTTGACAAATAAGGATTGTTTGTGTGTCCAAGTTTTAAGGGCAATATAAAGTCGGGAGGAATTGGCTTTGGAAAAATTCATCAAAAGGCGGCTCGTGGACTTGGAAAAGCACTGAAGCAGCAAAAATATTATTGCTGGGAAGTGCTTGTAAGGTAGTGCTGAATGGTGAAAATACTTTAGTTTGGGAGGATCAGTGGATTCCAGACCTTCAATAGTATAAACCAAGACCCACATCTCAAGAGAGCACTCAGGTATGCATGTTGGTTTCACATCTAATGAATCAATCTAAATCAGGTTGGGAGGTTGGTTTATTGAAAAATCTGTTTTGTGGAGACTCTGTCAAGGCTTTTCTAATATTCTAAATATTCCCATCAGACCATGCAATCAAAAAGACAAGTGGGCGTGGACCAAAACTGTGAATGGCTCTTTCTCGGTAAGATCTGCATATTTGGAAAGTATTAATCTAGAGGCATCAAGTAGGCCACCTCCAGTGTTTGGAAGGATATGGAAATCAAAGATTCTTGAAAGACTTAAAATGATGCCTTGGAGGGTAGCTTTGGACATTCTTCCCACAAAAGAAAAACTGAGCAGGTTTGCAACAGAACCAGATTTATCTTCTTTGTGTGGTCACTCTCCTGAATCCTCACTACATATTTTTGTTGAATGTCACATATCTAGAGCCCTATGGTTTGGTAGCCCTTGGGGTTTTAGAATTGATAGAAATCAGGTAAATTCAACAATGCAATTTGTGGAAATTTTTCTTGACTCTCCTGAGGAATGGGTTTCAGATGACCAAGAGAGAGTGAGATTTTTATTATATGGTGCCTTGGTTGTAGATTTTGTATGGAGATGCAGAAACAAATCCCTCCATGAGGATAGAGTCTTAGATTACTATAACCTTTGTACAGGTTTGAAGAAAATATATCTTGAGCATTGGCATGGCAGGTGATTCAGTGGTCCGGCAGGTATAGTCACCCTAGAGGCACTGTATCATGGTCCTCTCCAATTCAAGGATGGTTTAAAGTAAATGTTGATGCAGCAGTGGGAATAATTGTTCTTTCATCGCTGCTGTGGCAAGAGATTGTAGAGGGAGGTTGGTTTTTGCCCACCCAAAAAAGGTTAAAGCCAGTCTCCCTCTCCAAGCAGAAGCTGAAGCTTTTAATTGGGCAACTCATCTGGTAGGAAGTTATAATTTTCCAAGAGCTGTGATTGAAGGGGACTCAAAAAATTGCGTGAATGCTTTGAAGAATCCAGAAAAGTTAAGTTGCTGGAGACTTGAAGCTATTATGGCTGATACTGCTTTTAAGGCATCTAAAGCTCCAACCATTTTGTTTAAATGGGTACCAAGGGAAGCAAATAAAGCAGCCCATGCTCTTGCCAAGTAGTCCTTAAAGTCTTCTAGTGCAGGGTGTCTTGATGATTTGTTTGTCCCTGATGTTGCTGTAAATATTATCAGGGAGGAACAGCTCCTCAATTGAGGGATTGCTTCCTTTTCGGTTTTGCTTGTCCTGCTGTTTGTGGTTTTAATAAAATTTTATTTCTATCAAAAAAGAAAAAAGAAAAAAGAGAGAGCTAAAGGTTGAACGGTGGAATCTGTTGTGGTCTAGACTAGCTATCCCAGGGCACTCCTTTGTTGGTCGGATGGCTATCCTGAACAAGCTCCCAACAAAAAAAAGAATGCTTCAATGGGGGCTTGCTGTGGACAGCATGTGTGTTTTTTGCAGGTCTAGTATTGAAGATAGAGACCACCTCTTTTTTCAATGCTCAATCACCAAGAGAATTTGGTATAACATCATGGGCCTTTGCTTAGTGTCAGATGCCAAGACTTACTGGAAGGAATTAGTAAACTGGGGTACTACTCAACTAAAAGGAAGGGTATTTAGAACCCTGCAATGTAAGTTAGCTTGATGGGCTACTGTCTACCAGTTGTGTGAACAAAGAAATGTTTTTTACATGCAGGGAATATCTATAGAAGAACAGCTCATTGGAATTATTAAAAAGAATGTTAAAAGGAAGAATGAGAGTAATAAGTTCAACTGTAATTCAGTGTACAATCAGAGTGCCTTTCTGCAGATGGGAGATCAATTATGCCCTGCCCCCATTCCCTGCCTTGAAGTTGATTTCGGTTGAGTTAGAATTAACTGATACTATGTCTGTATATTAGTTGCGGTCTTGTTTGCCTAATATGGCTTATGTTAGGTGAGTATAGCCCACTGTGGTTTTGTGTTTAGATAAACATTGTTCTGTTGCTATGTCGCAGCTTTGGCTCTGCAGTATAGGTAAACAAAACCAAGAAGATCTACAACTTTGAAAAGGAAGTAGTGATGTGATACTGCCAACAGAAAATATCCACCCAAAAAAGGATCCTAGAAATAAAGAATTGGCAAAGCATAGAAATCTCAACACAATTGGGTGTACAATTATAACACTCCAAACAGTTTATTTGATAGGTGAGTTGCATTCCACTTTGTTTACTTCACTCTTAATGCTTGAAAAAAAAAATTAATTCTATAGAATTATTTTCCTTGGTATAACTGCTTCTTGCCAAAGCTAGGCAGCAATTAAATCTATAGCCCTGTGGCAGATACTTCAGAAAGAACCCTACCAACTGACAACAGATTTTATCTCCCATATGAATTAATAGGTAAGTACCATGGTCAAATAAGGAAAACTAAAAGAAGTTGAAGGCACTAACTATATATAAGCCACTAGTACTAGATAGCGTCCATCAAAATAATCAAAAACTCCTTCAAAGCCAAATAATGTTTTATGATCAACATAAAATATAAGTTCCCAAGAAGATTATACAGAAATTTCATGTCCAAATTGTTCTACACAAAATGATTATTTCAAGCCAATTGATAGAAAGAATATGATTGGTGAAAAGGAATAGAAACAACTTCTGCCAATGATAACGCACGTTTGATTAATTGAGAACTCAATTTTACTTATCAAGTTATCAGGGCCCATGAGGATGAGGGAGGGTTCCTCACCTGAAAACCCAGATCCCAATTAAGAAATAGGAAGTAACAAAAGTAAATTCAAGTGTCACCCCATCTAGCCAGTTTAACATTGTTGCACACAATGAAGTCATTCCTATTTCCTATATCTTGAACATAATCTTCCCAAGGCCAAAGCCAACGAATAACAAGCAATTACTTTATTTTCTTAGTTTTATTTAATTTGACTTCATGTCATCATTTATATTATGAATGATTGAGTCTATAGTGTTTAAACCAATTTTTTAAATAAAAAATAAAATAAAATCCCACCAATTTGATTTCTGCCTAATAACCTTTACATTACATATGAATGAATGCCATCTAATATCATAATTTTTTATTGATCCACATCAAACCAGCTAATGTCAACAAAATGGCTCTTAAATAAAATTTAACTCAATAATGTATTGATAACACTCAAAACCAATGTTTAGGACCACAATTTTATAAAAGATGGCAGCACAATTGAACCATACCTCATTGATTCACCTCCTCTTGTTCTTCACCATCTTCCTTGTTTGTTTCCCAAAACTCAGTGTAGAGAGCAACTTGTAACGATCCCTTAAGCCCATCAAATGGAAAAATCTTGCCTGTGTTTGAAGAAGGATCATACAAGACCAGCTGCCCTTCTTTGTTCTCCATAAACATCCTTCCATACCCCCAAAATCCCAATGGCCTTTCCAAATCCAAAGAGGGTCCAATTCTAATAAGCTAAGTCCACGACTCCCTAACCCCAAATTCAAACAAAACCCATATATCAAAACACAACATCTCCACCTCCTTCCCAAAAGGATAAACCAGCATAGCAATAGACCCGTTCAACGCGGTGAGAGTCGTCTTCCAACTGCATTAGTCCCCAATAACACTAGCGTCCGGAAATGAAGTAGACTTGAATACCTCATTGGCAAAGTCGAAGCATATAATCTCCTCATCCTCATTATTATCTAATGGAAGCAGCGTCGCGCACCAGAAAAAGTCCCCATCCAAGTACATTGTGGCCCTCGACTGTGTATGAATCCCATAAGGCACGCGCGCAACCTGAGGGTCGAGCTGCCTCCACGAACCACTGCTCACGCTATACACTTCCGCTTCTTGACTTATATGAAGCAAAGTGCTCGCGGACCTGAACTGAACATTGAGAAGCCTCACGACCTTGAAGTCATTAGATACGGAATCGAATCCGAACCCAACACTGTGGAAATAGACATTGACCATTTCGCGAGGGGCTATAGGAGGGAGAGGCTCGAGCACTGACGATGTCGAGGTTGAGACCGTGGTTTGGTTGTGGGAGGTTAAGGATGACTTCGGATGTGTATTCTGGATCGAGGTTGTTGTAGGATAGGAACGAGAATGTGTGCTTCGAGGTGTCGATTTTGTCAGTGGCTTTGACGAGGAAGAAGAGAGGGTTATAGGGGTCTTCGGATTTAGAGATGAGAGTGGAGTGGTTGATGAGGTTTCGAGAGAGGGATTTTGGAGGTAGGCGTGAGAGTATGTTTATCACCACTTCCTCAGGGAGATAGGCTGCCATTGTTTTGTGACTCTGTTTTTGCTCGTAAGCTGTTTGTGGAATGGCAAAGGAGTAATAAGTTTGCAGTTGGATAGCAAATGAAGTGATTCTGAGCTTATCTGACCGGCTTAAAATTCCCAAAAATAATTAAAAATTAAAAATTAAAAAAAAAAAGATAAATAAGAAAATTGGTAAATTTGAAAACAGCTTATTTAGGTTTATCTCGCTTATTTTATTAAAATTGAAATTTTTTTACTGAAAGTACTTTAATTTGTAAATAAAGGAAAAAATTAGTTGATATAGTATAGGACTCATGAGTAGTACCAAAAAGTGCAGTAAGGCCTATGAATAATAACAAAAATAAGTTTAATAGTAAAATAAACTGTTTTTTTAATTTTTACCAAACACACACTATATAAAAGGTAAAAGGACCCATGAATAGTATCAAACACTTTTTAAAAATGAAAATTTTTTACTAAAAGTACTATAAATAAAGCAAAAATGTAAATGAAATAGTACAATAGGACCCATGAATAGTATCAAAAAGTGCACTGGAATCATGAATATTAGCAAAAATAAGCTATATAGAAGAAGAAAAAAACTGGCATTTTAAGCCAATGCCAAATGCACACTTAGTTTCTTTACTTTTACTATAATTGTCTAATTGGTCTTTATTAAGAGTCACTTTCGGTCAGTTTGAGTTAGGCTTGTGCCTAGGGATGGCCATGGGTAGGGTATGGATCGGGTATACCCATACCCAACCCGAAAAGTTTACCCATGGATACCCAGTTATCAATACCCGTTAATATCCATACCCAAATATTACCCGAATATATTATCCATAGATATCCATACCCTACCCGAAACCCATTTAATTTTTTTTTTTAATTCAAAACATTTTAACATAAAAACTAACCAATCTTAAAAAAGAAAAAACTAATCAATAAAAAAAAATTATTGATTAGTTTGTATCTGCTTCTTTCTTTTTCTTTTTCTTTTTCTTTTTCTTCTTTTTTTTTTTTTTTTTTTTTTTTTGTTTGAGATAGAGATAGAAATTTTATTAGATAAAAAATAAAATAAAATAAAGAAGCAACATTTTCCTCTACCTCTTCAGTTGTTTGTCAAGCAAATGGCAACTCCCAAAATAAATTTTACAAAATCAAGGTCAATGTAACAGTAAAAGTCACTTTCAGGCTTTTCAATGTAAAATATTTCCACTGGATGAAGCCTCCCTCGAACTTTCATAAGTGGTGCATCAAAATAACTCTGAAAATAGCTTGGGTCCCTGTTATAAAACAACAAATTCAAATGACATAGGCAGTCCATGACTTTTTACAGCTTGGGTCCCTGTTATAAAATAGCAATTTGCTATATAAGCCAGCCCCATCATACCATGTTTTGGGGCTTAATTGGTACCATTTCCGATTTGGTGGGAGTTAAGTATATCTGTTTATGTTCCATGTGATATCTGTTTATGTTCCAGTTTTGTTTCTTCAACACAATTGATTACAATAAATTACATTTGTTAAAACTAATAGAGTCATGCTTTAACAGAGAAAAGAAAATCAGCACAATTACGCTTGAGTTGCAATAATTGCCCCAGATTCTTCTTCTAGTGACTGGGTAGAATTATTTTAGGTGAGATTTTATGCTTAGCTAGACAAGCATCTGGTCTGGTCTGGTCTTTTTAAATCAGCACCTTAATGCGGTCCTTGACCTCGTTTGAAATGGACCGGTCTCAATCTTTAAATGCTCCACCATATTTTGATGGAAGCAACTATGCCTTTTGGAAAGTCCGGATGAGGGCATTCTTGTGTTCAATTAATGAAACTATTTGGGATGTGGTAGATGTAGGATGGACTAGGCCGAAGGCTGCTAAATCCACTTGGGATAAGGAGGCCTTTGCAGAAGCAAATGCAAATAACAAGGCACTAAACGTTATTTTTTGTGGTGTATCTCTAAATGAGTTTCACAAGATATCTCACGTCACAATTGCCAAGGAGGCGTGGCAAATATTGGAGACCACGTATGAAGGCACGAAGAAAGTGAATGATACTAAATTGCAGATGTTAACCACTCGATTTGAAGAGCTAAAAATGAGTGAAGACGAGTCATTCGACTCATTCTATGGCAAGCTGAATGAAGTGGTTATTGGCAAGTTCAACTTGGGTGAAAAGACAAATGACTCAAAGATAGTGAGGAAAATCCTTCGATCATTGTCGGAGAGCTTCGGTGCAAAAGTTACATTAATTGAAGAGAGTAAGGACCTTGATGATATCAAAGTTCAAGAACTAATTGGCTCACTTCAAACTTATGAGCTGTCATTGCCATCACAAAGGAAAAGCAAATCTCTTGCTCTTAAGACGAACAATGAGAGGGTAGAAGCTCGTGAGTCATCGGATGAGGATGTTGTCGATAAAGATGTGGCATATCTTGTGAAGAATTTCCGAAAGTTCTTGAAGTTCAAGAAAAATGGAAAGTTTGCTGAGAAGGGAAAATTCCCAAATTTCGGAAAGGAGAAAAAGGATTTCAAGAAGAAAGATGGGAAAGACTCTCAATCCTCTCAGGGAATCACGTACTTCAAATGCAACGAACATGGACATTTCAAGAAAGAGTGTCCCAATTATTTGAAAGCGAAGGGCAAGGTGTATGCCACTACTCTCAGTGATTCAGATTCTTCTAGTTCATATTAAGATGAAAACTGTGATGGAGAGGGAAACTTCTCTGCTTTCATGACCATTGCTCATGTGGAATCTTCGAATGATTTAAGTGTGCTAGTGGAAGAGCTTGGGGAGCACACTGAATTGGAGTCAATTGGGATAGTAGAGGAATCTGATGATGAGGAAGATGACGGAACAGTAGGACTGCAAGAGACCTACAATTCCCTCCTTGAAAAGACCGGTGAATATGTAAAAGTGGCTAACACTGCCATTAAAAAGATGAAGAGGGCAGAGAAAGATTATATAAGTCTTTTAGTCTGATACAAAGAGATTAAGTGTGAAGTCGAGATGCTAAATGGAGAGTTGACCGAAGCCTTCTCAAAGATAAAATTTCTTGAGCTTAAGGTGGTTTAAGCCAACGCGAAAGTAGAGCGAGTTTTCTCGAAGAAAATAGTCATCATAGATGGTCAAATTGAGCATCTTACCGTTACACCCTAAAATATTGTGTGTTTATGATTTCCAGAAAAGAATTTGCAAGCACTCTTAGCAGGAACCTGTAAATATTAATTTATTAATCACTCTACCTAAGTATATTCCTCACAAAAAATGGTGCTCATTTAATTTAAGTATATTTTAACTTGACTTGGTCAATTATACACACCTTGCAGAAATTAAAAAAATGAGAGCAACAAGCAAAATTCGAGGAACATGTTGATTATGTTAGGCGTGCTATTTATTTTGTTCCATATT
Source organism: Quercus agrifolia (assembly GCA_029955455.1). Lineage (NCBI taxonomy): Eukaryota > Viridiplantae > Streptophyta > Magnoliopsida > Fagales > Fagaceae > Quercus > Quercus agrifolia. The sequence goes on along the minus strand of JARQAD010000003.1, from coordinate 56,615,209 downwards.
TTCAAAGATACCCAACTTTTTGGTCCCTATCCTATACAATATATTTCAATTTGATCCATAACCTTTCAATTGTGTCAATTTAGTCCCTAATCTTTTAGTACTATGTCAATTTAGTCTCTACCTTCTTCTTTTTTTATGAAATTGATGATGTGTCTAATGGCAAAAAATAAAAATAAAAATCAATTTCCTTTGATGTGACAATAAACTTAAATTTTATTTTGGCCGTTTACTATGTCAACAATTTTTATCTAAAATATAATGGTAGTGACTAAATTAACATGACATTGAAAGGTTAAAGACCAAATTGATATTAGGGATTAAATTGAAATATGGTATAAAGGCTAGGGACTAAATATGTAGTTTACCCTTTTTTTTAGATAGAATAAAATCTACAATTCAAGGACTCCAATTATTTTGTATATAAACTTTTATGTCCTTACAATTAGAGTCAATATTCAACTTATATTTCTTAATTTTACTTAAATTTTCAATAAGATATTGAAGTCCAAAAGTTTAGTCCTCCTTACAAATTGTTATTGTGACAAATTTTTAGTAGTTTTTATTTAAATCCACCACTAATATTACTTTTTCACTTTCTAAAAAGAACCACTTATTGTATGTTTTTGATAGAGAGAGAGAGGATTGTAAATTTCATAAAGTAGAAAAAGAGCTTACACAAGGATTGTAAATTTCCTGAATCTCTTCCACTATATGCCCAGTTGTAGAAAGGTTTAGTGACTTGGTCCATCAATTCATAACCCCTTAATTGTATCCTTTTTGATTGGTTGAATTGGAGAGATCAGGAGTGCATACACACGCGATTCTAAATTAATACAAATCCTCTGAACCATTTTAAATGAGGTGGTTTATGACTTTATTCCAGTCCCATCATTTCTTAACTTTCTTTTAAATCCTATCCTTTAGTGAGATTAATCGATACCAGATTCCTTCAATCCTGTCTTCAAAAGCCGTGTGGAGGAAAGTGAACTGTAGAAACCTCACTTCAGCCATAAGCAGCGAGAAAGAGAGTAAACTAAAAACAAAGAGAGATGGAGTGGATCGAACACTTTAGCCATAAGCATCGATTGCTACTAAATGAGTCTTATGACTATGATAATTATCCCACCTGCGCTGCATGTCTGTTTTATCTCGGTGGCCACATCTATTGTTGCAACGATTGTCAGTATTATCTTCATGAATCATGTGCCAAGTTGGAGGATGAGATCGAACACTTCCGCCATCCATTTCACTCTCTAAAGCTGCACGGTATTGAAAGTGATAGGGCTTTCAATTGCGATGTGTGTCGAAGAAGTTGTCTGGGCTTCACCTACCGCTGCATTGACTGTGATTTCAAAATGGATGCTTTATGTTCATTCAAATCAGAGATTTTGTTACCAATTCACAACCACAAGCTAAAGCTACAAGTTGGTGATACTGAAACTGAATCATCCTTCTTTTGCGATTTCTGCCATACTAGATGTTTCAGTGAACGAGGACAGAGCTTACATTGTAACGATTGTAATTTCAAGATCGATCTCGACTGTGCTTGAATGCTTATGGACTCTGGGTTCAAGCCTATTCAACATGTCAGCCACAAGCATTGGTTGATATATGATGATTGTATAATAGCTAGGGATAGAAAGTACTGTGCAGCGTGCAGAAAAGTGTGCGACGGTGCTACCTATAGTTGCCAGCCATGTTATTTCTTCCTTCACAAGTCATGTGCTGAGTATCCAACAGAAATCCAACTTTCTTTCTTGCATTCAGATCATCCTCTTATGCTACGCACTAGTAAAGAGCTGAGATGCACGGACGCGGCTCCCAGGCCAGCGCACCCGCGTCCGACGCGGCGGGACGCAGCGACGCGGGAGGGACGCCGCAAACCGCGCGTCCGTGCCGCGTCGTGCCACGTGGCGATTCCCGAATCGGGCCGACGCGGCTGAAATCGGCGCTGACGTGGCCCAAATCAATCTGTATCAGCCTGTATCGGCCGAAACGGCCGAGTCAGGCCGAAATTCAAAAAAAAAAAAAAAAAAAAAAAAAAAAGGTGCAAAACACACCGTTTGACTTAACCTAAATACCCAAACCCCCTCAGACCCTCACACTTCGTCCAAAACTCCCAAACACCCTTTCTCACTCCATCCCTCATCTCCCTTCTCTGTGTGCTCCGTCCCTCATCTCTCTTCTCTGTGTTCTGAGCTCTCTGTGAGTGGTGTGTGCACACTGCACTGCTTCAGCCTTCAGGTGTGCTCTCTCTGCTCTTTTCTTGAATTTTTATTCTTTGTTCTTTACGATTTCTCTCTTTCAAATTGCTTAGAAATGAATTTGTGAATCTGAAAATTTATGTGCTTGACTGCTTGCTGTGTTTTTTTGCTTGTTTTTTCAATTCTTGTGGGAGTTAAAGGGTTTTGTTAACCTGTGATTTGTGGTTTGTGGGAGTTAAAGGGTTCTGTGTTTTTTTGCTGTGAACCTGGTTGCTGTGGTTTTTTTACTGTGAACTTGGTTTGATTTATCATTAATTTATTTAGTTAATAGTTATTATTTGTAGGTTATTTGTGGGAGTTAAAGGGTTTTTTTGGTTTTGTGGTTTTGTGTTTTTTTGCTGTGAACCTGGCTGTTGTGTTTTGTTACTGTGAACTTGGTTTGATTTATCATTAATTTATTTAGTTAATAGTTATTATTTGTAGGTTAAATTGAATCTATTGAATTTACAATGGACGAAGTTAATAGCACAGAAAGTTCACAAGAAGTGTCAAATGCTGAATCTCCTCTTTGGCAGTATGTGACTAAAGTAGAAAAACCAGCTGGTGCATCTGTTAAATCTGGTGGAAACACATATTTTAAGTGCAACTATTGTGATATAATTTTTATGGGATCCTATTCTAGGGTTAAGGCTCATTTGTTACAAATTTCTGGCAAAGGTATTAGAGCATGTCGTAATGTGTCAAAGAGCCATAGGTTGGAAATGCAGCGAATGTATGATCAAGTTGAGACTAATAAGTTAGAGCAAGAACAGAGAAGTCAAATTCCCTTACCCCCACCTCCCCCAGGCCGTGGGATACCTATTTCCCCATTTCGGAGACAAGAAAGGAGTGATAGTAGTCATAGTACAAATCTGGTTGATACTAAGAGGAGGAAGGTGACTATGAATACTACTTTGGAGAAAGCATTTCAGAATAATGCTAGACATGATTTGGATAGTAGAATTGCTAAGATGTTTTACACCGGTGGGCTTCCGTTTAACTTTGCAAGGAACCCACATTATCGTAGTTCCTATGCATTTGCTGCTACTCATAGCATTCTGGGTTATCTTCCTCCTGGATACAATACTTCGAGAACAACACTTTTGCAAAAGGAAAGAGCTCATGTTGAAAGACTTTTGAAACCAATTAAGGACTCTTAGCTTGAAAATTGTGTAAGTATAGTTTCTGATGGATGGTCAGATCCACAAAGGAGGCCTCTTATTAATATTATGGCTGTATCAGATGGGGGTCTAGTGTTTATAAAGGCAATTGATGGGTCAGGTGAGTTCAAAGAAAGCATTACATTGCTGAGGTGTTGAAGGATGCTATAAAAGAGATTGGACGTGAAAAAGTTGTCCAAGTCATCACTGATAATGCTAATGTGATGAAGGCTGCTGGAGCTCTTATTGAGGGTGAGTATCCTAAAATATTTTGGACACCTTGTGTTGTCAACACTCTCAATCTAGCTTTGAAGAATATTTGTGCAGCAAAAAACACTGAAAAGAATGAAGTTACATATGAGAAATGTAGTTGGATTACACATATTGCTGATGATGCATCCTTCATACGTGTTTTTATCATGAACCATTCTATGAGGTTGGCAATGTTTAATGAATTTTGTCCATTAAAATTGCTCCAAGTTACTGATACTAGATTTGCTTCGGTGGTTGTAACGTTGAAAATGTTGAAGTTGATAAAAAGATGCCTTCAAGCCATGGCTATTAGTGACCAATGGGCTTCTTATAGGGAGAATGACGTTGGAAAAGCTCAAAAGGTGAAAAATATGATTCTAAGTGATCTTTGGTGGGATAATATTGATTATATCCTTGAATTCACAGCACCTATTTATGATATGCTACGAATAGCCGACACAGATAAACCTTGTCTTCATCTTGTGTATGAGATGTGGGATTCCATGATAGAGAAGGTGAAAGCAGTGATATATCGGCATGAAGGCTTGGAAGATGATCAATATAACTCATTTTGGAGTGTGGTGTATGATATACTCATTGATCGGTGGACTAAAAATTCTACACCACTACATTGCTTGGCTCATTCCTTAAATCCTAAATAAGTACATTTATTATCTATTTTCCTTAGTTCACCCTTTTAGTAAAACACACGTTTGATCTATATTTGTTTTTTAATCTTTAACTAGGTATTACTCCATTGAATGGCTTTCGGAGAATCCAAAACGCATCCCTCCACATCGGGATCATGAAATTTCTATGGAAAGAAGCAAGTGTTTGGAGCGATACTTTGAAGATGAGAATGACTTAACGGTGGTGAAGTATGAGTTTGCTAAATTTTCAGGAGGGAGGTTTCCTTCACCAAGTGCCTTGACGGATAGGTGGACCTTACTACCTTTGGTTTGGTGGCAATACCATGGCTCCGCATTTCCAACTCTTCAAACCCTTGCCCTTAAACTTCTTGGACAACCTTGCTCATCCTCATGTGCTGAGAGAAATTGGAGCACGTACAAATTCATTCATTCCTTAAAAAGAAACAAAATGGCTCCTGCACGCGCTGAGGATTTGGTATATGTGCATTCTAATCTTCGACTCTTGTCAAGGCACAATGAAGAGTACATACATACCGCAACAAAGATGTGGGATATTGCAGGAGACTCTTGCAATGAGAGCGACATGCATGGAGGAGCTGGAATTCTTGAGAATGCAGCTCTTACACTTGATGATCCAGAGTTGGAGGCCATAGTTATTGGGAATGTTAACACTAATGCTACTACTAGTGAAAGTGAAGTTCGAAGTGAAGCTATTAATATTGAGGATGATGATATTTGTGTTTGATTGTCTTGTTAATTATCTTTTATTTTGTTTTAGTTTCAAACTTATGAGTTGTATTCTAATTTCCAAACATCATGGAATGTTTTAGTTTCAATCTTGTGGATTATATTTAATTTATGAACATCATGTTTTAGTTATTATCTACTATTGCTCTTAAATTTGGTATTTGTTTATATAATGTGAAAAAGTAAAAGTATGCTTAGCAATATATTAAACATATATTGTAAAAATATTTTTAATAATTTTTTAATCGCCGAGTCCTGCCGCACTCGCACCCACCTTTTTCAAAAATTACCGAGTCCCGCACCCGCACCCGCACCTGCACCCGCACCCGAGTCCCGAAACGCACCCGTGCTTCATAGGTAAAGAGAGAGAACGCTGTGATTTCTGCAACCTTATATGCCAAGTCTTAACCTTCCGCTGTGACTTGTGCAATTTCAAGATTGATTATTTATGCGCCCTTATGCTCATTGAACTCCCTGAACTTCAACAAAAGATTGATCATTTCAGCCACCCCCATTCCCTGCTCATCTACTATTTCGACAACATTCGACACTTTCTCAAAAGTAAAGGTAACTGCTATGTATGCTGCGATCAACTCGATTCCTGCTCTAGTCTATTCTACAAGTGCTCTGATTGTGCTTTTTATCTCCATAAATCATGCAGTGTAGATCTCATCAAACATTATAGACACTACAAGCACATTCAAAACCACTTTCACAACCATCCATTGGAAATCGTTTACTATGATAGAAATGTCCCTGGCGTTGTTTGTTGTACTTTATGCCTTAAATGTTGCTTTGGGCCTACCTACGTTTGCTTCCTCTGCAAGTTCTTCCTGCATGAGTCCTGCATGGAGCTCCTGGGAACAAATACAATCAGTCAAAATTCCTTCCATAAGCATCCACTGATAATTGTTGAATATAAGGTTAATGATTCTACTAGTTATTTCTTTATGAATAATAATTTTCCTAGTTGCTCTGCTTGCGGTGAACCTTGCTATGAAAAATCCTTTGCTTGCTTGAAATGCAAGTTCTTAATCCACGAATTATGTCTTGACCTGCCCCAAGAGATTCAGCATTTCTTCCATCCATGCCCTCTATTTCTACAACAGGAGACTACTAACTTTACATGCAGAGCCTGTGAAAAAAATCGCTTCCAGTTTGCATACCACTGTAACAGATGCCACTTTTGCCTTGATGTTGAATGTGCCCTAATGTTAACTAGAAATTTTGAAGGTCAAAACTACATTCTAAGTTACTACCACCATCACCCCTTTATCCTCTGTAACAAGGAAAGGAATGATCATGTAGTTTCCTGCGATGGATGCAATCAAGTCATCTCTGGTGAAATATTTGGTTGCATCCAATGTGATATCTATCTCCACAGATCATGTGCTGCAGCCCCACAACAGATTGAACATCCTTTTCACCCAAATCACACTCTCACTTTGTTTTTTGATGAAAAGTTGTTGTGCACATTCTCAAGTTTAAAATCTCTGGATAAGAAGGGGGAAGTGAAATATTTGAGGCACAAGCATTTCTCAATCCATGATGAGAAGGAGAATGAAGTTTGCTGTGGTGTCTGTGAGAAACAAGTTTGTGGTCAATCATATGAATGCATTAGATGCAAATTCTTCATCCATCAAGATTGTATTGAACCTGTAGAAGAGTTGCAACATCCTTTACAACCGCATGATAATGATAGTCTAATTGGCGTATCAAGAAAAGCTCTTCCTAAAAAAATTTACATGTGATGCTTGTTATTGCAAGAGTTGCTTTGGTTTTTCCTATCGTTGTGAAGAATGCAGCTTTAAGTTGGATGCTAATTGCGCTTCATTAAAGCCTCCAATAAAGTATAAAGGTCACAAGCATCTCCTTACTTTCTTCGAGAAAGTGTATGATGACCCTCAGTGTGAAGTTTGCAAAACTAGCTATCCCGATGTCTCGTATTTGCGATGTGTAGAGTGTGACTTCAATGTCCATCTCTTGTGTGTTCCACTGCCGAGTACCATTAAGCATAAATGTCATATCGATCCCCTTTACCTTAGAGATTATTTTGTGGAAGATTATTCAGGTGAGTACTATTGTGATGCTTGCGAAAACAGTAGAGACCCACGGGAAAGTGTTTATCACTGTGCAGGATGCAGTAACTATGTGGCACATATCAATTGTGTGATTGATGAGGTACGTCCAAATTCACTATCTTATATAAATTCATTTTTCCTTCAATGCGATTCATTTTCTTTTTATTGACTTGGATATAAAATGCAAACAGCGTATAGATTCATACCATTCATTGGTTAGTTTTTGATTTACCTTTGGGTGCGGCTTCTGATGTTTTGATAATGAATGATGAAAGTATAATATTTTTTACCAATCTAATAATTTTTAGAAAATTCATTTGAGAAGATTGATTTTGAAAGGGTGTGCGTTTCGAAATTAAGGTCCGTAATTTAAGTATGCAAAATAATTCCATTAAAGATTTGGGCAAGGCCAAGGATGAATTAAGCAAAAAAAAAAAAAAACTTTTTTTTTCAATTTTTTAAATGGTAGATATGATCATAAGGCCTACTTTAACATACCCTTCTTGTTTCATCCCTCACCGATTAACTCAAAAATTAAAAGCATTCATGGAGAGAGTGATTTCTTTAAAGGACTATAAATAATTGCTAATTAGGTTTTAGTATTGTGGGCATAGTTGTGAGTATAGTATGATCCATGATACATATTGTGCAATATGTATTGTATTGAATGAAAAAAGCACCATATTGTAGGTACATATTGATCATGTTCATGAATCGTATGACACATAATTGTATATCATATCGTATTAATCATACGTATCAGATGATACATAGACATGTGAATTTAAACTAGGATTTTTTGTCAAAATTTGTGCTTTGACATAGTCCATCAAGGGCTGAAGTTTCAATTTTTAACATTGATAGACCTTACATTCCTTGATTTGCATCTTGAGCTTGATTTTCATCCCTTTCCAATAGAAATCCTGCTTGGCTTTGTGCAAGGACTTAAGGTAACTAAAATGACCAGCCAAAGGGCTATTGTTAACATGGTTGAGTACCTTGGTTTTGAAAGATGAATTAGGACCAAAGTGCACTCTGCCCTTGTAGAGTAGGAGAACATTTTGCAGCGTAAACCCTTTCAAGTTATTACCAAGTTGCTACAAAATGTAGAAGAAGGGAAAATAGGCTTACCAAGGGCCTTATAGCTCAATTGGTACCTTCTAGTGTTACCAATGAAGACGCCCAGGGTTCAAATCACACCTCTCCCATTTTAACTATCAAATTTATCAAAGAAAAAGGGCTTTGAGTGGCCATAATGGACCCTGCATCTAGCAATTCCTTAACTATTTTTTCTATTTCAGTTTATTAATAGTAACTGTACCTATAAGGCTTTTCAAATATTGGTTGAGTGTCATTCTGATTTGATGCTTATGTACCCTGGACAATGGCAGCCCCACAAGAGTGTCAAAGACTTGGCAATTTCATTCAGCAACCTGTTAATCTCTTCCAACTGTTGTTTCTGACCCGCTTGTTCCCATCATAGTAGTCTGCATCACAAGTCTCTTCCTTGTTAAAGACTTAAAGAACTTATCTCCATCCTGCATAGGGGAATTGGGGGGTTTCAGACCTTGTAATAGAACCTGGTTTCCTATATGCAGGAACTTCATGGTCAATTCTCGAAGTCCCATTGGATAATACCAAGAGTGCTAAGTCATTGTTTGCCTAGCACTAGAGCACATCCTTCTAATGGAGGCAAATTCAATTCTATCATGACTAAATGGCCTTGCATTATGACTTAAACATCAACACAAGCACCCTTTGTCATGATCACATCCCTATTAGCCAACCTAACTTCAAACCGTTTCTTGGATGTTACCGACAGCCTCAATGCTTCCAAGATTGATGAGTCTAGGAAGCTATGAGTGCTACCAATGTCAATGAGGATAATAGCCCATTGGCCTATAATCTTTTCTAACATTCTCTTGGTTCTTGAAGATGGGTTTCCAATTAATGCATATAATTTGATTTCAATTTCACCCACTGTTACCTCTTGCTTTGCAGTAGTAACTGCGGTCTCTACTAGTTATGCATCAATAATTTCTTCTAGGTGAAACCCCTGCAAATGTTTTGAGTGAGTTTGTAGCCCTTCTATTATTTATGTCCAGGCTGCCACTTCTCATCACAATGATAACAGAACCCTTTCTTCCTTCTTTCATCCATTTAAGCTGGAGAGATCGTGTGGACAAGAAGTTTAGGCTTAAGTTGGTCCAACCTTGTACAACCTTAAATGATCCCAAGATAGAAGGCCTACTTGAATCTTGAGAATTTTTTAAGGTTTTCCTACCAATTAAGACTTAAGAGGTACTCTTGAATTTTTGCTAATCGAAAGCTGCATTAAGATTCAGTGGGTTTAGCATTCTCACAAGAAGTCTAATCTCATCCTTTAATCCAATGAGAAAACAACTTGTGCAATTCTGACAGCCCCTTAATCCTATTTGATAGTGCTTCAAATTGCCCATTAAAAGATGCAATAGAGCTAGTTTGCCTTAGCCTTGTAAGGGCTTCCATTAGATCATCAAAGGTTGTACTTCCAAATCTTATTTGCAATGCCCTAACAAAAGCGTCCCAAGTCCCATCTGGTGAATAGGCCTTCTTCTTTAGTATCTTGAAACCACACACGAGCCTCCCTATCCATATGGTAAGACTGTTGTGACTGTTTCCTTATAGTGGATTTCTAACATGATTGGATCCCCAAAAAATGGTTTTTAAAATTGAAAAGGTTCTTCATTGGTTTTCCATTTCTTTACTAAATTCTTTGTACTGATAGTTTACTACTTTAGATTCGGTATTTGATATTTGTGATGAATATAAATTGTATAAAATATTTACTTGTGAGTGGAAAATCTAGTTAAATTCTGCAATAATTTCATTGCATTAATTGCTTGGGGCCTAAATCAGAATTTTTCAAGGGGTATTAAAGCTTTTAGAACATATAGATCTCAAAATAAGATTTTTCAGAACAGATACTTGGGCAACTGTGCCCTAGGCTTGTCCATGTTTGACACAGGCACCATGGGCTTTTTGGTGCGTTCTTGCGTAGGATGTAGATAACTCAGTAGCCATAAGAAGAAATTGGAAAGAATGGTTAAAACAAATAAAACATAGATTATTAGTATGACAAGATAACCGGTCACTTGAGCATAGTTCTATTACTTATTTCATCGTCTTGCTTTACCTTAATATGTTGTCTTTCTACACCAATTCATTGACTTGGCTTAATTTTACCAGGTGTTACTTTCACTAATCGGGAAGCGTGGAGATGTAGAGTTGAGAATAGTGGATAGACACAATATTGATGAGAAGATATCAAAAAGAGGCTTGACCTTGAAAGAAATATTTAACTCTTCTAATGAAGATGAGAACAGGGAATTCGAAGATGCAGAAGCTGCTATTGTAGATTTGGTTGGAGAGATAATGTCTAAAGCTGACTCTGGGAATAGGGATAGTATTCTTGAAGATTTGGTAAATTCAGATGAGACATTCATACTGATTTTAAAGAATCTTAAGTATCCCATGAGAGAGGAGGATATTTCGAATTTGACATTTTCGGAACTGGAGTTGGAACTTGCAAAAGTCAGGAACTACATGGTCTCTCAGAACTGTGCCCATATTCTAGAGCCGTTATTTGTCAAATACAGGGATTTCTGTGCAAGCTCCACTTCAGATGAGATATTCATAAGAATGACATTTTTGGAATTGGAGTCAGAACTTGTAAAAGTCAGGGACTACATGGTCTCTCAGAACTGTGCCCATATTCTAGAGCCACTATTTGTCAAATACAGGGATATCTGTGCAATCTCCACTTCAGATGAGATATTCATACCCATTTTAAAGAATATTAATCATCCTATGAGAGAGGATATTTTGAACATGACATTTTTGGAATTGGAGTCAGAAGTTGTAGAAGTCAGGGACTACATGGTCTCTCGGAACTGTGCCCCTATTCTGGAGTCCTTATTTGACAAATACGGGGATATTAGTGCAAGCTCCAATTCAAATCCAAGGACAAAGATGCGTGTCCTTAACATTGTTGGTGGGGTTGCACAAAACATGTGCAACACCATGGTTAAGGACATCACTCCTTATTTACTTATCAATTGGTGGAAGAACTTTCAACTTGCGCAGCATGTTGGGTTCGATGTTCAGTTTGCCTTTGACCATTTGTATAGACTTGCGCAAGCACAGTTTCGTATGGATTGTGAATTTGAAGCTAACCAGGACCTTCCTTTTTCTCAAAAGGAGATTGAGGACCTACCAACTAAATTGGAGATCCTCAAAAATAAACAAAAACAGCTTATACGATCTATAAAAAGAAAATCAATATTAGAGAAGGAACGCTTGACCCAAGACATGGAATCAAGGTTGATGCCTGCGGGGATGGGTTTGCTGTGATAGAAAAGTTGGTTGAGGATTTTGTAAAAGCATTGCGGTTCTTTTCTGGAATCTTTAGTTTTCGTTTTGAGATTTTATTTGCAGTTGTGTGGTCCTTCTTGTTGTTCTTGCATTTCTTTCTTCAATGTAAATTTGCAATCAAATGCATGATGTATTCATTCATGAATAGCTATATCTTGAGACTAGTGCCCGTTTGGAGATCACTAAAACCTGCTGTGCCTTTATGAGTTGCGTTTTCTGCTTTCTTTTTTTTCTTTTTTCTTTCTTTTTTGGTAAGCTGCAGCAAGGGACAGCGATTACTGTTTAATAAACAGTATCAGCACTTTTCTTACTTTTTCGTCTCTTTATCACATCAGTGGATCACGTATACTATTTATAGGACTCACAAATATCACTTTTCAGTAATTTTTTCATTAAAAATGGGTTTCATGATACTATTCATATATTTAAAAATTATTTTATTACAGTATTTTTAGTTTCAGTTTTCAATTTTAGCAACAATAAGTTCAATCCAAACAGACCCAAGGTGTGGTGGTTTAGATATGGATGATTTCACGGTTGCGTTTCTGCGTTTTTTTTTTTTTTAAGCCGTGATTGTTGACTTTTCTCTCATAAACAATGCACACCAGTGGATCCCGTGCACTATTTATGGGACCCACAAACTTCACTTTTCAACAACTTTTTCATTAAATATGGGTTTCATAGTATTATTTATACATTTAAAAATTATTTTACTATAGTATTTTTAGTTTTTAGTTTTTAGCTATATCCAAACGGAACTTAAGTATAATATGGCTCTTTTTTTCTTTTTCTTTTTTTTTAATGAAAGTATCATATATGGTTCTTGATAAAAGGTTCCTTTGGTTATATATTGTAGTACATAATTTCATGTGCTGTTAAGCATGATATCATGAGTTGCACAGGCAGTAAAGAAACATTTAGAAAGACTTTTTGAATAGTTAATATAATATTATATTATTTTATATATATATATATACATTTAGAAAGACTTTTTGAATAGTTAATATAATATAATATTATTTTATATATATATATATATATATATATCACTTAATCTAAAAGGATTAAGTTCAATAACTATGAGTTTAATGATGTTATATTAATTACTTATATTTTCATTAATATCTAATATAAGACTTCACTATTTAACCAAGAATACTATTCACATTAGGGCCGGCTCAATCTAGGATGCGATTGTCTAAGGTCCCAAGAGAAGGCCCCTAGACAATCCCAAGAGAAGGCCCCAGCCATGGGTGAAAGAATGCCCAAGTATTGCTCAAAAATCCAAAATACTAACTCAAAAAAAGCCAAAATATTAATCTACGAATTCTTTCAAAAAAATCCCCAAAAAAATTTAGAAGAAAATTTTACTCTAATAATTATCTTGACCACGTATTAATTAAGCAATAAAATTTAGCCAATGCATGAAAATCTCTCTTCGTAGCGCTCACTTTGTCTTTGTTTGACTCTCTTTCAAATGGTTGGAATTCCTTTCTATGTCTTTAAATTTAGACTCTAGTCCTGTACACACTAAAAAGATAGAACAATCTCATGACCCTCTCCAAAATTAAAATTTTTACCTGAAATATTCTCCCTCAATTAACCAAAGTTGTTGTTAGCTCTATCCTCTCATCTCTCCCTAAATCGGTTAGTAGAGCTGTTCAGGTCCCCTTCCCTTTGATTTGAACTCAGCAGTCTCTTGAACACGTGAAATAAGTCTTTCCTTTTTTAAGTTTCTAATTTTCTTTATTCTGGTGGGTTTAAGTGCTTGGTAACTGGGTTTGGGTAGTTTGATATTTGCTAATGGAGATGAATGAAAAGGCTTCGCCTTTTCTAAGCTGTTGTACTGTACGACACATTCCATACTTATCTTCTTTCTTTTTTCTTTTTCTTTTTTTAACAGTGTACGCTTATTATTTGCTTTCGTTTAGATTTTTTAATTGTATTTCGCTGCACACTTCTTTGCTTTAGTTTACCTTTTTTTAATTGTTTTTCATTTTTTGTTTTACATTTTCTTAGAAGTGCTCATTTTATTTGTTTGATTAGAACTAATTGTCATTTTTTTTGCAGGTTGTGAGCATTAGATGATCTATTGATAAGTAAAGCTTCAACAGTATCTTTCAATAAATCACATTTTAATATATCATCATATTAACTATGCAACTTGTCAGTTATAAATATATTTTTCAATTACCAAAACATTCAAGGTATCTTCCTCTTCCCTAACATTTCTCCTCCCTCGACACTTCTGAATCATGAATACATTTTTCTCTTCCCCTACACATTTTCATATTTAACTATGTTCTCTTTTTATCTCTCTAAAAACTAACAAGCTAATAAGTATTTGTGATGGGAAATTTTTTTTTTGTCACTACATGTTTGTTTTTTATATCTACTATCAAAGTTGCCCCCCCCCCCCCCTCTCTCTCTCTCTCTCATTTTGATTTTTCAATAGTCTTGATCTTTGATTTGCTTTAATGTTATGTGTTTCATAGATTGTTTTTTTTTGTATTTGATAACTAAGGTTGAACGATCATTTTGCAGTTAAAGATTAACTATTTTTTTATTGTTCTTAAATTTTGGTGTTTTGATTGTTGTACTATAGATTAATATTTTTGGACGTGGTGCAAGTGTGCAACCATCTTGATCTACATGCTACAGGGAACAAGACCCGTAATTTGCTTGATTTTTATGCTTAATGATTGACCCACCACTAAGCATAATGGCCTGAAGTTCAAATGGGAGTAATAAAAAAAGATTTTGATATTGAGAAACTTTTATTTTTTTTCTCTTTAAATTTACTTGTTTTTAGATTCAATTTGTATTTGGATTTATATATTGTGTGTGATGATGATGTGGGAGGTTTTTATACTTTCAGGTACAATAATTGATTTGAGGAATAATGCATCTTTGGTCTAATTCTTTTTTTTCTTCCATGATTCCAATCTTATGTTGATAAAAATTGGTTTTATTTAAGGTGTTGCTATTATCATGGAGATACTAGAAAATGAGAGAAAATGAATTTTCTTTTCCATGGTTGAATTATTAACATTTTCCTTAAACAATACTTGACCATCATTTTTTTTCCCCAATTTTTTCATTTTCCAATTGTTTGACAAGTTTTTTTTTTTTTTTTTTTTTTTTTTTTTTTATGTGAAATAAAGCAACTTTATTCAGAACATGACAAAAACGTTACATCCTGGGCCAGCAAGTTTTCAATACAACTTGGTGTTTCTTCTACCCATGCATGCAAGGATGACACACCTCTGGCAAACTGTGCTAATGTGTGGGCTACTTTGTACATGACAGAACTTTTTTTTTTTATAAGAAAACCACAACTTCATAACATTAACAGGAAAACTCAGTTACAAACAATTGCATCAGAGGCAATAACAGCTTCTAAGAAGCTGGGGGTTTCCTCAACCCATGCCTCAAAATCAGTAACAAACTTACCATGTTGTGCTAACAAGTGCGCAGGCTTGTTGCCCACCTTTCTAATGTGAGAAAAAGCAAAACTATGGAAAAACTGAAGCTGGGATAGAATGCCCTCTAGGACATTAGCCACATCAGGAGGGACTAAAGAACATCCCCTCAAAAAATTGCAGACCTGGAGAGAATCCCCCTTAAATACAATATCTTGTATTCCCATATCTCTAGCAAAGAGCACCGCAGCCTCCATCGCCTTAGCTTCAGACCCCAAAGGTCCCAATGGAGCATATATCTTTTGGCTCAAAGCTCCAGCCACACGACCCTTGTCATCCCGAAGTACCACACCCATACCAGCAGAGGATAGATCATTAAAGACAGCCCCATCTACGTTGGCTTTGAAAGTACCTGACACAGGGGGAGAAATTGGGTAGGGAGACAAGTGTTTGTTGAGATGGGACAATCTTGAAGAGCTTGGTAATCTGAAACCAACTGAGTTGCTTCCAAGATTAATATCTGCATAGTTTTTGGGACCTCTCCATGTCGAACTCCATTTCTATTTCTCCATATGTTCCACGCAATAGCCATGAAGTGAGTAAAGTTAACTCCAGCTTGTCCCGAATCATTTCTCAACTTCCATAGCAAGTCCATAAAAGCACGATCCCTATCCACCACCAAACCACAGGCTGCCCAAACTGCTGAGGAAAAATCACAGTGGAGTAAAACATGGTCTGTTGTCTCACTACATTTATCACATTGCTCACAAGTATCAGAGTTGACCACCTGTCGTCGGCACAAATTGGACATTGTAGGGAGGATGTTTTGACAAACTCTCCAAACAAAATTTTTAATTTTGTTTGGCACCTCAGCACTCCAAATGGTCTTCCAGAGCTGCCTTTGCCCACCATATCCTGAGGTTCCTTCCTGTGCAGCACTAGACATAGACATAGCTAACCAGTAGGCACTTTTTACAGTAAATTGACCATTTGATGTACCAGCCCAGACCAACTTGTCCCGAGGCATACAGGTACTCAAGGGAATGCTAAGGATGCTTTCAGCTTCAAAATCCAGAAACAACTCCCTAACCAGATCAGCGCTCCATGTGTCATGGTCTGCATCAATGAGTATATCAGCTGTTGCTTATGCTGGCAGCAAGGTTCTAGGGGAAATAACTCGATAGGTGGACGGAGTAGGAATCTACTTATCTTTCCAAATCCGAATACTTTTGCCATCTCCAACTTGCCAACGCATCCCTCGATTTATAATGGGCTGTGCTGCTAGTAGACTACGCCATACATAGGAAGGATTTCTACCTTTTTAAGCGTTCACAAAATCAGTACCTGGGAAGTATTTACTCTTAAAAACCTTATAAAAGAGAGAATTTGACCCTTGTTGCAACCTCCAACCTTGTTTTGCTAATAAGGCAAGATTAAAAGATCTCAAATCTCTGAAGCCCATACCACCATTTGCCTTGGGAGCACATAAATTTTCCCATCTCATCCAGGCCAATTTGCGCTCATTTTTTTTTTCTACCCCCACCAAAAGTTTCTCACCATACTATTTAGGTCATCATAAAGGGACTTTGGAAGAAGAAAACAACTCATAGTGTGAGTTGGGATTGCTTGAACAACAGCTTTAATCAATATCTCCCTTCCTACCATAGACAAGAACTTCTCTTTCCAGCCCGTTAGCTTGCTAGACACTCTCTCCTTCAGTTGCTGAAACGTGTTTCGCTTATTTCTACCCACCAAGGATGGCAAACCCAAGTACTTCTCATGTTGGCGGATAATATTGGCTCCAAAGCTTTGCTATACATATTCTTGGATCTCTTCAGGTGTATTTGGGCTAAAGTATAATGAGGTTTTTTGCATGTTCACCTGCTGCCCTGTTGCTCTTTCATACGCCAATAACAATCTTTGGATTTCTTTGCAATCAGCAACTGTAGCATTACTAAAGAGTAAGCTATCATCAGCGAAGAACAAATGAGTGATGTGCGGACTCTGCTTACACACCTGAAGACCCCGAAGAGAGCCAATCCTTGCTGCATTATGGATTAAGGCTGAAAGACTTTCTGCACACAAGAGAAACAAATAGGGAGAGAGAGGGTCCCCTTGGCGCAAACCCCTAGAAGGGGTAATACGCCCATGAGGAACACCATTTATGCGAATAGAATATGTGACAGAAGTAACACAATTCATAACCATAGTAATCCACTTAGAATGGAAACCCATCTTTCTCATAATTTGTTCCAAGCTACTCCACTCAACCTTATCAAAAGCCTTACTCATGTCAAGTTTTAGAGCCATAGAACCTGTTTTCCCACTTCTCCTTTGACTAATAGAATTCATAATCTCAAAAGCAACAAGCACATTGTCAGTAATCAACCTTTGAGATAGGATAGCACTTTGATTTTCGGTGATAAGAGATGGTAAAAAGGTCTTAAGCCTATTAGCGAGAACCTTAGAGACCCGTTTATAAACAACATTAGATAGACTAATGGGTCTATATTTCGAAACCTTTGTGGGGCTCTTTACCTTAGGGATAAGAACAATATGGGTTTCATGAAAATTAAGGGAGGCAATACCATTATTTAGAAAATCCAGCACACAAGTACCAACACTATCACCAACTATTGGCCAAAAATGTTAATAAAAGAGAGGGAGCATACCGTTCGGTCCCAGGGATTTTAGTGGATACATCTGGTCAAGAGCTTTTTTAACCTCAGCAGCAGTAAAAGCCTTGGTGAGCATATGGTTCATTTGGGGGGTCACACTCATTTGTATGGCATCAAGAAGCTCTAGACTAATAACGGGCTGGGAAGTGGTGAAAAGCTTCTGATAGTATTCAGTTATGATTTTGGCTATCTCCTCCTCATTCTCATGCCAATTATCAGATTCATCCATGACTCCTAGAATAGTGTTGCGTTGTTTCCTAGTGTTGGCCTTCTCATGGAAAAATCTTGTATTCTTGTCACCCTCCTTTAACCAAGGATTACAAGACCTTTGCTTCCACATTCGCTCCTCCAAATCCAACAAACGATTAACCTCCACCCTTTGTTTGCATACCTCCAAGGTGTTTGACAGCCCCACTGATCTTGCCTCCAAAGCTTGAAGTAACTCTTGAGCCTTGGCTAGTTTTTTTCCAATATGGCCAAATTCTTGCATGTTCCACTTTATAAGAGTTTCTCTGCATCTGTCCATACAAGAAGAGAAAATGTTCCCTCTCCCCGTAAGCTCTCCTTCAGCCCAAGATTCCTTCACAATATCCCCACATCTTCCATCTTTAAGCCACATGGACTCGAATCTAAAAAGTTTTTTTGATTTCCTTCGTTGAGACCTCTGACTTGACCTCAACATTAAGCAGCAATGATCAGAAGCCGAAGATGCCAAGTGATGAAGCCTAGCACTGGGAAACATATTAAGCCACTTCGTTGTAGCAAAAGCATGATCAATTCTTTCCCGAATCCAACCCAAACCATTTCGGTACATACTCCACGTAAACCAAGAGCCCACATAACCGATGTCCATTAAACCACAAGAATTAATACAACACCTGAAGTTTTCGATTTGCCTAGATGGCCTGTCCACCCCACCTTGCTTCTCTGTAACACTGAGGACCTCATTAAAGTCTCTGTAACACTTACTGCAGCAAGCTGAGATAGGCGTGCCCATGAATCTGGTCTTCCACGAGTATCAGGATTACCATAGAACCCTATAAATCGCCACTTCCCACTTGAAACACCAGAATCAATGACAGCATCAATGTGCCAGTGAGAAGAAGATTGAACGTCCACTTTGACATCAGGCTTCCAGAGCAAAGCGAGACCACCACTCTTTCCTTCACTTGGAACTACCAGGCCCTGAGTAAATCCTAGAGAGTTTTTTATATTGGACATCCGGTTCTTGGCTCTCCGAGGAAGTTTGGTCTCCATAAGGAAAACCAAACTGGGAGCTTCAACTTGCACTAACTTTTTTAATGCATTAACTGTACGGGGGTTCCCAAGCCCCCGACAGTTCCAACTTAATGTATTCATTGAGTCTGACAGGGTTGCTTAGCAACCTCCGCCGATCCAAATTGTTCCTCAAAAACCTTCCCCAAGAACACTGCATCCTCCAACTTAGCCCTCTTTGCCACCACTGTGTCTGCCTCCTCTGTATTCTCAATATCATCAAATTTCCTTTTTGTATCTCCATTCTGATCTCCCATTACCACTTCCTTAAAGCCTGGTGAAATTTCCAAATGTTTCCCAGTCCCTTTTGAATCCTTCTTGACATTTACACCATTTGCAGATTTACCTTGTTTTTTTGTCTTCCCCCGTATGTTCCTCCTTGTTGGGTTTAAAGCTTCAGTTATCACATCCCCCGGGCCCAAAGCAAATACAGAAATGGCCTTATCTACCTCAGTCAGAGGCCCAAATTGAGTTGGTCCACATGATGGGGTGACATCAGCCCCATTTGACTTGGAACCAAGAACATTTAACTGTAGAGGTAAAGAAACTGAAAACCCCTCTACAGAATGAGATTCCTTCAAGACTTTCCTTTCTAGTTCCTGATCAATTTCCCTTATCTGGGCCTCAAAATCCGCAAGAATTGAATTTTTTTGAATTGAAGGGAGCTCCAGATTTTGTGGGGCATGCAAATCAGCTGGCGCAACATTTCCAGAAATATCGAGATCCTGATTTCTCATCGGCACCACCGGACCCACCGTATTCTGCCCCTGTATGGTTTCATTACTTCGTACACTTGCTGACTTGGCTGACCCCCAATCACACTGTGTATCATGACCACGAACTCGTACCACCTACGGTTTTTGTAAGCGATCAGAACTAGCTCGGAGCCATGGGCCATATTGCTGCGTATCTCGACTCAAAGAACCTTTGCTTTGGATCCACAGGTGACAATCCTTCTCATCGTGATCAAGTTTACCACACCAATAACAGTAGATTGGGAGATGCTCATACTGGAAGGATACCCACTGTCTATCTGAAGCCCCTAATCGAACCATTCTACCTCGACACAAAGGTTTGGTGATGTCTATATGTACCCTTACACGAATGCAGGTGCCCCAAGCTCTACCACCATCAGGGGCGTCAACAGAAATGACCTCACCCAGAGTGCTACCAATACGTTCCCCATTTTCCTTTGTCATATGGCAACTGGGAAGGTTCAGAATCTGCACCCAAAAATAAGCTTTGTCGCAACTTACCGAAGTGATACATTCATTTTCGCCCAACTTATGAAGAGCCATAAGGTATTTGTCGAAAGACCATGGGCCTTGGAGAAGGACCCTGTTCATATCAACCTCATCAGTGAAAACAATAAGTGCTCTATTGTTACCCAGATCACGAAACTCAAAATCCCCATCTGCCTTCCACGCACTTCGGAAGGTTCGTGCCACTGCCTCAAGGTTGACCTTCCGTTTTGTTAAGAACCTCACTACCACTGCACAGGAGCCATCAACCATGTCTTCCCTGAGAGCACACTCTTCCCCTTCTAGATCTGTTAGAGTAAGTTTTTCCCACTGCTTTGCAACCTCATCCATGGAGGGAGAGTGTAAGATGAAGAGAAGAAGAAGAAATATAGAGAACTAGGAAAAAAATTTCACTAGAGCATCTGGGAAAAGAAGCACTTGCGGCGGCAAGTGAAAAGTTCCACAGTCTAGGCTTTAGAGAAACCCTAGGAGCGAGGAAAAAGTATTAGAGCACTGATATTGACAGAACTGGACAGACCGAAACTTGTGAAGATGGGACATAGCACCAGCTACAATATTGGCAATAGACGAAGGCGCATCAGTGACATGGTTTTTAAATCCGGACCGGATTAACCGGAAACCGGTGAACATTCCGGTTTTTTAAACTTATAAAACCGGAAATTCCATTTTTGCAGTGAACCCCTTGAACCGCGGTCAAACCATGTGGTTTTCAAAACCGGACACGGGTTTACCAGTTACTTCTCTGGAAAATTTCATAGCAAAAATGGTGATGGATAGTTTCGGTCTTCATATAAAATAGCTTCCCATTCGCCAGATCTGTTCTTTAAAGGAGAAAGAGTGAGGCGGAGAGAGAAGGAGGTAGAGTGAATGAAGATCGAACCTGTAAAAGAGAGACTTTGTTGTTACAGATTTTTTGAGGAACTGGAGAAAACAGAGACAAAGAAGTGAGGGAGAGGAAGAGACGATAATTGAAAGGTTGGTTAGGAGGACAAAGTCAAGGACTAGAAAGTTCCTTTATCAGATTACTTGGAAAATTGGATCAGATTGCTTGGAAACCGTAATTTTAGTGGGAAGTAAGTTGGGTCTTTTCATTATTTATTTAAATTACCTTTAGTTTAATCTTAAAAGGCCAGTGCTGAGACTTGGCCTAGGGCCCTAGGTGACCTGACAGTTAGTAGTGACATTTGATTTTAATGAGTTGACAATTTTATATTTTTATTTTTGCTGATTCAGCTTTTGTTTTTATTTTTACTTTTTTTTTCCCAAAAAAAAAACAAACTCTCTTAATTTACTTTAAAGTGTTATATAAAACATTAAACATACTAATAAAATAATCATTTTAACTAAATACTTGAATGATTAATGGTAATTTTAATGTATTGTTTTATGCTTTATTATTTTTTATTATTTAAATCTATGATAATATACTTGAAAATTATTTAATTTCTATATATTTTTTAAATCAAGATTGCTCCTTATTATATTATTTGAATTTATTTTATTATTAAATTAATTATGACATCATCACGGTTCGATCTCGGTTCAACCTCGGTTCGACTTTAAAACCCTTTAACCTCTTCCTTTTACGGTTCAATGAACGGTCCGGGTTTCAAAACCTTGATCAGTGAGACGAAGCATGGCATTCGTTACTATTTGCGCATCATTGACAAGTTATTATCATTATTGTTCACTATTAAAATTATAGTAAACTTTTCAAATTATAAGTCCTATAAAGGTGAGAATCCAAAACCTTATGATTAATAAGTATTATTTTCCTTAAATTTCATATAATCTTTAATTTTTTATAATTATATCTCATAATGAGACAATGATGAAGGTAATTAATTTATTCTCATATACATTATTGGTAGTACAAGTATTTGTGTGTATGTGTATATGGAAAAAAAGACAATGAAAATGTTTCTTCAAAAAACAAATAATATGGAAATATAAACTATAACTTTAGATTTCAAAGACAGAGGAAATTATTTTTTCATGCCAATTTTAATTTGGTTCATATAAAAAAAATTAATATAAACTTTTATTAAGCAATGGATTTCATGAAGTAGACATCATAAGTTTTATAATTATTATCAATAAAAAATCATAACACTCATTATATTTCTTAATAAATTCACATTAAAAAATACAATAGCTATTTAAGGACTAATAATTACAAATTTATAAATTCGCAAAAATACACTTTTGGTCCCTACATTTTGAGTTTATTCTCATTTTGGTCCCTAATTTGATCTTACACTTACCTTAGTCCTTGAAAACAAAAAATCATGTCCTTTTTGGTCCCTGCCGTCAACCCACTAACAAAAAAATCATACATGGCAGACGAAGTGCCCTACTTGCTGACATGGCGCTAACATGACTATTAAAATATTATTAAAAAAATTATTTGGCATTTTTTAAATGCCACGTCAAATTTAAATTAATAAAATTAAAACAAAAAAAATTTAATTTCTCAATTTTAATCTTAATTAAAAAAATATAAAACAAACAAAAAATTTACTTTTTTTAGTTTTAAAGATTGAAGCTCTCTATTCACCAAAAAAAAAAGATTGAAGCTCTCTCATCTAAAGCTTTCTCTCAGTCAGATCAAAATCTCTCTCTCTCTCTCTCTCTCTCTCTCTCTCTCTCTCTCTCTCTCTCTCTCTCTCTCTCTCTCTCTCTCTCTCTCTCTCTCTCTCTCTGGGATCTAGGTTTAGAGAAAGAGATGGGCTGAGATCGGTGGTAGTGGTTGTGAAGCGGTGGTCGGTCTGGTGGTGGGTGGGGGTGGATCATTGGTTGGGTTGCGGTGGCTTGATGTACCCATTAGTGATAGTGACTGATCTGTGGCAATGGTGGTAATTGGTAGTCTGATTTGTTCATGTGGGTTTCGAATTACAAGGTTGGTTGGTCTGATCGGTGATCGTTAGTTGGGTTTGTTGTTGGCGTGGGTTTCAAATTGCAGGGTCTTTTTTGGGTTTCAATGGCTTGGTTTGCTGGGTTCAACTTGCTTGAGGTGGGTTTGTTGGATTTGCTGAGTTCAACTTGCCTAAGATGGGTTTTTTTGGGTTTGAGATTTTTTTTGTTTGGGTTGGTTGTGTTGTATTTTTAGGTTGATTTGGTACTTTGGGACTTTGGGATTTGATGATTTTGCTGGGGTTTGAGAAAATGGTTGCTTTGAGATTTATGATTTTGTTTTT
Organism: Quercus agrifolia; assembly: GCA_029955455.1. Lineage (NCBI taxonomy): Eukaryota > Viridiplantae > Streptophyta > Magnoliopsida > Fagales > Fagaceae > Quercus > Quercus agrifolia. The sequence continues at coordinate 56,591,829 of JARQAD010000003.1, read as the reverse complement.
TAGCTGAATTTTTTGGGTTTTTTGTGTGTTTGTTTCTTACGAAAATTTTTGGGTTTGCTAGTTTGTTTACTGGGGAAGAACATGAATTTCATGTGCTAGGGACACATCATGATCGTTGGCTAATGTAGCAATTTTAAAAAATCAAATAAATTTATTATTATTTTTTTATTAGCCACGTCAGTATCTAATATTCCACTGCCACGTATGAATTTTCTATTACAAAGATGACGGCAGGGACCAAAATAGGCATGATTTTTCATTTTCAAGGACTAAGGTAGGTGCAAAATCAAATTAAGGACCAAAATGAGAATAGGCCCAAAATGTAGGGACCAAAAGTGCATTTTCGCCAAAAAATAAATGTTCTTACAAAAAAAAAGTAAAAAAAATTAATTTAATCAGATTAATGTTTATTTTTAATTTTCTGAACTGGCTTTTTTTATTAATTTTTTATTTATTATTTAAATCTAACTTGGCAATTAAAAAATGCCAAATAATTTTTTTTAATAATATTTTAATGGTCTCATCAGCGCCATGTCAGCAAGATGTCAACAAGTAGGGCAATCCGCCTGCCACGTATGATTTTTCTGTTAGTGGGTTGATGGTAGGGACCAAAATAGACATGATTTTTCGTTTTTAGGAACTGAGATAGACACAAAATCAAATTAGAGACCAAGTGGGTTCCAATTAGCTCAACTAGTAAAGTCTCTGATAGTTGAATAAGAGATTTTGGATTCAATCCCCGCCTACACCAAAAACCGATTGGTGTCTTAGTCTAATGATAAGGAGCTATCATTAGGAGCGGACGGTGCCATAAGTTGAAACTCTCTAAAAAAAAAAGAAAAAATTAGAGACCAAAATGAAAATAGGTCCAAAATGTAGGGACCATAAGTGTATTTTTGCCTTATAAATTTCGGTCGATTTGATGATCTCGGCTTGTATGTAAACAAAGAATTTTTTTTCTAAAGTCATTTCTTTCTTTTTTTTCATTATTTTACTCATATAGCTAGGGAATTTTTCTTATTTTTCCCCTTTAGATTTTTGTTTTCTTTTTTGTTTATTTGATTCACCTATGGCATATCTTTTTTTAAAGAAATAATAATAATAATTTTTTACGTTTACTTTACTCAATGTCCATGTTATGTAATTATGAGATTAAGAATGTGCATTATTTTTCTTTTTTTGATAATCTTGATAGCATGTGCATTATTTGATTTTAAATTGATAATTTTACATGGTAAAAAAATGTAATGAATACTTCGATTTATATATATATATATATATATATTATAAAATTGATAAACCGAAACAATATGCCAAAATATATCAGGGTTCAAAAATATTTTGTTATAATGGAAAAATTAAAATTGCCACTGAAACATAAATAAAAACATTGTGTGTGTTGTTGAATCTTACCTAATATAATACTGTAATTATCAATGCCTTTACTTAATGATAAAGAGTAATCATTATAAAGGAAATGATATAATTTCAAATTCTTTCCCTTTCCAATTTGATTTGAACACCCAAAAGGGGGGAGAATCTGAGTATCAAATGGCCAAATTTTAAAAATCGAAATATAGTTTAGTCTTAAGAAAAAACAATCGTAAATAAATTTATTTAAAAAAAAAACTTTTTTTTTTTTTTTTGCTAAAATCCAAAATCAAACCTTCAAATTGGGTGAATTTTCATTTTCATCTTTTTTGGGCATTTTAATCATTAAATTTTAATGCTAATCTCAACTTGGTCATTTGTGAGTTCTAGTTAGCTCAACTACTAAAATCTCTTATGGTTGTAAAAGAGATCTGGAGTTCAATCCCCGCCTACACAAAAAAATTGATTGATGTCTTGGTCTGATGGTAGAGAACTATCATAAAGAGAAGACACCATAAGTTGAAGCTCTCTCAAAAAAAAAGTTGATCATTATGTCCATTATTATCTATAAATAATTAAATACTTCGTATATGTGATGCAACGCTGTTTTACTAAACTTGATAGTATTATAGATGACAACAGATGAAGGGACTTACTTGTCGAAAATAATAAAATGATAAAAAAATAAAATAAAATAAAATAAACTTCAGAGATGAAGATGACAATTCACTCAAACTCACTAGTTATAATGTGAATATTGGCCTTTATTGTTTAAGTAAACTTTTAATAGTTTTCAATTTTCTTAGATAAAACTGTACTTAATAAATATTTAAATAAAATAAACCATTAAAAATATATTATAAGACATAGTACGATAGTCCCAACAAATAGAACATATCCACTTTAAGAATAAAACCTTAAATTCATAAGGGGCTTCTTGAATCTATAATGAGAGAGAGAGAGAGAGAGAGAGAGAGAGAGAGAGAGAGAGAGAGAGAGAGAGAGAGAGAGAGAGAGAGAGAGAGAGAGAGAGAGAGAGAGAGAGAGAGAGAGAGAGAGAGAGAGATCCTTGGAAAACTCTAACACTGATGTTAATTTGATAAGATTATATAAATTAATACTGCAAATGGAAGATAGTACAAAATATGCTTCTAACTCTTATTTTGAAATTTACGACAGATTGACGGAATTTGATTATAATAACAAAATAAATATAGGGGAAATTACAAGAAACCCACTTGTGATTAGGCCCGTTTTCACTTTACCGACCCGTAATTTAAAACTTAACGCTTTGCCCACGAAGGTAACTTTCATTAGGGCTCCGTTACCTACCTCTTCCTTTGCCATTGGAAAAACATATTTGTAGAAAAAAACAAACATAACAAAAACCAAAAAGTTAGAGTTTTTGATTGTTTAAGAACTTCTATGAGAACAAAGTGAAGGAATAGCACACCAATCAAAAAGCTCAATGAAATCACTTTTAATCTATATCAATATCAACAATCTCATAACAACTCAAAATTTTGAAACCAACTTTTACAATTGGACCAATAATCTCAAAACAGCTAGCAACATTATTAACAAAAGAGAGTGATATAGAGATGATCAATCAACAACTAAAGAGTGAGGTAAAGAGAAATCCAGTTGTGGGTTTTATATTATGGTAGATCAGCTATGGGTTTGATGGCGTGGTGGCGGCCTTAGGTGCTGCTTGTGCCTCTCTTAATTCTCGGTCCTTTTCTACACAACCAAACACCATCAATAAAGGAAAGGAAGGAACCTTCCAACTTCAAACCCACCCCCAATTTCAACTTCAAACCCACTCTGAATCCCAACCACAGTAGTAAAACCTTGAATCACCCAAATCCAAAACATCAAGTATCTAAATCGCTCATAGCCCACAAATTACCCAATCAACAACATATCAATTGGGACTCGATCTAGGAAGAAATGAGTGGATTTATGGGTTAAGACTTTGGTTGTTGAGGCGAATAAGTCAGCTTCGGTGGAGGGCAAGCTTGGCGACATAGATCGACAACCACAAAGATCAGCGAAGATCGAAGCTGGAGATCTGACTTGGAAGATTGGCGGAGATTGAATTTAGGAGATCAATAGAGATCAAATTTAGGGGATCAGCGAAGATCAGATTTGGGAGATCAGCAGCGATCAGAGTGGTGGATCTGCTTCTCTATCTCTTTGAAATTTGGAGAGAATCTTATTAGTCCCTCTCATGGCTGACATGATTTTCTGGGTAGTTTACTTGATAAGCTATTCCTCCACTTTGTTCTCATGGAAGTTCTTAAGCAATCAGAAAACCTAACTTTTTTATTTTTGTTATGTTTGTTTTTCCCTAAAAATACGTTTTTCCAACAACAAAGGGAGATGTGGATAACGGAGCCCTAATAGAAGTTACCTTAGGTAGGTAAAGTGTTAAGTTTTAAACCACGGGTAGATAAAGTGAAAATAAGCCTAATCACAAGTGGGTTTATTGTAATTTCCCCCATAAATATATATATATATATATATATATATATATATATATATATAAAAGAAAAAAAGACATAAATCATGGTAGTTGGCATAAGTTTTGATAAGCGATTCTTCAATCACCAAATTTCATACAATTCCATCATTAGTCTTAATAATTTATGCTAGTATAATTTATTTTTAAAGAAAGCTTGAATAGTTCATTGTAAAGTCACTAACTGAAACATAGAATATTATAATATGTGGTCAAGAGTCTTGATATCTTCTAATGTGTCCATGATATTCAAAGTTCAAATTTTCGTCTTGCCATTATAATTGTCAAATTATCAAAAGAAAAGAAGAAAAAATAATGTAGGGAACCTTCTAGACCCCTAATTTCTTGAAGAGCATTTTTAATTTTAGAAGTCATCTTAAAGAGACAAAAGTGCCCCTCAATATGAATAAATATTTTAAAGAGCATTTCCATTAGACAATACAAAATTCAAAATGAATAAAAATAGACTTATTGTAGTATCATGCAAACATTAAAATCCCATATTTTATTCTCTCTCTCTCTCTCTCTCTCTCTCTCTCTCTCTCTCTCTCTCTCTCTCTCATCTTTTTATTGGATCTAAATTTTGAATATCTAACCGTTTGATTTTATTTTCTTATTATATCTTTCATGCTTGCAAAATTTTAGAAATATCAAAGATAAATAGTTATGTCATTAATAAAATATTTAAATTTCAAGTTTTTGTAATCTAAGATATGCATAAAAAACAATTTGATTGATTGAATGGTAAATAATATTTGACTTGATCAAAATTTTATATGTATGTTAAGAACATGTAATTCAATTGTTAAATTTTTATAATTCACATATAATTAAAATATATAAAAGGAGTTTGAAGTTTGGAAACAAACTATGCAAATCTGTATTCTTTTAGAGCATTTACATCAAACAATACAAAATAGAAAAATGTATCAATTTTATACACTCAAAGTCCAAAATCACTCACATTAGTCAAGCTATCATTTCTCCAAAGAGAGGGAGTATAATTACCCTAAAATCTTTATTCATAATATTTGTTTGAGTAAATTACAAAGTTAGTCTCTAACTTTTTAATTGTGTCAATTTGGTCCTACCTTTTTTAGTGTTGTGTCAAATTAAACAATAAAAAAATATTTTTAAAGTAAAATTAACCGACCGCCAAGTCAAATAAAAATTAAAAATTAAAACAGAGATACGCCTGGTGCCACAGTCCCACCTCTCCATCTCCTCTCCCTAAAATCTCTCAACTCTCTCTATCTTTAAAACTGGGGATTGGTAAGCTAAGCACTTTCAATCAAGCTCTTCTAGGAAAATGATTGTTGTGATTTGGGTTTTTGAATTCAATCAAGCTCCTCTAGGGAAATGATTGTTGCGGATTGGGGTTGAATAAGAATATTTATGAGAAGGGTTGGTCAACGGAGAAGGTATGTGGCTCACGTGGGGTAAGCCTTTCAAAATGTATCAGCAGCAAATGAGATATAATTTACAAGAAAATCAAGTTTATTAACGGAATTGGCATACGGGTGAGTTTTTTTTTTTTTTTTTTGAGGAACGTATACGGGTGAGTTTTTTTTATGATACTTGGGAGAAGATTCTTGTCTTAAGGATATGTTCCTTGAGCCGTACGGAATTACAATAGACAAGAATGCCTCATTTGCATCTTATATTTGGATCAGGGGTGTAGTTGGAACCCTTAAATTCACTAGTGCCACGAGATTGGGAGTTTGAGTCTATGGAAAATTTCTTTGAACTGTTGAACTGCAGCTTTAGGCCAAAGGTTGGGTTAGATTTGTTGGAGGACTTCAGAGGGAGGAAAACTTGACGTTACTATTAAGTTTTTAGGGGTTTATAGGGAGATGTTTTCCATGGAGGAGTATTGATGTACAAAGGTCCCAAGAAAGATTGCCATCTTTGTTAAGATGACAACTCAGGGTAACGGTGGATAATCTTGGACAAGGAATATCTTGGTTCTTTTTTTTCTTTTTTCTTTTTGATAATCATGATTTTTTTTTTTTCACGAGATAAAAATTTTATTATAACCTAATCTAAGTGTATAGGTATGTGAAACTCTCTCTTAGAGATTTAAACTTTGACCCTTACCCTTCAACGCCCTACAAAGACTTATTCTTCACTCTTAATTGATGTTGTATGTGCAAAAGTAATGAATTTTAGGGAGAAAAAATGGAGATCAGTGGTTGGGGATCTCACATTTTAGTCTTAATTTGATTTGTTTTAAATCTTTTTTCATTAAGAGGATAGTAACAGAGTCTAAATTAACACAATATTAAAAAAATTAATAACTAATTAACACAATTAAAACGTTAGAGAACAAGTTAAAATATGTTAAAAAGAGCACGAACACATTTGTAATTTCAATATTGTTTCCGCGGAAAATAACTGGAGGGAATCGGTCATGTGTTTCATCCCAAATGGTGTGGTCATTGACCACCAAGTACGCTACTCAAATAAATCATTAAAGAAAAAACAAAAAAACAAAAAGAGTTTCTCAGCGAATATTCTTACGCGCAATTAGGGTTAAAGAGTTCTCTTTTGAGCCATATATATAGCACTCTTTCTCCCTTTCTCTCTCCCATCATATCGTCCCAAAACTCTCTCTTAACACCTTAGAGCTACAACACAAGACCTCAGAGACAAAAATGGAGCAGACCTTTATCATGATCAAGCCTGATGGTGTCCAGAGAGGCCTGGTATGTTGCCTTTCTTTTTGTATTTGAGTTAAAGATTTGTTTTTTGGTTTTTTGATACTGTGTATATGGATCTGGTGTTTGGCTGGTGGAAAAGTGTAGGAAAGGGAAGGAAAAATTTTGGGTTTGCTTTTTTGGTATGTAATCTGAATTGGGTTTGTGGGTTTTTACTTGGTTTTTGAAGTGCTGATGGTGTTTGTAGATCTAGTGTTTGGTCCCTGAGAAAAGGGGATGAGCTTAAATAGTTAAACCTTAATGTGAAATTTAAATAGTTTTGGTTGGTTTACGTTGGATTTTTTTTTTGAAGCGTAGTATTTAACTTGTTATTTAAACGTAGTTCAATAATTTAAGGCAATTATTTGTGTTTCAGGTTGGTGAGATTATTAGCAGGTTTGAGAAGAAGGGTTTCTCTTTGAAAGGTACTACCTTTTTTACTGTTCATCTTATAATATCAACTGTGACTGTTATGGTTTGGCTTTAGCATGTGCTAGGAAGCTTTATATATATATATATATATATTTGTGTGTGTGTGTGTTTTTTTTTCTAATATATAAATCGATAATGTCTGTCTGAGACTCTGGGTTCTCAGTTTTATCATATATCATATTTGGCCTACTTTTTGACAGATCAATATTAAAAACAAAACTAGAACAATTTATAGTCTACATGCATAGACTTCCATTGTGATTAGGCAAAGGAATATTTAGAATGCATATTACTATGAGTTTTATAAAAATGTCTTCTCTTGATTTATACACATAATGATCTGTAAGCTTCCCACCCACACATTTGTTCTTATACCTTTTATCTGACCATCCAAACCATTTTTATGGGGGGAAGAAATTGTCATTTGAGCCAAGACTGCTGTGTTTATCTTGCCCAAGTTTTATTGAACTCCAACTTAATATTAAAATTCCTGTACTCATTGCTAGTTGAATGCATGTGAATTGTGTCTAGGTTTGAAGCTCATCACTGTGGACCGTCCTTTTGCTGAGAAGCACTATGCTGATCTGTCTGCAAAGCCCTTTTTCAGTGGATTGGTTGATTACATCATTTCTGGTCCTGTTGTTGCTATGATCTGGGAAGGTAAGAATGTTGTGTTAACTGGTCGAAAGATTATTGGAGCCACAAACCCCTCAGAATCTGCTCCAGGAACTATACGTGGTGATTTTGCTGTTGAAATTGGCAGGTAACATAATTTTTCCTCCTAACTATTTTTTTCCTCTTGTAGCATACTGCACTATTCGAACTCTTAACCTGTAGGTCATTTTGTTGATAAGTTGAAGGTATATCATTTAGGTCATTGGTTTGGTTATGTGGTTAACGGATTTGTCGAAGCTTGAGTTGTTGCTTGTATAAATGAGCTAGCAAACCTCGTCTTGAGTGCAATTTGTCTACTAATTCTCACTGTTGCATCATAGCTAAATGTTTGGCATTCCACTTTCTTTTGATAATCTTGGACCGGTTGCTTAAAGTTTTGAAACTGAAATTTTATGCAGGAATGTAGAGTGAAAAATGTTGATTATATTGTAACCTTGGATTAGTGCTACCTGAGGATTGAACAATATCTGACATAGAAGTTACTTTCTGTTTTACAGGAATGTCATTCACGGAAGTGATTCAGTTGAGAGTGCAAGGAAAGAAATTGCACTGTGGTTCCCTGATGGCCCTGTTAACTGGGAGAGCAGCCTTCACCACTGGGTCTATGAGTAAATGCTTGATTGAGCCATTGTTTGATGCTCAGCTTCCTCCGCATATTTATTGTTATGAGTCTTATGATTTCAACTCGATAAGCTAGTTATGAAATTTTGACTTTTATGTTATGTCTTTTCCCTTTGAACTTGAGATTTGCTTATCATTTGCACTTTGCAGTGATGGTTATTAAGTTTATAAGCTTGTTTGTGCAGTGAGGTATTTTAGATATTTTGTTTTTCGTTTGGATGGGTAGTCCATCAATCAAGGTGCGGTTCTGATTTGATATGGTAATTTATGTTTGGGGATTCATTTTTGGTCGGGGCACTAGTATTTGTTAACACTTAAAATGCTTGACTGCATTGACATGGAATCAACAGAAGTTATTATTTGGCAGTATTACAGTTTAACTGCCTAGCTTGTGATGCAATAACAATAAGGTCAGATTGTGGACAGGCCAACAGTCCTGCATGTAGAGATTAGCACAGCTTCTAAATGACCAAAAAATTGGACGAGTAAATTTTTCTATAGCTTACAGTATTGTTGATTGTTCTATTGATTAATGGAAATGTTGCAACCTATTTTAACTTGGTTGGCTCTTTGCTTGTTCATCAAGGAGATTTGGGGAATGCCGACAATGGGTTGAGAGGTTTGGCCTCCGAACCAAAAATGAATGTTCCTTACGTGTGACTTGTAAGTGGGCGAAAATGTGCCGAGTATGAGAGCAAATGCCTTAGATTCTTTCCAACAGTAGCTACTAATTATGTAGGACCATAACTGAGTTAAAACTTTTAAGAGTCCAAGTAACAGCATAAATAACCAAAGTGGGAGGGAAGTAGTTAGCGCTTCATCATGGAACGTAAAAGACTAGTTGGAACATGTTTATTATAGTGAATCTTAAGGGGGAAAACCGATTCCCTGGGTCTGTGGCTCACTTCCTGCCTGCTGGGATTTCCGGCCGCCGCAAGTCAAGAAGGCCTTCTGATTCTTTGACTTTTGGGCTGAATGTTCAGATTTACTTAAGAGAGTTAGTGTGTTGTGTATAATATAACTTGTCTTTACTTCTCTTAAAAAATTTTATGACTTTTGAGTAGAGTTGTAGTGTGTCTTTATGTTCGAACCTCTGAAGAAATTTAGTATTGAAAGACTAACATATCTCTCCCTCCAAAATAGATAAATGAGGGTAATTGGTCATTCAATGCTAAATTATGTTAAGAGTTAATAGCAAAACAGATGTCAAGGAGATCAAGTGTAATGTATGTTTAGAATGGGGGAGGTCGAGAATCAGGATGATGGTTTAAGATAGAAAAAATGTAATTCATCCAAAATATGACTACACCTAGAAGTTCTGTTTGAAAAAAAACGTGTTTTTATTGGTTTAACAAATGAATTGGACGTTTCAAAAAACAAACAAACAAACAAATATATTTGACAAAAATACAACTATTCCTAAAAGAGAAGCATAACTTTAAAAGGGTTACACAGCCACATAAATTGCTTAATTTTTTTTTCTTTATATATGCTAAACTATTCCACTGTCTATGACACCTCAAAACCCCATGGATCAATGGTATAATAGATTGACACCACAAAACCCCATGACTCAATGGTATAATAGATTGAACGTAAGACCTTTGAATTTACATGACGTCATACCCCAAAAAAGCCCACCGCCTGGTCACTCCCATGGACTGCTAAGTACATTGATACTCTACAACCGTCTAAGGGGGGGAAAGGTTGAGAGAAACTCGGGCAATGTATTCATCCCAAAAAAAAACCAAAAACAAAACAAAACTTGGGCAGCGTAAGTAAATTGAATCACTGGTGAAAGTTCCAAATCGCAACTCTGAAAAAAACTACAAATAGACCTCATTATTTCATACTTGATTAAACCACCCCGGTCGTTCATGCTATGAAATAACAATCTCATATGATAAATGAAAATTATGAGGGAATCAGAAGAAACTCCAATTTCGTCAACTGGACACAACGTCTTAACAATAATTTAGCTGCCTTGTTAAGTTCCTTGCGGTTTGGAACAGGATTTATCCAATAAAATCTTCAGAAAAACATTTTATACCCAAACCAAAACCCCACGTTGGTACCATACCTACATTTTGAATTTGCAGTAGTGTGAGCAATATGCTATGCTCTTTGCCTAAAAAAAATGAACTGCAGTAATTAAACCAGCTGATTGAAATCATACTTTGTAGTTGTCTCAGCCTTACAAACTACAAGAAACCCTCTTTTTTTGAGAAATCAAAAGGTAACACTCTCTTGTGAGCAAGCAGTATTAAAATGAGGAGCACCGTATCATATACAAACACCATCTAGCTAAAAACAACAGTGTCTCCAGTGACGACATGAATTATGCTGTTACAAGCCATCGTGTTAAAATCTAGGAGCTATACTATCGGGTAAGAAGGCCGTATGACGGCAAGTCTTCCAGCCGTGTGATGTCTTCAAGCAACTCAAGCAACTCTTTTTCCAGCTGACGCCGTGTGGATTTCATCACCGTCTGTAAAGAAAAACAACATAAGAGAACACAATTCAACAAAGACAAATTATAAACAATCAAAGAGTAGCCAGGAAAACAGCCATTGCTGCTAATAAACACAGCATCTGTGAATCCAAGAACAACTTCTCCAATAATTATGATTCAAGCTATTTCTGTTAAGCAAGAGGACAAGTGGACAACAATAGATACTATTATGAGGTTTTCCATTATCTGTTCATCGATGACAGTCTACAAAGGACTCAGTGTAACTTAAAATGTTCTCGACATCACTACAAGGAAATCTCAGGTTGAAGAATACATACATTGAAATCCATATATGATGCACGCATATTAAGCCATTGTTGATCCATTAGCTTGAACGTGATGCAATAGAGAAGATCAAATGCTGATTCATTTTCTGTCATGCAAAAAACATCATAAGAGAAGATCAAATGCCAATTCATTTTGTCATGCAAAAAAAATTATGATGTTTGAATATAAATACTTGCAATAGAAAATGACATTAACTTAATGAAAGAACCAGATAATTCTTAACATAGATCCTCTGATTGAGAATAATGAATTGGCAATATTTCCACAATATTTCTTTACAACTTTCATAAACAACAATGTAACACAATGCAGTAGTTCAAACTAAGAGCCAACACAAAATTACCTGCAAGAAACTTCAAAAAATTTGCTCCCACAAGTGTCCGCGGTTTGACTGTACAGTTAAATACACTGTTATCTGATGAAAGGCATCAAATTTATGACCATACTATTTTTCACACATCAAATTCCAATTCAAATTAATTGACTTGAAAGAGACAAGAAAACCATTCGCCTTTCAAATCTGGCATTTTCAGCTAGCAGCATACTCTAGGATACAATTATTTCAAAAATTAACACACATAAGCACAATTTGGATATGCCAGAAGGATCTATTTGTCATAGTATATAATATCCATAATTTTTGCTCGCATGATCATAAACTGCTTAGCCCATCATGAGTGAATGCATTACCTAGCAATTGGTTATGGCAAGTGAGCTTTACTAGCTAGAAGCAAGTCCAAAGGGCTCTTCTAGTTTTCTAAAAATATTACCATTCCTCTCAGGAATGGTGGATAATCCTCATAAGAATTTAAACATGAAATGAACACAAAATGTTACTGACCTGATTCCAGATCAAGCATCTGTATAAGCATGAATGTGATATTCACACCAGCTACAGCAAATGGGTATTCCCACACTGACCGATCACCTTCCTGCTTTCGGAGAAGATCTTGGAAGGATTTCTACATTAAAAGGTTCGAAAAGTTATTAAATTAACAAAATTAAAACTAAGAGCTGCATATAAGAAAGGCCAAAGTTAAAACTTGCTGAAAATAACCTTCTAAAAATTGTTTGCAGAGTGGCACAACTTTTACAGAATTAAGAACAAGTTCATCAAAGACACAGACACACATGTATTACAAAAAAGTTGAACCTAGCACACAAAACTCACACTTTTGCAGGGTCTAGCCTTCTAGGAGAGATTATGGTAGGCAGCCCTACCCCAAATTTCTTTGGAAGCTGATTCCCAGACAGGCAGGTATTACGCATTAGTAATGAATGTGCTTACTACGGTCATGCAAACTTGCACACAAAGTGTCCCATTTTAACAAATGTATATTGAAATGATTGATATCTTACTAGTAATTACTAATTTCATAGAGAGTTATCCAAATCAACAATCCACGCCTTAACATTAGAATCAAAATATAAAAATATACGCGGGTAGAAAAACTAAAAACACAGAGGCATTCACAAAGGCACCACTGCACCATCCTTGAACAAAAAATTGGTAGAAGGCCCCAGGAGCACAAAGAAAAAACTGGTCGAATAATCACAATGTCCAAAGATTATGAACTATTTGATACTACCAATGATTCATGACATTTCCATGTTATAAGGGAAAACAACAGTAGTAGTGATTGTAACATAAGACAAGCATCTAACCAAATAGGGCCAAATTTTCTAGAGAAAGAGTCAGATAAATTTTTTTTTTTAAATGACCATTAGTTCTCCCATTCCCTCCAATGTAAAACGAAGCTATCAATGGTAAATTTCATTAGTGCTTTTAAACAAATTGCTAGTAAAAAAACATCTATTTGTCAGCATTCAAGAATATTTAAGGAAAAGGAGTAGAAAACAAGATAAGAAACAGATTATACCGGAAAATTCTTCGCAAAGAACAACAAATTCTCCAATGATATGAAACCACCACCCCTACCAGATATCCAAATTCCATTAATTAGAGATATTAAGGTTAATAATACGAAAAAACCCAAAATAAAAACAGGAATTATCAATAAATGTGTGATGGATATAATGAAATTCTATCTACCTAAAATCTGTTGATGGATCCTTGCCTTGCCAACCCATATCTTTCCACTGTTCAGATATTAAACCACGAAGTTCCTCTTCAGGAAAGGCAGCATTCCATAAAGCCCTTAAAGCTTCCTAAAACAACGAATCACATATAGTATTAGAAGAGCCTTCACAATTCCAAGATTGTTGGAATGTACTGGTGTTCCGTGTAAATTTGATGAATTTTTCTCTGTATGTACAGAAATGCACATATATCAAACTAATAAACATAAGGAAATTGCTTACATATAGGAACTCTTCCAAATTAAGCTCGCATATATACAATGAATATAATTGGAAATTAAACCTATTTCCAGAAAGTTAACCGAATCTTTAGACAAAATGATACCTGGTGCTCAGGGACTGAACTATCATAGGCAACATCTATACGGCTCTGTAGCCTCTGCAAGCATTCCTCCTGACATCACCAATGTCAAAGAAATTTTGTGAACTTTCATGGAAGTAGTACTGATCAATATAAACCATAAGGGTAGATTAAGAATGGTAGTTTAAGAAGACAAGTTTGCAAGCTTTAATATGTCCTAGTTTAATGATAGAAATAAGATGAAACTGCAACAAATTAAAAGCATATAAAAATTGGGGCCAAATTGAAACAGTGCTTGACCAACATTGAAAACAATGATCCACCAGAATCATGGTGGCAAATATAGCAGGAAGCAATATTCTATACTTGCAATAGATATGGTTTCTAGTCCCAAGAGAGCTGACAGGTCACAGTGCCATTTCAAGTCATTTTTCAATGACAGTATCAGTTTCATAAGACAGCTACCTTTTACCTTTGGAAGTACAATCTTTCAATAAACTGTATAGGTAACAAATCTTTTGCTAGATATGCAGGCCAAATGAATTAAGATAACTGCCATAATATGATTTGGAAAGCACCAAAAAATATTTATTTTTATTTAATTTTGGAAGTCAATTGTTTTTTTTTATTGGTCAGTCAGAGTTTTATTGTTTTATTAGGTTAATTTTTTTATATTTAATTTCCCAGTGTTGAGGTTATCTATGTAATTCAATAATTGGGATCTCCCAAATCAATTGGAATTAGGGTTTTCTATGTCAACTAGAGTTACGGTTGAATCATAGTCTGCATAAGTATGGTATTGTCCTCCTAAGGAGACAAATTACAATTTGATTGATGAATAAAATTTCTCTTGAAATCTTTCCAATGGTCTACTGCTGACTGCACCCAACCCTAGGTGCTAAATCCTAGAGGTTTTGTTCTCTCTTGCTAGGTGCTGACTACTAGATTGCATATATTTTCCTGACTTTAAATTTTATTACTACATCATTTTGGTTTTGTCCTATGTCATACTTTTTTTGAAATTCTACATACAAGATAACACTGATTTCAGGCACTTGGAATACAGATCCCAATACATTTCCACATGGACAAACTGTAAGTGCTGCACTAAGGAGTAGTATAGGTGGACAATTTTGAGGAGATGGTGGACAAAAGGGGGAATAAAGCTGAACCAAGCAGCAAGTTTGACCTATGTATTCTTTTGGACCCCCAATTGATTTTGTTCGAGCAATTCAAGTTGATTTAAGGTTTGATTGTTAGTGTAATATCATATAACTATGCCAAGACCAATCTGATGTTATATGCCTAAGCTTATAGTATACACCTTTTCAAAAAGACTTGTGACAATTCAGAATTAAAGAAGTCACATAAAAGGGTTTTCACAGTGATGACTGAAAAGAGAAGAGTCTTGTATGATTATATCCAGAAAGAAAAATTAGTGAATATAAATATAAGACAAAGTTTCCAATTTACATCAACCAATGACTGGTTTCCATGTCAACCTAGGACATTCCAGATCAAACACTCACCTCCCAAAGGCATTTAAAAACAGAATTAAAGACAAAGTCATCTTTTGGTTTGTTAAAAAAGATTCATCCACAACAAAACAATGAAAATGGATGTAGGTTAGTGAGGTGATATAAACAAGCAATTGTTCATCAGAGACAAGCAGAAACCAAGAATGTATGAGATAAATCACTAAATGACATTAAAGTCTTCAATGTAGTAATGAACCAAATCAGAATGAACCTTCAATTACATGTCACCTAAACAAACATGGAAGAAATTAAAAGCTTAAGGCCCATGACAATCTGTAAAGATCAAAAGAAGTGCAAGATTTCACAAACTCAAAATGGGCATCCAGAACACTTAGATTAGCTTGTGAAAGCTCCATGCAAGTTAGACTGCCTACAAATATGAACCCTATGCCAATTTCCATCAACCAGATGAAAATAAAGACCATAACTATTGGACAGGCCCAACAATCTGATTCTTAAATTCAAAACAGAGATACCAAGAATGAATAGTGAAAACCAATAAAAATGATCTGTGGGAAATCATTTGAAAACAGATCAGAAGGAAGTGCCAAACAAAGAGAGTGAGAGGGTTACGTGCCCTCTCACAATGCAATTGAGACTAAGACTACAATGTTTAATACAAATCAGTACTTCATTATGCATCCATCAAATGTGATTTGTGAGAACATGGAAGTTATAAAAATCATTAGAGAACGTTGATATGCACCCACTAAATTTCCTTCGTCGTAAAAGCTAGAGACTTAGAACTGACATGGTACCCAAAGAGCATAAGAAAGGAACTGATGCTGTTGTGCTTAACAAAAGCCAATTAATCAAATCTCAAGATTTTTACCTGGGCAGGGGTTAAATCAAATGAGGGACGAGCATCGTTTTCTCTTCTCTGTGCGCACACACAAGAAAGACCTCTTCCAAGCCATGCTGCTGATCCTGCTACAACTTCAGCTGTAAAAAGGTAAAAACCCCCACTAATGAAAATCACCTTTCTAAATATTAAGCTACAAAGTTTTATTTTCGGATCTTACATTTGACCACCCACTAATGAAAAAATCAAATTTCTAAATATTCAGTTGCAAAGCTACATTATCCGAATGTACATTATGACAGAATTAACTAGATCTACAAACTTCTTCTTTTGTCATCGGTAAAACCAAACCACACTGAACTGAAGACTGTTCACCGTCAACACAGTTTTGCAAAGTACGCCTTTAACAACAAATAAGGGCTGTTAGTTGATTTATAAACTACAATATCAAGGCAAAATCAAATCATATCAAGTCGTAAATGCAGGACACGCCCCCCATAAATCACCATTTATACACAGTCAAAAAAACACATTTACTGTAATCGATCAATTGAACAAAACTCGTAACGATATGAAACTTATCAGGCAAAACTAATGCAATTTTTAAATTCTTTTGGCTGATTCAAAACTACAGCTATTCCAATCTAACATCAATGAACTAGAGTAACAACTAAACAACAGCGTTTTTGTCGCGATTATGAGCTTCACAGACAGTAAATTTCACAGTGATACAGTAAAAAAAAATTTATACAAAATCGGAAACCGAAAAAAAAAAAAAAAGTATTCATCACAAAAATTCACGCACCACAGCAAGCTAGAATATCAGAAAACATCAAGTCAGCGTAGAACTTCAGTTAATACTCAGTGCTATGCATCCATTACTCACTTCCAATTCACAGATCTAAACCTCAAAGAAGAAATAGCCATTCAGAGAGAGAGAGAGAGAAAGAGAGACGAGGTAAATTATAAAGAGAGAAAGTTCGAGAAAGTGAGCAAACAAAAAAGTACCAGAAGTTGAATGACATGTATTGCCTCGCTCCAGACCTTGTGAAATCCTCCTCACCGCTACAAATGACCCTCCTCTATCATCCATATTTACAGCCAATGCCACTACACAGTGACTTTCTTCTTCATCACCAACAAAACCCTAGGCAATCCTCTTCCTCACCAATCCGAAACCGAACTCCAATCCAAAATCCAAATCAATCTCTCTCTCTCTCTCTCTCTCTCTCAACCAAAAAAAAAAAAAATCCAAACACTGCCGCAACGAAAATCCGCGAGCGGTTCGAACAGGTACAGAATAATGCGGTTCGGAAAACGAACCGGAAATCGCAGATTTCGGTGAGCAAGAACGAGAAATTCTACCAACTCCGGCGAAACGAAGCGAGAAATGGATCGGAACGGAGCTGAGGCCGAAAAACGGTGCCGTTTCTTGGAAGAACGAGAGCGATTCTTGAGGAAATAGTGTAAGGAAAATCGAAATCTTTCGAAGAAACGAAAATGGCTGCAAAAAAGTGTATTGAGTACGTGTTAAAAGCTAGGGTACGCTCAAGATCTGAGACTCGAACACCATGAGAGAGTCAGTTTCAGAGTCACACTTTGCATTTACACATACCGCTCTCTCTCTCTCTCTCTCTCTCTCGCTCGCTCTCGCTGTGTGTGTTTGTAATTTGTATGAGTATGAGGAGAACTTTTTTTCTTTAGAGAGGAAATCGGAGATTAAAAACGCACTTTAGAATCTCAATTCTTAAAGCTTTTTTTTTTTTTTTTTTATGGTAGTTAATTTTTTCTTTACTGTGTTTTTATATATATATATATATATATATTTATTTATTTATTTATTTATTTATTTATATACTGTTTGGGAAAATATAACGGAATGGTTTGGAAATGATGGTGTGTGTGCGTGTGGGCTTTATGGGGACGGTGGCTTTGAACTGAAAAAAAAGTTGAAAAGCGGGAAGTGGAGCTTTTTTACCACTTAACTGGAGGGTAACGGATTCAAGGGTGTTTTGGTAACTTGATTTTTTTATTTTTTATTTGGAGAAGAAGAACTGGAAACTTTATTTATCAGTTACAGGATCACCGCAGAGGGTGTGGAGAAACATTCTTCATTTATATCGATAAACTTCTAATATATTTAGCAGAGCTGTGAGCTGTAAGATTGTCTAGTTTGAGGGTATGTAAAAAACAAATATGTGTAGAAGCCTCTAAAGATTGTTTCATTGAATCAATAAGATGACCACAGGAAGCCAGGGAACTTTCATCACTCTACAAAGCATTTATAACCACTTCAGAATCTCCTTCTAGATAGAATGGTAACTTGATGTTAAGAGTATTTGGTTCAGCTCGTGTAAATTATTTTTTTTTAAAAATGCCTATTTTAGTATAAGAGTTGACTTTTTCTGTTTTACATACTTATTTTTCAAGACACCGATTTTACACTACATTTTATTAAAATATCAATTTTTTAATTGTTTATCTATCTTTACACACAACAATTATCATCTACTCTCTTCTTTTATCCTTGCAAAACATAAAGAAAAAATACAAAAACTAAATGCAAAATGAATAAAGATAATGTCAAAGCCTACTTTTTCTGTTTTACAGGCTTACTTTTCAAGACACCAATTTTACACTATATTTATTAAAATGTTGATTATATGTATATATATAAATGCAAAATGAATAGTGATAATGTCAAAGCCTACTTTTTCTGTTTTACAGACTTACTTTTCAAGACACCAATTTTACACTATATTTATTAAAATGTTGATTATATATATATATATATATAATTGTTGATCTATTTTCACGCAAAACAATTATCATCCACTCTCTTCCTTTATTCTCGCAAAACATAAACAGAAAATACAAAAACTAAATGCAAAATGAATATTGACTGTGTAAGAGTCTACTTTTTCTATTTTACAAACTCACTTTTTAAGACACTCTTGACTCTACCTTAGATTATCTATTACATTACATTTTATTAAAATATTAATTTTTCTTAATTTTTTTATTGTTTATTTTTCTTCTCACACAACCGTTGTTATCCACTCTATTCATTTATCCTTGTGATACGTAAGAGCCTACATTTTATATTTTGCAGAATCACTTTTTAAGACACACTATCTCAGATTATTTATTTTACGCAAAATTTTATTAAAATAGCAATTTTTCTTGATTTTTTTAATTGTTTATCTTTTTTTGCACACAATAAATATCATCCACTCTATTCCTTTATCCTCACAATTCATAAAGAGATAATAAAAAAACAAAATGTAAAATGAATAGTGATAATGTAAGAGCCTACTTTAGCAGAAGAGCCCACAACAACTAACATTCACTTTATTCCTTTATCCTTACAATATGTAAAGGGATAGTAAAAAACTAAACGTGAAATGAATAGTGATAATGTAAGAGCCTACTTTAGTATAAGAGCCTACATTATATATTTTTCAGATTATTTATTTTACACTACATTTTATTAAAATATCATTTTCTTAATTTTTCTTTAATTGTTTCTCTTTCTTCATATACAATAACTATCATCTACTCTTTTCATTTATCCTCACGATATGTAAAGAGATAATAAAAAACTAAATGCAAAATGAATAGTAACAGTCTAAGAACCTACTTAAGCATAAGAGCCTACTTTTTCTATTTTAAGTCTCACTTTTCAAGACGCTCTACGTCAGATGGTCTATTTTACACCACATTTTATTAAAATATCAATTTCCTTGAATTTTTTTAATGGTTTCTCTTTCTTCACACACAATAATCATTATCTACTCTCTTTTTTTATCTTCGGGAATCGGGATACGTAAAGAGAGAATAAAAAATTAAAAGGAAAATTAATAGTGACAGTGTAAATTTATACAATTATTATAGCAATTTTGCAATTTTACACTTCTTTAGCTTGACTGATATGAGTGATTTTAGGGCTTAAATGTGTAAATTGATACATTTTATATTTTTCATTGACTAATATGAGTGATTTTAGAGATTAAATGTGTAAATTTTACATTAATACATTTTAAATGTGCGATAGTTACTCCACAAGTATAAGTGCTTGTGGGGTGTAAAGGGTAAGGGTCAAAGTTCAAGTCTCTAAAAGAAAGTTTTACACATATATACACTTAAATTAAGTTAAAGTAAAATTTCTATTTTGTAAAAAAAAAAAAAAAAAAAAAAACACAAACAAACTTAAGGATAACAAATTCAAGTGTGTTTTGGTAGCTTGATGTTAAAAGCATTCAAATCAACTCGTGTAAAAATTTATATCTTTAGCATAAGAGTCTTTTTTTTTTTTTTTATAGACTCTTTTTTCAAGACACTGTATATCAAATTATTTATTTTATACTACATGTATTAAAATAACAAAAAATCTTGATTTTTTTAATTGTTTCTCTTTCTTCACATACAACAACCAACATCCATTCTCTTCTACTAAAAAACTAAATACAAAATAAATATTGTGTAATGTAAATTTATAGTTACTATAGCAATTATATATATTTTACACAACTTTGCATTAACTGATGTGGGTGAATTTTGGACTTGGTTGGCTAAAATGTTATACATTTTCTATTATGCAAGCACTAATGCAATATGTTTGGTGCTTTGACTTATGAGTTATAAGAATGGTATTCGGGTGGTAATTCATGTTGGTTCATGTTCGTAGCATAAATAAATAAGAGTCTTTTCCCCCTCTGTAGTAAAAAAGCTAAAATCTAATCAAGTAAATACAGACTATGAAAATATTAGTAGGTTTTAGAGAACCATTAGTGGATGCGTTA
Organism: Quercus agrifolia; assembly: GCA_029955455.1. NCBI lineage: Eukaryota > Viridiplantae > Streptophyta > Magnoliopsida > Fagales > Fagaceae > Quercus > Quercus agrifolia. The sequence continues at coordinate 56,571,170 of JARQAD010000003.1, read as the reverse complement.
AATTTCTCCTCTCTTATTTTTCCCCTAAAATATAAAGAATCTGTCTTCGTGATAATCTCTTGTCCTCTCATTTTTCTTTATTTATGTTTGCTTGTCTGTTTAAATGTTAAATGTAAACGTTTACAAATAAAGCAACAATTTTTTTTATTGCTTGGCAAATTGCTTCAACCCTCTTTAATATTACAATACAAAATTCCTTATTCAGAATATTTATTTTAAATTACACTTCAAATTTTTTTTTTTTGGAAACCAATTACACTTCAAATTTTGAATTGCTATTAACTATAAGCAAGAGAACAAATTTACATGATTTTCTCTGGTGAAATTTTTTTGAATAGTAGGTCAAACTTCAAGGTATAAAATCTTCTTCATTTCATTAGAAATGGAGAATCTATTTTATGGCTAGAATATTTGTTTTATTGGATTTAATAGTATATAGAGTGTTACATCATTTAAAATAACTTGATAATTTGCACAACTTTAGATTTATAATATTTAATCAATTAATATGAGTCATGTGATAAATCTATTTTAAATATGGAGAGGATCTATTTACTAAACTTCAATTGCCCAAGGGCAAGGGTAGGAGTAAAAATTGCTAAATTATAATCTATATTTTTCAAATTTTTGAAAAAACATCATTTTAGTTTAGGAAATATTTTTAAAAACTTTTTATGACAAAATGGGGTAATTAAAAATTATAAACGGAAAAATTAACGGATGCTCTAAGTGCATTGGTTTAATAAATATTTTTAGAAACTTTTTATAAGAAAAGAAATTTTTTTTAATTTTTATATATTTTATATTTTTCATAAAAGAGATATCAACAAACCAAAAAAAAAAAAAAAAAATTGCCCTAGAGACACCGCCCGAATATAAATTGCAAAGATAAAAAGTCCCTTTTGAAAAAGACTTAAAAGAGAAAAAGGGGTCACATGGGATGTTGCTAACATGGACCATGCCATGATGTATAGACTTCATTTATGTGAGAGACCCTACACCAACATCATGTTGTACTTTGATCCTTTAATATCAGGATTTTGCTTTTGTGTTGGTCGTGCTATTATCAGGATCAGTGCCTTCAAAATTAATTAGAGTTATGGTCCACGCGCATGGGTCTTCACCAAAGTTGTGGCTACTTTACGTTTCGGTGAATCTAACATGAAAAGGCATTCATGCTTTTGTGGATGCCTCAACTTTTTCACATGTGGCATGCATATGAAAAAGCTAATGCTAAGTTTGTCTATCTAATTTAATTAATTATCTAGCTCACTTTTTTTAATGGCAAAAGAAATTTTTTCTAAAAGCATGTGTAATAATTTCCTTGAAAAAACAATGGGGTTTCTGAAAAGTAACTTGTTGTTGAATGTAGAGACCATTCCAACAATATTGGATAATAGATTATTTTTCTATAAAAAAAGAAAAAGAAAAATGAGATATATCCGTTGTTTTGAAACCCAAACCGGAATGAGCAGTCTGATCGGATTAATTAGAAACCGGTCCATAAGTTGGTTATATTTGTCACAAACTTGAACTTGCTTCCAATACAAGCTAATAAACATGTCCAAAGTCCAAACTAGTGGGCCACATGCTTTTTTTTAGTAAGGAATGAGAAATTAATATATATATATATATATATATATATATACACGTCACAATTTGACCTCGATTAAACGCTTAGGGTATGTTTGGTAACTGTTTTTTTCCCTTGTTTTCTATTTTCAAAAACAATTTTCTATTTTTGAGACTAAAAAACTTGTTTGGCAACTCAAAACAGGCAAAAAACAAAAATTGTTTTCAAAACTTAATTTGTGAAGGAAACTGAAAACATGCAAAATGCTGTTTTCAGTTTCTAATTTTCACAAGTCAATGAAAACACACATTTAATTTAATGACTCTATCTCATTTAATAAGTTAACATTAAAGTTCAAATCCTAATAACAACATATTTTAGTATTTTCTATTTTTTTCTTAAAAAACCATCTTTTTTAATTTCAACTGACCAAACATGTTTTTGATTTCAAAAATACAAGAAAATTGTTTTTTCTTTATATTCTCAAAAATAAGTTTTTGAAAATAGAAAACAAAAATTGTTACCAAACATAACCTTAAATTTCGGTCTTATCTCAAAAATCTTGAACTTTTAAGAAAAATTTAGGAAAAAAATTAGTGTAAAAGTAGATTATTATTTAACAATCGGCGTGTAACAATAATCTTCATATATTTTTCATGGTGCCAACCAATTTTATTTTATTTTTATCATTAAAAAAAATGCTTTTCACGCTAAGAGTTGCAGTTTTATGAGATTGAATTTATAGATTATTGGGACACTAGACTATTAAATCACGCAAAGCCCAATGAGGGTCCTCCAACCAAATCAATGGCCACTACTTTTTTTGATTAATTTCCAGCCTATAATCATGTAGTAATTTAGCTCATGAATTATTTTTGGTTTCCTTGACATATATTGAAATTGGGTATCACATTTTCCAATTTAAGCATTTTCATTGAAGGTTGCACACACATGTGCAAAATGTCCCCTCATGATGCTTGAATATCGTCGCTTTTATGATCCAATTCCAAATATCCTGGCCAAATGCATACAATGAATAGTTCGGCAGCAATGGAATCATCCCAAATTACCAATCTCAAAAAAGACAATTGCTAGTTTAGATGGTGAAATTTACAAGGCCATGGAGTCTCCACATCATGCGTTAGAACCAAGGTTAGTATTCACTTATAAAAAATTGTATAATTGAAAATGAAAAACATGTACAAGTAGTACAACCCCACCACCGACTGTCCAAATATCAAAAAGAAAATGGAAGAACAACTATTGCATAAGAAGTAGTGAACAAGGCTTGAATGAGGTTTATATGCTATTCAATGGAATGAATATTATATATCTCATGCATTCTTGGTTTGATCGTCATAATAATAACAAATATATGAGTTAAGCTTGAAAATTACCTTAGCTAAATCTTAATTTGTATATGACAATCAACATATATGGCATTAACAAATTAAAAAAATTCTATGGAAAGTTGGAAACATTCAACGAAGTATTGTTTATTACTTTAGTGGCGTTAATAGATGCAAGTCCATGTTAGATTTGTGTTAACACTTGAATTAAAGTGAAAGAATCTCCTTCTATTGAATTCTCCAATTCCAGCCTTCTCATTTTTAACTAAATGTATGATACAAGACATTTATTTGATTTAGTCGAAACTTTACCCTCAAGCCCTCGTGGACAATATCTTCACGCCAAAGGCACCCAATACAGCATCATTGCACTGAAAATAGATTGGCACAACAATGTCAGCCGCAAAGTTAATACAAAATTGAAGGCATTAGCATCATGAATTTGAATGCATTTTGCTATTGATCGTTTATTTGTTGAAAGTACCATAGATATAAAGGTGAAAAAGTTCTTTCGACGTACAATGTACACACCAAAATAAGCTCAAAAACTAGGTTTTCCTTTTTTGGGGGTGCTTGTCAAATGCACTAGAGAGCTAGCTAGCTGTTCTAGCATCCCATTGTGCTAGGGCATGATACCAGTTACCAAACTGATCAGAGAACACAATGATTAGTGGGTTTGGCAAATAGATTTTGGATATTGTTAGGCAAAACTTCATCAATGTATATCTTATAAGTTCATTCCAACTCAGCATGCCACTGAAATGGGTGAATTTCTGGGTGGCGATAATTGGGCTATAGACAAAAACATCATAGTCACTACTCACTAGTCAATATGCCTTGCCCACTTCGTGAAGATTAGTACTCTTTTTATATGGCACCCAAGCAAACACAATTATTCATCCACATTGGAGGGTATAAAATCTTTTCAGATTTGATGTCTCTCATATATCAGTAATATCACTTTTAGACTTTTAACATAACAACAACCATGCATTGATAAACTTTGAAATGAGATTATAGTCGTGTTGTTACCATTCTGCAGGTATGTCAAATCATCAGCTACGTTAAAAAAACGAGGACATAAACACTAGGGAACAGCTTTATTATAGTTTGTTGTTACAGTAAAATAATGGGTCAACTAAGGCCCCATAGCCATAGGCTGTATTTGTTCATCAGGGCACATCTAATATGATATATATGTTACGATTATAGTTATGATGATAGGGCAAAAATGGGTCACCTGTGAGCTAGAACTGTTAGGTTTATGATACATATTTAATTTTGAACACGTGTTATGATCTTAAATTATATTTTTTTTTCATCCTAAATTATACTTCATTTTTCACTTTATCTCCTAAACTATCAAAATGCACAATTAGCCTCCAAATAAGAAAAGTGCAATGTGGGTTTATTTGGAAAGGTTTTTTTTAATTGATTTATTGAACTTGAAAAATAAACTAGATAGAACGGTTGTTCTTATTAATAAAAAAAAAAAATTTAAAAGAGTGTGCACAAGCAAAATAACCTACAGTTGTTCTTATTGAAAAAAAAATTAAAAGAGCGTGCACAAGCTAAATAACCTTTAAAAAACAACAACTTAATTTCATTATACCACTCATCCAAACAAAGTCTAATAATAACTACTTATTGAGATGGATGTCAAGTACTTTAAAATTATGGGTCATTTCTATTGTACACATTTTTTTTAATGTAACATACCACCTTTTCTCAATATATATATATATATATATATATATATATAACATACCACCTTATTATTAACTGTTCACTTATTTATTATTATTATACTATTACATTAAGCAATATTATATGTAAATAATTAAGATCATATAGGTATAGTGAATATATGTCAAGAGTCTTGTAACTCAAAGACAACACTCAATTCTCTTCACGTGGACAACATGGGTGTAATCATTCTTTTTCCCTTATTATAAGCCAACAAAATAAAAGGATGGTGCATATAAAAAAAAAAAAGTGTGCCGTTGAAGTCTCCTTAAAGTAATATACATAACAAGCTTTTTTATTTCCTTTTGGGAGAAGGTGAAAAATATAAATTTAATTGTCCCACTTACCATCTTTTCAAAAAAAAAAAAAATTCCCACTTACTATTAAGGATGGGGTGTAGTTACTTTTTTATTTTTTATTTTTTGGGTATTATATAGATAAAATAAAGATAACTATTCAAAGTACAAATTGAATTAGCCTAAGGGTTTCAGGACTTCCCGTAAATACACAATTAAGGCCCATAAAATAAAATAAAAATAAAAATAAAAAAGCTTGGCTATTTCAAGTTCTTAAAAAGGTTAGTCATAAGCAAGTTTATTTAATTGTTAGCTTCTCAGTATATGTGCCATATTAACACCTGCAACGGTCGAGAAAGGATGCCCCTTAATTTTTTTTTGGATGAAGAAAGAACGATTCATTTGGATGAAGATAATATTTGACTTTAGCCTAAATCAAAAATTGATTAATATCTTGGTCTAATAATAAAAAGCTATCTTTAAGAGCGGAAGTCATAAGTTGAAACTCTCTAAAAAAATTAAATCAAGAGGGGAAGTAATATGAGTATGGGAAATGTTAAACAATGCCCTTACGGCATTGGTTTAGGAGCTACTTTTAGAAACATTTTATTGGAAGAATGATAAAACAATAAATGTTGTTGATAGCTTTTTATATTTTCCATAAAAATGATGTCAAAATTTTCTTATTGTGGTTTATTAATAATTACCCTAGGAGTATCTGTTAATATGATCCTATGAGTACCAATAGTATTATGGTAACCTAAGTCTTAGGCTAAAGTCAAATCATCTCTAACAGCCTCTAACTTAGCGAAGTAAAGCCTACTTAACAATATTGATGCTAGTTGGTAAACCATAAGAGGTAAATAATACCATATCACGAGTTTAGCCATATTGAAAATAAAGATGTCAATGACAACTATGGTTTAAAAACTTGGATAAAACTAGCCAATTCAACCGAGAATCGGACCCTAAACTGTTCGTTAAATACTGGCTAAAACCAATAAAAATTTGTAGTTCAACTAGTAAAAATAGGGAATCATACCCCTTTTCGATTATTTGACCACTCCAACTTTTAAAACCATGATGACAACAATAGAATTATGGAAACTTATAGAATAAATCGGAAGTACAATAAATGCGTATTTCCTTTTCTCACATGAATAGTAGATCCTATCATGAATAGTTTGGGAGTACAATTAATGTGTACTCCCCTAACTCCTCTCACATGAAAAGTATATTCTATTGAGTAATTCTTAGGTACTCCTGGAATACGAAGAATGATGTTTTCTCTTCTCACATTCATGATGGGATTCACTCATTAAATTCATGATGAGATCCACCATGAATGTGAGAGGAATAAGCACCATTTCTCTGTGCTTCAAGAGTACTTAAAAATTTTCTTTTCCCATCATGAATTTAATTAGTGAAATTCATTATTATGTAAGAAGAGGAAATACGCACTTAATATACTCTTGAAATGTTCTACAATTAACCTAAAATCAAGAAGTTTTGGTTATACAATAATTTCAATAAGAAGAGAGACGTAGTTTAAAAATGGGTGATAGCAATAGCAATGGTTGTATCGGCCTATCAGGTGATGGATAGTTTAGAGTTGATGGCAGTGGCAAGACATGGATTAGGTAGGTAGTTTAAAAATGGGTGACGGCAATAGCAATGGTTGTGTCAGCCTGTCAAGTGATGGATAGTTTAGAGTTGAAAACAATGGCAAGACATGAATTAGGGAGGTAGCGGATAAAGAGAAACAACATTGCCCCACTTGTTAATTATTTTCCTTCTTTTCTATTACAACAAGTGAGAGGAAGATGATTTTTGAATTTATGTTATCTTCACGAGAGAAACCCGATAATATCATTGAACTACAAGACTCTTAACTCTTTAAAAACTATTGTTTCTTAATTTTTTTTTCCTCAAAGAAATTTTTGCAACTTGATTTCTAAACATGAATAGAACCAACTGTGTTTAAGTCAAATCAATTGCAACCTTCACAATTAACATTTTGGAAATATTTACAATTACAAATTTAACGTAAAAAGAAAGGGAAAAAAATCAGTAGGACCAAAAATGCTAGTGAAACCCTAAAAATTGTATGATCAATGAACTCTTGGAGAGGGACCAATAAGAAATTGATAGTTGTTTAACCATTAAAGTTGACTATCCTCCATACTCACTGTCCTAATTCTTTTTTATTCTCCTCATTAATTTTAAGTACTTCTCCATCAATCCGTTGGTATCCTTAATCTTCTTTTTATTTTATTTTTATTTTATTTATTACAACTACAAATTTAACTAATCAATGATCAGTAGTAACCTACAGTGTTAAGCTCTCTCCTAACCCAGTTAAAATTACAATTAACAAAAAAACTTAGCTAGGCAACAATATTCTTTTAGTTAATGCATAACTAAGGTACATAAGTTAACTATCATTTAAAAAATAAATAAAATATGAAACACAAAACTGCAACATGAATAAAATATAGGGAAAATTACTTGATCTTGCCCAGATTATTAAGCAACCTGAAGCATGCGTCCCATACATGTTGAATCTTCCAAAAACATTATATAAAACAATAGGGTCTCAAATTTTTTAATAAAATTAGTTCAACAGTATATATCCTAACATCAAGGTTGAACACTTAGAAAAAGAATTAAAAATTCTTGAGTCATTTTTCTTTCCCATTACTCCATTGATACAGTATCTTGCAAATATTTCTGTAATCTCATATTTTAATTTTCATTCTTTCTGTTTTAAAAGAATCCAACTATCACTTTGACCAAAATAGACCAAGTAAAACCCATGATTATCACCTTGGTTGAAGCATAATCATTAGGTTTGCAAAAAACTGAACAAGAAATTAAAAATATAACACAAATCATAAATATTCTGATTTAAGAATACAAAAGATTCAGTCAACTCATCTTTGTGAGTAGCATCTCTCAATGCTTTATAGTCAAATAAAGAATTACTATCACCAGGGATTGCTTAATAGTTAACAGAATTGGATCTAGCCCAGAAAGTTTAATAATTCTCAGTAGGTAAAAAGAAAAGGTTAACCTAATATTTGGGTTTAATTATCCAAGATAGCATGAAAATTTCCATTTTCTTCCTTGGAACTTGGACATTAATTTATCAATTTTTTGACACATAATTAGATGCTAGGTTTAGATTACAACTGCCCAACGGAAAGCTAGGAACATTGCTCAACGTATGCTCGTGATTTTAGTTTAGATTTGGTCAAATTAGATGTGCCTGTCACGTTGTGGACTACAAAATACAATTATAATATATCATTTAATTAATAAAAAATATTCAATTATTATAATATTACCATTTCCATAACACTAAAATTTGAGGTGGAAATGGAACCTCTATTCCATCAAGACCTTTGTCGGATCATAAGCCATGTGTATTGGGTATCCCTTTTTAATTTCATGGTTTTCTTAGATGTTTTGATATTATATTAAATTGAAAATATAATTAAAAATAATGCAATGATTTCCCACGTAAACATATATGTATATTATCCTATATTTTGGATTATGTAACCTTACCTCCTGTTGATAAGGTTTGCAATTAGAGGAGCAGTACTTTACATATACTTTTGGATTAGGTGTTTTTTTTAATATTATATATAAATTAAATATAAAATTTTAAAGTCTCATTTTTCCTAAATAAAGCGCTTGAGATTCTTTTTAAAACTAATAGTTGTGAGTTGTGATAGCTATGGTTTACTAGTTCTCCTTCTTGCAGTTTTAGATTTAGCGGGTAAGATGTTATTGTGGTAATGCTTAGATAAAAAAGCCACTCTAATCATCCCTTTCTACTTTCTATTTCATTAAAATAATAATAATAATAATATTTGTGATATTTGGAATTCATTTTTACCAAATCTAATAGTTGCCGAAGGCTGATAGCTACAGTTTACCGGTTCTCAACTTGTAGGCTCAAACTTGGCGGGTAAACTACTACTATGGTAACATCTAGATAGGAAAACTACTCAGATTGCCCTTCCTAAATTTTTTTGTTCATTAAAAAATAAAAATAAAAAATCTAATAGATGTGACATTTTGAAATCCATTTTTGCAGAATCCAAGAGCTTCCTTTAAACTACAAAAAAAATTTCCCTCTTTTTGTGAGCCTCAGGTGGTAGGCAAGGCAAGACCTCATCATCTTACGGTAGGAGCACGCTAGAACAGTAGAAACCACATAAAATGGGCTCATAATGCCAGTAGAAGATAAAATAGATAAGCTTCTTCTTTTTCATAAAGGAGAGGACCCAAAGGCCCCCTTTTGCAATAGAGTCTTCATCAAAAAAGGTGTTCTCTCTTTTAATTATCACCCATATTCAATGAAATTGGACTAGATGTGGGCACCTGTACCAAACAAATGATTCAGATTTTGTTCCACAAACCTTCGACTCTTGTAGACTACCAAACATCTTTTAAAGCCAAGAAAAAGACCAGTGAGAGAGAGAGAGAGAGAGATCATAAATCAAAATGTCCTACCCAATATTAGGCCAATTAGCTTTTTGAGCTGTCCAATTGTGAAAGTTTTGGGCTTATTGAAACACTTTTTTAAAAATAAATAAATAAATAAATAAAGTGTCAATTCTTTAAGCTACTTATAGTTATTGATTTAAGTAGGGTTGATTGTATAATTAGTAAATTTCAATAATGTTATACAAAGGATTTTGAATAAAATACGAACTTGATTTTTTGAGCTGATGGACCTAACTTGTAGCTTGGTGGCCAAAAAGGCCAAAAAGGCCAAAAAAAAAAAAAATCCTAAATTGGTTTAGATTGCACGTATGTATTTGTGATTAGTTGGGGTACTTGAAGAGTCTTAGTGACCGTTTGCATACCACGTTTTCTCACGTCCACGTTTTCTGTTTTTTTTTTTTTTTTTTTTTTCTTTCTGCGCGTGAACAGTAACCTCACATGGGTTCACGGTTTACGCACTGTTTAATACTGTTTAGCACTGTTCATGCACTGTTCACGTATTAAAAAATATTAAAAATGGGTCCCACGATACTATTTACACATTTAAAAATTATTTTGCTACAGTGTTTTCAGTTTTCAGTTTTCAGCAACAATAAGCTCAATCCAAACGGACCCTTAATCACCTTGTCGACAAAAAAACACAAATAAAGTTTGAGGCAAAAAAAGTCCATATTATTATTCTTGTTCATTTTCCCCTTCTTTTCTAAATTTTGCACTAAAAACCCCCTGTCGAAATAATAGTAACAACAACAACTAGTTGTTAACCCATGCATTTAAGTTTTAACATAATATGATTTTTATCATTCTTTTTTTTTTCTTTCGAAATTTAAAATTTGAAAATTATGATGGTTGTTATTAATAGACATTTATTATGATTAAGTTGTATATGAAACTATATATTCTTGAATTATGCATTTATTATGATTGTATCTTCTTCTTCTTCTTCTTCTTCTTTTTTTTTTTTTTTGAGAAACTTTTATGATTGTATCTGTATATGAAATTATATAGTCTATTATTTTAAAAAATATAATGTACCAAGATTGTAACAGATGATTTAAATATACAATATAATTTATATTCAATTAAAAAATATATAATATAATAACAATGTGTAAAATTGTAAGACCACAAAAACTTATATAGTAGTGGCACAGTACAATGAGTTCAACCAAAATTCAAATAATTTCATCGTGTTTGTGTTCCTTTTTATTTTTTATTTTTTTTGGCTTGATGGTCCTAGCATGATTACTAGGTAGGTCTTGTCCCCTTCATAGGATAGTAAGTCCCCATTGAAGAAAGGTATGTGGGTCTACAAAATGTATCACTTGGGTTGGTTTAATTCATGAAAAAGACTCCTTTATGTTATAATGATAGAGCTGTATTTTCTTTGTTGCCAACATTGGTGACCAAGAAGCTGTATCAAAGTTGAAAAATATTGTTAAGGGACCCCATGCATAAATTGAAGAAGAAGAAGAAGAAAAATCTTGGCTCCATTGAATGCATCTCAAATTGAAAGAAAAGTTTCTTCGTCTGTGGAGTCCAAAGTCCAAATTTTGGACTCCAAGCCCATGAAAAGATTTGAGTATCCGTTATTAGATGAGGAGAGGCTGAGTTTGATATCAATGGATTTGATCCACTATTAGTTTTGGGCCATACCACAGACACAGTCAGACCTGGCCTCATCATGTTAAGCTGACTATCATGCTGGGCTTTGTCACCTCTTACAATAGGCTTAAAAACCTAGAACTGGGTATATGGTATCAGTCTGAAGCAAAGCTTATGAACACTTCTTCTTCTTCCTTCTTTTTTTTTTCTTTTTTTTTTTTTTTTTCACAATTTGTTAAGGTTTTTTTTTTTTCCTATACTTTTTGTTTAATCTATATCTCATTAATGTTGAAATCACCTCATTAGTGATGACAAATTACTTCCAACTCACCTGAAAACAAACCTGTCTCACTCATGTCCTACAGAAGTTTTTCAAATATTAAGAATTAGTAGAGACACTCATGATCTGACTCTACCTTGCTCATGATCATCCTTAGAATTTTTTCTTTACTTAGGTAATAAGTTATTGATTGAAGCAACTATCATCTGTATATGAATCTATAATCGACATTAGTTTTATCATGTATTAAACACAACAAGCTATATAACAAGTATATAAAAAAAAAAAAAAATTGTGAAGCCATTGGGGTATGGGTGCATTGAGAAGCAGCATCATGTTCATGACTCATGACTCATGAGGAGGGTTGAAATAAAGTTTTTCAATGCATAAGAGTTAAGAAGGATAAAGGTGTAGTTATCTATGATGACAGATATCATGTGCTGATGATAAAGTCTAGCTATCTTTAGAGAAAATTTTCCTTATTAATCTCAAAAGATTTTTCTTTTTTTATCAGAAGCTCGTTGGAATTAATTCTGGATGGCAAAAATTATTCTTCTCATTTGACTAGCCACGTCCTACTCTTCCTTAGGATGGAGTTTTGCTCACCTTATCTCGCCTTGAATGCGTGTGTGTCTATATATACACACACAATTACTATCTCTCAACATGCCAACTTTTCATTCTCTTAACACTTTCATAATTGTCGTCTCTCCCTTTTTATTTCATTTCTATCTCATTAATGTTGTAATAACTTCATTAGGGATAACAAATTACTTCCAACTCACCTTAAAACCAACATATCCTACTCATGTCCTGCATGAGTTTTCCACACCCCAAGAAGGGACTGAAGCACTCATGATCTGACCCTACTCTATTTATTATCATCCTTAAAATTTTTTTTTCTTTTCTCTTCTTTTCTTGAGTGTGTTTAAGGATTTCGTTTAGCATGGTATGTGCTTAACAAAGGTTAGGATCAATGAAAAGGGTGCTTTTTTTTTGTGGTACAAATGAAAACAAATTTTAACTTAAAACTGTTTGGTAATTGATTTGCATTTTGTATTTTCTCTCATCAAAACTTGTTTGGAATATTTTTGGGGTTTTTTTCCCCACCCTATCCTAAACATACAACTGGCATGCTAAATACAACTCATCCCTTCTCGCAACGACTACACTCGAGTACTTGACTCCAAATTCACACCAATATCAACCAAAGCCATATTGTCATGATCACCACCCACCCATGATCCAATCAAACCATCGGACCCAATAGCAAATTAACAATTAATAAGGACATCAAACCCATAACTGAAGTCAAATTGACTTGTGAATCGAGCACCAAGGATGAAAAAACTAGATATAAGAGAGAGAGAGAGAGCAAAAAACAACTTGCTAAACCTAGATAATGATAGTTCTCATGACTTCACATTGTAAGTTGCACTCTCACAGTGATCTTGGTAGCAATTGTTAGAGAAAAAATGAGTGAAAAACCGAAAAATTATTATTATTTCTGTGCATAGGGATTAACATTTTACCCAAAAAACATCCAACCAAACGACCAAGTAATTTGTGTGCTACAAGCCGTTTAGGATTGACAACCTTAATACAAAGTCGTTTAGACAGCAACCTGTACTACAACCACGCTTCAAAGCCTGCAAATTATACCCCCACTTTGGCTTGAAAATTCAGGTTCCAAATTCCAACACCCCGCCTAATCTCCAGCCACATAGCTTCTCTCTCTCTCTCTCTCTCTCTCTCTCTCTCTGTGAAACATGCAATCATCAACTCTTCACCTCTGCAAAACACTAACCAGCACAAACCATCACCACCAGGTGGGGTTCCATCACAGCCTTTCAACCCCACAAACCCTTTTCACCTCCAGTCTCCCAAACCCAAGAAGCCCCAGAAGCCTCATAATTACTCAGACTCACAAACCCCATCACCATAACAACAACAACAATACCACCTCTAAAGCTGTGAAGGGCAAGAAGGACAATGTGTGGAGCGTGGACAACGAGCTTGCTCAGAAAGACAAAGAGAAAACCACTAAAAGGAGGCCTAAGGGGAAGAGAATGGTCAGGAGGAAGAGAACTAAGGCTGGTGCTGGTGGTAGAGTCTTGGTCTCTAGTGCTATGCTAGTGGAGGTTGAGACTGTTCTTCAAACTCAGGTAACTATGTCTTTTTTGCTTGAATTTTGGAATTTATGGGTGTGGAATGTTTTTGTTTTGTTGTTAAAGAAAAGGGGAAAGTAAGAGAATTGGGTTTTGGGAATTAGGCAGGTACTGTCAAGTTTTTGTTTTGAACAATGGGTTATGGAAAGTTTTGGTTTTGGATTGTAAGATAATGTGGAAATGGAATGAGGGGAATTAAATTTTGGGGATTGAGTTTTTCATTTTTAGTTTTTGAATATTAAGTGCATATGAATATGCTTGTCAGTGTGCTTGTATTGTATTTGAAATTGGATATAATAAAGCGAAATTCTAAAAATTTGATGTACTTCCTCTGTTTGGTTATTGAGGAAAATATAGTATAGAAGTTAGAAATTCCTGAATTTTGAATATTGAATTGAGAAAGTTGAGTTAAAGAATGTATAGAAGTTAGGAAATCCCAAATTTTGAAAATGGAGGAAAAGAGGAAAGATATTATGAATTGAGTTTGTGATTTATATAGTTGGATTTTAATAAAATTAAACTGGGGTCAAGGATGAGAATATAGTCCTTGATACGTGGTAAATTATCTAAAAAACGTTCCCAAAGTGTCTGAAATTAGTGGATTATTGGCAATTACTAGAAGTTATAGTGCTTCTTGATTCAAATCCAGCTTGAAGTATGGGACTTAAAAATGAGAGATGGTTTCATCTCCACCCTTAATCCTCCCCCACCCCACCCCCATTCCTACCAACCAAAACAAAGGAAAGAAACGGAACTTATTCTTCTATAACTATTTGTATTCTTTCAGGAACCTGTAATAAGGCCAATGTGGAATACATTTGCTAGTAGTGTGAGTGGGATATGGAAGGGGGTGGGAGCAGTATTCTCACCAATAACTGCCGAGATGGAGCCAATTGACATTGGAAACAAGAGTGAAAACTTATATGATTGCTATACTCTTTCTCACATTGAGGCAGAGCCATCCTCTTCTGGAGGAATGACATCTCAAATCCATAGGAAGATAAATTGGGTGACTTTAAATCCTTACGGCGAAAAACCAAGGCATATTGGTGGCGGTGATAGAAGCAAAGAAGAGCATGAAGCTGGGCGTGCATCTTCACCCACTAAAGAAATGACTCATGAGATTGTACCAAGTCATGTTTTGCCAAAATTTGGGTCTTTTGACTTTAAAACAAGTGATGTGATGGATGAAGATGTCATGGGCAGTGAACCTGGTCTTGTTTTCTTCGAGGTATGATCCACCCCTTTCCTCCTAGATGACTAAATGAGTATTCTAGGAGAAAGTGATGATGGTGATTATTTAGCTTCCAGACTTTCAGAAAATTACTGCAGCATGAATATCTAATTATCTTTTTATAGTTATAAGACATTGCCAAAATTGTGAATGATATAATTGGTTGGTTTGCAGGATGGATCATATTCTAGGGGTCCTATTGATATACCAATTGGTGAAGTTGATGATTCCAATTATTACCTTTCTCCAACTTTTAAATTTGAACAAGTAAGTTTAGTATGACACTCACTAATCATTTCAAACATATTTGTAATATAAGTGATGTAACAGGTTGTTTGCTGATTATTCTTATAATCATCTACAGATCGATCTTTAGATCTAGGGTGTTGCAGATTCATATCTTATATGTCATTTCATTTAACCAAGTACAGACAGACATACACATATAGTGATACGTGCATATAGACTTGATCATTTGTGTTATTGGGTTACGAATCATGGATTTATAACTCCCTTGAATCACATTTATAGTAAATATTAATATATAATGTTTCCTTTTATTTTTATTTTTATTTTTTTTGCTTTTTTGCATCAATTATTATAAAGCTACTTTGAAGAAAACATTTGTATTATGTCATGAACTGATTATTTATTTCTTTAACTATTCTATTGCATATTGATCCATTTGGAAACTGGAGGAATCTGAAAATAGTTAGTAGTTTTTTATTTGTTTAAAAAAATATTTTACTCAGCTCTTGCTTTTTCCTTGTTCAGTGTTTGGTTAAAGGTTGCCACAAAAGACTCAGGATCATCCATACAATAGAATTTAATAATGGTGGTTCAGATATACAGATAATGAGAATTGCTGTTTATGAAGAAGAGTGGGTCAGTCCTGCTAGTCTTCCTGACCAAAGGTATTCTTATGCTTCATTTTGCAGTTTGCAATGCATGTTGTTCTAATATATCTTCTGTCACTTAAGTATTGGAAATTAACAATGTTTACAGCTCTCTCTTCTAATGCTGGTCTGATAATTTTTTTACCTCTTTCATATTGCTCAATTTATAACAGCAAATGTGTAAAAGAAACATCACATGTACTGGTTTGATAACTCTAATGGAAGATGAACACAAGCCATAAAACCTCATGGTTCCACTTTTAAGTATTTCATTTATGCAAACTTTTTGGTGATATATATAGGTTTAACTATATTAACAGATTCCAATCTTCATTATGTACTACTTTACTTGTAGAGCTGGAAGCTTAAACCCTATGAAATCCCTTGAGACCTGCTCCATCAACTTAATAGCAATTCTCGCAACTAATAGGCTTCTCAGTACCTTCCTAGTAAAATATTCAATCAAATTGAAGTTTGGCTGAGTATTTGTAGATTTCTCTATTTGAAAACTTTTTTTAATTTCTTATTTTCTTAATATTTCATTAGAAGACTTTACATAGTAGGGACTAGGGAGAGAATGTAGCCTGGAAGGTAAATCAACTAGAGCTTGTTCTTTGTAGAAGGTGGTCAAGATATTCAGCTAACTTTGTTTTTAAGGAACTTGACGTTGCATTACTTGTAAAGCATTTTGGTCATTTGGCAATCAATCCGGGACCATATTGTGAAATTTGGATAGTCCAGCTGGAATGCTTCTTCATACTAGCAATGGATTTGAAAGAATCTGTTATTTTGTTAGAATTTATGGTGGCAGAGCTTAGAGCTTATGGTTCACTGGAGTATTTTGGTGTTTATCTTAAAAAAATTTCAGGGTTCATTCTCCTGACTTTCACTGAGCGCAGACCTCAAATTTTTCATTTCTTGAAACCATTTAATTTTTTTCTTTGCACTTTCATTGTAGATGTTTGCATTGTTTTGTTATGAAATGTCTCCACATACTGCCAACAGTCTTAATTGGGAATTATTCTGAATGGAATAATTCTCAAGAATGACTTGAAAAGTCTTTGCTCATGCTTCAATCTTGCTATACATGCACATGCTTCATTCATATGATGCTAGTATTATGTTAATGGAAATGGTAATGCTCCCATCATCATGATATGTTCCACATTCAGCGACCCTTCATCATTGCCATATGTTTGTCATGAAGCAAACCCAGGTTAAGCTATTCATTTTGTACAGGTGCTTGGTTTCTAAATTTTGATAGGTTTCAGGGTGTAGAGGTTTGACTTGCAATTATCACACTTGTGCATTGTGATTACATTTTTAACTTCAATTAAATTATAATATAGTTTCTACATTGTTATAAACAGTGAACCAGACTTTGATTTGAAGCCATTTTCTCAGCGGAAGCGAACCCAGCCATCGGAGCTGACTGGTTCCTGGAAGGTGTTTGAGGTTAGTGCTACTCCAGTATTTGGTGAGGAGATGGTGGCGGAAGAAAGCAATGGCACCCCATATGTTTACCTTTGCACAGAAACTTTAAAGAAGAGGAGCTTGCCTGAAAATCCAGTCTACTTTGGGGAGGAAGAGATGCTGGACATGCAGGATGCGACTGTCCTTTGGCTTCCGGGTGGCGTCACGGGCTATGTTGATGTAAGCAAGGAAGGCAACCTTTGTATTGGAGTTGGATGGTACTCAGATGAAGGAATAAATCTTGTTATGGAGAGAGATTATGGAGTAGATGGGAAGCTGAAGGAGGTTCGATCGAAAACAGAGGTAAAGAGAAGGTGGTCTGACCCGCTCCCTATGTAAAGTTTCTCTTGAAAACAATTTTGGTTTGTATTTAATAGTAATTGCTTGTATATTTGTTTATGTCAAGGAAGCTATGACAATGTGAATATTAAGTTGTTCCATACTAATGCTTGGAAGTTTAGCTGGCCAAAAATCTTTTTGAGAACAAGAATAGTAAAGCATCGAGTCCCTTATTTGCCTCCAAAAGATCTCAGGAGAGATTTTTAGGATGAGCTGTCGCAGTTTCTTGGATATTTAAATGATCATAGCTAGCTTCGATCTTGTTAATTTAAAAAGCCACATACAAGAACTAACCAAGTTTGATTGGCTCTGGTTGACATTATGGTTCGATATATACTGGATACCTGTTTTAACTCAAGATCATCTGGATCCGATGCCATGGAAGCTCAACATTAGAAATGAATGTTGGCTTTATTTTTGGCAGAGTAGCAGACTAGTAACAACTAACAAGGCCCATGAGAATATTCCTTCTGGCAAGCTATGTGAAAGAAATGGAAAGAAAAATGGTTATATATGAAGCAAGCAACCAGACTGCGTTGGATTTTGTAGACCGAACAAATAAATAGACTGGAATTACAGCAAGGGGTCATATTATAATCCATTGCAGATTTTTTGTCTAACCTCTTAAAAGGAGACATTATTTAACCTAAACTGGCAAATTATGATTTTATCAAAGTAAAGGCCATCAAAATGTATCTGGCTTCATGCTAGACAGTGTTAAAAGTAAGTGGTAAGAAGCTCTGGTGTGGATTTAACATATCTACAGCATTTTACATAACATCCATCTCTACGTATAGGAAAAAAAGAGGTGAGTCAAAAAACTTATAATATCATGATAATGGTTATGGCAGCCAGCATAGTTTGAGACTGGCTGAGCATTTCAGTTAAGATACCGAGCCTTCAAAATGCTGATCAACCTTACTCCTTTCACAGGTCCAATGAGACTTGACTTTGTCTATGAAGAAGGTGATCACTCTGGACATTTGCAGATTCCAAACTGAGCCCTTTCCTGAGCATCCTCTGCTTCCTCAAACTCTCATGGCATGAGACAAAGAACTCATGCCTGAGGGCTTCGTCTGCACTGAGTCTAAGTCTTGGGTTTACAGTCAGGCACTTCTCCACAAGATCAAAGAGGGATCTGGGAATGAGCTTAAAAAACTCTGGCCTCTTCGTATGAGTTTTGCACCAACTTTGCAGTTCCATGGATGGTAAGAACTTTATGTCAAATAACTCCTGGAATATTCAGAAAATCCTCAATAAAATGTAGTTTATATTTGACAACAGCTGTTCTAACATTTAATAACACATCTCTAAACCAATACATTATATATCAGAACTACCATGCTGATGAAGTTAAGCCATTTTTGTTGGCAAAATTTTAAGACCCCCCCCCCCCCCCCCCCCCACAAAAAAAAAAAAAAAAAAAACACTCAGGAAAGGCCATTCAGCAACAGGAAACTAAATGCAGTTAAACTTTCAGTCTTTCACTGAATTTTGATAATTTCATCAAGAACTGCTCTATTATTATTCCATAACCTATTAAAATATTATTGCCTATATGATATGCTTGGAAAAGATTTTTATTTTTTTATGAGTAATGATATCTTTGGAAAAGAAGAAAGTAATAAATATCTTGACAAGAGGTATTAGGGTAAGCATCTTGTTAAAAATATTTTCAATGTAGGACTAGAGTCATCAGCTTTCTATTGAACAGAAGACATGCTAAAAGGGAACTTTAACTAATAATTACCACTGGAAATGAGGAATCACGGTCATGCAGTTTGGCAACTTCCCATAAATCTTCACTGCCCTTTAACTTTACAATGTCTTTTATATTCCTGTCATGATTGTGATCATTCTCAGCTAAGAAAATATGGTGACAGAGAACAGAACACATAACTATGTTCATATCAAGCGTAAGGATTTTTACTGTTCTGGGTCTCCAGTAAAGGGAGTTCTTCCAATCATCAGGTAAAGTAGGGTAACTCCAGCTGACCAGACATCAACCTTGGGACCTTGATGCAGAGATCTTAACAGGACCTGCATAATAGAGCCCAATAAAATAACAATTGAATGCATTCTAGGGTTAAAGATAAAAATGCATCTTTAAGTGCCTAAACAATAATGCAAGGAATAAGATGGCATCAAGACCTCACCTCTGGAGAACGAAATCCCTTGGTTCCAACACAAGGGCCTTCTCTTTTTTGTTTTGGAACCCCTAGAAATAACTAAAACAATTAGTAGACAGAAACTACTGAGGTAACTGCTCAACGTGCTGTATCTGGCTACACACCTGTGCTTTTCAGTAACCCAGCACCAGCAGATTGCAGAGGCATTGGGCTCAGATAAGCAATTTTGCTGTCAATCATGTCTGGAGGAGCAGCGGCTCTTTCCCTTTGAGAACCAGGACTTTGCACTGCATCTCGCACCAGGCTGATCAGCTCTTTCCTTCCCAGGAAAGGAAGAGGTTCCCTCAGCCTCTCTGTGGAAGGAGTCCTGGTGCTTGTTGCATCCTTTATGGAGGTTATTCCTGAGCCATCTGCACCTTGGCTTTTAAACAAATTTCCAACAGGAAGATCACAATAGTCCTTTAAGGGACCACCAATAGCCCGTTTCATCATGTTCTTATTAGGTTCATGTGTGGGCTTGGAATTAACTGACACCCCTTGTTTGGCAGCTATAAAATTTCCTCTCACAAGTTTATCATCTTTAATTGATGGAGCAGATTTTGAATGAGGGAGAGGAACATGATCAATAAAAACATTATGAATTGATTTTGATTTACCTGCACAGATGCATGAATTGGCCAATTAAGGAGAGAAATTTCAAAGAAACCAAATATTTATGATAACCAAGTATAACTAACAGCACAGTTAACCAAGGAGTAAATCAGCAATAAAATCTAGTCATTTAAGAAGATATAAGCTATGACTCATACGGTGGAACTCAAGAACATAACTAAGTAGCCAACAAGAGAAAAATTACTCATACAGTGGACAAAGATTCACGCAGGACAACTTATAAGAATTAAAATGGCAGAGCTTACTTCCAATAGTGTACTTGCTCTGTAAATCCTGTAAAAAAGAAAAATGAAGACAGAGACACCATCAGATTATTTGATGTTTTAACTTTTAATTCAGTGAAATGACTGCTTAAAAAATTCACATTAGTATGGCAGCACTAGCAGGATAAGCAACTCAACCATGGCAAGATTGAAATCAATGAGATAGCCTTTATTTAGCTTCCGAGAGAAGAGGAAGTTCCCAGGCTTAACATCTCTGTGAATCACTCCCTGCAATTACAAGATAAAGACCATTACGGCTAGGCATTTTTTGAGACTTCTCTAAATGTACAACTTTAGGAGTATCTTACCTGCTTATGCAAACATGCAAGGGACCTAAACAGACAATAACCATACCACTGGAGCTGATAAACATCTATGTCTTTCTTCAAAACCTAGAAGAAAAACAATGCAGTTGACACGGCTGCTAAGCAAGGGTTCAAATCACTCATAAGCCAGCAAGGTTATAGCTGTTAGGAAAAAAAAAAAAAAAAAAAAAAAGTCTTTTTTAAGCATGTGCACAACTGAAAAAGAGTAGGTTGGAGTTCCTATTTTGTCAATAATGACTGAGCTAGTCAGGTCAAAGGAGGTTTTCAGGATCTGTTAGCCCAGAGCATGTCATAATTTTGATCAAAAAAGAAAAATTGAACTGTTAAAGTGTCTAATTTACCTCAGGTCTGTCATGCTGAACATGCTCCAAAACAAAGCAGTCGCTGTTGCCACTTTGGAAAGACCCTTCAAACTTTATGATGAAGTTTCTACCCCTACATTAAAATAATTCAATAGAAAAATTTCCATTTGTGACAAGTTTTACATTTAAGATATAAAAACACATTTATATCTATAATCACATGTATACTTAGTACTTACCCAAAACGCTCCAGCATTTTGAGCTCATTATTAACATGGTGTTTATGGGCATTGGCATGGGGACCTGAATAACCACAAACGTAAACCATAGCATCAATTTATTGAAATGCATTATGATATCCAGTACAAGTAAAGCGGTTTTCATTTAGAACAGAAGTTACGTTCATAGTCTTTTAATCTTTTGCAAAGTTGATTTAGATTTATAATCTGAATAAACTAGCAAGACAGGTAGAGATTGAAATTTTTAAAAATGAAAAATCAAATTATTATATTATGAAAACTATGTTGAAGCTTCATTTTTGCAATCACTTATGGTAGCATTGAAACTATGCACGTGAACATATCTTCTTTTATTAATTTTTTTTCAATATTTATTTACCTTTTTTATAATAAATCAACGTGAAGTCTTAAAACTTTTAACATAATCCATCTCACAACCTCTTTCTTAAATATGTACAACTCACGGCTTTAGCCAACAATTTTAAAACACATTACCAGTCCATGGGTTGCTCCAAAATAATTTGCATGCCTAGAACACACACATGCATATATGCGTGTGTGCTATTTTGGTTCAAATTTGAACAACATTTGGTTATAGAAAAGAAAGGAAACAACCCATGAGCTGTCACTTAGAATGAAAAATATTATGAATACCAACTTTATGTTGGAAAGCATACATGTAAAATTACAAGATACATTTTCAAATATACAAATAAACCCTAACCAATTCCACAAAGTACTTTCCACAAGCTACTTTATAAGCAGTATCCTTAAGGATGAAGGACTTGGTGCTGTTAGTGAATTGAAAGGCTAACAATGAAGAGTACATACAAAGTCAGACAAATTAATTAAGTTCTTAAACTGTTATTTGAAACATATAAACAATATAGATATATAATTGTTCTAACATAAGCAGTCTTAGTGTCACCATGATGCTGTGACATCATACAATGCTTTAAAGATATCAAAGGGTGGTGATTTCAATATGCTTATAAGATAAGAAGTACATCATTAAAACCAAAGAAAAACTACATTAACTATTTCAACAAATCATTTACTCAATGATCACAAGCAGCATGATGAAAGGGAAGACATGATGGTTTATGAGAAGACCAAGATCTTATTGGAAAGAATTTACATTTTTTTTTTTTTTCCCTTTTTGATGAATGGTAAAAAAATTCTTGGAGGACAAAAGAATGTATAACTATATATACAGGATGTATACAACAGCCTCTCAAGATTTTACAACCGAAAATTCAAAAGAAAAACGCAATCCAGGAAAGAAGAATTTACAGATTTATACAACTAAACCAGCTAATATCCTCCTCAAAAAGAAATAAATAAATGAATTTTAAAAAATCAAGCAAGGAATGAATGGTGAGACTAAATTCTTTTGGACCCACATACCTAGAAGTACATATTTGTTCAACACTGTGCTATATGCCTACATGTAAGTACAATCTTAGTGGTTGGCAGCCAAATATCAACAAAGCATTTAAAGCAAATTCCCATTTACCCCTTCATTCTTCCTCCTTATGTTAGGGTAATACATATCCGTTTTTCATCAAATAGTATTGCTTAGATCTTGAACATTAAAGCATATTAACATATAGCCTATCAATATAAACTAAAACATAAACCAACAGAAACTAGAGTCAACCACACAATGTAACAGAAAGTTTTCTTTTATTGGTAAGTTATACTCGCACCCAATGAGTCTTGAACTAAAAACATCACCCTCCATCCCATCATAGGAGAAAGTGTCTTTTGAGCTAGAGATCAATGATACAATGTATAAGAAAGTTATGCCTCACGTACATTTAATAGCAAACATTTTCCCGTCATTCTTTCTCCGAGCCCTGTAAACAGTGCCATAACCACCTGGATAGTCGAGTGCAACAAATGGCAGTAAGAAAATCAACCAAGATACGGTTATAAACAGGAAAACACATTAATGTCATTTCAATACCTGAACCTTCTTCTTCCTCGATTATGAAAGATTCAAAGTGTGGGAATGTTTTTTCCTCCAACTGGTTCAAGAAAGCAACCATAATAAACAACCATGTACATCCTTGAACTCAACTAGCTGGAATAAAAATTGACTAAGCAGCCCTTCTCACAAGCACAACACCCAAACTGAAGTAGAGAACTTTGAGCAAGACTGTACAAAATAACTATTATCTTTTGTAGGAACTTACAGTTGAAGTTATAGAGTTAGTAGCATCGACCATGTTTTCTTTATCACGCATGTTCTTGTTACGATTTTGCTTTAAATTCTTCTCCGTAAGTATAACTTTCTGACCACTTTTACACTGATCCCGCTGCTTGGGAGTAATAACAACTTTATTATGGTTTAATGACTCCATGACAACTTGTGGTTCTGGAGGTACAGCATTCTTGTGCAAGCCCTTCAATCTGCAAGAGGATTTTGCCAGCACTTTCTGAGTGGAACAATGCTCAACAATAGGAAAGGTGGCCTGAGTCTCCACCTTTTTTACCGTCTGGTCTTTGTCTGAGGTGATATTATCCATCACATTTCTCAACTCCAAGCAGTTCACCAGTGCATCATGAGTAACATTTGTCTTTTCTGATGGGATTAGGTTTTGCAAATCTCCTTTTGCACTAAAATTAGTGCATCCTTCCTTTCCGCTAATTTTCACTTGGGTCTCTGCATCTTCTTTTGGTTGGCTCATTGAAACATCACAAGGATGAATATCATACTTGCCAGCCACTGTTGGAGAAACATTGCGTTGCCTATCTTCTTCTTGGAAAATTGTGGTTGTGTAACCCGGTTGAAATCTAAATCTAATGTCACTGATCAGGGTTTCTTCACATAGTAATGGATCTTGAAAGCTAATTGGGGGAGCTAGGTTTAGATCAGGAATGTATTCGGTAATGCTCTCTACTTGCATTGGCTTCAGAGTATTTGAACCTGTTTCAGTTTTGAACAATCCATTACAGAATTTGAATGTATTCACAGGTCCTGGGATCTCTTTACACATAATAATCTCTATCCCAACATCATTTTTACATTCTTTGTGTTCAAGATCTGTTGTAGGAAATCTCAGAAAGTTGGAAGAAGAGCCCAGAAGCACAGGGGATATGGCTGTCTCTTTATTTAAAACTCCCAATTCAACTTTTGAGGGAGGCAAGATAGCTTTCAATGAATTCATGTTTCTGATCATAATATTTTCACCTTCAAAACATTTATGCATAAAGGAAAAAATTCAGAAGCTTGCCCAAAATAATGAGACAATAATTCACAACTTACAACTACGGGACAAATAATGACTGGTGGTTCAAAAATGCAATGAAACCCAAACCAAAAGATGAGAAAGGTGAAGATGGATTAGGCCAAAGCTTCTCCATCAACTCAAAAATGTCAACCACACTGATAAAGTTTTAACCAAAAAAAAAAAAATATGAAAAGAAATTCAGAAAGCAATTCATAAAAATTAACTTCAATCGAACAATAGATGCTATTATTTCACCTGATCTTGATACTTTCAAAGTACCAAAGCAACGCTTCTAACACATAAAACAACCCACATGAAAGATGACTAAATTTACCAGTCAACATTCTCATTTGTTGATCTTCAATTTAGAGTCATTATAACAAAATCTCACCAGAAAACTAGCATGGGCAGCATTAGAACCACCAACTTTTCAATGCATAGCAAACAAAATTAAAATGATATGCACACAACTAAAAAGACTTAGTCCCAAAACTATGAATCAATTATTGATCCTTACAAACTAATCTGGGTAATTCACATGTATTTTTTCAGCCATTCTATACTCCCTAATCAAATTTCTTTAGAATTTAAAATAAATAGTGTGTGTGTGTGTGTGTGTGTGTGTGTGTGTGTGTGTGTAGAGAGAGAGAGAGAACACATGGATTACAATCTACATCCACAGAGGAAAGCCTCTAATGGCTACAACTTCACTATATGGAGTTATACATTACAATGGATCCAATGTGGGATATTTTATAGAAGACTAAACTTAGAGTAATCATATAACACTAAACCATGGTTACTAGAATTAGTATACTTTGGGCTTGATATCTTAAACAATTTCATATGATACTATATTTCGTAACGCCGTATCATGTTGTACTTTTTTTAAAATTGCTCCCCGTATCATACTCGTACCCGTGTCTATGTCCGTGCATCCTAGATTCCCACCAATCTATTTTAACATTCTTGCTAATTCCAAATTCGGAAACTTAAAATTTACTTACCTATTTTTTCTTCATTTTTTAAAATGCACACAAAGAGAGATTCACTTTCACTCATTCTCATACACTAATAACCACACCTAAAAAAAAAATGTTAAAGAATACCTTAATAGAAGTATCTTGAATCCCATTTTCCAACACACACCAAAGCTTTATCTCTTTCAATCCCTATCAGTTTATCCCAAATCAATCACCATTAAAAATAATTAACTAATTAATTAAAAGAAAAGTCAAAATCATATACCATTTCCAGAGATTGAAGATGATCTCCTTTTAGCCATTGACGCTACAAGTCCATCTAATTCTGCTCTCTTTCTTTTCCTAAAGTAAGTCTTCACATTATTATCCCACACTCTATCTGACTCCAAGAACCTAATTCCAAACCTCGAAACTTTCCCGCCAAAAACCGCCATGGCAGCAAACTCCCGAAACAACGCTGAGACCGCTGCCATGGAAACCGTAACGAATCCGTTTTCCAATGGACGAATCGGAAAACCGGGGATCGAACATAGGTACCGAACGAAGTCCGGCGGTGCATCGAAGAGCACGCGTTTTGAAGAGCGTTCTTCTTCGGGACGAGCCGGGACGCTGTTGCGAAAGAGAATTGGTAGAAGTTGCCAAGATTTTTCTATGACTGCTGTGGTGAGTCTGCGGTGTGGTTCTGAGATTGAGAGGTGAGGATTTAGCATGGTGATTTTGAGATTGTGTGGGATTTCATTCGAGTACAGTGGGATTCGAAGCTATGAAAAGGAATTCATGGGAGCTAGGGTTTGAGAAGGATATGAATACGTTATCTATATCAGATATTAAGCGAAGCGAGGCATTTTGTATCGCATAGAGGCCAAAACTATCTGTTTGGTTGCTAAGAAAATGTGTGAAAAATAAGAAGAGAAAGAGAGAGAAAGAGAGAGAGAGAGAGAGAGGAGGAGGGAATTGAAAATGGGGTTATGAGGAATTGGAGTTTGGAATGATGAGTTCCCGCCGTTTTTGTAATTTGACGAAACTATCCCTATTTGGTAGTATCAAATTGACGGGAAGGCCCTTGTAGATGAGAACCAATTTAGCCACTAATAAAACCTAATATTATTGGTCAAATTACATTTTGTCTACTGGTGGTTTATTGGAAAAACACATTACTCATTTGTAGTTTAAAAAATGACACTTTACCCACCTGTGATCTTATCCATTAATAGTCCATTGTGCACATATGGCCTTGCCGTTACTCTAACATCATTTAACTTAAAAACATATTACAAACTGAATCAAAACACCGAATCCTAGAGAAACAAATCGAGGCCACCCTTTCACTCTCTCTTCAATTTTGAGCCACTCCACCAAGATTAACACGTGAAATTCTCATCATTACTTTCGATTACCATTTTGATCAAAATCCATATGAAAGATTTTGAGGAATTTATCTCGAGTTAAATTCTAGGTACATTCTCTAACAAAGGGTTTTTATTTATTTATTTATTTATTTATAAATTGCAGTAATTGATTGTAATCTATGAACTGAAATTTGAGGATTTTGTATAGGCTAAGGTAGGAAATATTAGAAACACAGCTTGTGAATCGAGCGTGCATGAAAAGCTATATATAAATATATATTCTTCTTCTTCTTCTTTTTTTCTTTTTAACGAAGACAAGAGACAAGAACCCCACCTACCACTACTAGATCATGTTCAATGTGTAATAATAATAAGTCCCAAACATATCTAGTCGATTCCCATGTGGCTGTCTCCCAAAAACAAAACAACGACTTTTTTTTATGTATGTTCATACTTTTGTAGGAAATGTTAGAAATTTTCCACAGCTAAAATTTATATATTGATTGCTAATGATTTGGTCCTTTTCTGTGTTGTGTTCTGTGTGGACATTGATAGAGTTGTTATTGGACTAGGGGGGGCAATGACCCCCCCCTTTTTTTTTTTTTTTTTTAAATATTACTATATTAATAGGTACTAATTTTAGCAATTTTGTTCAATTAAATTACACTCTACCCCCCTTAATAATGTCATCAATTCTTTCGTGAGTAATGTTATAGCCACAAACGTTTTTACAATATTTATACAAACTATTGACGTAGCAAATTCTTATTGGTTCGTACACTTGCATCACTTTTTACTTATCAATAACCATTCACCGCATTAGCAATTTGTAAAAAATTTGTAGTTTTAGTATTTTTCACCTTTTAAAGGACATAAAAAATTAATACATTAAATCTAAAACAAAATATACAAGCCCAAAAAAATTAGCCCAATAACAAAAATCACCAATAATAAAACTAAAAAAGTTAAGCCTAATCAATCTATTTTACCCAAAACAAACAACTTGGTCATTTAAAAAATTTTAAACAAAAATCCTCATTAGCAAAGTAGTAGACTCAAAAGCCGAAGCCACTGCACACAGCTAGCAGCAAAGTCGCCCCTCTTAACTCCAAATCCTGGCTCTGTCCCTGTGTGTGGACCCTAAGAATATTTTTGTATTGAGGAAAACATGTGTAGATGTGGACTTTGTGGTCCATTCCCATGTGGTTGTCTCCCAAAAACAAAATAAACACTTTTGTCTGCTTCTGCTACATTTGTGTTTTATTCTTTTGTTTATTAACACTTTTGGAATTTAAGCAATTATTTTTAACAAATGGCTGATTTGAATTTCACCGTTGAGATTAATTATGGTGGCAATTTCGTGTGAAACCCAGATGAATAATGCAGGGGAAAATGCTAGTGTGGAAGTCAATGATTGGCTTGAACCACTTGTTAAAAATGACATGGAAAGTTTGGTAGGGTTTGATGATGATGAACCAGTAGTTGCTGGTTCAACAATGCTAGTGTTTAATGCTTAGACTGATATGAAAAAACTAGAGCTGAGAAAGAGAATAATGCTTCTTAACTCTAAGGTGTTTAAGGAGCTCTTGAGGGAATGTGCTATATAGAAACCTATGGATATCTAGTTCAAATTGAATGAGAAGAACAAGATATTTGTCTATTGCAGGAATGAGTATGGATGGAGGTGTTGTGCATCTAAAGTCTATAGGGAATTGACCTTCGAAATAAAAACATGGATACCTGAGTGCACCTACCCTAGAACCTTCCAACACAGCCAATTGACATTAGCTTATGTTGTCAAGAAGTACATGCAGGATTTTAAAAAGAACCTTAATTGGACTACAGCTGATGTGCAACACCATGTGAGGTCTAACATTTTTGTTGACATAAGTGTGAGTCATGTATATAGGTCTGAGAGGAAAGCCATTGATTTGATTACTGGGGATGAGTAGTTGCAATATGGGAAGCTAAGAGACTATGCAGAGATGATAAGGTTGAATGATGTGGGAAGTAAGATTATTTTGCAAACTGAAATGGAGGATGAAAATTCTCAACCAAAATTTAGGAGGATGTATATAAGGTATAATGCATAGAAGGTTGGTTTTTTGGAAGGGTGTAGACCAATCATAGGATTGGATGGGTGCCACCTAAAAGGAAGATTTGGTGGGAAAATATTATCTGCCACAGCTAAGGATGGAAATGATAATATTTTTCCAATTGCCCTTGTTGTGGTTGAACAAGAGAACAGAGACTCTTGGGTTTGGTTCCTTCAATAGTTTTCAAATGACATTGGGGATCCAGAATAACTAAATCTGATCTTTATTAGTGATAGGTAGAGGGTATAAACTTTGTATATTCACATTACTAATACACGCATGTGTTTTGGTTATTCATATTACTAATATTGTTTTATATTGAATTCTATGTGAAACAAGGACTTATACTTGCAATTGAGATGTTGTTTCCAACTATGGAGCATAGGTACTGTGTGAAGCATATTTACAATAACTTTAAATTTGAACACAAGGGGTTGGGGTTGAAGGATGCATTATGGAGATGTCCTGGAGTCACCACTATTTAGGAGTTTGAGAGGAGAATACAACAATTGAAGGATCTAGACCCCAGGGCTTAGGAGTATCTTGCTCACATCAACCTTGCACAATTGTTTAAGTCTCATTTTACCATTAGGGCTTTAACTAATTGTTTAGCTAATAATTTGAGTGAATCCTTCAATTCCATGATTTTTCCTGCTAGGGACAAGCTCATCTTAGCAATGTTAGAGTAGATTAGAGTTAAATTAATGACCAAACTCTATACAAAGAGGAGAGTTATAGAGAAATATGCTAGGGAGGTGTGTCCAAATATTCAGGACAAGTTAGAGAAGTTGAAACTAGAGTGTATACCTTTTTGTGTTACTCCATCTGGTAGGTTAATGTATGAAGTTGATAATGATTGCGAAAGACATGTGGTTGATTTGACAAATAGGACATGCAGTTGTAGGATATAAGATTTAACAAGAATCCCTTGCAAACATAGCATTGCTACTATTTTTAAGAACTTAGAGAAGGTGGGGGATTATGTATATCCCTGCCTTGAAACTTATCTTCAAACTTACCAAGAGATTATTCAACCAATGTCTGGCCAATCAGAATGGGTTCAAACTAGACAACTTGCTCCTGATGAGCCAAGGAACCCATATAGGGTTTTTAGACTAAACAAGACTATCAAATGTGGAAAGTATCATAGAGAATGACACAATTTAAGAGGTTGCAAAGCTGTCATTACTAGTAAGACAGCATGGCAGAGGAGACAAAGGCTTTAAAAGGATAAAGCTATAAGCATTTTTAGATTTCAACCCTAGTCACTTGGCTTATTACTTCACATGTGTATTAATATGTTTGTAACTTATACTGTTGTGGTATAGATACAAGGAGGTAATTATGAAAGTAGAACTAGAAAGAATGCCCCTAAAGCAAGGCCCTAGCCCACAACTCAACTTGCATTCCAGCTTGCATATCAACCTTTTGCTAAAACATCTAGATCTCAGCCTTCATCCTCACAACCAACTAATAGAGCTTCAACTCCATAAGTTGCCACCAGGGCCCATTGGTACTTTTCATCTAGCCAACCAACCTTTCATGTACCTAGAGAGACATGAGATTCTAGACCATCATCATCTCAGGTATTGCAGCGTGTATTTATATAATTTCTATTTTTCTTATACTATTCTTTGACTTGACTGTGGTCTTCACTTTGTAGCTTATAAGTGGTGTTGCTGGGGCAATGGTGTTGCTATTGTTGCTAGTGTAGCAAGTCAAAGAAATGGTGGAGGAACTACTATGAGTACTAGAGGAAAGGGCAGTATATCAAGAGCATCAAAATTTCAGCCAGTAGGTGGAAAGGACAAAATATCATGACCAGCAAAGTTTCAACCAGTAGGTAGGAAAGGCAGTAATGAAGACCAATAAACTAGAAAGAAGCTAGACTAGATATTTTGTTTTTTTGTGGTCCACATACCTAGTGTAATTGGTAGTTTAAATGATCAAATGCCAAAATCAATGTTTTATGTTTTGGTTGAAAGATGTGTTTGTCTATCTTTTGTCAAACAATGTTTTTTCTTTTGGTTGTAAGCCTATTATTAAGGAGGCATACAAAAAACAATGAATGCCTAGTGGAAAGATTGTAATATTTTAGTAATATATTATTGTGACAGGTTTTGGCATGTGCTATTGATGACAAGAAGGTGTGTTGTTAGTTGTTATGACTGAATGATTAATATTTTGGTAATATATTGTTGTGACAAGTCTTGACATGTGCCATTTATGACAAAGTTATTCTATTGTTAGTTGTTATGACAAGATGATTAATATTTTGGAAAACTCTAGTTATAAATAATGTGGAAAACCACTACTAGCTGTTAAAATGTACTTTTGGGGTAGTAGGTTTGGCGGTTGAGTGGCAGGTTCATGGCTACTAGCCTATCTGGGAGACCGTAATAGGGGTTTAAACTATTTTTGAGTCAGTTGTCCTGACAGGTTGGTTGCGGGTGTCTAGTGATTCGCCTACACACGACAATTATTGTGTTGTTATGAATTTACATTGTTTGGTTATGTTAGTTGTGTGTCATCAATTTACAAATACCAACAATTAATTACCAACAATCAAATCAGGTGGATCTATTACTAAAGTTGTTATGTTACAATACAATTTACAAAATAGTGAATAACCACTCATTGAATTAAGCTCATTAGTCCAGCCTGCCTCAACAGAACAAATAACATTACAAACACATAACCATCATGCTGACTCAATTTCTTAAATTTTGTTTTTTTGATTAAGGCAAAACACAAAACCAACATTACAAACACAAAAAATCCCCATGATACCACTAGTGCAAGCTTGCACATTCTCTCTTGCTCTCATTGCTTTCTCCCTAACTTCTACATACAATTCATGAGCTTTTATTTCCCTCTTAGTAGCTTTTTCTTCTTTTCCTAGCTGACCTTTCCCTCTGAGTTGCAAGCTGCAATTCATTCTCAAGCATATTGGTCCTTTGAATGACAAGTGGGGGTAGTTTCATTCCATGCCTACAAGTATGATTATCCACCCATTGAAAGAAGCCACATTTGGGACCAACTTGAGAATTGATTTTACACCCATAGAATTTAGAACATGTTATTTTACAATTCACAATCCATCACTACTAACCATTAACATAAAATTCAAATAAAATTGAAATAGAAAATTGCTGCTTACCTTGAATTGGCTACAACCCAAAAAATCTCCTACCAAAGTTGCCAACTTTTAGACTTGTTTGCAAGACACAAGTCTCATGGGTACATAAATGCCCATCTGAAGCACGACAAAAATGGGTTGTTGCAAAACAAGTGCCACTTGATGAAGACATTGCATAAGTTGCCCAAGAAAACTTCACTGAAATTTCAAAAAAATATCCCCATTAGTTTAATGGACCTTTTGGTCCATTTAAGCTTAACAATAATTATTGCAACATAAAATTCTCAAAAAAATAAATAAATAACAAATACAAAAAAAAAAAAAAAAAAAAAAAACAAGAACAAGAGTTGAGTTTCTCAAATTTCTTAATAGGGATAATAAGGGACCAAGATAAGGAAACTGGACCAAAATACATATGGCAAAATTGCCCAATAAATTTAAACACAACTAATTCATGCATGCAAGCATACAAATGTGGGTGTTTTAAATCTTTAGTAATCTATAAAGCTTAGAAAATTCCAGCTTAATGCTTTGTGAGATACCTAGAAGAAATATCCCATAGATGAATATCTACAAAACAATTGCAAAAACAAAGTTAGAAAGCTAAACAAAATTGCAAAAACAAAATTCTCTATGGATTTTATTTTAGACCTCATGACCAGAACACACCAATTTAAGAACTGGAATGCAAAATAAACTAAAAAAATGCTACCTTTGCTGAATTTTTCAAATAGAGAATAATTTAATCCCTACGAAGGTCTATTAAACTAATTATTTGCTTTTACTTACTGTGATCCCTACCAGATGGGTTTGGTTCAAAAAGTCCCTCCCAAAAGGGATTACCTCAGTCTTGACGATTGATAAGATCAACATGCTATTGCTAGTCCTGTACAAATTCCTCAAATTTCAATTCGTAGGAAAATTCTTGAAATTTCACTCTAGAGGGAAATTCCTCAAATTCTGTCACAAGGGTTTTGATCGGAATGGTGATGATGGAAATTTCACATGATGATCTTCATGGAGTGGCTAAATCAAAGAGAGAGATTGAAGGGGTGGCATTGGGTTTGTTTCTATGGGATTTCGTGTGTTTGATTCAATTTATAGTATATTGTTTAATTAAAATGAATAAATATGATTATATATATATATATATATATATATATATATATGAGACTTAATATGGAAGATAAGGAGTTAGTGGAATATTTAATCTCACATTGAAAATGAGAGGGACTATTCCTTTTAATTGTGGTAATTAATGGGCTGATATGTATTGCTTCAAATATTGGGCTAAATACATTCAAAATATAATTTTCTTATTCGTTGGTGAGTAAATGACCTTATCTTCAGAATTTATTGGGCTAAATACATTCAGAATATATCTTCAAAAACTCCTTATCTCATCCATTAATTGTGTAACTCCAGCCCATCATATTTATGTCTAGCAATTAATCTTGTAACACCAACTACATTAGAATAATGGACCTAATTAATCATATTAATTTGGGTAATAATTTTGTGAGGCCCATTGAGCCTATAAATAGACTCATTTAGTCTCATTCCACTACATACCAAAAAATCTAGCAATTACAAGTATTCTTATATACTAAAAATTAGAGAGGTTCTTGGTAAAGAATGGTGTTCTTTCTGGTGGAGTTTTGAGTTTGAACACTTTATGCAGTGATTGTTCTAGCCATACGATATTTGTTAAGCTATTATATCTTGGGGGAGATAAGTCAAAAAATGTCTACACTGGTTACATAGATTAGCCAACCAAGGGCTTGAATCTCTTTAAAGAGAGTGAGTGAAACGAGTGTTATGCCTCAGTCCAAATAGTGTTGTGTATTTTCTAATCTCAAATAAATAATATTTAGAATTATTATTCAGTTTCTCTTTGTGTTATTTTCATTATTTTTGTGTTTGCACCAACATATGTTTTTAAGTTAAATGGTGTTAGAGTAACGGCAAGGCCATAGGTGGGCAACGAACTGTTAACGAATAGGACTACAGGTGGGTAAAGTGCCATTTTTTAAACCCTAGGTGGGTAAAGTGTTTTCGGGCAAATCACAGGCGGACAAAGTGTAATTTGCCCTAATTTTTTTTCTTTAGAGAATTTCAATTTATAGCATTTGCTCAAGATAATTACTTTTTATTATGAAATCAAGACACTCAATTGGTTTTTGACTTTTTTGGTGTAGGGGGGAAAACTTAACATAATTTGGATTAGAAACAAAACGTAAATCCATAGGAGGATTAAAAAAAAATCTCAAAATCTTGCCTAGAGTTTCAAAACTCCCATCCCTTACTGTAATTATTGAATTATAAAAAATTAAAAAAGCCTTAACACTTGGATTCGAGTTAGGGGTGGTAATTCATTTTCACGTGTTGGGTTCGTGTCATGTCAATTCATGAGTATCCGACTATATAGGTCAACATTAACCTGACATGTTTATTAAATAGGTCAAGATTCTTCAACCCTAACACGACCCATTTATTAAACGGATCAGTCGTGTTAACCTGTTTATTAGATTTTATCAAAATGAAAAAAAAAAATGAATATATATATATATATATATATATATATTTATTTATATATATAATTTAGAACTAACGAGTAATTGCATCACAAATAA
This sequence comes from Quercus agrifolia, assembly GCA_029955455.1. Classification (NCBI taxonomy): domain Eukaryota; kingdom Viridiplantae; phylum Streptophyta; class Magnoliopsida; order Fagales; family Fagaceae; genus Quercus; species Quercus agrifolia. The sequence continues at coordinate 56,536,326 of JARQAD010000003.1, read as the reverse complement.
TCATTCAAATCTAAAACATATCTCAATATCACAAATAATCAACCACAATATGTCAAAGAAAAAAAACCACAACAACTAATAAGTTTATATACCTAGAGTTTGAAGGGTATATTGGTAAAATGTCATTTAATTAAACGGGTTAGACGGGTCAAATTGGTTCTATATATTGAACACTAACTCAACCCATTTATTAAACGGGCCAGTCATATCAACCCGAATATAACACGAACTCATTAAGGCTTAACTCATAACCAGTTAATTTCATGTTGTGTCGTGTTGGGTTTGCAGGTCGTGTCCAATTTTGCCACCCCTAATTCGAGTTATGCGAGACGCATTAGTATCGGGTTTGGTGAGGTCATCTAATGCTGGGATTTAACTTAACATGTTAGAAAGTAACTTACTCTCAAGATTCTACTTTTTTTTTTATTCAGCAAAAATAAATAATAAAAATCTCAAATATATATAAATATATATATATATATATCCCAAAGAAAAAATCTTGTGCTTTGGTTCGTGTCCTTTCTCCCAAACGCATCCGTTTATGTAGCAATGATTCACACATACCAACAAGAAAGGAAAGATTATTATTATTATTATTATTATTATTATTAGATAGAAAGGACTTTTTTTTTCTTTTCTTAAAACTCATTAGAGTTGGAAATCAGGTTCACTACAACTTTGACATCAATTCAATCTTCACTGCTTTTAATTTTAAGCTTTTTGTATATTGCCAATGAACTTAATGGTCTAATAGCACATTCCTAGGTACCAGGAGTGTGCATGGCTCAGATTAGGCGGGGTGAAGGTCAATATTTTTATCCAATCTGCCATTGGCAAGTTGGAAAAATTCCAATCCATCACTAACCCACTAAAGTCTAAATTTGGTAGATCAGTTGTGTAGAAGAACAAAAATCAGTTGCAAAGCCTGAATAGGCAGAAAGTTGATATGATATAGTTCGATACAATTAATTTGTAGAGAGTGGGGTTCTGAGATCAACTTGCACACACTTTAATGGTATAGTTTCACGTTCAATTGTAAAAACAACAAATAACCTGAAAGAAAGAAGAAGATTTCAATGTTTAACTCTTCCTCGGGCTAATCCGAAGATATTTAGTTCATATATTGTTCAAGTCTTGGTTACAGAATGTTGATACACAGTATCTCTTTTTCTTTCTAATTTGTCCTCCCTCCTTCTATTCTAGAGGAATTCCCTTTCCTTATATATTTATTTGAGATGCATCTCAACCCTCCACTTGTATAGCCAGGGGTCTTCATTTTGATACTTGTCCCATTAAGGCTTTGCTGGAGGTGGTGGAACATGTTGCAAGTTGTGAAGGTACTGTTCAGGGGTCATTCCGCCATTAATGCGGTCAGCTAAGTTGGTGTAGTGTATTGAATGCAGAGGTAATTGGTACTTTATTTGGACGTCTTCCTTCTTCTTTACTTGCATGTTTCTTCCTTCTTCTTCTTTGGCATTTTGTCCCTCGCTCTTGATGGTTCATATAAAACCTTCCGAGGAACCTCGCTCTTCGAACTCCTCGGATGGTCGGCTTCCTCAATTTCAACATTGGTCTCTTATCGCCGTACTGAATTAGAACCATTGGGAGGATGAGACACCCTTTTCCTCGGGTCGGGCCTACTTGGCGCTAATTGGCATTCAGATTCTACCCCTCCCACAAGTTGAATGTTGGCAGTTTCAACTTGTCGAGTTAGGCAAACATTGTTCTTTTAAAAAAAAAATAATGATCAAATACTACAAATTTTTTTTTTATTAGCAACACTCAAACTACCATATAATAAACTACATTCAAATATATAACTCATGCACACAAAAAAAATTAATGGCTGATTTTATTGAATTACAAATCTTAATTCCAACACGAGGTCAATGAAAAAGAGTGATATATCATTTGTAACTTGTAACAAACCTTGTCTCCACACAAGTTTTATAAAAAAATGTTAGCCTTACAAGTTATAACTAAGGAAAATTAAACCAACAAACCCAAAGTCTTAACGTTTCCCAAGTCACTCCAAGGATTTAAAATAATCACATACCAACATAACACTTAAAACTTCAAAATGATTTGCAGGGTCTCAAAAGCTATGATGTATATCCGTGTTCCATCTATCTATTTTAATATACATGGGCACATGTTTATTTTTTATATATATTTATATATATATATATATATATATATATATATTAAATACAATAATACCATAACAATTTTTATAATAAATAAAATGGATCCGATCTAAGACTAAGAATAAGATTTTAGAACATATCACTTTATTCTATAAAAAAAATGATGATAAATATTTTTTAATCTCTCTTGACTCAGTAAAGGTACACCATTTCATAGACATACAAGAATATATGGGGCCCAAAACAAAAAGATAAACAACATGCTCAATAAAAATATAAATACAACATTATACAATACAAGATAGGAAAAGGGAACCACCTTTATGGTTGCCTAGAATGGGTGGATCAGGTCAACTATGGTGGGTTGGTAATTTCTAAATCCATTACCCGACCCAATCCGCTAATTTGGGGGTTTAACCTATCCAACTCAAACTGCTCACCTAATGGACCTGCATGGGTCGGGTAGGTATCTACACAGCCACACTAGGTACTAGGTGAGAGAGGGATCTCAAGTTCAAGACCCCAAGGGCAGGGGTGTAGATTTAGGAAATTTCTGACCATTATTTTAAAAAATAGCTTTAGTAGATTAATGGTCCATTCCTCAAAGACCAAAGCTCCGTTGCCTGTTTCTCAAAAAACTTCAAACCCAAGCCCCTATTGCATCTCTGATCAAATCTTCACCACCTGCCAAGCGTAGATTACCACAAATTGACCCCATATGAATTCAAGTTGAACCACCCCATATGAGGCTTTTAACATCTCACTCTCCTAGTAATGTCTTGCCAATCCTAATGCCTGCACATAAGGGGCAAACTCTACCGCCCTCTGTAGAATCTCACAATGAAGATTAATGTTTAGCCTTTGAAATTGGAACATCACTTGTGTTTCTGTGCAGCCATAACGCCCATACTCTAATTGGGAAATACAAGTTTTCTAGGCAAGTAATATAGAGAAGTTCTGTCATCTGACTTGCAATTTCCATGTTGTGATATTGGCAGTGAAAAAGGAGCTACACAAGCCAGGAAGGCACAACTTATCCAACAACTCTTAGCACAGGCACAATTTCTAACAGCATGAAGAACAGTTTGAGGGTTTTATTTATTTATTTATTTATTTTTTTAACCTAAGGAACAAGAAATGCCACATTGAATTCTGAAAAGAAGATTATCAAACAACTAAAATATAACAAAAGCAAATTTAGTCACTATTATAACTAATGTAACAACTAGAATTATGCATTCAATTTTATGCACACATCAACGGTGCAAGTTCTTGCTAGTGTTGCGTTACACGTGTGAGTAAAGTCCCACATTGAATAAAGATGAGAAGAATGAGTGGTTAATATAACATAATTGAGCACATACCCATTGGGCTTAGGCCTTTTGGGTTAAAGTGTGTCTCTATATGTTATATTAATTACTCACGAAAGCTCCCCAAGGTGTTTATTCTCCCTAACAACTGGTATCAGAGCCTAGGGTTAGGTTTGAGTGGGAGCAATGGCAGAAGAAGCAGGAAAGGCGTCTGGAATAGAAAAGTTTGATGGCACAGACTTCGCGTATTGGAGGATGCAGATTGAAGATTATCTCTATGGGAGGAAATTGCATCTGCCGCTTTTAGGGACAAAACCTGAGGCTATCAAGGCTGAGGAATGGGCTCTTCTTGATAGACAGGTACTAGGAGTTATCAGGTTAACTCTGTCTAGGTCTGTTGCACACAATGTTGTAAAGGAGAAGACCACAACAGATCTGATGAAGGCTTTGTCTGGTATGTATGAAAAGCCGTCAGCAAACAGTAAAGTGCACTTGATGAAGAAACTGTTCAATCTGAAGATGGCAGAGAATGCATCAGTAGCACAACATCTTAATGAATTTAACACTATCACAAATCAATTGTCGTCTGTAGAAATTGATTTTGATGATGAGATCCGTGCACTGATCGTTTTGGCTTCTTTGCCAAATAGTTGGGAGGCAATGAGGATGGCAGTAAGCAATTCTACAGGAAATGAAAAGCTCAAGTACAATGATATACGAGATTTAATTCTGGCTGAGGAGATTCGCCGAAGAGATGCAGGTGAAACCTCAGGATCTGGTTCTGCCCTAAACCTTAAGACAGAGGAAGAAAGTGACCATATGAGCAAGGTGCCCTATGCCTCAGCTATTGGCAGCTTGATGTATGCTATGGTGTGTACAAGGCCAGACATTGCACATGCAGTGGGAGTTGTGAGCAGATTCATGAGTAGGCCTGGAAAGCAGTATTGGGAGGCAGTCAAGTGGATTCTGAGATATCTGAAGGGTTCATCAGATACATGTCTTTGTTTCACAGGTGCAAGTTTGAAACTGCAGGGTTATGTAGGTGCTGATTTTGCTGGTGGTATTGATAGTAGAAAGAGTACTACTGGGTTTGTTTTTACTCTAGGTGGTACAGCTATATCATGGGCTTCAAATCTACAGAAGATTGTTACTTTGTCTACTACAGAAGCTGAGTATGTTGCTGCCACTGAAGCTGGAAAGGAGATGATTTGGCTACATGGTTTCTTAGATGAATTGGGTAAGAAGCAGGAGATGGGCATTCTACACAGTGATAGTCAGAGTGCAATCTCTCTAGCCAAAAATTTGGTTTTTCATTCAAAGTCGAAGCACATACAGACAAAATACCACTTTATCCGTTACCTTGTTGAAGATAAGCTGGTAATGCTTGAGAAGATTTGTGGATTTAAGAACCCGGCAGACATGTTGACTAAGGGTGTCACTATTGAGAAGTTGAAGCTGTGCGCAGCTTCAATTGGTCTTCTAGCTTGAGGACAGGAGGATGAGTTGCAGGGATGAGGGATTGTGTTATGGAGGATTGTGGCTGATGTTTGCAGCTTGTGAGCCCTTAAGGGCTAAGGTGGAGCTGATGGAGGAGTTTGCTAGTGTAGCTTGATCAATTCAAGCCAAGGTGGAGATTTGTTAGTGTGGCTTGAATTTGCCACAAGCCCATAAAGCCCAATCCGGCCATACATTGACCTAATACAAGTTGTATTAGGAATCCCACTCAGCCGACATTACATAAAGTAATATATATATATATATATATATGTACTTAATTATATGTGGCTAGATGTAGAGAATTGACTAGAGAGAAATTCCAATTAACCTAGTGAGCAGCCGCATGAGAGAAAATAGAGAAGAGAGAGGCAGCCAACTTCTATTCCTATTTTTTATGTGAGAGAGTGCTAGGGTGTAATTGGGATTTGGGTTTCTTGAGAGTGTTCTTGTGCACTATTGTATTTTCCCTGATAATAGTGAAATCCCTGCAACTCCGTGGACGTAGGCAAATTGCCGAACCACGTAAATATTGTCTTGTGCGTGTGATTGTTTTTCTTTGACGTGTGTTTTCTCTATTTGTTTTGTTTCTCACAGGTTAGGAATTTTTGATTAAATTCCCTACAACTGGTATCAGAGCCCATGGTGGTGTGCGGCGAAGGTGGTGATGTGTTCATGGTCCCTACCCAGCGAGGACAAAGAAAGCCTAAATGACCCACACACAAAGATCCAGGAGAAAAATGAAAGAAAAGAAAATCCCAACAAATGAATATTGCTAATGGTGCTAGATAATGGTGTGGTGCAAGATTCCCATGGACATAGACGTGCGGGGTTCCCATGGATGTGCGTGTGGGGTTGACACGTGGTTCCCATGGATGGCATACGAGAGACCCGTGGATGATGCATTGATGAAGTGAAAAGCCTATTAGGTAAGGGGGAGTGAGTAGGACTTGTTCATGGCCCACAAAGAGGTCTTGAAACCCACAGAGAAGCAGAGACTCACAAGTGAGGGGGAGATTTATTGGGTTACACGTGTGAGTGAAGTCCCACATTGAATAAAGATGAGAAGAATGAGTGGTTAATATAATATAATTGAGCACATACCCATTGGGCTTAGGCCTTTTGGGTTAAAGTGTGTCTCTATATGTTATATTAATTACTCACGGAAGCTCCCCAAGGTGTTTATTCTCCCTAACAACTGGTATCAGAGCCCATGGTGGTGTGCGGCGAAGGTGGTGATGTGTTCATGGTCCCTACCCAGCGGGGACAGAGAAAGCGTAAATGGCCTACACACAAAAATCCTGGAGAAAAAAAAGAAAGAAAAGAAAAGCCCAACAAAGGAATATTGCTAATGGTGCTAAATAATGGTGTGGTGCGAGGTTCCCATGGACATAGACGTGCGGGGTTTCCATGGATGTGCGTGCGGGGTTGACACGTGGTTCCCATGGATGATGCATTGATAAAGTGAAAAGCCCATTAGGCAAGGAGGAGTGAGTAGGAATGCCCATAGAGAGGTCTTGAAGCCCACAGAGAGGCAGAGACTCACACGTGAGGGGGAGATTGTTGGGTTACACGTGTGAGTGAAGTCCCACATTGAATAAAGATGAGAAGAATGAGTGGTTAATATAACATAATTGAGTACATACCCATTGGGCTTAGGCCTTTTGGGTTAAAGTGTGTCTCTATATGTTATATTAATTACTCACGGAAGCTCCCCAAGGTGTTTATTCTCCCTAACAGCTAGAACATCCAAAACTCAAACCCCGTAGTTGACATGCATTTTAGAAGTGGAGTGGTGATGGAATAAGTAGTTTGGTTGTTGGGGAGGTTCCACACCGGTAGAAATATCATGGAAGTAGAGTAGTTACGGATGAAATCGAGTATATGCAGAAAAAGTTGGACAAAAGTGGCCAAATAACTGAAATAATTTGTGTTCTACTACTGTATGCGAAGTATTTAGCAATTTATTACTGTTTTGAAACTCGAGTTTATTAAGCTTGAGTTCTACCACTGTTTTCACAGAACTCGAGTTCATGAAGCTTGATCTCTACCACTGTTTAGCAATTTAGCACTATTTTCAGAGAATTCGAGTTTATAAAAATCTAGTTCCAAAAAAATGTGACATGGTGGCAAAAGCTAATCTGACATTCTATAATTTAAAAGTCCACGTGAAACTCAAGTTTCATAAACTCAAGTTCTTTGTAATATAAAATGAGCTCTTGAAGCTCGAGTTCTTTAAAAATTTGAACAAGTGGAAGATAAGTTCAAATTCTTATGCTTCTGTACCTCTTTTTTTCTTTTCACATTTCATTGTCTTTACCCAAGTTTTAGTTGAAACCGCACCATCCTTCAAGAGCAAGTGTGGTCGTTAGAGTAGAGAAGTCAAAGACTCATTTATGATTTGTTTGGATTGAGAGGGAGAGAGGGAGAGTAGAGTAAAGTAAAGTAGATTTAACACAAAATTAGCTTATTTTTAGCCAACTTTACTCTATTCCCCCTCCTCCCTCCCTCCATCCAAACAAGCCATTAAGGAGTTTGTCTCACAAGTTTTACTTCTTGTTAGACATTCCTTAATGAGATGTGACATTATGCATGTGGGACACATTGAAGTGAAAGAAGAAAAGTTGAAGGATAAAGAAGAAAAGAAATAGACTATAGAAAAGGAAGGGTATTCGACAACTTTGGCGAGGAAAAGTTTTATGATAAATTTATGATGTTACCAATAAAGATGAAGACCTCAATTTTTGAGATATGGACCTTATTTTCATGGTACTTGAGTTTTATAAACTTGAGTAACACATTACAAAGAACTTGAGTTCCGTGTGACCTTTTTTAATTTAAATAATCCAAGTCAACAGATACCATCGTAGCAGTTTTATTTTATTTTATAGAACTCGAGTTTTTGAAACTTGAGTTACATGTCAAACTTGAGTTTTAAAAAGATAGTAGATTATTAAATATTTCGCAAACAATGGTAGAAAACAAATTATTTCAACCAAAGATGGTATTTGGCTATTTTTGCCAAAAATGCGTCACCCACATTGAATTTTAGCCATAACAAGAACGAAAGTAGAGAGTTTGAAAAGCTTCCCTTCTAACTTTTGTAGAGGTTAGAATGCATTCTCCAAATATACAACAAAATAGAGCAAGCAAACAAACTGAAAAATTGCATTGCAATGCCTCAAAACCTGAAGAAATAGAGATACCAAACACAAACTAAGGCTAATTTCAATTTTTTGCCCCTCCCTTGCTCCTGTAGAATACAGATGTGTAGCTTTTCCAACCAAACATTCTGCAATTGCTAATTGAAATCCTAAGCATCCAAGTAATTTTCCCCATATTTCTTTCAGGTTAGAATTTCATGTAAAAACTTGTTGCTGATGTTAACCATCCACATGAAGGCAATTATAGCAATGAAACTGAAAGATTTACAACCTTTATATGGCTAGCTTAACTAGAAAGCATAATGCTTCTTAAGACTTCTCAGAAGCTACTGATTCAGAAATGCTTATGGATTACCACAATCATGTATTTCGCGTTCACTGTGCTTTCCTTTCACCTCATAATTAATCTTGAACCAAAAGTAACACCCACCCACACAACATAGAAAAATAGCAAAACCATGCAAAACAATTAGTATACCAGAAACCTGAAGCTTTGGTAACATATTGTAACATTCCAACCTTTGTGTGCACATATTCCTAAAATCAATTAATCACTCCCAAAACATACTGGTGGTAACAATTGAAGTGCTAAGCTATCAAATGGCAAAGACTGCATGCAAAATAAGGGTACTGTTACAATAGCAAACACAACTCCAATGCACATTGCAGAGAAAACACCAGGCCCTTGTGATTTATTGCCTTAAATTGGCTTGATCTTGAAATGGAGTGAAATGAGAGAGAATACAAAGCACTTCAGATCCTGCAACCACAAAAGACCCATAAGAACCAGGGTGAGGGATATAAAAATGTGGATGAACAGTAATGACATAAATATCCAATACTCAGAAAACAGAGACACCAAAGAGCAATAGAGAATGAAGGAGAACCAGATCTCAACTAACAGAAAGAGGAAAGGAGCAGAGTACAATAACCATAAGAACAACAACAAAAACAACATGAAGGAAATCCAAAAGGATAATAGCTACTGTAATCCTGTAATTAGAACCTATTGACTGGGAAACTTGCACCTTCATATCACGGGCCACAAACTAAATTTCTCCTGAAGATAACATGCTGGCCAAATCCCCAAGGATTATGAGCCTGTAAAGCTCACCATGCAAAACATCTCTCAATCCCTAGAAAGGCACGAATTATGCACTCCGACTAATAAAAAATGGGTAGAGGGATGAAGAAGAGACATTTATAGCTGTTGACGCCTTAGGTAAGTTGTTTCCACTTTAGACACAACTGATATTTAGAAAATATGGATTATTTTTTCCATAAAAATCTAAAGCAAAAAATTGTTAACAAGGTAGTCACAAGCAGAAGTTGGTAATGTATAAGGAATTTTATCCATATTTTTGCAATCTTGATTCTTGAACCATTACATCATGTATATCACGTTGACTACTTTAGAGGGCTTCTAATAAACTGTTGGCTCATGTAAGTTGAATTCTAAAGTAATACAGCTGGGGCGATTCTACTCCAGAAATAAATTTATACATAGTTTGATTAAAGTTTGGCATGGAAATGGCAAAAGTGCAACATTGGTAATGTAGTTATTGGTATTACTGTAACTAGAGTTCATGTAATATTTATTATTTTATAGTAATCGTGATACAAATATTTATGCTAATATAAATAAGAACTATTTAAAACTACATAACTCAAGGTGCTCCGTGCTCTAAAGAAACTTTGAGGTTGAGCTATGCCATGTACCTTTCTTACTTAACAACCTTGGCAACTTGCAATTCTCATGTTTACCATAGATTTAAGTCATTAGGTAGGGTAGAAGAATTAAACAAAAGTTTTCTGAACATATTTTTCCTTTAATTTTTTTCAAACACTTGAAGGATACATAGTCTCAACCTATGTGTAAGTGAATGATTTTGCAATTCTTGTTTCAAAATGCCCAAATGAATTTTTAAACTCCTATTTTCTCAATGCTATCCAAACTAGTTCACCCACTACACTTACTACACCTACAAGTCACTGGATGATTTCTTATCAAATTGATGTTTTGGCTCATTTTATTAATTTGACCAAACATCTCAGTCACAAGAAAAAACCTCTCCGGATCAAAACACAAAACTCACTGCCATGTCCACAGTATATAGCTCTGAACTATATACAAGAAAGTATCAGAGGAATGAGAGAAAATAACGTAATAAAGAAAAAAGAATGAAGAGAATTATATACGTGTCATGTTGTATTTTGTTGCATCTTTTAGCTAAATATTTGAATGTCCAATCGAAATAAACCCACACTGTTCAGTTTCACACAGCATTTAAAATCTGATACATGTCAAAGTTTCATCAAGATGAATATTTTGAGAAACTTTTTGCATCTTCACATCCAGTAATTAGTGAAGAATTGATTGATGCAGTACCTACAAAGGTGACGGACAGAATGAATTCAATACTACTTCAGAAATTTCAAGCAACCGAGGTAGAAAGAGCATTGAAGCAGATGCATCCACTGAAAGCCCCTGGACCTGACGGTATGCCTCCTTTATTCTATCAGCATTTTTGGCCCACTGTTAATTCTGTTGTTATACATACTGTATTGGATTTTGTTAATCATGGGGTAGCTCCTCCAAACTTTCATGAAACTCACATTGTTCTTATTCCAAAAAATAAGAGTCCTGAGAGGGTAACAGATTATAGACCAATTAGTTTGTGTAATGTGGCCTATAAACTTGCCTCCATAACAGTAGCTAACAGGTTGAAGGCAGTCCTCAAAGACATTGTGTGTGAGAATCAAAGTGCCTTTGTATCTGACAGACTCATCACTAACAATGTTCTAGTGGCTCATGAAATTATGAATCATATCAAAAACAAAAGACAAGGAAAGTGGGGGGAAATGGCATTGAAGTTAGATATGAGTAAGGCATATGACCGTGTGGAATGGGGTTGTCTACAACAAATTATGCTCAAGCTGGGTTTCCATGAGAACTGGGTTCGCATAGTCATGAAATGTGCCTCTCCCGTAACATATGCAGTCTGTATCAATGGGATCCCTCGTGGTGAAATCAAACCAACGCGTGGCTTGCGGCAAGGAGATCCATTGTCACCATATTTATTTATTTTATGTGCTGAAGGCCTATCAGCTTTACTTCACAAGGCAGTGCAGAATAAATCTTTGAAGGGTGTTGCAGCATCTGCTAGGGGTCCGAAGATCTCACATCTGTTTTTCGCGGATGATAGTTTAATCTTTGGAAAAGCTACTGTTCAAGAATGTCTTGAAATACAACGTGTGATGCAAGTGTATGAAGCCTCTTCAGGACAGCAACTAAATAGAAATAAGACCTCCCTATTTTTCAGTCGAAACACTGGAAATGGTACAAAAGAGGCCATCAAAGCCATGTTTGGTGCACAAATCATAAAACCGCATGAATCATACCTTGGTTTGCCTTCCTTAGTTGGTAGATCAAAGAGAAATTCCTTTGCTCAACTTAAGGAACGAGTGGCAAATAAATTGGCAGGCTGGAAGGAAAAGTTACTTTCAAATGCAGGAAAGGAAATATTGATAAAGGCTGTTGCTCAAGCGGTGCCAGCTTACACTATGAGTTGTTTCAAGCTTCCTAATACTCTTTGTGATGAATTGACAGGAATGGTGAAACAGTTTTGGTGGGGACAAAAGAAGTAAGGAAGTTAGCATGGATGAGTTGGGAGAAGATGTGTCTTACAAAAGAAGAAGGAGGACTGGGATTCGAGGATTTGAAGAGTTTTAACTTGGTTCTTTTGGCAAAACAGGGATGGAGGCTACAGACCAACACTTCTTCGCTCTTTTATAGAGTATACAAAGCTAAGTATTTCCCTGGTTGTGAATTTGTTGAAGCAAATATAGGAAGGCAACCGTCATATGCTTGGAGGAGTATCATGGCTGCTCAACCTTTAATCAAACGGGGTATGAGATGGCAGGTGGGTGATGGTGAAAGGATTAAAATTTGGAGAGATAAGTGGATCCCTAGCCCAACTACCTATAAGATTATAACTCCAGAACAGCACCTTTCATTTGAGCCAAGGGTAAAAGAACTTATTGATGGGGATAGCAGAGAATGGAAGGTTGATTTTATTAGGCAGAGATTTCTTCCCCAAGATACTGATGCAATTCTGAGTATTCCCCTCTGTGCACATGGAGCTTGTGACAGGTTGGTTTGGACTGATAATAAAAATGGGAAGTTCTCGGTCCATAGTGCATATAGGTTGGCCCATATAATGTATCGAAATGGGGAATGGGCTGAGTGTTCAGAATCTTCTGCTGTTAAACGAATTTGGAGAGGACTATGGAGTTTGAATATGCCAAATAAAGTTAAACACTTCGCTTGGAAAGCATGCAGGAACATCCTAGATACTAAGGAGAATTTATGGAGAAGGAATATTACAAATGATGGGGTATGTGAATCATGTGGTAAATTTATTGAATCTGCTTGTCATATGTTTTGGTTTTGTGACCAAGCGAAGGAGGTTTGGTCTTGCAGCAAACTGATTTTACCCTTTAATATTTCCCCATCATGGGAATTTATGGATGCTATGTGGCAGCTGCAAGGGTGGTCTGAAGCTGTGCCGGGTTTACTAGAACGCACCATTATGATTTGCTGGGGTATATGGAAGAACAGAAATGAAGTAAGGCACGGTGGAAAAAGAAAAAATGGAGCAGCAATAGTTCAGATGTCCCTTTCTCTGTTGGATGAATTTCAGCTTGCAAATGACAAGGAACAAGTTACACAAACTCAAGAGCCACATGTGGTTAAATGGATACCACCAAAACCAGGGAAGTTACAAAGTTAATACTGATGGTGCGGTGTTCTCCAAACGCAAAGAGGTGGGATTTGGAGTGGTGATACGTGATTGTCATGGTGAGGTGATTGCTGCACTTAGCAAAAGAATGGCTGGTTTACTTGGAGCTCTAGAGACAGAAGCCAAAGCAATGGAAATAGCAGTCCAATTCACCGCTGATGTTGGTGTTTCAAGAGGTAATCTTTGAAGGTGACTCTTTAAACATTTGCAAGGCGATTCAAGGCTCAATTGTGGCTCCCTCATCCATACAGAATATAGTCTATGGAATTCTTGTTCAGCTCCAAACTTTCAGATCTTTTGATATTTCACATGTTAAAAGGCAGGGAAATGTCCCTGCACACTTGTTGGCTCAACATGCTTTACATGTTGAGGATTTTCATGCTTGGCTGGAGGAATGTCCTAGCCCAATTGTGCACGCGTGTGCCCATGATGTACTCTGTTCTAACTAAAGTCTAAATAAAATGTATGTTTTCCATTAAAAAAAAAAAAAAAAAAAAAAAAAACAAAAACAAAAACAAAAAAAACCTATATGATATGCTACAAACCTTTTCTTTTCACTTATTTCTTTTCAAGGAACAATGGCATTAATTCTATCGATTAGTGACTCCATTTGATAGTAGAACCATGAACAATAACATAACAGCATACTACTTTGATGATTAGCAATTAGGTGCAACCCTAGTACATGTAACATTCACACACCAGTTACAACAAAAAAATAATAAAAATAAAGTCATAAAAAGTGGCAACTACAAGCCTCAAATTCACCCCCCCCCCCCTCTCTAACAGCCCTCAAAACTTGTCCAAAAAATTTCTGTAGATTAAAAGCAAGGCCTTCTACTTAAAAGCAAAAGACAATTCTAGATCAGTTTTCTCCATCTAAATGTTAGAAGCAGCAATTCCAGAGGTAGGCATCCACAAACGGGCTTGAGAGATAAGCAAAAATAGAGAGGAAGAGATATACCCTAGAATTTTATTTACTGTAGAACTATCTGGGGAACAACAGTTCTTACTTCTTAGTAGTCAGACACTGTGTGGTCTCTGTGAGATATGACTATTATGATTCTAAATTGACAATTGAAGAAGTAGAGATAATTTTGTTTACCCCAAATAAGTGTATGTTAAAAATTAAGAATGGGCATTTCCCAAGTACATAGGTAGAAACGTTTACAAAATGCATCAGTGACAAGCCATCAACATGGTTTTAAGGACACGCTTATAATCTTCCTTTGAAATGAATAATAAAAATGACTCCCTAAAGAATAACTAAAATTCCAAGTAAATATTTATGCATCCTGCTTAATAAACATAAAACACATATATAAATGAAATTCTTTAGGGTAATCGCAATAACTTAACTCAATTCAAGTAAGGCTGAATCCTAATTACATTATGGTCAGTTTTATGGCCTTTTTAACTAATCAACATCAACCACATGTATACTTTTCTGCTACTCTATCCTATCTAAAATCATACTCATTGTTACCTACATGTCTGTGTACCCATGTTATTTTAAGGCTCCAACTACCTTGTTTCACTCTGTGTAAGATCCCAACAAGAGGACCAGAAGTGGACTATATTAATAACAAGTCCTTTGCTGGACTGCTTAGAACTGAACCCAAAATTGTGGTAGACCCATGACAAGTAAATAAACTAACAACGAAATAAACTAACAAATAAGATGGTCTAAGATTTGGAAACTAGTATCAGATACCAATTTCTTAATTCACAACTTAAACCACAATTAGAAAGAAACTAGGAAATAAAACCTAGAGATCAAAACATATACATTACAAACTACAAAAGAGAAATGCACCGTAAAACATAAAATAAATGTACTAATAAGCTGACCTGAACAAGGTAATAGAATATGCGAAGCCCTTCAGGGTCGTTACTGCTCTGCACATCAACAAGGGATCCAATCTTTGAAGTAGTAAAAGAGATATGCTCGTTCCCCATCACGATCTCAAGCTCCTGCCTCCCAACGCGGTCGGGTTCTGGCCATTGGTTATCATCTTCCTTTAGAATCTGAACAAAAAACACATATACTAGATCAGAAGCGGAAAACGTAAACATAATCAAATTTATATAATAACTCAAAACCCCACAACTCAATCAGATTCTGAATAAAAAACAAGACAAAAGTACAACCAAATCTCACACATTATAAAGGCACAAAATGCTTAGAAACTCAAACCCCGATTTCTAAGCCTAGTCATAAATGATAAGCATAAACAGTGTGTTCAAACCTCCATTTCTAATCAATCCTTAAAAGTACACAGACATTATCTTTCATAGATGCATCGAAAGAGCTAAAACTCTTCACTAATCCCAACATAGCAAAAGAGTAAGCACTGAATTCAACCAAAATTCCTCAAACACATCAAATCCTGAAGTTCATTCCACACCAGACTCTCTCTCACACACACAATAGAAACCCTAAACCCTACAAAAACCAATCAAAAGTAGCAAAAATGTGATAAGCATAAACAGTGGGTTCAAACCTCCATCTCTAATCAATCCTTAAAAGAACACAGACATTATTTTTCATAGACGCATCGAAAGAGCTAAAACTCTTCACTAATCCCCACGCAGCAAAAGAGTAAGCATCAAATTCAACCAAATTCCTCAAACGCATCAAATCCTGAAGTTCAATTCCACACTAGACTCTCTCAAACACTCACAATAGAAACCCTAAACCCTTCCAAAACCCAATCAAAGGTAGCACAAAGAAAAACAGAAACCCCTAAAAATAAAACACGTTACAGAAACAGCTAAATCTTCTACAACTAGAAATAAAACACCAACTAATTCCTCAGATTTTCTCAGCAACCAAACAAGAAATCCACAACCAAAAATCAACAAAAAAACCAAAACCCTAAAAAAGAGAGTTAAGAGTTAGAGAAGAGAAGAGAGAGCCGATGATATCTTAGCAAATCAGATTGGGGCCCAAATTTCCCTCTTGGGCCCTTGATTCCTAATTGGGTCTGATACCTTACAAGGTGGCCCAGTACTTATGGGTTAGAGCTTGATGGCCTTTGTTCCGATAGAGCTATGAAACTAATTTTATTATTAATCAATAGTTCGTGCAATGTACAGAGAATTTTAATATGTATATATATATATATGTGTGATAATTATTATGAAAGTAAAAAAAACTGTCTTTTGTAAATCTTTTGAGTGTATGTAATTTTTGTATAGAAATTATAATCTTTTTGTTAAAAAAATAGTATTTTTTACTAGTTTAAAATTTTATAATTGAATTAGGATTATATATCATGATCTAAAACTATCAAATTTAAACTAAAATTAAAAAAGTCTCATAATTCAATTGACATTTCTTTATATTTTCAATGAAAATTTCCAAGATTCAAGTCTCCCTCTCCCATTGAAACTATCAAATTTAAAATAAAATTTAAAAAAAAAAAAAAAAAAAAAAACCTAATCTAATTGATTATGATATGTTAAGTAGGGAAAGCCTGCCACACCCAATCCACTATCAGCCCTACATACCATTTCTCTATCATTTATTTTCTTGAAGTGTCTCTCACTGACCACAGTGCACACTAATTGGACTTGGAGTGAATCCATGTATCTTGTGTCTTGTTTAGAAGTTTGCTTGGGCCTTAAAGCCCTTAAATTACAACCAACTTTCTTTCTTTCTTTTAAAACTGGAAAATTACAATCAACTATTGTGATAAGGATTGAATAGACACGTGGGTAATGAAATCAATTGTCAAAACATGTAACTAATAATCACATTATTCAACAACCCCCAAAAAATTTGCACTCAATCATTAGTATGCATGTTAGGTGGTTGGGAAGACCCCAGCCATGCTAATTGGTGCCCACCCTTGTTCTCAACACGGTGCAAGTACCTCAAAATCAAATATAATTAACCCTGGACCAAAACCCATCTGTTCTCATTCTCTCCTTAAAATCCTACTTTGGATTTTTATAATTATACAATTATTATGGTTTGCAGCAATTACACCAACATTGAACATACACTCCCCTTGTTTGTCTCTTTCCATCGAAAACGGTATCCAAACGCATACTAAATAGTAAAAAAAATTTACTTTTTACGCAACTAAGGAATAAAAAACCTTCTCACTCGCGTCAAATCTGAACACAAATTCAAATACAAATTTACAAACCAACCAATATGTTTGTTGTTGGAAGAAATTTTCTTCAGTTGGTTGTTGAGGGTTTAAAAAACACAGAACAGGAAGAAGTAGAAGAAGAAAAATGAAAGAAAGGTTAAAAAAAACTTGTACGGAAGTCAAATTCCAAAAGTGGTTGACAGAAAATGAGATAAACTATGTTTTTCTTTCAGAGGTAAACTATGTTTTTCATTTTGTTTCATGGGTTTCTTTTGAGTTGGATCAAATAACTATGCTTTTAAAATTGTGATTTTATTGGGTAATTTCTTATTAATTATGATTTTATGGGGTAATAACATGTTAGTTGTGGGTGGGTTTCGGATCTGATTGCTTTTTTTTCCTTAAATTTTAAAGTTTCAAAGTATTGCTCATAACGTGTTTGATAAAGTGCTTGAGTGAGTCTAGATTGTGAACTTGCATAAATTTGTATATTGTAGCTATATATGGATCTGTGTTTCTTGTTTATTTTTATCTAAACACTTGCAATCATTTTAGTTCGTGATATATGGATGAACTATGGTTAAACCTAGGCTTTGTGATTGTTTATTCTGTGTAAGTTTGATTTTATGGTCAGTTTTTTTATTATTGGTTTGTGTTTGTGATTTTTATTGGGTAATTTCTTGTTTTTTGTGAATGGGTTTCTGATTTGGGGGTTTCTTTTTTCTTTTTTTTTAACTAGAATTTTAAAGTTTCAAAGAGTTGCTCACAATGTGTTTGATAAATTGCTTGTTTGATTGTGTATGATCAAACTCACATGAGTTTGTGCAGCATGTCACTGTGTACTTGTCTCTCTCTTTACTTTTTATTTTTATTTTTTTTATATGTCATCGTGAAGGAATCTAATGATTGAAACTAAACAATGAGTTGTCGGGAGTTACTCAACATCATGAAAGATTTTCATATGGTTGGATTGTGCCCTGCTCTATATAATTAATGACATATAAAACACAACCTGAGATCTGCCAGGCTTATTCAATTTCTTCTGTTCCTTACTCTGTTTACTTCCAGGTTCGGCATTTCCTACTCGCTTTTTGGCTTTATATATTATGGAGATAATTATGCTGTTGTTTGATTGATAGGATATGCAAATTATTTTATGTGGATTAATATTTTTGTTTGCATTTCAACTGCTAGCTTATCGGGCTGTCTTTGAAAGTAGTATATATTGGTACTACTGTTTTGCAACTACATTTTTGTTTGTGAGAGTTCTTGTTTGGATACTGGTACTGTTTTGGTGCATATACACATTTTGATTATTTGGTGGTCATCTGTTAGTATATGGTGTTGTTCTCATAGAAACAATTTCCAAATCAAAAGTTAGTCATGTTTCTCCAATTTGTTTTACTGGTAGATGCTAACATATTAGGGAAATAGTTTTGTTAAGACTATGTTAGCACACACTAATATCATTCCTGCTGTTTCTGAATTAATTAATGTCGACAGCTGGGAAGGGTTAGTATATTTCCAATCTTTTCAAAAATAAAAAGGGAAAAAATTATTTCTTTTTTACATTAAAGTATTCTTCCAAATAAAGTTAAAAAAAAAAAAAGTATTCATCCAAATTTCTACCTAAAAGTTTCGTGAAAATTTTAAATATCTCATTCTAATCCCAAATTTTGGCAAAAAGGATCGTGTCCAAGCACAAACTAACACTTGTACGATGTGTGTATACTTTTGGCATGTTGGAAAGTTTGGATTGTATTGCAAATGTTGATGTTGGAGTCTTGAGAAGAATGTAAAGATAGAGCCAAGCATGGGGGGGCTGTAGGCAAGGAAAAGTTCAATGTCTTTTGGTGATTTTAGTTCCAATGCTGATTTAGTTTAATTACATCTTTCTATGGAGCTAAGATGGCAAGGTGGCTTGTTAAAGGATGTAGCTGAAAGTGTTATAAAGTGGGCGTAGGTAATCTACGCAAGATAAGATCGATGTCATTGCCATCTTGTAGTTGACTATCTTAAAACCAATCTATTATTCTATAGGATGGCTTGGAAAGGATAGGCATGGGGGAATCAATGTACTTGAATGAGCTATCAGAGGATGTTATAACAGGTAACTAATCTGTAAAGCATTCATGTATTCTTTTCTAGTTTGAAAATACGCTATACATGCATGATTTTCTTAATTAATGCAGGTGTGAAACCAGCTGAGAAGCTTCTGCAGATGTATAATGAAAAGTGGGGAAAAAATGTCGATCCTGTGTTTGAGGAGCTACACTACTAAGTTGAACTTGATTCTCAATACAAAATGCCTTTTTTTTTGTGTAACTTTCTTGTTCATGTTCTAAATTACTTTTCCTAAATGGTTATGTTTCTATATTGCAAGAATAAATAATGACAGATATCATTCTGTATTTTATTATTATTATAAAGAACCTCTGATTTAAGAGATTTATCAGTGCAGGCCTGGATTTGTAATGTTCTGAGTTGTTACAAGAATTTGGATCAAGACATGATGAACTATGTCCAAGCTATTTTCACCTACCTTTGGACTATCTGGAATCATAGGAACCTTGTTTTACATGAGGGCAAGGATCCTAATCCAATGGAAGTTATTCTAATTGTTCAAAATTTCATATGTAGGTTTCAGGTGGCTTTTAGCAGCTCAAGCATGCAGAGAAGAAGACCTCTGCAGCATCCTTGTGCATACCAGAACCTTGAAGGACCTTGGGATTTGTTGATCAGAATTGCTAGCATCAGGAAAAGGAAATCCAGAAGAGTTGCCTATGCTTATAAAGCCATTAATCTCCAAGGAATTGCCATTTTCTAGGGTGGTACCAGTTGTGCAGCAGTCAATACTAATGCAGCATTACAGGAAGCACTTGTGGAGACAGCCTTAAAAGCTAAGAGATTGGGTTTCTGCAGAATTTTGTTTTCGTGTAGCAACAGTAGGGTAGTACAGGCTTGTAACTGTTTATGCTCTAATAGCTGGCAGGATATGGTGATGGTTGCAGATCTTAGATCTTTAAAACAGCAGGGTGTTTGTTGTAAAGCCTTGCATGTTCCTAGATCCATTTTGGACTCAGTTTATTGTATAGCTGATCTAGCTGCTACCATCCCAGGAAATCATAGCTGGATTACTCCAGAACTTGTGTATTGACTTTGTTTTATTGGTATAAGAAAAAAAAAAAGAACCTCTGATTTTAAAGTAAATTATTCTCCCAACTCAGTTCATAGAACGGGAAATATTATACTTTGTCTGCTTACGTTCATCTTTTATGCTTTTCACATATGAGTGAAGCTATGTTGACCTCATTGGTGCTATTTTTTCTAGTTTTGTCTTGACCTGCCTTGGTTCAAGTGAGCTTTTTTTTTATGAATGGTTCAAGTGAGATTTTGCTTTATTAATTAGATGGACAAGGCATTCTCAATGGGCTCTATGTTTGGCAAATTCCAGTATCTCACGTTATGATTCAAAGTGGCATTGGTTCCTAAATGGATAAGTATGGTCATGAAAAAAAATGTTTCAGTGTATTTTTTTGAGAAATTATTGTCATTTGTTTTGGTTGAAATTTGTGTGCTATTGCTTAGTAGTTAGCAGGGATATTCTCTTGAGAATTTTGAGTTGCTTTCTTTTTTGAATAGTAAGTGGGCAAACACTTGAATGAAAGAAACACTCAAAATTCAATATTTTGTTGATTTTTTTAGTAAACAAACAAACCAAACATTTTCTTCTTAGTTTAATTATTATCAATTAAGGATGGTTTTTTTTAGTATAATAAAAAATTAGAAAAAATATTTAATCATAAACCAATGTTAATTATTTAATTCACATAAAAAAAAATTATCAAAAAAAAATATTGCATGCTATAGTCATAATTATTTAATCTAACAAATTAATCATAGACCAATGTTGCAAGTCCATTTTTAAATAGGGGTAAATTTGTCCATTTTAATCATTTCCTCTCCTCTCCATCCTAATTTTTAAAATATCCAAAATTTTTAAAACATCCAAACAAGGGGAATGGCTAATTACTCCCTTTCCCCTTACTAATTTTAAAAACATCCAAACAAGGTGGAGGGGAACCATTCCCCTCTACTCTCCTCCCTCTCTAAACTTCCAAACAGGCCATAAAAGTACACAGACATTATTTTTCATAGACGCGTTGAAAGAGCAAAAACTCTACTAATCCCAACATAGCAAAAGAGTAAGCATTGAATTCAACCAAAATTCCTCAAACACATCAAATCCTGAAGTTCATTCTACACTAGACTCTCTCTCACACACACACACAATAGAAACCCTAAACCCTACAAAAACCAATAAAAAGTAGCACAAATGCGATAAGCATAAACAGTGGGTTCAAACCTCCATCTCTAATCAATCCTTAAAAGAACACAGGCATTATTTTTCATAGACGCATCGAAAGAGCTAAAACTCTTCACTAATCCCCTCGCAGCAAAAGAGTAAGCATCAAATTCAACCAAATTCCTCAAACACATCAAATCCTGAAGTCCAATTCCACACTAGACTCTCTCTCACACACATACAATAGAAACCCTAAACCCTTCCAAAACCCAATCAAAAGTAGCAGAAAGAAAAAC
This sequence comes from Quercus agrifolia, assembly GCA_029955455.1. Lineage (NCBI taxonomy): Eukaryota > Viridiplantae > Streptophyta > Magnoliopsida > Fagales > Fagaceae > Quercus > Quercus agrifolia. Next base: position 56,514,704 of record JARQAD010000003.1, on the reverse strand, counting down.
AGAAACCCCTAAAAATAAAACATGTTACAGAAATAGCTAAATCATCTACAACTAGAAGTAAAACACCAACTAATTCCTCCGATTTTCTCAGCAACCAAACAAGAAATCCACAACCAAAAAAATCAACAAAAAAAAACCAAAACCCTAAAAAAGAGAGTTAAGAGTTAAGAGAAGAGAAGAGAGAGAGACCTCGCTCTCGAGGATGATGCGGCGACACTCTTTGAGGACGGCTGGGGTGACGTACACCTCCTTGCGAATCATGGTGTCGTTCTTGTAGTTGGAGTTGTTGGCGTAGCGGAGCATGCCATTGGAGCGGAACTCGAACTCCAAGAACTCGTGCCCGAACTTCCCCTTGTGCCCTACGTAGTACCGCACGTAGAACTCCTCCAACTCTTCCTCTCCTCCCACCACTCCTGCCATTTTTCCACCTTTCTCTCTCTGCTAGGCTCTCGCTCTCTACTTTCTTCTCTTTCGCCGCGAGAAAGAAATCGAATGTTTCTGTGAGTCGAATTGACGATGCAATTACGGTGGGAAGCAAACATAGGCCTTACTACTATTACTAGAGGGGTTTGACGATTTTTGTAGATATGGGCTGGGCTAGGCTTAATTGTGGGCCTTTTCTGATTATTGGGCTCGGTTTTGAGATAGGGTTTGAGGACTGGGAGCTGGGGAAACAAAGACCCTACTATTACGAGTTGGGCTGGGCCTTTGTGGGCGTTTTGCTAGTCAGTGCCCTTGGCCCATTAGGATTTGAATATCAAAACATTGTGTCTTTTCATTTAGTAGTTTACGTAAAACGCCTTACTCTTAAATAGTAGTTACATAAATTAAAAAAAAGGAGAACACTTCTTTAAATTCGTGACAAATTAACAAATAAGCTTTTTTTTTTTTTTTGAAAACCAACCAACAAATAACCCAAGTCAAATATTTTATATTTTTAGCCTCACCCTCACATACATTGACCAAAGCCACAAGAAGATAATAATTTTCTGGGGGACTTTCATTTTCCAGATCCAGTTAGAGGTGAAAGTAGGCAGGTTCAAAGCATTTAACCCTTTAGCTAAAAGGTAGGCCGAGGCTAAGTTGAAATTGCCATCCCTTAAGAGAGCCCATGCAGTTGTGTCACTGAGAGTGGAGGTGAGATTGATGGGGATGGCTTGAATATCAAAACATTGTGTCTTTGTGGGCGTTTTGCTAGTCAGTGCCCTTGGCCCATTAGGATTTGAATATCAAAACATTGTGTCTTTTCATTGGTTTACGTAAAAGGCTTTACTAGCCTCATCCCATGCTTTGATCGTGCGATGAGTTTTTTTTTTTTTGGTTAGTGGTCCTATTTTGTAGAAAAATAATTATGTTTTTATTTTATATATATAATTTTTATTTTGAAAATTTAATTTATAAGAAAATAAATCAATTTGAAAATAGTTTCAAATTTATAAGCCTAATAAAGACCCACGATACACAGGAAAATCTTGCAATTCAATTGCTTCCTTCTATACCAGATCGTTTGCTATTAGGTACGTTTCTTCTCCTCCTCCTCTTTTATTTAGTTTTGTTTTACCACTGATTCAAGATCAGGTATTAAGTCTAAGGATCTCTTGCTTCTATTTTTTCCCTTTTTGATTGATTTCACATAGTCCCAAAAAGCTTGCCACAAAATCCCCTAAGCAGAAGCCAAGGGCTGTCTTTTTCAAGTGGGTATGTGTTTCTTATTCAAATATCAATTGTGGGAATTATTGTTGGTTGAAGATTGGTCATAAGCATTGGTTTTTAGGATCATTTATGAGAAACCCAAATAGATTTTTTGTTGTGTTTTCTTTGATTCTTTGTTAAGGAATTGTTTTAGTTTCCCTATTAATGCTTTGGGATATCATATAAACTTCAATTTTTTTTTTGGCTTATGAATATTGATACAGGAAAAAACTGCCAATTAATGAGGAAAAACAAGGCAAAGGTGATGTAGTAAGAAAATGTGGGTGTGGTTGTAAGAAAATGTTTGCTCTACTCTCTGTCCTCTTCTACTACTCTCCAATATCTAACCTATGTATAGGTTTTTTGTTATCTTTTTTATTACCTGATTTGTTTTTAAAAAAATTTCCGGAAGTAGTTTAGGTAGTCTAATGTTGGTTCCTTAAATTTTACTGGATGTATCAATATGTTTTTGAATTGTGAATTCCATTATTCTAAATATGTCTTAGATACTGGAATGGTTCCCTCAATTTTCAACACCTGTAGATTAACCAAGTTCTCTTTCTCGGTTATTTCTGCTAGGAGTTCAACAAAATGCCTCTAAGAGCACCTGGTATTACTTGGCATTTTTGCATCTGTGTAAGTTAAAAGCCTGTATATATGTTGGGATAATAGTATAAATGAACTGTCATAAACTATCTGATGATTATCCACTAAGTTCTATATTTATGTTTAATATCTTAAACATTGTTACATTCTGCTTTATGCAGATTGGGGATGTGCTGACCTTGGTTTGAATAATGGAAATTTAATTGTTTGGACTATTTGATGTGCTTATTCCCACTCCTTTTGATTTATGTTAGGATTGTGCATTTTTGGGTTTATGCTATTTTTTAATGTTGAAGTTTTCTTTATAAATAGATATAAATCATGTCAGATGTCAAAACTCATGTGCACATTAGTCCTCAAACCTCGGTTGGTTGCAACTTAACTGTAATGAGGAGGTGGCAAGTCAATTGGTTTACATGGTTTTTCTACAATTGATAGATCATGACCCAATTTGCATATAGGCATGCAACAATGGACTTAGGATTTCACCTGAGGCAGTTCGGTTTATTAATATAGCACTTCATTGCAACATATTTGTATTTAGAAAAACGCAAGGGTGTTTAGTGGCAAGGTATTATAAGAGGAGGCTATGCTGTATTTGTTTAATTGTAACATGTTTAGTTTGTCATGGGCATAATTTTTGTTTGGATTCATGTTATAGTCTTTTTAATACTATTTTATCAAAAAGTTTCTCTCTTTCCAAGTTTCTGTTTTCTTTTCATATTAAGTCATGTTTTCTCTTTGTAATGTTAGGTATAAAGAAAAAGGCAAGTTAAATTCTATCACATTCACATCTCTAATATGCCAATAGACCTTCTCATTGTATGCTTTTTGTTGTTGCTCTTTGGAATCATCATTTAACTTTGCCTTGATGTAAAAAATTACATTACATCATACAAAAATACAATTCATCTGTAAATTAGTTTGTGTAATATATATTTTAGGTTATTTATGATGGATAAGATTTAAAACTGTAGTGGTTATTGATCTAGGCATAGAACAGAGCCTTGAAGTTGAGTAGTTATTATATATCGTCAATTAGGTTTTCTATCAATTTATGGATTTCAATTCCTAACCCTTTTTCCTCCCTTTTTTTTTTTTTTTTTGGTTGAAGTCAGGGAAACACTCATAGAAATCCAATTCTACAGGTTTTGCAAGAAAATATTGAGGATATGGATGGGTTTTGTAGTGGATATAGTATCAATTTAATGGTTTTTTTTTTTTTTTTTTTGGGTGTGTTTTTGAAAGGCCTAAGAGCCGGCTTGGTAATTAATTTTTTTGGGTGAAAAATTAATTTATATTGATGTAGATTGTGGTTTCAGAATTTTCAGTGATATATATGGGCTGTTTGTTGCAGATAGTTTTGTTTATGGAGTTCAATAAAAATTTTAGGCACAGTTGACTTGATGCTAAATAGTTATTGGGTTTTGTTTTAGAAAATCTTTAGATTTTTTGTCGTTATTGTGATTGACTTCTTTTTTTTTTTTCTTTTTCTAATCTTTTCTTTCAGTTGATGCTGATTACTATCTTGATTTAATTGATGAAGTCTTGAAACACACATTTTTTTTACCCAATGAGGTGTTATACTGATAGCATATATTATTGATAAAGCACTGGAGCTTGCAGCACGATCTAAAGGTAGTAATGGTCAATGGGTTAATGTTGTGGTGTAACTGCCAAAACCCTCCACTTGGATCTTTAAGGGAGCCTTTGAGTTGACTGCACTAAAACAGGCAGAAGTTGCTGTCATCAATAATGCAAATTTGGTATGCAACATGACTGACCTTTTTCAGTTTCCCTTTTTAATTTTGCTTCATTGGACATTGCTACTTGAATTCTGTCAGATGCAAACTTACTTTTAAAACATAATTGGTATGCTGTTGAAATAATTAAGGCTGAAGTTTAATCTTGGGTTTGAGACACAGTCATATCTATGCAAATAATCTTTTACTCTAATTTTTCCCCCTAATAATAAAGAACATTTTTCCAGTTTTGCATGTGTAAATTTTAGGTTATTTATGATGGATAGGATTTAAAATTGTAGTGGTCATTGATCTGAGCATTTGTTTGATATGAGTAGGAGGTTTAAAATTTTAGAACTTTTACCCTGGTCTTTTCATAATTTTTCTTGGAGTCAAAGTGGTGTGCGGTTACTTTTGAGAATATTATTTCCTTAGGAATTTCTAGATATTGATATGAAAGCTATTTTAGTAGTTGTGTCTCTATTTAATGCTACTTTTATTTGCTTATATCTCACTTTGAACACCATTTTTTTTTTAATTATTAGTTTATTACATACCTTGTGTTGGTTTTAAAACTAACGCTTGACGGTTAGTTTTATGTCATTAGTGTGTTACCTAAGCTTTTGATAATTGATGTGTCTTTTTCTACTAACAGTTTCTAATGGATAACAGAGAATACTTGGATTAGCAGCCTTTATACTTCTCTTCATATTGTTGTGATTGGTGACATTAAGTACCACATCTTAACATCAATTATATATTATTTTGTTCTACCAAATAAAATTACTGATTTGAGTTGTCTTTCTTTGTCAAAGGGGTTAGTTAATATATTGATTGGCTTTCATTATGTCACTATTGATACCAAACTAAAGGTCAAATATTCTTCCTGGTATTTTCTTTTAATTTAAAATTTTGTGCATCAAATATTGTTAAATGTAGTATATATTTTCTTTAACAAATATGATCTAGGTTTGGGTATTTTCTTGGGATAGATTATGATTTAGGCATTTGAATTAGATAAAGGTATAAAGGTTAGGTTTGGTTATGTTTTAGATATTTATTTGTGTTAGATTTTGTTTGGTTCACTAAACCATGTGACTTGCTTCAAAATTGTACATTCCATGTGTAATGCAATTGAGAAGGATACATATTAAGTCAACTTTACATACATACCAAACAAATAGTAGGTATGGAAATAAACATTACCTTTATGAACTATAAGTGCAATAGAGATATTTACCATTGCAATAAACATTACCATTATTTGTGTTGCCTTTGATTCCATTTGGAATTCATTGATTTTTTATAGATAAGCTTTGGCTTTGCTGAAAATTTTTTCAACTAATAAAATGGTCTGACCTGATATGATCTTTTGTACTAATTTCTTAAATAAGTGATTGTGTCTAATGTTTCACCAAATTATTTGACCCATGGAAGATTGGGGCTATATATGTTGGTGTTTCAACTCTGCATGAAGCTGCAAGCAAGTTCATTTTATAGATATCATATCATATGCCAAGGCTTGGCATCTTCAAGGGATTTTTTTTTTCCTGTCAGATCTAAATGCAAAAAAATTATTATTGCATAGTTATACTTCTTTTCCACTTGCTGTAGTGTGCATGTGTTGCACAATTTTATTTGAAATTGTTACTGCTTTCTAGGAAAAGATTTTTGTATGGTTTTGATTCAAGAAGTGGTACAGATTCAAAATATTGTTATCTTCCTTCAGCAATTTGCGTACAATTATATTTTTACTTAATTTTATTCATTTTCAAATAAATGTACTTTCAAATAAAATAAATATATTTAATTTTTATTTACTAATCCCGTGCATAGCACGGGTTAGTGACTAGTATATATATATATATACATATGTTCTAGGTGGAGGAGATAAGGATATTCCATTACTATTACATAAAAGAGCCCATCTAACAGTATTGTGGACAACAAAGTCCAATTGAAAAAGAGAAGTGATATATTCATAGTATTTTTACAATATTTTTACAACTAATCATAGGTGGTAAGTTGTTATTGATTCTAATTTGAATCCACACTTTTAATTGTTTTTTCGTCCACTCGTAACAATTAATAATAACCTATCACTTAGAATTTATTGTGAAAGTGCTATAAAAATGTTATGGACATAACATTTCTCATTAAAAAAAAAGGGAGTGGATTTCAAAAAAAAAAAAAAAAACTTCATTGAAATTAATCGCAAGTGTAAGCTTCCAAACCGGAGCTAAGCTCAGCAAAGAGAAAGATAAAAACAAATTATTCAACTACTAGCTCATTAAGGAAGATCATGGAGAGTCAAGAAGGAAAGTAGTTATATCTCCTAGCTCTATAAGTATGAGTGGTAGGCCAATCAATGGCTGTTTGGGGGGTAGAGGTAGTGGTGATAACACATTCAAGGCATCTCTTTCAAAAATAGTTTGGTTAAAATGTATTTAGATTATTAACAGAATTTGCTTGAAGTGAAACTTTCTTGGCAAAGTTTCAAGAAGTTCAGAAAAAACTACTCTGATTAATCAATAGTCTCTAAAAATCAAGATAATTAAGTTCAATTATATATTTTATTTTAAACATTCAACATATTTTTTTGCTTAAATAATAAAAATATGAGTCTTATACATTTTGCTTGTGATATTTGACTTTACGTAAGTGTTACATGTTGGATAATGCGATCTCACGATTTCCTGTGCTATATGCACATGAATATATATCAAGGAAGTTAATTCCGTACTGTACCGGCTAGTGCACTGGTACAGATACCCCTCTTGTTTCGTACCGGAAAAAATACCGGCCGCACCGGCCTTGTACTGGCGGAATCTGGCTATTTCAGCTGGTAAATGGATATCGGGTAAAGATAGAGAAATCCCAAAGAAAAATTCTCACGAATTTTCAGAACTTACCCAAAGCTGCTGCACTTGGCCGGAGCCGAAGCCAGAGTCGGAGCCACTTCGCCTCCTATCACTACCAACAACCCAAACCCACCGATCCCAACCCTTAACCCAGCCACTGCACAAACACACAACCCATGAACAAAAATCCGGCTGCCGTCTCTCCCTCCTTTACATAAGCCCAAACCAAACCCACTGATTCAAAACCAAATAAACCCATAAAAAAGTACAATAAAACCCACAAAAGCATCAATGTGAAGAGTTGAAAAAAGAAGAGAAAGAAAGAAAGAAGAAGCAATAGATGTGAAGAAAGGAAGGAAAAAAAAAAAGAAAAAAAAAGAAAGAAGCACTGAAGCTATAATGACAGGGTGAAAGAAAGGAGAGGAGCAAATGTAAAAGAAGGAAGCAAAAGAAATGTGAAAGCTTGGTATTTGATGAGACAACACAATTGCTCATAAGTGAAATATCTGGAAAAAAAAAAGTGTTGTCGTTTCTCGTCACTTCTTTTTTTTTTCTTTTTTTTGGTTAAATCTCGTCACTTATTTTCAAAATTTTGACTAGTGAGCTATGAGAAAGAATCGAGTAACAAAAACAAAGTCAAACAATACTTGTGGTTTACAGCACACATGTAGTATTATTTTATTATTTGAGAATACATTTTATTTTATATTTTATTATACTTCACTTTTAATGTTTTACTATTTTATATTATTCTTAGTTTTGATAACAATGTATTGTTATTTGTATTTGTTTATTATCATACTTATATGTTTGTTTATGTTAAATTATATTTAATAATAGTAACATGTGTGATTATTATAATGAAGCATTGAGATAACTACAAACTCACTTTAATTGTTTGGCTTTATTTGTAAATAGAATAGTGATAGTTAGTGTACGATTACGTGTAATACTGTGTGTGCATTAATAATTTTCTTATAAATAATTTTAGTATTATTAAACAATATATGACAAAATTTTGCTCAATTACAAAAACGTTGGGTGTGTTTGTGTATCTCTATGTTGATTTGTTTGTGTGGATGTGTTTATGTGGGTGTGTGTGTGTGTATATACATATATTAAATATATAAAATAGCGGTAAACCCGAAACGGTATACCGGTATCCGAAATATATCGTACTGGTGGTCAAATCGGTACAGCCTCTGGTATGGTATTAACTTCCTTGATATATATGGAGGGGGCAAGGGTACCCTTCTTGGTTTCCTTTTTATTGTCTATTTTATTATTCTTTTTCAAATAAATAAATAAATATATATACATATATATATATTTATTAATCAATTTACACATCGCATGAGCATGGTACTAGTATAAAAAATATTATGTTCATACACTACAAAACACATGGGTTATAGCCGAGTTTGTAAAAAGATGGCTATAGGCGAGCTATAGCCGTGTTTTAAGTAAACGCGGCTTAAAGTATTCAACAATAACCGTGTTTAAAACACGACTATAGAATATGTCTATAGCCGTGTTTTTAGGTGTTTATAGCTGCATTTTTTGGTTAGGAACTATTGCCGCATTTTAAATACGTGGCTATAGGACCAACCAAATCAATTTTTTATTTTTATTTTTTATCTGACCTATGGCCTTGTTTGGAAAATGAGGCTTTAGCTTACCTATTACTTAGGATTTATTGTGAAAGTGTTATAAAAATTTTGTGGACATAGCACTTCTCATCAAAAAATAGGAAGTGGATTTCAAAAAACAAAAAAAAAAGACCTTCATTGAAATTAATCGCAAGCGTAAGTTTCCAAACCAGAGCTAAGCTCAGCTTATAGGAGGATTTCACACTTAACCAAAGAGAAAGATAAAAACAAATTATTCAACTACTAGCTCATTAAGGAAGATCATGGAGAGTCAAGAAGGAAAGTAGTTATATCTCCTAGCTCTATAAGTATGAGTGGTAGGCCAATCAATGGCTGTTTGGGGGGTAGAGGTAGTGGTGATATCACATTCAAGGCATCTCTTTCAAAAATAGTTTGGTTAAAATGTATTTAGATTATTAACAGAATTTGCTTGAAGTGATACTTTCTTGGCAAAGTTTCAAGAAGTTCAGGAAAAAACTACTCCAATTAATGAATAGTCTCTAAAAATCAAGATAATTAAGTTCAATTATATATTTATTTTAAACATTCAACATATTTTTTTGCTTAAATAATAAAAATATGAGTCTTATACGTTTTGCTTGTGATATCTTACTTTACTTAAGTGTTACATGTCAGATAATGCGATCTCACGATTTCCTGTGCTATATGCACATGAATATATATGGAGGGGGCAAGGGTACCCTTCTTGGTTTCCTTTTTATTGTCTATTTTATTATTCTTTTTCAAATAAATAAATAAATAAATATTTATTAATTAATTTACACATCGCATGAGCATGGTACTAGTATAAAAAATATTATGTTCAAGGATCATAAGATGAGGCTAAAACAGAAGAATAATTAGGCTTGGGAATAGTACCTAGGGGAGTGAAACGGTTAACAATGTCCAAAGAGGAAACATGTACTTTTTTAACAATTGGATTAGCAATGGTAGGTGTCTTGTCTTTCGACCGTCTACTTGTCATTGTGACATTGCAGAAATTTACGGGTAAGAAAATCAGGGATAGCATTTTGAGATCCTTTAATATATTCAATATCAAAATCAAAAACACTTAAAATAGCTTGCCATCTAGCAAAAATATGTTTTGAAGCAATATTTTCATCATCATTAGTGGTGTAATGCAATAGTGTAATCCAGACGCTGACCTCTAGCTCCCATCGCAGATCAAGACTCTCACTCTCACTCTCCGATTTGAATCTCTCACCCTCCATTTGTCACTCTCACTCTCAGCCACCACTCTAACTCCAGCATTGCCAGTAGTCGTCGAGCTCCTTTCCCCTGGAGGAGCTTCGATCCACTTCACTGAGCTCCTTCCTCATCTTTCTTTATGTCCATCACCATCACCAAGCTCCTTCCTTATCCTCGTCTCTCTCTCTTTAACTGGTGAGCCTCTCTTTCTCTCTGTAACTTTTATTTATTTATATGTACATATTTATGTTGCATGCTTAGTAGTGATTGATTGATCTAAAGTTTTAATCTTTGTTTGAAAAATGTAATGTCAGTTTTTGGGTTTCTTTGTTTTGATCGCCCTTTAATCAATTTTTGCTTCTTTAAAAAAAAAAATTCTAATGATTCTGTATTGAGATGGGTATTGTGAAAATCCCCTATTAGATGGGTATTGAGATGGGTATTGTGAAAAAAAAAAGTTTTACCACGTTGTTTTGTGCTTTTGGTTGTATTAATCTTTATTAAATTGCTATTAAGTGCGATAGTTATGTGGCAATGGACAAAAACTGATAATTCCTATGTAAAATATTATGAAAAAGTAAAATATTTTGTTTTATTTTTTGTTTTGGGGAAGATATTATTCCCATAACATGTGCCAAAATATAAAGTAGCAGAGAGAGTTGTAGTGTGTGCATACACATTTTTTTCTTTGCATTTTTTAAAGTTGTGTGTGTGCTCTTTTTTTACTTACAACAAATAGAAGATGAGAGAGGGTAGAGACCAAACAGTGCTACCTTAATAGCCACAAGATTCTTGACAGTGCACTTCATTACTTGTTTGTATGGCTTCTGCTACTCCTTTCATTAGTCTAGAAAATTTTTCACAAAGATATTTTACAACTCTCATTTTATCCGTAGATAATAAAATGATATCAATAATAAGCTTAACTAAAAAAAATTAATAAAAATATGTCAACTTAGTTGTAAAAAGTTTTATATGTAACATCGTTCTTTATTTTCTTTTTCTTCTTTTTTTTGGGGGGGGGGGGGGGTGTTCAAAAATTACTTCTAAATCTCTTCTTTCATAAATGTATTAGCAATTTTTTTTTCCTGTGTTTGAAATATCGCTTTCCCCTCCCCCTCCAATTTTTTGTTTTGTTTTATTTATTCAAATAATTCTTAGAAGTCAATTATTGCTTCTTATTTAAGCACCACATTTTTTGTTGGTAGTTGAAGCCTGAAAGGAAGTGAGAAAGGTATGTGAGTAGAAAGGGATGTGTAGTAAAGGAGGGGGACGGCAAGTCAATAATTGTCACTTGCATTTGTTTAGTTGGAGAATTTTCCATTAGACAAAGCTAAGATTCTCTTCCTATAATGTCCCTTTTGGCCAATCTTTGTTTATGGAGTTTTTAGGATTGTTTCTTCATGTAAAAGTATCATCCAACCCTCATTAAGGTTCAAGGTGTGCTAGACAGCTAGAGCTATGTGACATGTTGCAGCATTTCATGTTTGGTAGATGTTTAAATTTCAAGCTCTTCAATAATGATTAGGGGTTTACATCATTGAAAGCAATCCCTAGTCCCTACTATATCAATAATTATTACATTTACATGCAAATCTTATATATATTGCTCTCATGATATATAGTTTCATATATTAAGGTGTGTTTGTATAAGGTGTTCAAAAATTGTGTTTTGAGTTTAAAATAAATGTTTGTAAAAAAAATTATGAGGAATTCTGGTTGCAAAACAAAGTTTTTGGATTTAAAAACGCTATTTTAAACTCTCAAAACACCTAACCAAAAAAATCCCACGAATATACCAAACACATAATATACATCTTATTTTATTTTATTTTATTTTATTAATATGGCACTTGCTATCTAAAAATGAAAAAAAAAAAAAAAAAAGAACCAAGGAATGAATGGATCCAATTTAGATGCATGGTTTTTACTTTTATGAGACAGTTAGTAATCACTTTCCAAACGACATTATAATTATCCATTTTAAATGCTCCGAACCTTTAGTGTGAAGTTTGTGCTATTCTTTGACAGTAGTTGTTCCTGATAAAGAATCTTCTTTGCTACATGTTGTACCTAATATCCATTGATTGTGTGGTCAATCAGCAATATATGTATAGTATATGGAAGTTTAATACTCTTGATTGTTGCCACCAATCAGATGCGTGGCATGAAGAGCAACTCGCCAAAGCACTAGCCCAATCAAAAGCAAAGAATCAAGAGCAACTCACTGAAGCACTAACCCAATCAAATGCAAAGCATCAAATGATGTTGCACCTGAAAGAATTGTTCACCCAATTTAGCCAACTTATGCATTCTTTACAGCATTCTCAGGTACTAAAAATGTTGCATTTAATTTAATGAAAATTACGTGTTTATTGCAATGCATTGTTATGTACTACTAATACGATGTGCTTAATATATTCAGGATAGCGCTCTTGATAAATGAGGACTCTCCATGGATATTGATCAAATTATTTTGTATTAATTTTGGCTGATCATGAAAGAATATTGTAGACATGAATATTATTTTAATATTATAGACAGGTTGATATGTAGACAGGTCGATCATGCCATTCAAAGAATGACAATCTTTTTTGTGAACAAAACTTTTTAGTTGAATCTCTTGTATATGTAGACAAGTACATTGATGCTTTAACAACATAGAAGAGTTTAAGAGGATTAAATAGTGAAGTCATGCATTGTTCTCAAGGTAAGTTTGAAATATATAAATAACATCTCCTAATTTCTTTGTTTTTGTGTGTTAATTCCAAACTTCTTTGTTTTTATGTTTGTGAATGACTGTAAATTGTTGTAATAAGAGGAAGCCAATTTTGCTTGTTATGGGAATAGAGGTTAATAAATTAGTATGTGTTTATTCATCAGCGACCCTAGCTCTTTTTAGAGTGCTTGCTAATTATGATATTAGTGCTGGTTACAGTACTTGTTAAGCATGATTAGTTCTGCTTGAAAGTTGTTTATTATGTGAAGTAAAATGGCCGAGAATATATGAATCGTGAAACATCCACATCATCTACTGATATGGCATTCTAAAAGTGTGACTAAAAGCAACTCTTCATAAAATTTTGTGTTATTTATAACTGCTTATCATTTAGTGCGCAAACTACTGGCCATTGATTAGGGCTGATTGGACTGAAAATGCAAAATCTGATTGAATATAATAAAAATTGCAGTAGATAACTGTGTATCAGAGAGCCAAGGCAGAAGAGTTTTTAAATCTTGGTTGGGATGGAAGCTATATATTATGGTGGAGTTGGTGGCCTAATTCCACTTTATCTATGCTTTTTTACATATTGAGGCTCTTTTTAAACATGCACAGGTTGATTTTTTTAATAAAAACATGTTTGTTGGGAGAAGGCCCACATTGAGGCCTCAATAAGATGCAATACTATATGGATTTGATTATTGAATTTAATGGTTTGTATGATAGAACTCTAAATTATAAAGACCATATTATATATTAATCATCAAGGAAATTTTTATACATGATTTATCTTTTATTATTTAGCTTTTTGTTCTTTTGAGGAGGGGGCCAAGGATACGGAAAATTGATATCTTTTATGTGGATAATTGATATCTTTTATGTGGATTCTCTTTTCTTCATTAGTAGTTTTAAGTATCCATGAAGTTTCTCCTAAAATGGTATGATTTGTGTAACATTTAGTGAGACATTCTGGCATATTAGACTATACAAAAAAAATGCATCTTTTCTGGTTAAGTTGTTCAAACATCCACATTTATTGCTGTTGCAAGTAAGAAATTTCATCTTTAAGCTTCCTGGTGGCCGCTTGAGACTGGGTGAATCAGGTAGATGGACAGATCATCATACATCAAATAGGAAAGGTGAATCATGTTTAGTCATGGGTTATTTTTCTAAGGGTTTGCTGAAATGGGAACCTTTTGAATTTAATGTATAGATATTGATGGATTGAGACGTAAGCTGTCAAGAAAGCTTTCTGCCAATGAAAGTGGTGATGGGATTGGATGGGAAGTATTAGAAAGGTCCTTTCAGTTTATTGCTTTCATATCAGTATTCTCATTGCAATTATGTTAATATGAATATTGTATTTGATACTTGCCACCTAATGTAAAATGTCCTACGGTAGTTGGTCTCCTTTAAACCATTCTAGGTTTTGATGTCTTTGGAAATTTACTTCTTATGATTTTATTATTTGAAGTCGGAAGTTTATCGTACCGAAAAACCTTAAATTACTCGCAGTTCCTCTATGCCAGATTCATGAAAATCACAAGGTATTGAACTCCATATTCCTTAAAGATTGATAATTTCCCATTGAGATTGAATCAACATTGTGATTCACATTATATTTGAGAAATTCCAGCTTGTTATTTGTTGCATTCAATTCACTTTTTAATTTCTTCTTGGATATCCAACTTCTTGTATAGAATTTAGTGTGTGACAGGTTTCCTATAGCCTCGTTTGTAAAACTTATAGTAGTGTTTGTAGACAAGCATTTGCCATTTGCCCGGGGAAAAAAAAAAAAACCTATAGCCACGTTTTAAAAACGCAACTATAGCCAAATTCAAAAAAAAAAAAAAAAGGGTTATAGTTGCGTTTTTAAAATGTGGCTGTAACTGTGCTCTACAGTCGCGTTTTTAAAACACGGCTAAAACATGTTCTATAGGCAAGTAATGTATAACCTATAGTCGCGGTTTAAAAATACGGCCTAAATATAAGACCTATAGCCACTTTATAAAATGCGGCTATAGCTATACCCTATAGCCGCCTTTTACAAATGCAGCTAAAGTATGTCCTACAGCCGTGTTTCTAAAAATGCGGCCATTGGTCCTGGCCTATGGCTGCATTTGTAAAAATGTGGTTATAGACTCGTCAGACCTATAGTTACGGGTTTTAGGCAACAACTAGAAACGCAACTATAAAAAACACAGCCATAGCCTAAATTGACCTATAGCCATGCTTTAAGGAGCTATTGCCGCATTTTAAAAACGCGGCTATATGATTTTTTTTTTTTTGTAGTGATAGTACATTTTATATGATTAACGTGCTATAAATTTAACTAATTCATAATATAAAAATGACATAAATTAATTTTAAAGAATTTAATCCTTTGATTAATCTGTATAAATTTAACTATTTTATTCTATGGAGTTGTCGGCAATTGATGCTTGTAGGAGAGGAGATCATGATAATTTTTGTTAATCTATAGCCCATGAATTGTCTATATAAGTAATCTGATCAGATTAGCAGTGGAGTGATTTTAACTTAATTGTTGAGTATCTTTAAGGACCATTCATGTGACAATGGATTTATCTCTATTTGTATTTAAAAACTCATATGATAGATGTCCTACTAATTGGGAGAGACTTAATTAAATAGCCTATCCGGTGACTTGAAGGTGGTCCAAAAGGTGATGAAATCGTAAGGACAAGTTTGTAAAACAAGCAAAGAGCAATATCAAACTAGTTTGTGATTCATTCTACCTAGGTATATGCACATACAACCCTTATAATTTTTTCTACATTTTGCAACTGCATTCAAAGTAAATTACTATAATGCCATCTTTCATTCATAATCTTAGGTGTTTCTTCCCCCATATGTAACATTTAAAAAAAAAAATCAGAAACAACTTGAAATATATATATATATATATATATATATATTTCCTCTGGTTAACGAGATTAGACATGGCAAAATGGGTTAGAATTTTCTGACCCGACCCGTTTGACCCGCAACCTGATTGACCCGTTTAAAAATGACTTGTTTTGACCATCGACCCGATTGACTCGACCCGAACCCGTCCTAACCCGCCCGTTTTGCCACGTCTACCAACGTTGAGTAGATTGAGATTGAGGTGTAATTCTTATAAAATATTTACTTATTCTTTTTTACTTAATATGTTATGTACTTTATTATAGTTTGTCATTCTTTACTTGCCACCTTCATTTTCTCTTCCTACTTTAAACAGATTGAAGATTATATCAAGATTAGCTTCTAAAAAGCTGGAACAAGAGTTGCACCAAATTTGGGTATCAAGTGTTTAGTGGTAATTGGTAAGTGGTAACAGTATCACCACTAAGAATCTAATCACAGTTAAGGAACTTAGAAACAATTGACAGATTGCATCTATTTAAAAAAAAACTTGTTTGAAAAATACAGGCCAGCTCGACCCACGACCCGATTGACCCGTTTAAAAATGACTTGTTTTGACCCGCGACCTGATTGATCAACAAACCTGATTGACCCAACCCGAACCTAACTCGACCCTTTTTGCCACGTCTAAACGAGATGTCCAGAGTATGAAATCTTTATTACTTTTTTTTTTTTTTTTGATAAGAAAATTTTTTGTTACTTTGTTGTCGTCGTCGTCTATATATATTATTATTAAGACCTTACGGTCGGTGGCTAAATAATTAATTAGCATATACATGATGTAAAAGTTTCTCACACAGGTAGGCTCTTTGATCATTCTAATGATTTAAAATAAAATATGTATTTGAATTATCAAAGAAAATGTAATTAAACAAGACAATATAATATTACATTACACTACAGGAGCTACACGTTAGGCTAACAGCCTAGCTAACACTTGCATGCACCTGATGATTAGAAAAAGAGGATATTAAGACTCACGAATAAATTCAAAGTCATAAAGAATATTAGAGACAATACAAAGTCACGTAATTAATTAAGGACCAATTTTTCATTCCTAAGACATATATATATATTGACAGAAAGTTTACATCTTCTGTTCAATAATAAATTACACAATTCAACAAACCCACCAGCAACATTAAACATCAATATCACTGCCTACCTCTTACCTAACCCATTTCAATATATATATATATATATATGAAAACAAGACAATAATACATACACTAGATCTACATGCATGGTGGTTAACACGTATATCATGTTTCGGGTGTATATACTTTCGAAATATGATATCCTTTTGCCACTAACGCATGATTTATTTTTATGAGAAGAACGCTAACACATGAGTAAATTTGCAATAGATAACAATAACTTTTTTTCTTTTTTTCTTTTTTAGAGAAAGGCAGCAAGCTTTATTCAAGAAATAATAGATACAACATGAAGAAGAGCTTGTTGTAAAAAACAAGAACTATCTTCAATCCAAGCTAGATAATAATCAATGCTAGAAACAAATTTTGCTAATAAGTGTGCAAGAGATAATAATTTGTACACAAAAGAATACACTATATATTTAGATTCGCAAGTAAAATCAAAGTCAAAAAGCATATTAAAAAGAAGAAGAAGAAAATCACAAATTCTCGTAAGGGCCAATTATTCATTGATAACATGATATCGACAGCTACATCTCACATTCAATAATGATGACACAATATAATAATTCAACAAACCAACAGAAACAATAATTTACGCCAATAGCTTAGCACTGCCTCTTGCCTAGCCCATGTATGCAAACATGGTCACAAACACAAGCAAAATCCCAAACATCAAATTGTTCATGTTACAAGAAATACTAGCCACTCCACTCTTTGGTGGTGGTGGAGGTGAGCTGGCAACGGTGGAGGGCGGTGTACCGGTCGGGGTGGTGGGTGAGCCGCTTGGGGTGGTGCCAGTAGCTGCTACAACATTGACCAATAGTTTCATGCCTTGAGAACAGTGACCAGGTGTGGGGCATATGAAGTACATTGGGCCAGCAGTGGTTAAAGTGATTGTTGTGCTTCCACCATTGTAATTTTTGATGACATTGCTAGAGCTGCAACTGTTGTAGCCAGCTTGATTTACTTCATCCACTTGGTGGGTAGAGTCATAGGTGAACACTGTTTTTTGAATATTATTAAAACTATAGTTAGTATGTTTTGTCAAACAAACAATGTATGTATTTTTAATCTACTAATGAGGTTTAGTTTTTGTAAGCTAGCTAATGAAACCCATGTGTTCAATCAATATTGGTCGGTCGGTCCAAAGAGAAATTTAGAATGATGATAGAAAAAGCTAAATTAAAGCACTAGAAAACTAATAAAAATGTAGTATATGGTAAATCCATGAATGACAATATCATATAATTAGAATAAAAAAAACAAAGTGGAGTAGTTGGAAAAGCTAAACTACTTCTTGTAATAGTGGCTGGCTCTAGGTTTTGTCATTGACCCATATATGATTAATTAAGGACCACTTTCAAAGGTCTTGTAGCTAGTGACAGCAATTAATTAACAACTAGCCAAATACTCCTTCAAGAGAGTCAAGAGGCCAAATCTCATACGCTAACTGGAGGTAGGTAATGGGAGAGAAATGCCTTGATTCAAGTCTAGAAGGTTGAAAATCTATTCCTATGGTCCCAAAAGCGGTTGGTTATAATAATTGATAAATTATCACTTTGTTGCAAAAGTTTAGATTGTTAAGAAATTATGAATTTAATTACTTAACAGGTTAACAATCCAAAAGACTTAAATAGTTAAAAAATGTGAATTTAATCATTTAATCATTCTTCTAATATAAAAAATTAATGAGTTAAACATCAATTTGACATGAAATCAACCATAACTTCAGGTGTAATCGCCTAGTTGGTGTACTAGTCTAGTTAGAAATAAGAGACAATCAGAGAAACTAGGAGTTCAAAAAAATTTAGGTGTTGGAAATAATGCAAAGTTGAGGCCATGGATTCTTCTTTTGTTTGAAAAGTTTTGAAGGAAAGAAAGAAAGAATCTTTAATTTACACATAACTTGGACTCCTATTGAATATGGTAGACATAAGAATTACAAGTTGCCAAGGTTGTCAAATAAGGAAGACAAATAGTGAGATTCTTACGTGTATATTATACTTATTTTTTATATCAGCATAACATATGCATAACTTTTAATATAATATAATATTGCATACTACATAATCAATGTTAACGTTTTCACGTTTTCCATGCCAAACTGCTTTAATCAATCTATGTGTATTGTGTAGGTGTAAATTTTTCTGTAGTGTCTGCTTCAAAACTCTAATTTGGTGAGACAGAGCCAAACAATCAATGTGTATTGTGTAGGTGTAAATTATTTCTGTAGTGTCTGCTTCAAAATTCTAATTTGGTGAGACAGAGCCAAACAAGAGCAGGAACATTAACCTACACAGAAGACTTCAGCTAGTTCTATATTCAACTTTCATGATATGGCCAAAATTCTTCATATATTACCAAGTTTTGCTTGTACAATAATTATCTTTATGCATGACCCACATGTAATTAACAGAAGAATGATACATATATCTAATACATAAGATACATTCTTCTAGCTTGAGACTACACGTCTAGCAATTTGTCAATTTTTAGATGCTTTGAAAAGGAAAAAAAAAAATTTATATGATCTGAAATCTGAATTTTGAGTGTGATCCAAAGAGTAAACAACTTACAAAGGGTGTCACCAACTACAAATGTTTGAGCAGAAGCCCAGGTGGCGTAGTCAGCTGTTTGACTCCAACCCTGGCTATCACCAACAACGTGTTGTGCTCCATAGACCACTGGTGTGGCCAGAGCTAGAATTAGAAGAGCAATTCTCATGGCCATGTTTAAAAATCAAAAGCCTTGTAGCTAGGTGTTTAGAAATCAAGGGAATTAGTGAAAGTGGTAGAGAACTTTGAAGCATGTTCTATGTTATATAGGCACCGAAAGGGTATGAGAGGTTAGGAATATTATAAATTGTTTGGTTCTTTTTTTGGGGGTTGAAAGTTATTGTTAAAGAAAGGAAAGTCAATCCTGAACACCCTTATGTGTTACCAACTATTGTCTGAAACTGAAAACCATGATAATGTAGTTGTTAACGTGTTATTTAATTACATAGTGGTTCTTGGTTCTTCTCTCCTCTGTCCAGCTACCTAATGCATTGAGACTTTTGATTCTCTGTATCATAGTCATAGCAGCCTAAAAAGCTTTATGGGAATAGGGATTATCTACCATGGCTTAAGGTTGTGGCGTCTTGGCTTCATAGATGAAAGTGAAGCTAATGGCTCAGCAGGAAATTCATGTAGTAAAAGTAACAACTATTGGTCGGACTCAGACATACCAACCTCTGTTTTTAATGATTTGATAGGGTGGAGAATTTGAATTTTCATACCTAGAATTTTCCATTGAGCAAGTAAACTTGATCTAACGTGCCAAAAGAATTTGCAGATTCTTTTCCAACGAATATTTTAGAATTTTACTTTTAACCTCTTTTCAACTAAATTGGATCAAAAGTCAAATTAGTTCAGCAATAGGATGTTTTACAAAATTATTTTACGTTAGACATTCCTATTTCCTAATGGCAAAAATTCAAGTAGTATTTCTATCCCTGTGGTTGGAAGATGCTCTTGTAACATGTTCATGATGCATTTCTATATTAAAACTAACATATTAATAGCAAAGCTTTCAAAAGTTTCAGCAATTATAAGAAATATTACAATTTACATACATGAAATAACTTTATCTATCTTACTTTGAAAGTATATATCATCATATTATGCAGCTTATAACCGGTAAAGATATATGATATTCAGTAGTTAGTAATAACATAGATTAATTGCTTAGAATGGAAGGAACAAAAGGTTTTTTAAATTCCCATTTGTACATAAACTAGTATAATTGTTTGAAAAAATATATATATAATGACAAACAAAGGTAATATCTTTTATGCTACGTACATTTGTTCTTATAGTCAATAAATACCTTTTAAAGTAAGTTCTGCATCAAAATTTCTTCATAAACCAAAAATGATTTAAATAACCTTGACATGACATAGAACAAACTCAAGATTTGGTATGACCGTCACACAAATAGTTTAACTCTTTTCCATTGAGGATTCAAACGAAGGGGGTCCATTAAAAAATCAAATAAAAGGATATCAACAATAATGTTAGAGACACAATAAATATTATAATTTCTCTTACAACTTATCCAAAATATAAGATATGACCACAAGCCATCTCAACAAAGTTGATCAAGCCAAAGGCAAGCTGAGGTGTAGAAAACATAGAATCATATTCATATCCATATGTCATGATTTCAACGCCATGTTTATATTTAGACGTTTCTCTATGATTTCCACCTAATATATATATAGATTAGGAGCATCTTTTTGAAAGGGTTAGGTAATAGGATCTTACTAGATATATTCTTCATCTTCAAAGTTTGAAAATTGTGTTAGATAAGAACATGGAAATAGGTGCGTTATAATTATATTTATTTTGCCATCTCTTGAAGCAGGAATCTCTACTACTGACTATTCCTTAGAACATTTTGCTTTCATGAATTTTTTTTTTTTTTGGTTAAAAAAAATAGTAAAAGAAACTAAGTTTGAAAGTGTCACAATTAAATGTTTCCAACTCTCTAGACTAATGAAGGCTAATAGTGTTAATTATATACAAAGAGTTCTACTACTACACGCAAATAAGGAGAAATATGCAAAAGCAAATAATTAATGAGAAATTTAACCCGATTATTTGACCATAATACTGTCATTTCACATTTGCATTCTCAGAATCCACCTTCCCAGGCTTGACTCAAATGACAAAACTAATTTGGTGCCCCAATAAATGTGTTGAATTCACTGTGAAATCAGCATATCTCACTGAAAGGGAGACAGATTTATGAACACGGATTAGTAAGAGTGAATGGAATCTACTTAGAAAACTAAAAATCCAGAAGAGGTTGAAACTCTTTCTTTGGAGAATTTCAGAAATGAGAAAACTTAATGCCAACCAAACCCACTCATAAATCCAAAACTCAACCAGAATATGATATGTGCCCTAGATTAGATGTATGATAGGTAGTAAAAGTAGAGCACTTATTTTTCATATGCCCCATTGTCAATCATAGTTTAGAGGAGAGGAGTACAGTATGTCCAATAATCCTCAAAGTAAAACTGAGCGAGGTTGAACCTATGGCGTGAGCATGAACTGTTCATTTACTTCACATATACCGTGAGGCTAGAGGATGTGCGAATGCACTAATTAAAAGGGATTGTCAACAACACATTATTTTGGAAGTTTATGATCTTTTGTATATCCAACTTTTGTATGGGATATGAAGAACCTCGGGACTGGTAGAATGTGACATTTGGAGGCTTTTGGGCTTGCTATTGTATAAACTCTTTAATATATAAATAATACTCCCTTCTTTTATTAAAAAATAAATTGAGCGAGGTTTAGTGGTCACATAAATAAGTCTTTTTTTTTTTCTCATGATATTATTTTTTATTGTTAAACATGCTCTTATATTTGCTAAAATTTTGGATTATTTGTGGTTTTCAAGATTTTTTTTTTAATTAGTTCCATTATAATTGTTCTATTCATTTGGATAGACAATTCGGTCAATAAGTTTTGCAAACATCCCTTCCCAACCAATTCATGATATTGGGTTTGAACTTATCTTATACCCCAGTAAATTCGTAGGCATTAGTAAGTAAGATGAACTTAAATTACCTGTGATTCGTTTGGGTGCAATAGGAATAAGCTGGGGCACAATGGGGGAAGAAGACCAACCAGGTTCTTTAGCACATTCTCACCAACAAGACTTAATTGCTGCACCCAGGAGCGGTGGAGCTTTGCATTAGCTTGGGGGCCACTCAAATAATATATATTTTAAATTATACCATAAATATTAAAATTTGAAAGGTTAGGAATTGGTCCCCTCCCCAAAATGTCCAATAATCCTCTTTAAAGTAAAATTGGGTGACTGGCTTAGTGTTCACATGCCCTACATGGACAAGTCTCTCTTTCTTTCTTTCTTTCTCTTTTTTATTTTTAAAAAAAAAAAAAAAATTTTAAATTTTTTAATTTTTATATATATTTATATATATTTTTTGGTGGATTCGGTCATTTATAAAACTTTCTATTTGGAGGTGCATGATAATAGATTAATTTTATTTAAAGAAAGTTAATCATATCTAATATCAAACTAGATAACTTTTATATTTTTGTTAGAATTCAAACAAAAATAAGTTCTAAAAATTTAGTAAATATTCGTACTGAAAGTATATATGCATTTGTATATCACTGGTAGCTCCACCTCTAAGCTAGGGTGGTCATTGCAAAAAAAAAGTATATATATTTGCCACACAAAAAATTATATACTAAACTAACCTATCATGACCATTTTGATAAAAATGTCGAACAACTTGACTTGAAAATCACAAGAATTAGTTCAACAAAAATGAGAGTAATAATACATCCACAACAATTTCACAACAAGTCCTATGTAGTAAGTAGTTATTGATTCTAATTTGGGCCAACACTAACATCACTTTTAAACCTACCACTAACTGCTTGTCATATAAAATTTATTGTGAAAATGTTGTAAACGTAGCATTACTCCAAAAATAATTTTGTCCTCCAAACATAATCCTTAACCCTTTAAACCAAAAAAAAAAAAAAAAAAAAAAAAAAAGGCTTAATAAAAGGAAGACTAAACCAAACAACAAGTGAATAAATTATTCAAAAAAAAATTATGCTCTAAAATAAAAATAAAAATAAAAATTCTTAATCATTCAATTTTGTAACTCATTTAGCTCATTACATTAAAATAATATTTATTTTTATTTCTCCTTAAAAAAAGTATCAAGAAAAATATTGTGGTTGTGAATTCTCCTTAGTAACCACTCTAAAAAAATTCTTAAAACCGTCATTGGCGTATATATGTGTGCGCGCATGCATACAAAATTTTAAAACCGTTATTGGCATATATATGTGTGTGCGCATGCATACAAAATTTGTCCCAACTAATGTTTCAATACCATAATTACTTAACCTCCAAACAAAAATTCTTGGCTCCGCTTCCTGACTGCACTTCAGAGCATGGCCATTACAAATTTAAATATTTATCTACCTCTTGGCAACTCCCTCCTCAACCTCAAGGCCGGATAAAGGTCAACGATGATGCTTTAGAGATCATAAAGGTATTCCTATTTGGAATGCTATGCCATATTTGGACCAGATCCCATTTAAAAGGCTCGGTGAATTGGGCTGAGGCCCATGCAACTCTTTTGGCGGCCCAAGGAAGTTTCAAAATTAAACTCCAACACAAATATGTTATCTAGGAGGCTAAACACAGAGAATGTCACCGATGGAATAAACAGGTCCCCGTTTTACTCTGATTGGGAGATTATAGAAGAAGTTGCAAGAGTTTAGATCATTTTTGGATTCATCTTACTTGATGTGCATGGCTAGCTAATTTTGTTCGCAGAGTCTTAAATTTTCTAGTCCGTAATGTAGCAACTTAATTTGGCTGCTTATTGCACCTACTAAGGGTCTGTCCCCATCTATCTATACCCTACCCTCCCTTATTGAGTTTTTTTCCGTCAAAGTAGATGCTTATTTTAATGGTTGGTAGAAGCTTTAATCCTTATGAAAATGATAGTACCACAATATATAGTTTATACAATTTTTGCCACAACTTGTTATGTGGCGAGTTGTGAGTGGTGAATATTTTTTCTCAACCACTCAACTCACCACGTGACGACATGGCGAATTGTGACAAAAATTGTACAAAATGTTCATTTCTTATTTAGGAAAAAAAACACAATACACTCTTAATCTTAAGTTAGTAATAAAATCTATTAGATATTATATAGCCAAATCATATAGCTAGACAATCCAATGTATGGTGGCGACTTTACTCAACCATCCAAACACAAGACATCGCTAGGGACCAATCTCTAATCCAATGTTAGAAACTCTATCTCAACTTATCAAATGGTATTTAGAAACAAGTTTGAAACAGTAGTTAACATGTATGGATCATTTGGAAAGAGATAAATATTGTTGTATGCCACTCACTAATTATAAGCATTTTTTTGTTCAAAAATCATGAAATTAAGCTCAACAAAAGTAACAAAACACTGTTACGTTTATGAAGTGAGGTATGGCTTTTATCCAATGTCACAAGACACTAGACCTGCTACGATCATGATATGTGTCCATTTTCGGACATGTGTCATAATTGTAGCAGGTTTAATGCACTAAAAGCACTGGACAAAAGCCACGCCCAATGAAGTGGATGATGTCATGATGATAGGATAACACCCTATCTCTTAAACAAAAGACGGAACAAAACAACAAGAGCTGTGCTTCTCCTCCTAGTTTAGTCCATGAATGAAAGTATGGTCGCTAACACAAGCAAAAATCCGAGCTTCAAATCTGCAGTGGCTAGTAAGCTGCGTGCAGTGCCACTACTAGTAATGTTGGACTGATCAACCTTGACTGCTAGCTCCATGCCTTGAGCGCAGAGACCAGGTGTTGGGCATATGAAGTACAGCTCGCCGGGATCGGATAGTGTGATCACTGTGTTGCCGCCGGTGTAGGTTTTGAGGGGATGGGTGGAGTTGCAAGTGTTGTATTCGGTTTCATTTACTTGATCCACGCTGTACTTTGTATCGTAGTTAAACACTGGTTTTGAAGATTATATTAGGATTAGTATGTAACAAAGTATGATCTCAAAATTCTGCTAGAATATCAATTTTTTTTGTTACGAAATCTAGTTTTGATAATATTTATACTCGAAAATACTTCGGTTACAGTTGAAATTAATTAGAAGGCATGGTATAAGTACAAGTGTACAATTACTTCATAAACAAATTGGCAGTACATTAATTTTCTAACCCTTAAAAATCATTGAGACAATTAGAAGATATCCAACAAATTGTTTTTTTCTTTCAAAATTCAGATGTTGAACTACATTATGTTTATAATGGTTAATTTCCATTGTTTTTCATGATTTGTTAATTTTCATTGATAAAAATTATTTATTAACAAACAAATATATCGTAAATACTGAAATAGATTCACGTGCAATAACGAGGATTAGAAGTTAAGCTAAGAATAAGTAACTCCACACCACTATAAAACATAGAATCAATAATGATGGTCAATCAATCGTATAGTCATATTTCTGCCAATGAAAAAAACAAACACCTATACAATCCTTTAGTTGGACTCAAAAAAAAAAAAAAAAACACACACACACACATAAAAGTATCCAAATATATTCAAATTCCACACTTTTAATTTTGGATTCCAAATAAGCAAACAGTGAAGAGTGTCATCTGGAGAACAAAGTATAAGTCTCCTATTCTCCCCTATTGAGCAGAGGTTTTTATTTTATTTTATAATATATAAGAAAAATATATTTATTTTCTCATGGAAAGGAATTTTGTTTTGTTTTTCTTTTTTGGTTTTTGAAATGGATTCGCCTCAAATATGGACTACGTGGCCACTTGAATTTTTGAGTTTTGAGTTCAATTTTAGTTCTAGAGGGTTGATTTTCAATTTTAGGAGGGTAAAGTATGAATCTTTTAAAACAAAGCTCTCAAATATTACCTAATAATATAATATATTTATTTTATTTTATTTTCAAAACTCCAAGGAGAGCTAGCCATGACCATACTTTAATCAACTTAAAGTTAAAGTAATCAGCAAAATGCTAAATAAACTTGTCGATTTTATATAAATTCTCATTTTAATAAGTTCTTTCATATGGAGGCAACTTACCAAGAGTATCATTAACAGTGAAATTTTGAGTCTTTGACCAGCAGACCAAACACTGTAATTAACTACTGTGCTCCAACCAGCGTTGCCACCAACAATGTGCTGTACTGACCCATAGACCAAAGGGGTCCCCTATTGAGCATATGCTTTTTTTTGTTTGCTTTTATGCTCAGCAATATTGAGAGAGATCGAAGCCACAGACAAAGGTTGACAAGAAACCTTTTGGCATGTTAACTCTATTAGTTCCGGCTAAGATAACTCACTTCCCTAGTTTTATATTTGGTTTATGTTATACAAAAATGGGTCTGGAACTGTCACTATATAATAATTTAGTTGTTATAAACTAATAACTTGTTGTCCTCCCCTGCTTGACTACCAAATCATTATTGAGACCTATTTCATTCAGATCTCTCTCTGACAAAGGCAGACATGCATGCACACAGCCGAGTCTTGGCTAGCTCAGGCTTCTATCTAAAGCTTGAGGAGTCTGGCTGCTTTGATAGAATGGCTCAGCAAAATCTGATGTAAAATTTGAGTAGAACAAACACACAAAAAGTATTTTGGATTGGACGGTTGTAGTTACACATTGTGTTTCTGAAAACGTGAGTTTATAAAACAGAGTGTAACAGATTTTATCCTTTTGGATTAACTTTTTTTCTATAAACTTTTTAATTGAATTATTTATGTATAATTTTTTTAAGATTTCACTTATTCTAGGCACCATTATACTTTTTTCAACTTTTAACAGTTAGGAACTCTTTTAGTAAAGAGTTAATCCTAACATGTCAACAAGTCATTTTTATTTTTCCCTTATTAAATTACCTATATGTGTGATGTATCACCTCAATCCACCTTGTCTAAAAGTATTTCCCATGTTTGTTTCTGAAGAGATAATTGTTTTTTAAGGGATGTTTAGATATACATTCTTATCTTTCTTATCGTACTAGTGTATAACCATATGCATATGCACTAGTACATTTAAAAACAATCACAATTACACATATATGAGTTCAAATTATACCCTATGTTAAGTTACAACTTACGCATTTTTAAGTTATGAATATCTAAAATATGTAATGGTTTCTCATTTTATGTGTATATTTAGAATCTAATTGAATTTTGACTTTTTAATTTTTGCACTTAATAATTCACTTGTCACAAAAATTAAAAAAATTAGATAGAACATGTGACACAAAATTAAACATTAATTAAAATCCAATTTAGAATCTAATTGAATTTAAATTCTTTGATTTTTGCACCTAATAATTCACTTGACACAAATTTAAAAATTAGATGGGATATGTGATGCAAAATTGGACTCCGATTTAAATCTAATTGGACTATCTCTAAGCTTTGACTATAACTATATATATATATATATATATTTTTTTTTTTTTTTTTGGAGCAAAGGATTATGTGTGTTATCAACAATACTATGTATAAAAACATGAAACTTTCAAAAGAAAACTAAGCTATAGCTAGCCAAGCCAACCCAATCTAACAAAGGGCAAGGTAGAAAGACTTAAGCAATAAGCAACCTCCACAAACATGTCTTTCTATTATTTTACTTGATTAAGATTGTGACCTAATAAAGAAATTCTGGTGCCACACCTAAAACCACAAATTTGCCCACAACTCACCCATGTGGCAAGTTGTGGTTGGTGGAGGGGTGTCCCCACATGAACCCACCATCACCCCCTCCACTAATAACAACTCACCACATGGACGAGTTATGGACAAAGTTGTGGTTTTGGGTGTGGCACTAAAATTTTTCGACCTAATAAATTTCAACATTAGTTAATCACCAAGTGACAGGTCACACATAAAAGTTGTAATGTCAAGTGCATAGACTAAAAAGCCAGATTGACGTATTTATAATACTAATCAGTAATTGGTGATCCATGCAAATATGCAATTTATGGAAAGTTTAACATAATATGATTTTTTTCTCTCTTTTATTTTTTATTTTTGTTTAAATATGAAATTTGATATTTATGTTAGCTATTAATAGACATTTATTTTGATTGTGTTTGTATTAGAATTAAATATTCTACCATTAGGCATATCATGACTGTATTTGAGATTAAATAATGACTTAATAAAATGGTTAGGTCTCAAAAGCTTATGTAACAAATTTTTATAAAGTCAACTAAAAGTTAAACGTTTTTTGGTTTATATATTCATAAATTGCCTTAGAGCCTAATTGGGCAATATCTCATAAATTATATGGAAAATTATTAGGTACTCCCGGAGTACCATAAATGCTTGCTCCCTCCTCTCATATGAATAGTGGGTCCTACCATGAATTTAATTAGTGGGACCCACCATTCATGTGAGAGGAGGGAGCACATATTTATGATACTTCGGAAGTACACAATAATTTCCCAAATTATATAAGGGATGATGATACATCGAGATAGTATTCTAGAACATCGAAACAAGAGAAACATCTAGCATGCGATACCTTTTACTATTGTTGAGAGTAACGTGTTTCCAATGATTAATTAAAAGCCAAATTGATGTTTTATAACATGTGCATATTGAAATACAATCATATCTTAACTAACCGAATAGTTACAAGAAACTAGACATTTAAATGGACACTTATATAGCCAACATTTTTGTAGTTCAATTGGCATCTCATGATATTTCTAATAAAGATATTCAAAATTTGAATCCCCTCCATTTCTATTGTAACTATCAAATTATGAAAATAATAATAATAATAATAATAAAGGACTTGGAGCCCAATTGGGTAACTATCTCTAAAATTGAAGGATAATGACACATCAAGATATGTAGTATCTAGAAAATCGAGGCAAGAGAAACATTTGGCTTGCAATATCTTTTTATAACCATTTAGCTTCAAGCATAAGCATAAGTAAGGTTCTTAACCAAAAAAAAAAGTATTAAGTGAGGTTGACATTTTATAAGACACATTCATCTTAACCAATACCCAATTTCTCATTTTAGTACAAAGTTAGTCATGTTTGTGGTGAAAATGTTGTGTTAAGTTCGCTTCTAATACTATAATTTTCCAGCCATTAGTTTTATTTAGTTTAACATAGCATCAATGGGATCTTTTACCCAAAAAAGAGGGGAAAAAGACAGTTTTATCCTTGATATACTAGTTTTTCCAACATATATACTCGTCATCATTTTAACTTAAAACCAATGTCTTCAATATGTAAAATAGAAGCTAAACCAAGAAGAAAGAAAACTTGCCAAACTGCGACTCGTATTCCAGAACAAAAAGGAAAATTGCAGGTCGTATTCCAGAACAAAAAGGAAAGCTATAGGATCTAGGAATGTTAAGTTCTTCCATTTTCAGCCTCCAATGGCCAGTTTTGAAGGAAGTAAGGAAGTTAATTTGTCTAAACCTTTAGCTATATGAGGAAAGAGCTCTAGAGAAATTTCCTTTTAGTCTTCATTCTCCGTTTTGACATGGTATCAGATCTCTAATTCAGCTCATCCATGCTTCCAATACTAGCACTCCTAAAACGAATACTCCAACTGAAAACACTACCACAGGTTCTTCAACTGTGGTAGATGATACTTCTAATCCCTATTTTCTCCGCAATGGTGATAGTCCTATCACAATGCTAATTGCTAGTGACACACCTCTCGTTGGTGGAAAAAAGTTATCCATCGTGGTCGAGATCAATGATCATGGCTTTGACAGTCCAAAACAAAGTCGGATTTATGAATGAATTTTATTTACAACCTTAGAGATAAGGTATGCATCCCATTTGCACACGTAATTCTATAACATCAAACATTTGAACTCTCAAAGGCCATTATGTAATTTTGATGTCCCCTCAAATAGCCACAAAATCAAACTGGCACATAAATTTAATGTTCATGAGCACATTATTTATTTGAGACTTTTGAATTAAGCTTGTGTAATAATCAAACATATAATTAAGCTTAATTGGGCTCATTTATTGAATTAACGAACATAAACAAATTCACAAACCGAGTCCAACATATAAATAAACAGCTAGTTTTATTTACAACATTAAAGATAAGATATAATCCCATTTGCACAAGCAATTTTATACAACAATAATTCGAACTGAAAGATCATTACTGTAATTTTGTTTTCCTCCCCCCAAATACCCATGAATCAAACTAGCACACAAATTCAATGTTCATGAGTACATTATTAATTATATTTGAGTTAGGCTAGTGTAATAATCAAACATAAATTTAAATTCAAATTGTGCTCATTTACTAAATAATAAACATAAACAAGTTCATAATCCAAGTCCAACATATACAAAAACAACTAATTTTATTTACAACCTTAGTGATTAGATCACAATTTTATCTACCACCTGTGTGTGGTTCTTTTTCTACCACTTCTGTGTGGCCTTTCGCTACCACCTGTGTGTGGTTTTTCTCCAACTTCCGTGTGGCTCTTCTTCACTTCTAGTGTGTGGAATTTCTCTCCCCACTCTTATTGTGGGTCCTTTCCAACTAAATCTGAATTCTCCCATCAATCTATCCCCAAATCTCAGTATTCGTACCCACTTATTCATACCCAAATTTTGTGAGTTTGCTCAGGGAGGCGAGTAGGCGACCATCTTTGCTCCTCTGTGGGTCTGGTTTGCCGGTTCTCTGCCGTCTTTTTTTGTCTGGGTATCAACTTCGGCAGACTATGATTCTCCTTGCATGGAATTGTCGTGGCCTAGCCCAAGCTGAGTCGAAAAGATCTCTCAAAGCCATTGTAAATAAGGTATGTCCTGATTTGCTATTTTTTTCTAAAGTTAAAATTAGTTCAAATAGAGTCAAATCTCTCCTTTATTCATTGGGTTTCTATAAGTTAGAATGTGTTGAACCAAGAGATCTTAAAGGAGGCATCATTTTGGGCTGGAAAAATAGTGTAGATGTGGAAATTGTGATGTCAAATGATAATATGATAAATGGCCTTGTTTTCTCGGACCCAATAAATGAACCATGGCTATTGTCAATGATCTATGGGCCGAGTGCAAGGACAGGGAAACAAGCCTTTTTGGAAGATCTTCAAAAGGTTGGTGAGTCATTTGCTGGGGCATGGTTGTGTATGGGAGATTTTAACAACTTGTTGGGGCCAAGTGATAAGAAAGGCGGGAAACCAATTTCTTCATCTTCTACTGGGGGATTAAAAGGATTGGTAGATTCTGCAGGATTAATTGATGTAAAATTTGTAAGGGCACCTTACACCTGGTCCAACAAACGCCCAGGCCTTGCCAACATAAAAGAAAGACTTGACAGAGCTCTAGTTAATACTAGGTGGACTGAAATTTTCCCAAGAGCGCTGCTGAAGCATTTTCCTTCGAATTCCTCTTACCATATCCCGATTGTTCTTTTCATTGAAGGAGAAGAGGGTAGTAGACCAAGACCATTCAAATTTGAAGAAATATGGACAAGGGAGGAGGCAAGTAATCTTGTAGTGGAGAATGCTTGGAGGCTCAAAGTCCCTGGTTCCCCAATGTTTAGATTATGCAAGAAGATCAAACAAGCTAAACTAGAGCTAAAACAATGGAATAGATCCTGCTTTGGCAATGTACAATCCAAAATCAAGGAGGCATGGAAGAATTT
This sequence comes from Quercus agrifolia, assembly GCA_029955455.1. Classification (NCBI taxonomy): domain Eukaryota; kingdom Viridiplantae; phylum Streptophyta; class Magnoliopsida; order Fagales; family Fagaceae; genus Quercus; species Quercus agrifolia. The sequence continues at coordinate 56,482,878 of JARQAD010000003.1, read as the reverse complement.
AGACCAAATTCAAAGCTTAGACCCAAATCCTCAAAATTTGGAAAAGGAAGCAAATTTTTGTATGGAAATCCAACAACTATTGAAAAGGGAGGAAATATTATGGCGTCAAAAATCCAAAATCAAATCACTTACAAGCTCGGAGCTCAATACAAGATTCTTCTATCTAAGTACAATGATAAGGTGAAGAAGAAATTCCATTGATTTTATGAAGAAAGAAAATGGAGAGTGGATTTCAGGTTGGGAGGAGATTGGTCAATGCTTTCAATCCTTCTTTAATAACCTGTTCTCTTCTTCAACCCCAGATATTCCTTATGATCTAAATAATTTAATTCCAAGGTGCATCACTCCAGAAGATAATGAAATGTTGCTAGCCATGCCTTCAATGGAAGAGATCAAAACAACAGTTTTTTCAATGGATTCTCATAAAGCTCCTGGGCCTGATGGAATGTCCCCCCTTTTCTTCAAACACTACTGGCACTTGATAGGTGGTGATATTGTGGATGCAGTTTTAAGCTTCTTCCAAGGTGATTGTATGTTAAGAGAAATAAATCATACCTTTATCACCCTAATCCCCAAGCATGAGAGGGCTGCCATGGTTAACCAATTCAGGCTGATCTCGCTTTGTAATGTGTTATATAAGATAATTTCAAAATTATTAGCAAACAGAGTGAGACCACTCCTCCACAAGATGATATCTCTCTGGCAAGCTGCCTTCATTCAAGGTAGAAGAATACAAGATAATAGCATAATAACCCATGAAATCATTCATGCTATGAGAAAGAAAAAAGGTAAGGAAAAGTGGATGGCAATTAAACTTGATATGGAAAAGGCTTATGATAGACTGGAATGGCCTTTTATTCTCAATGTCTTAAGAAATTTTGGATTCAATGAGAGATGGATAAATTGGATTTCAGAATGCATTTCAATTACCTTTTTTTCTATACTTATAAATGGCTCCCCATATGGATTTTTCCAACCACAAAGAGGTCTAAGGCAAGGGGACCCTCTTTCCCCATTCTTATTTATCGTAGCAGCAGAAGTGCTATCCAAACTCTTGCAAAAAGCTGAAGAGAGTAAAAAGCTAAAAGGTATCAAGCTTGCTAAGGGCTGCCAACCAATATCTCATCTCCAATTCGTAGACGATTTGTTCATTTTTGGGAGAGCAGATGAAGAGAATATAAGGTCCATCAAAGAATGTTTATCCACTTATTCTTCTTGGTCAGGGCAAAAGATAAATACCCACAAATCTACCATGGTTTTCAGCAAAAACCTATCCAGTTGGCATTCTAAAAATTTGCTAGCTGGGAGTATGGGTTTGAAAATTGAAGGGTCAAAAGGAAAATATTTGGGGCTGCCTATGTTGATAGGAAAGTCAAAGAAAGGTACATTTCAAGAGGTGGTGGAAAGAGTGGAGAAGAAGTACCAAGGCTGGAAAGTTAAGTTACTCTCGTAGGCTGCTAGAACCTCCCTTATTCGCACAGTTACCTCAGTCATGCCTTCATATGTTATGTCCTCTCTCAAACTCCCAAAAGAAACAGCAAAGAAGCTTGATGCTTTAAATAGGAAATTTTGGTGGGGTTCAAAGGAAAATGGTTCCAGCTGCTGCATCCTGAAGAATTGGGATTCTATTTGCAAACCCAAGTCCATGGGGGGTCTTGGCCTCAGAAAAAGTGAAGATTTCAACCAGGCTCTACTAGCCAAACTAGCTTGGGAGGTCCAAAATAATGAGGATAAGCACTGGGTAAAAATATTTAAAAGAAAATATCTAAGAGGTGGAAGTTTTTCCAATACAAGGCCACCTAAACAAGCGTCTTGGATTTGCAAGAGCTTATTTAGTTGTAACAAGCTCATTAAGAAAGGCATGTGCTATAAAGTGGGAGATGGAAGAAGTATTAACATATGGGATGACCCTTGGGTCCCTAAAGAACCAGATTTTAGACCAAAACTCAAGGTTGGGGTGACTCCAAACAACTTGCTAGTAGTCGAGATCATCCACCATGACTCAAGGAAATGGGATAGGGAGAAAATTTTTGATTTATTTGAGACTCAGTCAGCTATAAGGATCCTCAATATCCACATTCCTGCCTCCTCAAAGAGTGACACCTTATGTTGGGGTCTAAGTCCATCAGGTGAGTTTACAGTAAAATCAGCATATATGCTAAAAATGCAACAAAGCAACACCTCACTGGGGCCAATGCATGGAGAGTATTGGAAGATGTTGTGGAAGAGTAAAATGAATGAGACGCTTAAGCTTCTTCTCTGGAGAATAGTTTGCAATTCTCTCCCGGTCCGGGAGATCTTTAGTAAAAGATTTCCTATTCCTAACATAAGCTATCCAATTTGTGGGGAAGAGGTTGAATCTATTGAACATATCTTTATACGGTGCCCCATCACAATTCAGGCTTGGGCCAACTCAGTTTGGCCCTTAAACATGGGTGTATTCAAAGATATGAGTATAGATTAGTGGATAAATATTATAATAAATCCAATAGAAATGTTACAGGTCCAAGGCAAGGAAGCAAAGGACTTTACTCTTTTTGCAGTAGTTCTCTGTGACCAAATTTGTATGAATAGAAACCAAACAGTGTGGGGAAACAAACCAGTAGACTCAATCAAGCTTTCCATCCAAATAAATAAGGTATTTATTCAACACAAGCAAGCTTGGCAATCGATTATTGGAGAAAAAGAGAACTCTCCCTCATGGAAGCCCCCTCCTCTTAGATGGATCAAATGTAACTTTGATGCAGCAGTGAAGCTTGATAAGGTGGTGCTGGCAGTGGTTTGCAGAGATAGCAGCGGATCCATAGTAGCAGCAGAGTCTCAAGAAGAATGCCCAGGTGAACCCTTATGGGCGGAATCCAAAGCAGCTCTCTTAGCAGCTAGTTTGGCCCGTAAAGAAGGTTTTGATAGAGTTGTGCTAGAAGGAGATGCCCAATCAGTGATAAAAGCTATCCTAAACCCATCCACAACTCCCCACTGGTCCATCAATGCTATTATAGAGGATATCCGGTTGATTCTAAACTCTTTTGTATGTTGAAATGCCTCTTTTGTTTTTAGAGACTCTAACTCTGTAGCTCATTCCCTTGCCCAATGGGCTTACTTTTGTAATAGTTTTGGGTCCCCCCCTTTCTCTGTTGTTTCTGAGTTCTTGGAAGGTGGTATAGGCTAATTATCTCCCCATCCCTTGCTTCTGTTTGTCTCTGCTTTCCTTTTAGTGTTAATATATTGTCTTATTCAGCAAAAAAAACCTTAGTGATTAGATATAATCCCATTTGCACATGCAATTTTATAACATCAATAATTTGAATTGAAGAGTCATTATAGTAATTTTAAGGTCCGCTTAATACCCATGAATCAAGCTAGTACAAAAATTCAATGTCTATGGATACATTATTATCTTTGAGTTTAGGCTTATGTAATAATCAAACTTAAGATTAAGTTGTGCTCATTTACTAAATAACGAACACAAACAATTTCACACAAACGAAGTCCATCATACAAATAAACAACTAATTTTATTTACAATTCTGTGATAAGATATTATCCTCTTCTTCTTTTTTCTTTTTTTGTGAGTAACGTGATAAGATATTATCCCATTGCACATGCAAATATGCAATTAAATAACATCAATAATTCGAGATGAAAGGTCATTACGGTAATTCTCATCCCCCATCCTCGGTACACATGAATAGCAGCACACAAATTCAATGTCAACTGAATTCTAACACAAGGGAAACAGCCACGCTCACATATGGCGCGTGAATTTCACCTACAGCTATATTTGTACGTTTTCCTCGTACAAATTCAAATTCTAGAACCACCATAGGGTCCCACTTTACTTGGAAATTTCTGCCACAAGATTTAAAAATTAAAACCCTTCATCTGACATTCTGTCTCTCTAAGAACAAAAAGGTTTACTTATCAAAAAAAAAAAAAAAAGAACAAAAAGGTTTTAGCACACAAAATCCCTTCGTAAGTAAGGGGGAATAATTACTTATTTTTCTTTCTTTTTTTTTAGAAATAAACACACACATAGGTGAGAGTAAAAACTCTTCATCACACTATTGAATAAGTACATGAGATGACATTTTGTTTCTCTAAGAACAAAAAGGTTTTAGCCCACAATACCTTTTCTTAAACAATGTGAAATAATTACTTACTCTTTTTTTTTTAGAAACAAACACACATAGGTAAGAGTGAAAGGAGTTCTAAAATAAAGGTACACCACAACTTTACTCAAAAGTTATGATAACTTGTCCACCCTCTCTTAAAAGTTATTATAACTTTTAAGTAGAGTTGTGGTGTGCCTTTGTGTTAGAACCCCTTTCTCTCTTCCTTGTGTGTGTGTGTTTGTTTCTCAAAAAAAAGTATGAACAAAAAACCAGGCCAAAATTGGGTTTTACCCATTTCAGCCAAACTTTCCAGCAAAATGCTCACTGTCTGAAATTATTTAGGGAAATGCTTCTGATTTTTTAAAAATCGAGTTTCAAATGTAAAACTCGATTTTTGGACAATCGAGTTATAGCGAAATGAGACTTACAAAAAAAAAAAAAAATTGGACCTCGAGTTCCACTTGAATATTTTCAAGGAACTCGAGTTCTACTTGAATATTTTCAAGAAACTTGAGTTCCATGAACTCGAGTTCTTTGAATGGAAATTGGGCTCTGTTTGGTACGCGAGTTCAAACACATGTTTTTAGTTTTTAAACAATATTATATGTATTTTCACACATTTTTTCACCCACACGTATTTTCAAAAAAAATTGAAAACTGTTGTTTAAACATACATACCAAACGAGCCATCGAGTTCCTTGAATGAAACTCGAGTTCCACAATTTTTTTCTTTTAATTTCAATTCGCTATAACCTAATTGTCCAAAAATCGAGTTTCAAAATAGGAACATTTCCCTAAATAGTTTCAGACAGTGGACATTTTGCTAGAAAGTTTTGGCGAAATGGGGCAAATGCCCATTTTTGCCCAAAAAACCAAGTACTCCATATTTCTTCCATACATTGTAACTGTACATGAAGCAAATATAGGGGATAGAGAGGATTAATTTGAGCAATTGAGCTCTATATCATTACTAAATTTTCTTATAAATAGGGCATCCCAAAACTTCACTTATCTCATCCAATTCAACAAGTGCTTAGAAAAAAATACATATAGAGCTCACTCAAAAAGAAAGAAGAATAAGCTAGCTTGAGAAAATGCAAGGTGTGGTAAAGAGCTCAAATACTTCAAAACTTATTAGTGCTATGACACTTACCAAATTGGGTCTAACTCATGTGCCTCAACGCTATGTTCTTCCTTCCTCACAACGCCCAAACCTTCACCATATTATTGTTCACTCATCCACTTCTCTTCCTATTATAGACCTTTCAAATTTACAAAATCCTTCTCTAAGGTCTCACACCCTTGATGAGATTCAAATGGCTTGTAAGGAAGTAGGGTTCTTTCAGGTACATGCAGGGCCGGCTGAACGGTGGAGCAAAAAATGCAATTGCCTAAGGCCCCAAGTAAAAAAAAGGCCCCCAAATTTTAACCAATAGGGTTATTTATAATCAATAAATAAAATAATTTTGTTTTACTAGATGAAAAAAAAAATAAAGAATAAAGAAAAATGCAACATTCACAATATTTTTCACAATACTTTTACAACTAATGCTAAGTACCAGGTTGTTACAACCTATTGTTGATGGCAAAAAAAAAATAATTATAGTGATATTTTCAAATAGAAAACAAAAAGTAGCTTAAAATTTAGGATTTGTTGTAAAAAATATTGCGAATGTTGTACTTCTAAAAGAATAAGAATAATAATAAGAGTTTAATTAGCAAACTTTTACTAGTTTTCATCTAAGTCTACCACTAATACCATTCTTTTACTTACCACTATCAATTTACATATCAACAAGTATGAAAAATTTTGTCAAATTTTTTCTGTCTATAAAACTTTTTAAAAAAGAAAAAATTCTACGTAGTTCATGTTAATTATTAGTAATTTTGCATCTCAAACAAGATGATCAATTTTCGCCTTAGGCCCCCAAATGCATCAAGCCTCTCCTGGGTACATGCATGCTCTTGTTTACCTTGCACATATATATATATATATATATATATATATATATATATATCACCTATTGACATTGTTCATATAATGAAATAATTATATGTTCTTTATGTTACTAATCGCAACGTTCTCTACGTGCGAATTTTTATGATTATGTTTCCATTTTCAATATCAACTAGTTTACGTTCACGTCGAAACTGTGCTTTAGGTGATCAATCATGGAATTCCTCTTTCTGTAATGAATGATGCCCTTGATGCTACTACAGAGTTCTTTAACTTGCCCGTGGAGGAAAAGATGGTTTATTTATCTGATAATGTTCATGAGCCAGTCAGATATGGGACAAGTTTAAATCATGTTAGAGATGAATGTTACTTTTGGAGGGACTTCATTAAGCATTACTCTCATCCAATTTCAGATTGGATCCATCTATGGCCATCTAATCCTCCAACTTACAGGTAAGTAACCCTAACGTTCGTTTAAAGCTCTTAATTATGCTACTATTTTGACTTGTATTAATATTTCAACTTGGGAAAACTATTAGGTACTCCCGGAGTACCATAAATGCGTGCTCCCTCCTCTCACATAAATGGTGGGTCCCACTAATTAAATTCATGGTGGGACCCATCATTTATGTGAGAGGAGGGAGCACGCATTTATGGTACTCCGGGAGTACACAATAATTTCCCTTCAACTTGGAGGCACCATTTGAAAGAATTATTTTAAATTAATGCCTTTATTAAAATCCTTCAATTAGGAGGTGAAAATCTTTTAGGTCTAAATCAATGTTTCCATAGATGTAGAAAAGTGTTTTCAACACGCTTCAAAGTCGCATTATTTCTGAAAACTAGATGTATCATTCAACTACAATGACATTCATATCTTCTTATGAAACCATGCTCTTTTACTTTCGTAGGGAAAAGATGGGAAACTATGCAAGGGTAGTGCAAGTTCTACAAAAGCAACTCATGGAAGTTGTCTTGGAAATCTTAGGGCTAAACCCTAATTACCTACAAAATGAAATTGAAAAAGGCTCCCAAGTCTTTGTGGCAAACTGTTACCCAGAATGTCCCGAACCAGATGTCACGTTAGGTACGCCACCTCACTCAGACTATGGCTCCATAACCATTTTACTTCAAAGTAGTCTAGGCCTTCAAGTCATGGATCACAATAAGAACTGGCTCTCAGTTCCTGTTGTTGAGGGAGCTCTTATAGTTCAGCTGGGAGACCAAATGGAAGTGATGAGCAATGGTAAGTACAAGAGTGTCATGCATCGAGCAACTGTTAACTCACATAAAAAGAGGTTGTCAATTGCAAGTCTTCACAGTTTGGCTTTGGAGAAGAAAATAGGGCCAGCTGAGAACCTCTTGGACAAAGAGCACCCAGCGTCCTATAAGGAATTTAGCTTCAAAGATTATCTGAATTACATCTCAAACAATGATATCTTGAAGGGTGAGAGGTTCATTGATACATTGAAGAAGAATCCATGAAAATGAGCAGAAGGGTTTACTGTGTTGTCATGTGGATTTTAAAAAAAAATATAGGTTTGGCGCGCTTATTTATTCAAAGATGAGATTAAAAAAAAAAAAAATTTAAAGTGACTTTAAGTAAATAAATTAACCAATTTATTTACTCAAAGTTAGTTTTATGTCTCCCTTTTAAACAAATAAGTTAATACTAAATAAACTGGTTAAACACACTGATAATAGGAATGTTTGCATGCTCATAGGCATGTTTAGATAATGTTATTAGTTAGAATTGTTTTTATTCCCTGTTTGCATGCTCATAAGCATGTTTAGCTAATGTAATATATCATCAATAAAAATTGAGTTGTTTTATGCATATATTTGGTTTGTTTTTGTTGCAAAGTTTTTGTTAACTTTTAAATCTGATTCTCAATTAATTTTACCCCCAATCCCTCCTTTTTCAAGATTTGTAGAATCTACGAAGTTTAATTTTAATATACAGCAATGCTCTTTTAAGCAATTTCTTAAATTTTTTATTTTTAGGTGTAACTGAGACTCAATTCCAGATTTTAAAGCAATTTTAGTCCCAAAATTAACAACAACAAAAAGACCATCCAAATTATCATTCTATATTACTTTTATATAAACAAAACCCCTAGTCTCTTATTGTAGCATTGCAATTTTACTGGTGGCCAAAATCAATAAATAATTGTGTAAATTAGTGAATTTTTGGAATAGCTTGATCTCAATGAAAAATATTTCTTGATTCCAATAAAAAAATGTAATATTTGTCTAAAAAGTAGTAGTATTGTTTCCTTTTCTTGAGGGATAGAATTCCCTTTTAACTCCAAAACCTTTTTGGCATCTATGGTGGGCTAGATGTGAAGAAAGGTACTAAAAAGTAGTAGTATTTTCAATACTTGTGTAATTGAAGAGAGGAAGGAGCTTTAACATTAATCTTGAAAAGTATAAGGCCTCCCCCCCCCCCCCCAAAAGAGAGAGAGAGAGAGAGAGAGAGAGAAGAAGAAGAAGAAGAAGAAGAAGAAGAAGAAGAAAATGGGTAATCTCAACTATGCAAATTGAATTGATATGGTACTAATTAATCCAATGTGAGATAAGAAAAAAAAAAGATTCAATTAAATGGTATAATTAAAAAAAAAATTAGAAGATCACTGATCAATATTAATTTTACATTCAATTTAAAATATAAAAAGAACCTATTAAAAAGTTCTAGTTGATGTACTTACAAGAATATAGGTACTACACTTGATCTTAGCCTTAGGTATTGGAGTGGAAATATATGCGCAAATGACTCAAAACTCGTCCAGCCTTTCCTTAGCGATTGAAACTCACACGCCAATCTCTGTTTTTACCCATCGTTTCTACTTGATTTCACATGAAGCTCCTTCTTTGAGTTTCAGAGATGAAAGAGACCCTTCTCAAAAGAACATGAGCTCTGTTTCTGTGTGACACGGTACACCTAATTACTTTTTGAACTACCAATCTAACCCCTTGTTTTAACTAGGGACTAGAGAGAGTATAATCCTTTTTAGAAAAAATTGTATAAAAAATTGAAGAAGTTGTTAATACAGTTAGTAAATTTTTCATTAAAAAAATATCTTAAAATAGTTTATTAATGTTAGTAAATCCTAAATTATTTCGCATTGTTTATTAACAAGCAATGAAATTTTGTATCATCAATTGAGAATGCGTTTGACTTTACTTTTTTTTTTTTTTTTCTGTTTTATTATTATTTTTTAAATAATAATCTAATTTTTCACTTTTTTGTCACAGATTTAATATAAATAAAGATTACTAAAGGAAAAATTAAGGATTTAGGCATTAACTCTTCTTATTAAAGGAAATTTAAAATTTAAAATTTAAAAAAAAAAAAAAAAAAAAACAACAACAACAACAACATTAACTCCCACTTTCCTCCACATCATCATCTTCTTCCTCTCATTCTCTCTCACATCTTTTTTCCTGCACTATATACTTTTATGTCACCACCATTGATTTCTTAACAATATTGTCTTGAGGTACTGAAAAATTTTAAAAATAGTCAAAATCATTTTATAGAAAAATTGTTGAGGATGAGAATTTCTAAGGATAAAAAGAATTCATGGCCAAAGTCAATTTAAATTAGTGCTCTAACAACATAACTCTATCTCTTAGCCATATCATCATCATCATCTCCCACTATGGTCCTTGAACGATCTTTAAAAAGATGGGCTCTCTTACATCATGTACATTACACCAACCAAGGCATGGGGGAATGTCTATGTGGTTGGATCTGGACCCTCCACGTGGAGTGGCTATGAGCAAAGGAAGAGGAAGCGTTGGCTACAAAATCCTATCATTGGCCCGTGTCAAAGGTGTGACTGCCTTGGGAAGGAAGTAAGATATACACCTAACATAGTACTCAAGCACTTACAAAAAGGGAGATAGTGACTTTCTAAGGTCAACAGCTATGAGAACACCCCTAATTGGTCGAATGCATGTTAGATCACTTTAGAGACACGTGTATTACTTACAGTACTCCTGATGTCCCTCTCATTTTCCAAAAGTTGTTTGCCAGGCAGTGGCAAAGTCACCTACCCACATGCCGCAATGCCATGTTGGTGCATTCTCTTTCCCCCAGTCACCAAATAATACCACAGCTATGAAAAGGTCCAAAAATAAGAAAATGATGACTTGACACCTGTCTTTGTACTCAACTATATTCCTCAGATTATAAGAGGAACATATAGCTGGACTTTTAGGGTAAGAACTCAAGTAAATCTTTTGAGAAAAGAGTAGAAAGTTGATAAGAAAGGAAGATAGAAAACAAGGTCTCTCTTTTAAGGAAGAACACCCTTATTGTACAAGAGTTACCTCTTCTTTCCACATAATACAAAGCTGAATAGAGCAAGAATATTCTTGCACAAACTGTGGTTTTTCATCCCTTTCTTAGGGTTTTCCACGTATATCTGGCGTCCATTTTACATTCTTGCAATCACTTTCTTCAGTTCTTCTCTAACTTTTGTAATATCAAAGCTTATACCTTTGTCACTCATAAGCTTTTTCATATACATGTACTGTTAAATAACTTATTTTATTCCCTATATAAACTCAAATTTAACTTACACGTACACATCAATATATGCAAAGCATCATGGTTTATGGCAAAATAGGCTAGTACTTTCGTGGCATTATTTATCTTTGTATAATCAACAAACACTCCACCTTGGAGTTGAACCTTAATGTCCTCCATGATATGGCCCACAATCTTTAATGCTTGCCATACTCCAAAATAACCTCTGCAGTGAAAGTCACTGCAAACCTAAGTAAATATACAATCAACATTTGTCTTGCTTCCTTACAATTTGTTTGCATGAGAGCAAGAAGATTATGTGAGAGAGGAAGAAGATGATGGCGTAGTGAGGGAGAGTTAATGCCTTTTTTTTTTTCCTTTTTTTTTCTTTTTTTTTTCTCATTTGATAAAAAGAGTTACTGCCTAAATCACTAATTTCTAGATAATAATAATAACACTACCGTGAGCGTGTTTTCAGTTTTCACCCTTAGATCTAATAATAAAGAAGTTACACTAGGTGTAATTTGAACCCCTCTCTCTCTCTCTCTCTTCAAATCTGTTTTAAGTTGGGCTAATTAAGTCTTCAATAGGAGGATTTTAGAAAGCCTTGCCCAGCATTTAGTTGTGCAAACTAGGCTCTCAATTTACCAGTTGGGTTAAGTCTTCAATTAGTAGATTTTAGAAAGCCTAGCTCGACATTTAGAAAGGTTGGGCAAACAAGGCCGTCAGTTTACTAATTGGGTCATGTTACAACCAACATCTCTCTCTCTCTCAATGGGTGGGTTTTGGAAAGCACAATCCGACATTTAGAAAGCCCAACCCATCATTTTAAAAAATTGGGCTTTCAATACTCTTAGTTTACTAATTAGGCCATGTTACAGTCAATATTTGCCTTACTTAATAAACGAATTTGTATATATACATTTGGGGAGTTCTACCAAAATTGAAGAAGTGATTTTAGCGTTGTACAATTATCTTTTGAGAAAATTGCATTGACCTTCTTTAAGGTTTACTAAAATTACATTAACTTATTTCAAACGGTAAATAGACTTCTATTTGAAAAAAAAAAAAAAAAAAAAAAAAAAGAAGGGAAGAAGAAGAAGAAGGGTAAGCTATAGTCACCTCCCTTATAGCTTAACACCGTTAAATCTACTAAAGAAAATTGAAAAAAAAAATTTAATTAAGTAAACTAACATTTTCGATGCAAAAATAATAACAAATATGATAAAGAGTTGAAAAATGCAAATGCTTTAAAAAAGGAAACGAAAAATAAATTAACAAAAAAAACAAGAAGCAAAACTTATGGCATGTTTGGATGGTGGGGGAAAGGAGGGGGAGTGAAGGGAGTAGAGTAGAGTTGGCTAAAAATAAGTTAATTTTGAGCTAAATCTACTCTACTCTCCCTCCCTTCCCCTCAATCCAAACAAACCATTAGAGTGAGGGTTAAGAACCCCAAATCATTTCATGCAAAAGTGGGGATTGAAGGAAGCCAGAGGGCAAATGAGCAAAACCCACTGACTAGGAAATGAACCATATCACTGATCGAGTGTGAGGTTGAAACTTGAAAGGCTGTGACGACAATATGGACAAGGAATCATCAATGGCTATCTGCTAGAAAGAGGCATGAAATGGAGGGTGGGAAACGAAGAAAAAAATACTACAAATTTAGAGAACTAGGCGGCTTCCTGTTCAAAACATTTATACTTATTACAGTATTACAAAGTAATGTTTCTGAAAGAAATATGTAGAAACAAAAAAAAATTTCAAAAATTTGATATTTCTAGTTAACCTCCTTCAAAGTGAATTTTCCTTTTACCCTCCTTGAAAGTTGGGTTAAAATTACATTTTGTTTAATGTTAAACAATGTTATAGTATTATACTACTCAATAATCTTATTTTTAGAAACCCACAGTTGGACAATATTTCTCTTTTGATACTTTTCATTCTTGCAAAATTTCAAGATAATAAAAAATTCATAGCTATCTTATTTATAAAATTTTAATTTTAAATTTATTTTTATATTATTTATAAAAGATGAGATTATGAATCGAATAATAATAAGAATATAGAAAATAGGTAATAAAGGTTATTAGGTTATTAATATAATCGATTCTAAAAAAAAGTTATTAATATAATTAAGATTATTAGGTAGTTTAACGTTAAGAAAAAGTTATTTTATTTTTTGATATATATATATATATATATATATATATATATATATATATATGTGTATATCAACAAATTTGAGCTTCCTTGGTTGCGGTGTTTTGTTACACCTGGTCTAACTAAATCCATATTAAAAATACACCCCCTGATGGCAACCTTTGTGGCACTGTTTTGGTTTGGTCACAATAGATCTAATCTTCCTTGGTGGAGACTTTGACTAGCCAGCCAATCCCATGGTGTTGCGAGCTAGGCATGAAATTGGCCACCTTACGACCGACTCAACTTGATTGGATCCACTAAGACCAACCCACTAGCAAAATGTGTAAGATTCAACTTGATCCACTAAGACTAAGACCAATCCACTATCCCTCCATGGCTCCATCACACTAAATCTGATTTCTTAAATTTCTTTAAAAAAAAAGAATGTGTAGGACTAGGATCACTGGATCAATACTTTAACTTCCATACCACTAAATCTGATTTCTTAAGAAAAAAAAACAAAAACAAAACAAAACGTATAAGACTAGAAGTCTAGAATCAATACTTTAACTCTTTAAGTGGGTCCATTCGGACCATTCCATAGCCTTCTAGAGAAATCTAAAGAAATCAAAATTTAAGAGAACAAACAAAAAAAAAGTGTAAAGAGTACAAGTATACAATTAAGCTAAAGTTAAGCCAAAAAGAAGAATAAAAACCCAACAGCAATGAGCAAACTCCTCTTCAAAAAAAAAAAAAAGGACACCTAGTTGCAAACCATGAAGAAGACGAAAGAAGCAAAAGAAGAGAAGACAAAAAACAAACCTGAAATGAAGATCTGTGAACACACATTATTGCCAACACCAATTGATGAGTAAGCCAACTAAAATGAGTGTTTTGTTTTAGAATTAAGATGGAGAGAGTTAGAGAGTGAGCGTTTGTTTTTTTTCTTCTTTTCTGCTTTTTTTTTTTTTTATTTGTCTCTTCTTTCTACCTTTTGTAATCTTTTCTTCTGCAAGCTAAAGATTTGGTGATGGGATTAGCCTTCATGTCACTTAAGTGTGAGAAATTGACATTTTTTATTTTTTTCAGATGAGAAAGCAATATTATATAATATATTATTACTATTTGGGGGTCCTCTTACAAATGGAGACCTTAGGTGGTGGCCTAAATGGCCTATAAGTTCAACCGGCACTGCTTATGAGTTATGTTGGTCAATGAATTTGGTGAGAGATGCCGAGGTTTTGTGATTGTTGTTTTGACAGATTGATGGTGCAAGGTTTGATGGTGATAGTCGTGGTGGTTGTAGTAGACTAGTGAGGTAGAACATGATTGCATGGGTAACTAGTTTTTTGGTATATTAAAGCATTGACCAGGATCGAATTTGGCTATGGTACTGTGTCAAGGTTGTTGAGTGATTGAAGAGAGAGAGAGAGAAAAGCATGAGCTAGAATTTTACGTTATTCTTCTTGATGACCTATGTTTGCAAGACTGCAATGGAAAACCCTTGACATTTATATCTTTGTTATTGAAGAATGTCTTATAATGAATTTAATGTAGGGTTTACTAGCTCTACAAGTACAAAGACTTGCAACAGGTTTGGGCCTTAAATAGTAATATCTCTAGCAGCATGTAAGGTATTAGGAGACAATAGTATTGTCAAAAAAACATATTCGCTCTAAAGTTATTAAGTAATATAACAATATTGAATTATTGAAAAAAGTTACATCATATTAATATTAATTAGGAGAAACTGTGTGTGCTGATTTTGCTTAAAAATGAAGGATACAATAGTATAATATTCTAGACATGGTTGTCTCTACTTCAAAAAGAAACGTAACACTAAAAAGAATGGGAATAATAGGGTCTATTTGATATAAAAGGAAGGACAGAAAAGTGAAAGAAAAGAGATGATATCAATTTTGCAAAAGTGAAAGAAAAGAGATGATATCTATTTTGCATCTTGTGTCTTTGATAGCAAATATAGAAAAGTGGTGGTCAAGGCCATTGCATCTTCTGGGATCCAAGCAAACACCCAATTGGAAAGAACTGAAGTTAATGTTTAAAAGTATCCATGTTAATATAAATTATTCGAAGGTTCCAGAAACCTAAAGGACATGTTTTTCCCTTTATAAAATTGGCAGTATTTGTTTCTAGAAAAAAAAAAAAAAAGATACATGCAAATAAGAAAGTTAATCCAGTATATTTTGGAGAGAGACGAAACTCTCAAAGAGAAATTACAAACCCAATCCATATTACAAGAATCAACGATACAAAAGCAATCAAACCACAAAGGAGAAATAAAATACAAAACTGAAACAGAACAAAACCATGCTCTCTAAGAATCTATCTCAAGGGCACTGGTCACTCAAGGAGCAAGGTTGTCAAAATGTAGGATGATGGAAGGTAGGTGGGATTGTGAATCGTAAAATCAGATTATGGATCATAAAATTCTACATTATTTGAGAAAAAACAAAAAATACACATTGGTATGTTAAATAATCACATAAATTATACATTCATTCATAAAAAACCAAAAATTTGCATCAATTTAATGTAATTACCATACATCACTACATTCATTTATAAGCACCGTTTAAAGAGGCTAGAAATCTCAAAACGTGGCATTCTATTAGAATATTATTTTTTATTTGGGTCCAACTAACACTATTTCTCTGTATGAGAATAGCAAAACTTGATCTATTGGGATGTTATTTTTCATTTGGATCCAACTGAGCATTCTGTCAAGTTAAAAAATATTATAAGAAACCAAGATCGTTTGGGATCGTCAGAATTATACAATCCTGAACGATCGCAAAAATCCTTGTAAGATCGGATCTTTTGAGCAAGTGAGATTGTAAAATTGTAAGATTCAGATCTGGATTTTGACAACCATACAAAGGAGACACCAGATCTATGAGATGAGATAAACTAACCCCCACTGTGAAGACATAGGGACTCAACATCCAAGAGGAACCTTTATCTATTTGGAAACCCGGTAGTTTCAGTAGTTTATTTACTTAGCGTATCAAAATTTATAGTTTTTGATAGCTTTTATGTTAAATATGTGTCAAAAAGTTGGAAGTTAACCCCCACCCGTCTCATCAAAGCAGGAACGACTCTAAACACCAGAGACTAGGAAATGAACCATACCGCCAATCAAGTGTGAGGTTGAAAGGCTGTGACAACAATGGGGACAAGAAATTGGGCAAATTGAACTCGAAACTACATAGTTGACAGTGTCTTTCTTCCCAATGAAGAAACTAACCATCCTCCACTGACTAGAACTTTCAAAGAGCATGTATTGGCGTACTTGGTTAGCTCAGCACTGACCAAGAGAGGAGGGCAAAGCTTTGGACACTCATCAGAAGACATCATTGTCTCGGACAAGTCCCTGAGAAACGTTGAAACAAAAGTAGCAAAAAATTCTTGCAAAACATACAGATACCTGTGGGGATACGCTGATCTAACACCAACATTAGTTACAAGAAAATGTGTTTGCCTGGTTTTGATTAAAAACCAAGGATATAATACAAAAGAAAACTGGTTGACTTTACATCTTCCGAATTCAAAGCAGACACCCAATTGAAAAGAAATTAAGTTGACATTTAAGAGTGTCAATGCTGCTATAAACTAATTCAAAGGTTCTAGAATCCCACAGGCTAACATTTATATTTTATAATACTAATTGAAGGAAAATATTTTAAAATAAAATTAAATACAAAGCAAATATAGTAGTTGTATATATGAAGAGCAAATATTTTGGAGATGCAAAGGCTTTAAAACTGGAAACGAAGAATAGAGTTTTTAGGGAGTTCCAAGGGTAGAACCCAAAACCTGTTGTAAATGCTGAATAGTAAATAGTTCATAAGCAAACCCTTTCCCTGAATTGGATTTCACTACCGTTTTCCTTCCATTTGCCTAGTTTTGATCTGTACAAAGGCAGGGTCACCATGCAAAAAGATCACGTACGTACCACCCCCCTTACTTTTCAGGCAAAACCAAAATCCAAAATGTAAAATGTGTTCTGAAACAAAACTAGGCAATAATGAATGTAGTCATAAGTAAATCGTCTCATATGCCCCAATGTCTCAAAAACAGTAAAACAAAGCATACCAATTAAAAGAAAAGAAAAGAAAAACTACAGGGGAACATATGAAGAGCAACCTGAAATTTACATTTTAAGGCATAAAATTTTAAAAATACAGGAAATCCACTTATTGAGTAATTTTCCTGATTAGACCAAAGAACCCAAAAATGTAAAAACCATTGAGATTGTTATCACAGGGCCTTGGAGAATCTCACTTGCCACCTAAGGTTGGGAATTGACTAGGATCTTCAATAGATGGGGCTGCCACATTGCTTATTATTGTGTTTCCACTGAACCCTCCTCTTGAACCACGACCACGACCCCGACCCCGACCACCAGGGGTGAAGTGCCTTTCTCCTTCAGTAGGCTTCAAGAACTCATTGATGCTGACCGACTATAACCACCATATCACATAATAAGAGAGTTCAGTATTAACCTCAAAGAAGAAACAGAAACCCAGAAAGAATGAAAAACGAGAAAATTTATTCAAGATAGCAGCACTAAATAGCAAAACATAGGAAAAATGAACAATGATGTCTCAAAAGGCATTAAGCCTGAATCTGTCGAGAATTCCTTAATCTGTTCTAGCCTAGCTCTGTTAGTTGGCTGACTGTTGGTTTGTTTGCATCTTTGATGCTTGTTCTGTAAACCTGTGTCTTTAGTTGTCCGTAAATAAATTGAAAAGACATGTTATATACCTTGCAAACATAGGCAACTTATCATCAAGACAGTAAATTGTAAAATTAGCAAAGAAGTGGAACATCTTTCCTTTATTTTATTTTTTTGATTCGTAAATTACTTGTGCACCCAATGGCTTTGAATCCATGGCCTTATGCCCCACCCATTCTTATGAGGGAAAGTGTCATTAGAGTAAGAGCTCATTGTCCATAAAAGGTCTTTATTAATACATTACAATGTAAAATTGAAAGTTCCTAGCCACATTAAATTCAGAAATAGACAAAAAATCAAACATTAGGTTGTCCAGTGCACAAGCCACAAAACACCATTTTCAAAGAAGAGGGCAGCCAACCAAAAAGAATCCACAATTGATGAGCACATATTCAAACCTTATGTACAACGCGTTCTAAAGTAGAAATTAGACAGAAAGAAGGAATCTTTGAAAATCTTTGAAATGAATTTTAATCCCATATAGCAACAATTTGGGGTATGAAAGAAAGTAGGGGAGGAGTTATACATGACATGCTCTGATCCAATACAAAATTTTGGCAAATCAATGTGCCAAAACAAAAGAAGAAGCCAATTAAGCTCTACTACCTAAAGTCTAAACTGAAAACATAATGAACTGGAAATGAGAGAATAAGTGGGCAAAGTATGATTACCTTTTTGGCTTTCTCTTCCTTCTCAAGAGCCTCTCGCCGCTTATCCTTTTCAGAGCCCTGAAAAGATAAAGACATCAAAAATGGCAAAAGATAATTAATATACTGGTGCTGATTACATAGATCAATTAAAACTGAAAAACTTCTTAAGAGGGTATAAAGATTTCACCAATTTAATAAAGATGTCATTATTTTCCTTCTTGTTTGAAAGCTGTTGCATGGATTCAAACTCTTTAGCATCAACCTTTCTTTCCTCAGTCTTAAGTGTCAGCAGGGCCTTCCTCTTCTCTTCCCGCACCTTTTCATACTCCTCCAGAGTCATCTCCTATTATAATGGCAACAAACCATAAGCTATAGCTTTCCCTTTTTTCTATTAAAATTTTCTTATTGGTAAGTATGACTGTAGTACCAAGAAGTAGCACAATTATCCAAGGACAAAATTCATTGGTTCAAATCTCCCCATTCCCATATTTTGGGGTCAAACTCACTCATCCAAAATAGAAAAATGACAAAAGGCCATATCTTCAACAAATGGGGGGAAAATACACTTTACAATATCAACATTCAACAACAACCCAGACTTAATCCCAAATTTGTGGATCAAGATAAATAGTAAAAATGCCAAATCTGTTTGTATTTAAGAAAACTGAAGTTCTGACAGCAAAAGATTTCACATCAATAAGATGTGAATCAATTGAATATAACAAGATCTATAGATGAAAAACAGCACATTTTAGAAGCTACTTTATCAACCACAATAACAAATACTCACCAAATCAAATTATGAATGTTTATGACAAATACATGAAATTCCCGAGTAAAATACACTCACTTCCAGGATTCCAGTACAAAAGACTGATCATCTACCGACCTAAAGAAATCTGGTGATTTCTAAATGATGAAAAATGAACTGCTAGAAGTTATGTTCCTTGCAATTATGAAGAACGCAATATAGAGCACCAGAATTCTTTCGGATAAAGAATATATAATATCTAAATTAGGATAACAAGAGACTATTGACACATCCTTTGTTTTGCTTTTTAGTAACAGTGAGGAGATACAGAAATCATCCAAGGAAACTTCAATAAGGTCTACACTCTACATGGTAGGCATTGAGAATCCATCTTAAAACATGAATACAAAAGGAACAGATATTGACTATGTTTTGAATTGAAGAAAATCACCTTCTCCTCGGCTTCTTTTTCTTCAGTTTCATTAGCAGGAGTCTCCTTGTTGGTATCTGCTGCCTCTTCCTCTCCCACTGGCTTTTCATCACCCACATTCTTCTCAGTTTCATTGGCTTCTTCAGCTACCCTGAGCATAACAAAACGTGGTGAACAAGCAATGTTACTAATTTATAAAACTAAACATATTTGTCTTAACAACAAATTATAACTTAATTTTAAAAGATGGCTCTTTAATCATTTGGCAACCAAAGACATGTTGTAAAGAATGAACGTACGGAGCAACTTCATCAGTCTGAGTTCCCCAGTTCCCACGACCAGCTCCATCACGTTTGACCTCACCTCTACACAGAAATATGTTAGGTACAAGGCAGTTGTTATGGAGAAATATTTTGAAGACAAACTTAACATATACTAAAATGAGAAGTTCTACTAAAATGAGATGTTCAAGAAGAAGTATTCACCCGCGCCCAGTTCCGCTACGGCGTTCAAACACCCTTCGAGGGCGTTCCACATCACCAGCTTCTCCATTACTGAAACCAACGCGGCGACCACCACCACCACCACCGCCGCCGCCGCCACCACTGCCAGAACGGTAAGATCCACGAGGTCCACCATAGCCACGCCTCTCACCAGACCTCCCAGAATCCCCTCCTTCAACGGCACCTTGACTGGCAGGAGCCCCACTGTCGGGGAACGATCCCTCATTGTTGGCAGAGTCACGATTGTATCCACCGCCACCACCACGGCCACGTCCATATCCGCGTCCACCACCACGACCACCTCCACGAGGCTCACTCCTTGCCTCCCTCACTACTCATTAAATACACCAAGAAGTACAATTTTAATAAACACCACGTAAATATAATAGCAATAAACAAACAAGCCTTAGTCCAAAATATTGAGATTAAGCTATCGATGCTCGACACATAAGTCAGAATTAACCATTCATATACTTTTATAACATTCTATTCTATGTTCTCTTTTTTTTACTGCTTTTACTAACGTTATTTTGCATCTTCCCCTACCTTTTTTCCATTTCCACAAAATTCAAAACCCGTTGTAAATTTAACAAAATCATTGAAAGTTAAATCACCAACCCCAACATTATCTATACAGGTAAACACATCAAAACCCAGAAATATCCATAACCATTCCACAGCAAATTCACATTTCTCATTATTAACACCCATTTCCCATTTCAAAAAATAGCAAATTAATCAAATCAAAAGCAAAAACCATATACACCACATCAAAAACCCATTACACTTATCGTACGTATACGTATACATATACTTATACTATAAACCAAACAAAACCAATCTAAATAAAAAAAGAGTGAAAAAGCAATCAAAACGACGACGAATCGAGAAAGACAAACCAGCTTGAGCTGGAGGGAGAGGCTTGGAGGGAAGCTTAGCGGCGGGCTGAGCCGCCACCGCAGCCGGCTTGGACTGAGCCGGCGACGGCTTCTTCGACTGCGACCCCACGGCGGCGGCGGCGGCGGAGGCAGCTGGCTTAGGCTGGTGAGCTGCGACAAGCTGCGACGGGTCCTCGGCGTCGTCGTCACCCAACAAATCAAAGGGATTCATGGTCGCCATTATTCTCTCTCTCTCTAAAAAAATTAGAGAAAAAAATGGTAACAAATATTGAGAGAGAGGAGGATGGGGTTTGGGGTTTGTGTGAGATTTGGGGTTAGGACAAAAACCCTAGCTTAACAACTCCTTCGTCATCGGAATATAGATCTATGAGAGTGTGTGTGTGTGTGTGTGTCTGTGTGAGAGTGTGTGTGAGAGAGAGAGACAAAACCCTAGCCGCAAGAGTGAGAAAAAGAGAGAGAGAGAAATGAACCTAATCTAAAATGCTCAATTTATTGTGACAATGGTGCTCGTGTGGTGTGTGAAAATTTATTATTGTTTTTTATTTTTTGTGTTTTGCTTTTTGTGTTGTAGAACAATAATTTTCTAGAAAGAATTGGAGGAGATAGGAAGGGACTTGGTTTTTGGGTTTTTTACCAATGTGCACTTAAGGGCGGCCAGTTGTATAGCCATTAGGGTTTTTTAATTTGTAACCTCCTCAAGACCAAGGGTTTTGGGCTTTGGGCTAATAATAATGTCCAAAACCCCTCTCTTAAATTTTTTTTTTTTTTATACCAAAAATATACTAATAATATGGTATTGTTAAGTTTTTATTGGAGCAAAAAATCTACCTATAATCTATCTATGATATCCATGTCTATATTTATTTGATAGGAAAATACTTCTTACCATTTTATAAATATATATTTCATAATATTGACAAACTTTTAATAAGATCTTACAATTTTATATGTTGTTATTCTAATATTTTTTAAATTTAATTTTTATTTTATATTTAATTTTTAAATCGTCAATTAGAATATTAGCATATCGTATATTCTTTAATGTTATAATATATAGTTCCATAGATAAACACAATCATAATAAATATTTAATACTAAAATATGAAAAATGTTAGAGATACAAACTATTTTACAAACTGTTATTGTAGTCAATTTTTATTGGTTCTCTCATCTGAGCCCACCACCACCACTAACATCATTTTTTTTTTCATTTATCAATAATCACTCACCACATTAGTAATTTGTAAAATATTTTCTAAAAAAGTTTGTATCTTTAGTATTTTCCCTTGCGGAATATTGTGTGTTGATCTTAAATCATATTCTAAATTTAAATCCTCCATTAGAATCTTACCTTATCAAGTTTTCTTTAAATGGTAGACTAGATTCTTCCATATACTAAAACAATAATAATAAACTTTTATTAATAATACATAATTATCATATTTCATATTTAGACAAAAATAAAAGAGTGCTAAAAATCATATTTTGTTGAATTTTTCAAAGCATTGCACAAGTTATCAACTACTATATATACTATAAAACCAAAGACATTTGACATTTGCCAAAAGTCTTGTAACTCAACTAATTGGCATCTCTTAAGATACGTTTGGTATATTATAATAGATATTGTAATGTAATAGTTATTCCAATAACTTAGCTATTCGGTAGTTTGATTATGTTTTTATTATAAGGAATAGTCATTCCTTATGAATAGTTATTCATTAGCAGATGTAATAATTTCCAAAATTAATATATTTCCAAATAAACGAACTTTCCATATATACATAATAATTATGAAAATAAAAATATTAAAAAATAACTAATATCTCTCTCAATTTTTAAAAAATATTATTTTTTTTAGAAAATATAATTGTATGAGTAAGATATTTCCTAAAATATATCTTAAATTTTATTATAACGTTATAACTCACAACCAAACTTATTAATAGGTTTAGTTATTCCATTACAACACATTTTATTTCTAGTAATAAGGATTACCATTCTTGTTGTAATCCCCATTCAATATTTCCAAAAAAGACATTTAAAATTCAAATCTCTCAACCACTATTGTAATTATCAAATTATCAACAAAACAAATGTTAGAATTTTGATTGACCTCCTAATATTTCGTCACATAAGCTTTTAAGGGAAAACAAATCATATTCCACTTTGTACTCCACCAATCATTGCATGCTATGTATTTGATTTTTATTTTTTTTCCATTTTAAACCATTAAGGCCTTATATCTTTTCACGTCATTATTAAAATATATATTTGAATTGATTTAAAATCTATCTTATATTTAAACTCATTGTTAGCCATTTGTAAAAGAGAAATGATATGTCCACAATATTTTTACAACAATTCCTAAGTGACTGGTTGTTACTGGTTGTTATTATTGTGTTAAAAAAGTAATATCAATGCTAAATTCAAATTTGAACCAATAATAACCAACCACTCATGATTTGTTATAAAAATATTGTAGACGTTGCACTTCTCTTTGTAAAATTGCTGATGTAGCAATTTGTACTAGTTCTAATATAGACTCATCACTAACATCACATTTTTACTTATGTGGGTACCTAAGATGCGTAGGACGTTGCAAAAGCATGCTTAGGACGTTGCAAAGCATGCCGAGGTCGGCCGAAGACGTTGCCAAGCATGCCTACGCATCTTAGGTACCCACAATAAAAAGTACCCTTTTATTTATATGAAACTTGGTGGTACACTATTCCCTTAGCTTCACAGCTTATAAGGCAACGAGTGGGAGGGGGGGTTTCTTCGATGTGGGACTCCTAGGACCTTGCAAAAGCATGCCGAGGTCGGCCAAGGACATTGCAAAGCATGCCTAGGACATTGCAAGCATGCCGAGGTCGGCCGAGAACGTTACCAAGCATGCCTAGGACGTTGCAAGTATGCCTACGCATCTTAGGTACCCACAACTTACAATAACTATTTGGAAAATACTAAAACCACATCAGTAATTTATAAAAATATTGTAAAATAGTTTGTGTCTATAGCATTACTTCTTTATTTAAATGGTAAAATATATAATTCCATATATAAACATCTTGGACACGGCTTCTGTCCAGTGGCCAGTGCCACTGGACGCGTTGGATACGCGACACGTGTCCAAGACTGGACACGTGTCGCGTATCCAACGCGTCCAGTGCCACTGGCCACTGGACGTAAGCCAAACCCAAACATCTTAATGTGGCAAGCCAAATAGAAGTGATTTATGCCAATTTGTAGGGTCTCACTCAACTCCCAACCTTAAGGAGATACCTTGATTCCTTGAATTTCCTATCATGCTAAGAAATTCAACTGCCAGGCTGCTATCCTTTGCATGCATAATGGTGCTTATGCAAGCAATCATTTCAGCCATCCCCTCATAAGTGATGCAGAGCACTGTGTTACCTAACAAAATACTCAAAATTGTGAATAAGGTCAACTGAAACTTTACAACAAATGTAAACTTTATATAATTATATGGTAAGTCCAAGAAATAAGGTGGATCGGGAATCTATCCGGCTAAAAGTAAGAACTTAACCCTGCTAAAAATGGAGGTTCCACAAAGAAAATCAAGCCGAATGGGCTCAGCCAGTTAGGTCCTTGTGAAAAAGTATCTGAAACTAATGAGGATTGTTTCTAGCCACAATATAGGCCTTCCTTGCTCTTGAACTTGGTCTTTCATGCACTATTTTGAGGATGTCTTTCATATATGAGTTAAATGGCTTACTGGAAATCATAGTACTCTTAGATTTTGGAGAGACAAATGGTTTGAGTACCTTAAAGAGTTTGATGCAGTGCCCTCTTAACAGAGGAAATAAAGACCTTCTAGTCAGAAATGTATTTACTTTGAGTAGTTGAAACTGAGACTTAATTTATGTTACTCCTCCAAAGAATGTCCTAATAGAAATTAAGGCTAGTCCCATCATCCAAGCAATGTGTTGGAAAATTCCCTCAAATTCCTAATTTGACTTGGCTTAGGTCTTTTTGGCATGAAATTTTTTTTTATTTTTTTTTTAATAGATATTCTAACATAATCTAAGTGTATATAAGTAAAACTCTCTTATGGATACTTGAACTCTGATCCTTATTCGTCTCCCCGTCCCCCACATTCCATAAACACTAAAACTTTTGGAGTGATCATTATGCCAATTGTGCACAGTGATGAAAAGGTTTTTTCTTGGTGTGGAAAAAAATGATTCTCCTTAATATGAAAAGAAAAAATATTCCTTATTGAGAAAGTAAAAAAGTGTTCATTATCCATCTAGGAATATGATTAATAATACCCTATAAATAGGTACTATTGCAATGGGTTTGACAACTTTTACCAAAAGGTCCTCCCACATAGGCAGGGGAGAAGATTAGAAGACTTCTAGAAGGACATGAGTGGGTTTTTTCTGGAAGAATAGTTTAAGTGTTTGTGGAGAGTTATTGGGTGTATTGTAAGTTTGTGTGTGAGGCTTGTGAGAGGTTTTGTTTTTATGTTAGTAAGGTTTGTGAGTATTGTTTATGTGAGTTGTGAATGTTGTGAAAGTTTGATTGCGTATGGATGTAATCCATATCATTGATAGTAAATTTTAGTTGGTGTTGCCCGTGTATGTAGACATAGAATTGTGAGTCTTAATTAAGGAACGAGGTATTGTGAGCCTTTAGGAAAGGAGGTATTTCAACCATTTAACTTGGAAGAATGGAGATAGGGTTCGACTCAATAATAGTAGTTGGCTTACTTACCAGCAATACCGAAACTAATGCCAGTTTATCTTCACTTGTTGATGACTGCTAGCATTTGATGAACCAATTCCCATAAATCTAAGTGAAGCATTGTTACAAAGAGGCAAATAAGTGCATGGATGCACTAGCTAGGAGGGGAACTAATCTAATGTGTGATTTCATTATTCTTCTTATTCCATCCATGGATGTATCTTTTCTTTTGAATCTAGGTTTTAGTGGAAACTATATGCATAGAGCTTGCTCTGTCTGCAATGACTGTTTAGTTTCTATGAATTTCCTTAATTTATTTCCCAAAAATAACAAGAATAAGTCTTCTTTGGAACAACATTACTTTCACATGGGCGAAATCGCTAATACCACTTTTTTATGCACTAATCACAAGTTATGTTAGTAATTATGAACAAATCCATGTCACTAGATTTATTATCTTGAAAATCTAAAATTGGGCCTTGTGGAATTGATTGTAAGCTATCATTTTGCCTTTATTGAGTCGATGATACGAATTAAGAATTGAGATGAATTGGTTAATAATATTATAATGCGAATCAAGTTGTGAACTGAGAGCCCATTTGACCTTAAAATGGTTGTTGTGGGTGTGTTCCAAATACTCTGGCTTTTGTTGTTAGTCTCATATTAAGTGTGCTCCTTGTATATATAAACAATTGTTGATCTCCTCTCATATCTTAAGATGTGAGACCTAGTATTGCATCAGGGGCGGCCCAACATAATTTGGGGCCTAAGGCGAAAATTTTATGTGGGGCCTTTAATATGTAAATATGAATTAAACAAAATTATTTAATACTAATCAAATTAAGGTTAATTTGATATATTAAATACATAAATAATACCAACTAGACTAATTGAATATCATAGTTGAATTATAAATATTAATAAAAAGAAATAAAAATATATTGCGATTGAAAAAGATACTTTATTTTGGATATAAGACGATGCATAGTTAAATAAAGTTGTAATCTAATTTTCAATTTTATATTTTGATTTAAAGAGAGAGAGAGAGATAGATATTATTTGGTGTATGGTTTTGTAGGATATTAGTTTACAAAAATCAAAGTCTCAAACTATTAGGGGAGCTTAATATATAATTGATGATTTAACACATTTGCAACATCTTTTTGAAATATTTTAAGGTTTCAATTGAGTTAAGATTCTATTGGTCTCGTATTTTGAAAGTCTTAATAGAAATAAAAAAGAAAAATACACTAATTAAAAGCACTATAAAATGTTCAAATTATAATGTGATATTGTCTCTCATTAATGAACTTCATCAATTTAACTAATGAATGTTTATATCACGTTTTTTGTGATTAATAACATGGCAATTTGTAAGCCAATAGTAAAATTTGTACATCACTAATAATAAAAAAATGCACAACCTTTAGAAAATATATATAATTTTATAAAAATTTGGGCATTTTAACTATGAAAAGTAGGGCCTTTTTTCCCAAGGAAATTTTTGTTTTTTGGTGGGGCCTTAGGCCTAGGCCTAACTTGCCTAGGCCTTGTGCCGGCCTTGTATTGCATTGGCTTTATTTAACACACCATCAAAACACTTTCTCGTCAGTTCGTTTAATGCTTTATTGATTAGAAATCAGTGTACTATTCTTGTTGTTCCGCAAATTTTTCTTACTCCAATGGTATTCTTACTTAATCAATTGAAAGAAAGACATTATTAAAAGGTTGTTATTAAACCTCTGTGTGTAGAAGTGTGTCCAATACAAAAGTCAATGCTAGTCTAATTTAAGGGGTTGTTTGGCTAAGGAACCTATTCGCACAGAGTTTTACTTAGGCGATACAAATCAACCTTTAAAAACAAAGTTTTCAGATGGTTCTATAGTTTTGTGAGATGTTCTTAAACTTATCTCTATTTTCTATTCTTAAATTTTATTTGGATTACACTTCTTCTTGATCAAAAAGTTATTTATTCACTAAAATATTTCTGACAAAAATTTCATGGGAAAATTGATGATTTTAAATGATAATTTAGATTCCTTCTCAAAAAAAAAAAAAATGATAATTTAGATTAAGTTTTTTTTTTTTGAGAGTCTAGATTAAGTTAGTATTTGACTTTTATATATGTTTTTTTAAGAAGATTGTAAACGTGGTATAAAAATTGAGTTTCCGCTGCAGTTTTTTTCCCCCTCCAAAAATATCATTATTTCACAAATTTTTCCAAAAGGAAGTTTTTAAATAGCAAAGCCAAACGGATACTTAATCATTGGTATATTTTTCTTCAAAAGAAAATCATCGTTGTTTAGAATTGGATTTCAGACCACATTTTGTTTACAAAAATATAATTATTCACAAATTTTTAAGCCAAATTAATACTTAATCTTGATTAAAAAAAAAAAAACCTTAATCATTGTCTTCCCCCCCCCCCCCCCCAAAAAAAACCATTGTCTCTTTTTCTTTTTTAATTCTTTATAAGATAAAACTTTTATCATGGTCTTAGTACAATGTTCTACTATATCTTTTTTTTTTCTTTCTTTATTATTTAATAAAGTTCTTAATAATACTTTAGTAAAAAAATAAATTCTTTGTAATATGGACAGGGATGGAGTTAGGACTTTGAGTTAAGGGTGTAACTCTAACCTCTAGCTCAGCAGCTTCTTAGCCGCTGAGGGTTTTTTGATATATGCGCTTGTTGGGTAAAGGCAAAATTATTCTATTTAGAACTTTTTAAAGAACTAATTGTTTGTTTGAGTAAAATTGGTTAATTGGACTTAATTTTTTTTTAGCTTTGCTATTGGTGATTTTTGTTGTTGCACAAATGTTTTTGGTCTAGTATATGTTGTTTTAAATTTTAGATCTATAAATTTTTTTAATGGCCTTTACACTGAGGAAAGTGCTAAAGGTATATTGTTGATATAGTGAGTAATTATTGATAAGTAAAAAAGTGATGTAAGTGATAGCTCAGATGCGAACCAAGAATTTGTACCTCAACAGTATATAAAAATGTTGTAGATAAGTTTGTAACTGTAATGTTACTCTAAAAAAATCAAAGATATTGTTAAAAGGGTAAAATGTAATTTTATAGAATAAAATTATTAAATTTAATGCATATATATATATATATGTATGTATGTATATATATATATATATATTTTTTTTTTTTTTTATTTTAAATTTAGGTGGGGCCAATTAATGCCTCCGCCCCTGATTATGGAAATGTAGTCCAGTATTTTGACACAACATTTAGTTGATGTCATCATGCAAGTTGGTTCGAATAATTGAAGGTGGTATGGTTTAATTGTATTTACCCTTCACTCACAATTCACAAATGACAAATCCACCGGCAGCTTTAGGGTCTGAGGTCCAACTTATATCATGGACCAGAAGAAACAATTTAGCAAACAAAAATTCTTGCTGAAAAGTGGGTTCCAGAAGAAACAATTTAGAAAACACAAATTATTGCTGAAACTAAAAAGTGGGTTCCTTATCTTAATTGATAAAGTATCTTGTCATCAATTAAGAGATATGAAGTTCAATTTCCATTTTAACCAAAAACTAATTGGTATCATGAATGCTATAAATTGAAACTCTCTAAAAAAAATATTAAAAGAAAAAACTTTCTTAAATGTATGCCAAAAAAAAAAAAAAAAGAATGTGTTTTGATATATAAGAGAACTAGATTTTAAAAGTCAGAATAATCAAGTCCATATTGAATTTAGATTTCAAAATTTAGTGATGCAACACTTTTATAAAAGATAGAGACAGATGCCTGATCGGCTCACTAATGAGAGTTTTTTAGGATTTCTTAATGCCCTTTTTAAAATGAAAAATTATTATACTAGTACTTATTATAAACCATTATTTTTTATGAGGGGTTTAGATTAAAAAATTCCTTTAGCCACACATTAGATGACTCCACCACATTGACGTGATGTGATGATTAACATTTTAAAAAAGATAAAAACATGTTTACAACGATTAGAACAATGTCACTATGTCGGTATGTCACTGTAGAATTTATAGTTTACCTCTGAAACTGTTGAACAAGTCATAGTTTATAAGAATGAATGATGCAATGAAGGTTTCATTTTCATCCCATTAGACTTTGTCACTTTGAATTCTTGATTATAGAATGATAATCGGAAACAAGATCAATCATTATTTTTTTTTACTTACAAACCAATAAAATAAAATTGATAATAAACTTACTTAAAAAAGAAAAGAAAAGAGTAATGATAATAATATATTAAGAAATAAACAAAAAAATCGTTCCAATCTATTTCAATCTTTCAAAGAGAAAATCCGAGAAAGAATACAGGAGATGACCATAGACCCATCCTAGAAATAAAAATAAAATTCTAACAAGACAGAATTAAAAGCAATTTTCAACTCAAAGTATTAGGCCCAATTTGGTTCTAAAAAGTGATATATTCACTTTTCATTTTCTCTTTTCAGTATGCAACTTCTAAAATAGAATATAGAAAAAAATGACCCATTTTTACATGTGAGGGTGTTTGGTAAGTTATTTTGAATACATGATTTGGGTAAAAAATTCATCATACACAGTTTGATATTGTTATTTTATTTTTTTAAATTAACTTTTTCAATTACACACACTCACATCAATCTGGTGAGGCCCTTTACGTTTTCACAATATTTACAGAATTGCCATCATATTCATTTTCTATGAAAATGAAAACGCTGAAAATGTGTTCTCATTTTTTGTATTCAAATCCAACTTTTAGGATATTAAAAATGAAAACTAAGTACAAATTCTTAGACCAAACAAGTTTTTTTGTGGTATGTCCTGCTGAAAAATGAAAACATAAAACACTACTTTTTTTTTTCTTTTCTTTTTTTTCAGTTAACCAAACCCCTTAAGATCTTACTTTTAATTGACAAATGAGAATGCATTTGATCATGTCATCTAGATACGGTTGTATATATTTTTAAATTTTTTAGTGATTCAGTTCAGACATACAGTTTTCTCAACCAAAAAAAAAAAAAAAAAAAAATTGAGACATACAGATGCTTGGTCTTCATAAGTGTCGTAGAGATTAAATAAAAATAATGACAATTCTTTGATAGGTTCGAGACCCTTGGCATTTTAGATTAATATGGATATGGATAATTTCATTGTCAAAAGTATGTCACACATCATTTGGCATAATTGATGGTGTTGTCACAGTCATCAGGGTGCAAAAGGGACTCACTTTAGCACCGTAGTGGCTAACCAGTGATCCAAAACAAATTCACACATGTAATAGAATAGTCATGCTTCATCCCAACCACACGTTTGTGGGCATAGTGCTGTTAGTTACATATTGGGGTGTATAGTGTGTATACACCATATAAAGTTGAAATCGTAAGTTCAAAACATAATTTCAATTAAACAGTGAAACTGTATTTTTTAAAAACAATTTTATCGTTTCAAAATTATAATTGAAATCATTTTTTGAACGTAGGATTCTAAAGTTGCAAGTATGGAATTATTGATATGTGTGCAATATAGGCAGTATGCACTATCACCCTTTTTTTTTCCTTTTTTCTAAATCAACTTTGCTGCTAGGAAGAATGGGAAGAGTTTATGCCAACTAAAAGAACCTAGTATTCTGGGCTAAAGACCTCAATCCATGCTTGCCAAACATGCATGGAATATTCTTACAAATGAAAACTATTTTTGTGTAAAACTCTTGAGAAGTAAATATAGGTGTAAGACATGACTGACTCAAGATTCTTAACTCAAAGAAAAGTCTCCTGGATTTGGGGAGATTTAGAAAAGTTTAAGCCACAGTAGAACTGGTGATTGGTAGAGTGAAGTCATTCCACCTTCGGGTCTGTTTGGATACCGTTTAATGCTAAAAACTGAAAACATTGTAGTAAAATAATTTTTAAATATATAAATAGTACCGTGAGACCTAATTTTGAAGAAAAATTTACTAAATTAGACAACTTGTGAATTCCGTGAACAGTACACAGGACCCACTGTATTGGATGCAAACACAGTTTCAATTTCAGCGTAATCCAAATAGAGGCTTCATGTGTTCACTGTTCTTGTCTTCTAGACATTGAATGCTTGCTCCTGCTAAGGTTCTTTTTTTTTTATAGAAAAAGCTCCCGCTAAGTTGGTGAATTATAATTAATTATCATATGGACTAATCACTTATATTTATAATTAACAACTTGTCATTTTAGACAATTGTAACTAAATTTAATTTTTAACTAATTTTTAGTTTAGAATAAAATTTGAAAAAAGAAAAGAAAAGAAGCTTTGCATTTCCAATCCTCTTTCTTTGTCTTATATATGAAGACAATCCCAAATTTTTTTTTTTTTAATATTCTTGTATGTTCTCCTAAGAATTAAATACTGAATCTTGTAATTAAGTGACATTAAGAATCATG
This sequence comes from Quercus agrifolia, assembly GCA_029955455.1. Classification (NCBI taxonomy): domain Eukaryota; kingdom Viridiplantae; phylum Streptophyta; class Magnoliopsida; order Fagales; family Fagaceae; genus Quercus; species Quercus agrifolia. Next base: position 56,451,029 of record JARQAD010000003.1, on the reverse strand, counting down.
ATTCAAATCTCTTTTTTCTCACTCTTTATAATAATTTAAAAGAAAAATTAGGAAAGAAGTATTATGTAAATAGGGGTTGGGTGGGGGCAAAGATAGGGTCTATTTATATATTTTTCTTCAAGTGAAGTCAACCAAAATGTATATGTGTTTTTAGTTTTGAATTACCAACAAGGGCACATGCACCTTTTTTTTTAATTAAAAAAAGAAAAGAAAAGAAATTTGTATGTGTGTTCATTGTCCCAACCTACTTAAACCTTGTAAGTATGGCTTGGACATGCACTAATTCTTAGTTTTTACCTTCTTTCTTTCTCTCTCTCTCTCTTTTTTTTTTTTTTTAGAGAATAAAATAGAAAATTCTATTGAAATTTTTGACACGACATTGGTACGATGGTATCTCTAGTCTCTACTTTAAAAGGCCACACAAAGGGAGTAAGATCAAACTGAGCACACCCAAGTACACAATGCCAGCCAACCTGTCCCTAGACAAATACAATTTGAGTAAAGCTGGGAGCACATAATTTCTCATAATTTTGTCTCACAATTTGTCGCGTGGCGAGTTGTGAGAAATTAGGTGTCTCAAGCATTATTCATACAATTTGGTCCACAATTAATTTTTTATCAAGAAAACTCAACGCCATGGCTTGCCCTGCCCACAATGCACATACTTCCAAAATCCATGCCAACTGGGTATTTTGTCCTATAATGATGACTAACCATTTCGGTAAATGTTTTGAGTGTGATAGTGACACATACTAAATTATGTGTTTTGCGATATGCCCATTCCACCCCTTTCGGTAAAATAAAATAAAAAATGTGTAGGGCCCCTAGATAATTGAGAAGAAAATGGACACCAATCTACTCATTAGTATAGGGATACTTGAACCCAAGATTAAAGTCTTATTGATCTAAGTTCCTTATCACTAGGCCACATGTTGCAATGACGTTGCATTGTAGTCATAGAGTACCCAAATCCACCGCCACCTACTTTTGTCATTACGTTGGGGTTTTGAAGGGGAAATGAGCACACCACCATCACCTTCCATCTTAAGAAAGACCGAAAGCAAGTGTGAATTTAACATTACTTGTTTATTTCGATGTAAAATATGTTGAGAAAAATGTCTTTTTATCATTTTCAAGTATTTGAAACACTTGAAAATTTTGGCCAAATCGAGAATTAGCAGTACACCCTCCCCACCCCTAACTCAATCAAGTGCCTTGGATTTGCTTAGAGAAGACTTCCACAGCACACTCAATCATGTCTCGGTCTCACACCCACCCCAGCAACCCAATCCACAGCACTCTCATTTCTATAATCCACAACCCAACAATCCAGCTATTGATCTTCCGCCCACCGTTGAGAAATCTTTTTTTCAAGCTATCAATCGCATTCAGACTTCTTATTTTGGCTTTCTTTATTTGATGAATATTCTTTTTCCTTTGATCGTGTACCTATAAAGATGAGATATTTAGGGTTTAAATCATTCCTCCAATTGTAACTATCAAATTATTATTTATTTTATATATTTCATGGAGTATATTTTCCATACGAGCTAGGCATTGACGAATATTTTTACGAATGCAACCTACCAACGAAAAAAACAAGTCATTTTTCCTAAAAATGTTTTTCGAAACAAAAAAATTACATTTAAACAATTGAAACTAAAAAGAAAAAGTAAAAAAGAAAATAAATGATTGATGAACATATACCACCTTCCATTCGGGCGTACTTAGAAGCACTATTTTCCCAAGTTCATGTCACAATAATTTGACCACTCTTAAAGCAGATGGAATTAAGGATGGATCATTGGAAATGATGATATAGGTACACCAAAAAATGATTGAATTTTCATTAAATTGTATAATTCAATTCAAACTTCAATCTTCATTTCACTGTGTGCTTTGTACACCCAAGCCTCTCTCCAATAAACTACTGAATAGTCTGACAAATTAATGATAAGCTTGGGGAAAAAATGTTACAATTTTTTTTACAAGATGCAGTAGGATAAATAGAATGTTTATGCACAAGCAAAATACAAAGAATTACATTCTTTGGGCTCCCTCTCCCTCTCCCTCTCTCTCTCTCTCTCTCTCTCTCTCCTGCAACAACAATGACATCGCTTTATATAGATGGTAAGTGGTTGAACTTAGAATCCTGGCAAAACTGAGAGGTCTGCTATCCCTCTTGGAAGGTCAGCAATATCTCTGAGCAGAGCAAGCCTGTTTTTTCTAATTCTTTCTTCTTCCTGCAAGCACAATAATTTTTTATAAACAAATGAATGTTGAAGTGAAACTGACCACATCTAAATCGACAGATGAACTGCAAATGGAATGCACAGTTTTTTTTTTTTTTTTTTTTTTGTGAATTAATAACCAAAACCAATTAGCATAATTTTTTCTAGCTCTACATATTGCCTAAAATCAGATTTTAAAAATTCAGAATAGCACTTTTACAAAGAAAAATGCTCTGTGAGCTCAAATCAACAGCCTCTAGATCAATTTAGTTAATATTATTAGCAAAATTACTACTACTACCACAGTTACTCGGAGCATTTATTTTATTTTATAATTAAATAAGGGAAAAACCTGTTACAATTTGAAATCATGACTTCCTATCGGTTGAAGAAGCATAATGTCATAAGTGACCATTGAATCTTACAGCGCCTCTTTCCCCTGCTAGCGCAGGAACGGTGCCGAGGATAGCTCTTCGATCTTCCTTGGCGGTATCCGGTAACGCTGTAAGACAAGAAGGCAATGGTTGCTCGACTAAGCATAAAGAATCGCTGACTGCCTCTACGGGGGGAGGGGAATGGGAGAACCTTCTGTTTCTTTACTGCTGACATCGAAAGTCAAGTTCAGTGCATTTTGGGCAGTGTGGATCCACACGTGTAATAAACACTGCCCATTAAATAATGCTCTCACGTTTTTGCAGAAAACCTGGCTGTATCCTCACTAGAGCAAAAGAACTTTTAAGCACCAGCAATAAGCTTGTGACTAAAATCCAAAAGGTGTATATATGACAAAATCAGCTTTGCTTTTTAACAAGCTGGTAATAAGTAATTCTCAAAACTTTTGAATTTGTCTATCAGAAAATAAAAAAGTGATCATGAAGCGTTTGATATGTGATTGGAACCAGCCTTGTGTCATAGAATCTATGGTAACTAAAGCTAATAAACTGTCTTGTAAGAAGACCTTGCATATGCATAACTATGGACCGAGAACAGGCTGACTGTCCCTCAGCTCTACCTGTTGAATTAATGTCTCAAAAGCTTAACCTAAAAGAAAACAGCCAAGCACCGTATATCAAGATGAAACACAGTAACACTCCTCTCCCTCCATGTGCATGCAATGACCTTTAACTGAATGTGCAGAAAAGAAGAAATCACTACAAATGAAGATTGTCACTAATTTAACTGAGGAACTCAACAAAAGATAAGGCTTTGATACCATGTGGGGCTGAATACGTGAGATTTTTAACTATTTAAAAGGGTGATAAAGTGGAGACAGGAACTAAAGGCTACTGCTCTAATACCATGATAAACTACTACTTGTCTTAAAAACTTAAGCTATTAGGAAATAGTGAATTTAATCACTTAACCATTGTTCTAACAAATCCTGTAGGAAACAAAACCAGCAATGTATCAAAATAAGCAGCTGACACTGGGATTTTTTGAACTCAACAGAGATGCTCAACATACAAATTCAATTACAAGCAGGTTGGGTCTGGGTAAGTTTCCGCAACTTCAAATCAAATTAAAAAAAAAATTAATGTACATTACTTATCAGCTATTCACCAAAAGGATTTGGTCCAGTCTTTTATACCTTGTTGCAAAATATAAACAATTTGAATTTTGACAGGAACCTTACAACCACAAGAATTAAGTATAAAATGTGATGGATAAGTATCTATATAAGCAATAAGCTAAAAAGGTAACATAATTAAGCATCCAACTATTGATCTACATGAAGGCATATGAATGTAATGATAAATTACATGTTGTACACATGGTTTCAATTGCTCATACTATATTTTAGAACAAATATGCAAAATGAAAAAGCACTGCCAGAAAATAACACACACACAAACACACGTGTTTGTGTGTGTGTTATGCATGTAAATTTCATTATATCTAAATATGTATGCAACAACTACCAAGCTTCAGTCCTGAAATTTTTAAGATTCAACTATGGATCTTCAACAGACTAGTCAACGTCAGCCAAATGTATTTTTACTATACATTTACGCAACTAGTACATAAATAGAACTCAAAACTCATTAAAATCTAGAGATACACAACAAAATAAACAAATATTTGTGTTTCAAAAGATATGCAACTTTGATCTAAACATCAAATTTAGGTTCAATTATAGTCTTCCATTACTCTTGATACCTAAAACATAGCTTGTGGATTGCCATAAAACCTATTTATCAGGCTACTCCAGGTATGAATGACATCATTTCTTCTTATCAAAAAATAAAAAAATGGATGACACTGTTTCTCATTCTTTCAAGCCCCAAGGGTGTGATTTCCACCTAGTATATGTTGACTTCTAATGTTACATATGTTCATTCATGTAAGTGACAGGTAAGATAACATACCACCATCACAAAGACACGATTAAAGAATTCTTCAAGTGGTTGTACTAGCTGTGAAGATATTTCAACAAAATCATCTATCTCAATTCCTGTAGGAGGACAAAAATGGTAGATCTTATAGTTAGTTAAGCAAATTGTGGCCACCAGTTATCCATAAAATCAAAAGAAACAGGCATGGAAAAAAAAAAAAAAACCTCAACTGCACAGAAAATGGAAATATGACAGAAAGAAAGAAATACCAGGATGGATTTTGTTTTTAACTGACAAGAAAGCGCTCCATAGAGTTCTCTCTTCATTTGTCTCGAAGGCAGTCTCATCAACCTAATAAAGAGAGACAATAAATGAAAGTTACAGTCTAAGAGAAAGAGAATCAATGAAGTTTACAATAGAATGCATCTCACTATGGCCCAAAACACAGACCATTCAAACATAATTCTTAGGAAATATGATTTCAACTGAGTTACCAAGGCATCCACACCCTCAAATGCACATTGATTCCCCTCTCCCTTCATAAAGTCCACAATAGGCAAAATGGATCTAAGTTCCAAAAAAAATTAAGAATGACCAAACCAATTCCCCCACAAGCAGAAAGTAGCTCAACAACACTCTTGGGATTACCCATTGCTTCTGCACACGCAACATCAATTACTAGAGTGATCTCATTCTTATTTAGATTGTCACCAGTTAAAATATCTCCTGTGCTGCTGCCCAGACAAAAATGTTTCCCATTTTGGAGCATTTGTGCACCAAATACTTTTTCCAAGGAAATGCCATTTCCCTTGTGCCCCTTAAAGCATCATAGCATGAGCAAACATCAAATTGACCATAACTAGTCAACCTCCAGTTCATTCTATCCACCCTCATTATTGGGAAATAAGATACAAACCAAACAAACATGACTCATTTACAAACTGAGGTAGAGGTATACGAGTACATGGGTTGACACAAACACGACTCATTTTATAATTGTGTCAACACGCCTCAACCCCAACACAACGTGTGTATTAAGAGAGTTAACACAAGACAACCTACGTAACATGCTTAATAAACAATCCTTGTTGAGTTGACTCAAAATTGACATGTTTTTATATTTTATAAGCACATAAATTATAATAATTATAAAAAAATATACTTCATACTAATTCTATTTCAAAAAAACATCAACTAAAGTACTAATAACATATAATTGAAAAGTTCTTATTACAACATGGTGAACTTCCATCCTAATTTAGAAATACACAACATAAAATAATTAATATTAGATGAGAGCTTTTTTTTTTTTTAGTTGGGAAAAAATTTTAGGAACTTAAAGGATTCACAGTCGAATTTACCAATATAGACATTAAATTCATTTAATTACTCAATTCTATATTCTAATGTGTTGGATAAAAAAGACAATTATAATATGGGTTAAACAAGTTCGTGTCAATATGGGTCAACTTGCGTTGACACAAATAATGAACTAGGCCATTTCAAGTTAATTGTGGGTTAAATGACACAAAATTGACCCATTTCATGATCATGTCAAAGCAGGTTGACCCTCTTTGACATGAACCCATTTACACTAAATACTAATCCACAAAAAAATTGTGTTGTGTTCATAGATCATGTCTAACATTGTCACCCTTACAAATAACATGACTCTTCTACTTGAGAATATAAAATCACTCAGAATTTGGACTAGGTCTCCTGGAGCTATTTTAGAGTGTTAATCAGCATACTGATGGGGAGATTATTGCTCCACCTTGATATTGTTGTAGCTCTAGTACGCTTTAAAAAAAAAAAAAAAAAGAAAGATAGTTAAACTTCAACTAAACTAAGCAACCTTAAAACAATCAACACTAACTAACTTATCCATTTTTTTTAATAAAAAAATCAACATTAAATAAAAAGAAAGTGATTTCCAATTATAAACAACCCAGCCTGCAAATCTACTAAAACCTCGAGGTAAACACCCCATCAAGCATAAATTCTTAAACCATCCTCTGCACAATGAAGATAAGAACATTTGAACCCTAACAAAAATCATTGCATATTTCCCACAACATGCTCCACATAACTGACCAAAGGCAGCTAGATTCAATGATAAATGGAGCTGGGAGAGTTCATGAATTATACTATTTGCACTAAGTAATTTTGTTTTCAGAGAAGAAGAGAAAGAAAATGAAAATCCACTGTGTGACTGACATTGGACCGACACATGCTCAACATAAACACACAAAATTATATCGCACTTCTGGTTTTTACAACATTCACCACCAATTAAGCCCTAAAAAATACCTTTGGTAAAGAGGCAATGGACATCTGAAATGGCTACACACGCAAAGAATCAAGCTAGACATGTCAAAAATGTAAAAAAGGAAAAAAAAATATCTAATACAAAATACAGAAAAGATGTCAGTGCTTGAACACTAGATGGACAGGTAGCCACACACTCACACCATAGAACATCTTAAACAATTAAACAAGCAATGCACTGCTACACATGTCAGAATGTAAACAGACAAAAACAGACCTATGAAAATACAAAGTCAGGAACTGGATAAATTTTAGGCCCAAAAGATAAGGCTTCTATATTAGAAAGAAAAAGGTACCTCCATATCAGGGTCCACTTCCTTTCCACGAACAATTCTTGTTGGACGAGAATATGCTTCAACAACCTTTGGAAAAAGATTGCCTCTTGACAGGGATGCCATCTAGAACCAATTTTTTTAGACCATTAAAAACTAATACATAGTTCAAGAAAATTGTAAAAATGTAATAGAAATATCTCCCATATAAGTCCTTTTTCTTTACAGTGAATATTTAGAAAAGGCACCGAAGCCATGTATATGCAATAGATTTTTGTAATTAAATCTTTTACTCAAGAAAGAGAGACCAAAATAAAAAAAAGGAAAGAAAGGAAGAAAAAGAAGACCATTTTAGAGCAAGGATTGCAAAAGATGGTAGATAAAGAAATTTAAGGGTATCATTATCAATATCATATCCTAATCCAGCTCACAGATCAGTGCCTCCTGGCAGCTTCTGGTATCTATCTATGGTATCTCTGAAAATTACAACCAGATTGATCTAAGAGATTTATTATTTTCAAATAAAGAAAAGAATTTTTTTTCCGCATAACTTTGATGTGGTGGTTGAATCTATTAAGTAGTTATTTGCAGCAGACACTGGTCAATATATACAAAAAAGGAGTATAAAAAACGTCATTTACCTTATTTGCTGACTTTGCTGCCAGAGAAGGTAAGTTTGCCCGCTCTGCAAGGATAGAACGAACCACTTCTGAGCTTATTCCCTTATCAACCTGTAAACAAATCAAGCCAATTTGTCTAAAAGTGAGCTCAATGTCTTGTCAGAATATATTACATGTCCTCAAATAACATACTCTGATTATTGACAAAAATTAATTTACAGGATTAAAAATTGCAAGAGTAAATAATAACAGTAAAGCCAAACAGATTAGCAAGATAAGTTGGATCAGTACATCTTTCTTTCTACACACTTATTCTAGGTGGCGTGCCCATTTTCTTTTTATATTTTCCAGATGAACATGGTGGAAAATCAGCTATAAAAATTCAACTTCAGAATTTGCAGTCACTGGTCAAGCATTAACCACATTTTTGTTCAAGATAAATGTATTCAGACAAACTATGAAGAGCAGGCAAAATTTCAGTGAAGAATTGGTACTAAAACCATGCCTCTCAGCCAATGCTGTCATAGCTCAGCAGAGAAGGCAACAAGAGCGGAACGGGGAAGGAGTCTTAGGTTTGAGTCTTAACACTATGCCCCAATAGTACCATCCTTGTTTTCTGTTGAATATATTATTTTTAGCAGAAAATAAAAACCTAAAAAAATAAGGAAAAAATTCTGGCAAATGAAAAGATGCATAAGTTTTGTTAAGCAAAGAACTCCATAATATAAAGATTACAAACCAGAAATTGCTCCAGTCTCCGAGTAACAAATTGAAGTACCTGAAAGGAAAAATGCAACAATCATAATTGGATGCCCATAACAGCTGTAAACAAATTTATAAGCATGATGATGAATCCAAAGTAATTACAAGGGATCGCATATATAAGAGTTATTCATATATAGTAGCAATCAAGAAACACATGCAGAAGCAGAGTAACAAAAACCTACTCAAATAATCAGTTGAATGCCATTATGTGGTAATTACAGTGGTAACCATAGGAACAGTGATGTTAAATTTTGATACAACTCTAAAGGGTGTTTGTTCTTACATCTTCTATTGTACTGGCATCTACTTGAATGGGTTGGACTACAGCAGCGAGTTCCAAAGCTTGTTTTAGATCTAGATTTTTATCCTTTTCTACCAACAGTTGGACCTAAAAGAAGCAAATTCAGCATAATCAAGTATAATTATCAGAGCCTCACAGCATTAAGATGATAATAACTTACAAGACCATAAGAGATTCTTCGTAGGCCAAATGGATCATTGGTGGAACTAGGCTGACAACCGGCAGCAAATAAGCCAACAAGGCTATCTAATCTGCAGAAAACATATTACATGAAGACAAATTGCAAGGAGAGTATCCTTGTTGAAGAGTAAGCATCCGGTGCAGTTTAATAATCTTCTCTTACAAACTCATGTCTAACCCAGGACTAAAACTACCCCCTCCCCACCACTCACCCCCCCAGACCCCTTTCCAAATGAAAAGGATGACAATACATTAGATAATTCATGCATGCATGCCATACAAAGGAACTGTGCCTGTTCTAGGGTATTAGGCTATTGAGCAAGATCTGATGACTTTATGGATCATCTTTTGCCCACTACGGAGAGATCTTCAGCTGTTTTTGCATATTAGGGTGTTAGGTAGTTGAGCAAGAAACTGAAATCCCACTTCTTTTACCTTTTAGAATAATTTTTGATAGAGACAACTCAAATGCTCTTATCAAGTCTTATTCATTCAACTTCTTCAGTGGACCTTGAGAAAAAGTTTACCAAGTGGAATCAAATACCAAAACAAGCCATGCTTTTCTTGCCAGATTGCAACTCCATCCAGTTGGTTTTGCTTTTTTAATCTTTTTCTCCCACTTTTTTTTATAAGTACTAAAATTTTTATCAAAGGACAAAATATAAATACAGAGGACGAAAATGCTACATCCTTTGAAGAAATTACAACTGAATATTCAAAAATGAAATCCTAGAAAGAATCACAATGTAAACTGCCCAAAATGCACCACAAGTCATACAATAAATGCAGGAAAATGGTTTTAAGTAAGTTTCTTCTTTCTTTTTTCTTCTTTAACTAATACACCAAATGCCCAAAAAAGGAGAGAACTATAAGCCCTCTTTGTTCAGTTTTAATAATTTTTCAGCATCCTTGAGCAAACACTTAAACTCATATGGCACACATTTAATTTATCCGAAGTAAAATTTTAGGTCAAACTACAATTTTGGTCCTTAAACTATGCATCTGCCTGAACTATCAATAGTTTCAAACTTCTAGAAGTTCTGAAAATGTCTCAATGTGCCCTTACCCTACCTTTTATCACCATGTGAATGGCAATCACTGATGTAGCACATGTGTTTCTACAAGCCGTTATAATACTCATGTGACATGTTAGGCCACATGCAGGTCTCACATAATCAGAATATATTGAGATATGTGAACTTAAAATTAAACAATGTAAAACAAATAGAAAATATTCGTGGTCCCTAAACCCTGATTTTGTGAGCACCATTTTGCTTAACATATTATATCAACATTATTACACATACAAAAAAAATTGTCACATCGGCAATTGTCTTTTGTGTTGTGATGGAAAGGTAGGGTAAGGATAATATTGACTTGATTTTAAAACCTCAATAATTAAATTGAAACAATTGATAGTTTAAAGATTAATTTCATATCTAACACATAGTGCAAATACCAATATTGAATTTTGACCTAAATTTTACTTAGCAACCAATGAGCCTGAAAGGGATAAGTAAATGAACTTATGATTAGAGTTTCACCTGTCAGCAATTGCCAAAACTATCCCTGCATCAGTTGCCGGAAGAATGTCCCCAGAAAATCTAGGAAGTGTGATTTCATACAATGCCTCTGCAACCTGCAACACAGAAAGCACAGAAACTGAAACAAAAACAGAGTATATTATATTAAGTAGCACATGTGAGGGAATTATACATAAATTCCTAACAAAAAAATAGGAAAAAATACCTATATGAAACCCGAAAAGAAGAAATAACAATTAAAAGTAAGATGAACCTGCTCTGGATAGCCATCTCTAATAGCATAATGGCGGGCCATTATTCCTGCGAGAGAAGTAAATTCTGTGACAACCGCAGTAGCAAGATCTGACATAGCAAGAGATGCAGCAACCTGAAGAACTTGAAGCATATCTTCATCAATTTGCAGAGCCGAAATTAGTTTGGTAACCATATTCTGAATGCGAGTCATCTTGTCCAGCATTGTTCCTAGTTTCTCCTATTGTATTTCAAGTTATCAAGATGTAAGAGCTATTAGAGAAGGGAACAGTGTCAATTCATCATCAATCAGATATAATTCCAGCACCTTCAAATATCACTTTTGATTTTAAAGTTTCCCCCACCCCCCTTTCTTTCAGGGGGAAAAAAATCCACTATGAGCACTACAAGCTTAAAAGAGTTTGTTTGATTATTATACAAAAGAAACAGTGTTAAAAAAAAGTTACATGCTGAACTTTCTAATTCAAAGAAGGCAACAGTGAAATTCTATAATTCCCAAACATATCATCTCTCCTTTCTCATGGATTAAAAAAGAAAGAAATAACCCACATGGAAAAGAATCCCTTTCAATTTACTTCGGAATTCTGAAATTTTTTTTCGTGTATCCGTCTCATAAAAAAATTTAGCATCTTCATAGCGAGCTCTGCACAAAAAATGAAACGCTTTGTCTCATATGACAGCTCAATAAGAGAATAAGATGGAAGGCATAATAACAGTGTAATTCCAAATAAATATGCAATCACTCAAAGCAGATTCATGAGAATTGAAATTTCATGCAAAAATGGTTAGGCTCAGAAACACCACTCCAAAACCTTATTCCTGTGGGACTCACACTAGGTAATGCCGTAAAATACCATTTTAAAACCTTATGCCGGCAGGACTCACAATAGGCAATGGCCTTAAAATAACATAAAGACAGAAACTTGGACATAATTTGCCTTGTCGAAACATCTACAACTTCTGATTTAGGGGGAGAAAAAAGAAATCACTTCTAAAAAGATCTATAGAATTTTTCCTTTGCCAAAAGAAATTTAAGGAGCTATGAGAAGTTTAACAGATCATATCCTCCTCTATTGACCAAAGGAAAAAAAAAGGTGAACCAGTGAGAACCTTGTTTACCTGAGTTCTGCTTCATTTCCTTTTCTCACTACAGTCTCATCAATTGCACCATTTGCCACCTAAAAGAAAAACTCATGTCACCACACTACTTACAAACAGATCAACCTTGACACTTTAAGAAGGAAAAAAAAAGGTTATAATGTAGATATAACTGGTAAGAATGTCTCACAGCAATGAAGTATGGCAATAGCCTTCCAGTGTCATCACTAATAGCAAAGTATTTTTGGTGCTTCTGCATAACCTGCATAATCGTACATAACAGTCAACAAATGATGCACAAATTTCTAACCCCACATTAAAAGTCTAATAAACTTTTAACATCTTACCATAGTTAGAAGGTCTTTTGGAAGCTCTAAGAAGGACTCTTTAAACTTCCAAAGTACTGGAACAGGAGCCTCAACAAGATTTACAACCTAAAATATTATGCAAACAGATATACTAAGAACTTTTTTTCCCAGAAGTAAGCACAGTTCAAGTACCAGCCTATTGAACAAATTTCACCAAAAGAGAACACATCTATAACCTCATCAAGTAAGCCCTCCTTAAAAAGAGTGTGTCCATTGACACTTTTTGCTAACACATTAGACTGCTCCAAAATCTTTTTCTTACGTTCCTGTAAGAGAAAACAAATCATTCAGAAATTAAGTTTTGCTAATTCTATACTTCCTTCTTTTTTTCTTTTTTTCTTTTTTTTGGAAAAGAGTACAAGAAAAATGAGACAATGTTTTTAGCCATCCATAGTTTTGCAGAAAGTAGAAAAAGCAAGTTACTTCATAATACCTCAATTTCAACATTGATTCCAGCATTCCTCATAACTTTAGCATAAGATTCTGCACTTTCTACCTGTGAGTAGTTTTGTGGAGCTTTGACTTAATCAAGCATCTTAGACTTGGAAAACAAAGAGCAACTCCCAACACAACCCACCCCCCGCACAGGACAAAACACACCCACACTCACCTTTAGAAGTCCAGGAATATAAAATCCATAAATTAAATTGGTATACTAAGAAATCATCAATATGAACAGATAAAAGAAATCATAATGTGGGAAATAGAGTGATATAGCCCTCAAGCAACATTCACAAATACTGTTAAGATAGAATCTACCAAAGGGAGGAAAAAGAGACATATGACCAAAATTTGTACTAAAAAAGAATTAAACGATTTGTAGCTACTTATTTGCAAACCTAATAGAGTGACAATTAAAGGTTATAATAAAAATTGTGAGTTTAGAACAAAAATCTTCAGATCTGTATAAAACAGGACAATTATACAAGCAAACAAAATTGGCCACAGCTCAATCAGTTGTACTTTCTTTGATAAGTTTTGGCCCCAAGAGCAGGAGGAAGGGGAAATTTGAACTAGTAACCTAACCTCCACATCATGAGCCGTGGTCCTCGGCCGATTGTGCTACCCTTTGTGGTAGCCAATTAGCAATCTCTAAAGGAAGAAAGGAAAGATATCTGCATTGATCTTTGTGCGTGTATGTACACAAGATAATGCAGTCAATCCTACCACAATTTTTCTATATTCCCTTCAATAAGAAAATTGATTCACTTGAGATTTGAGTAGTTAGATCAACCTTTAGGAAGGGGGAGATAATTATTTTTGTAACATATACATGAATACATACACAGATACATAAACCAAAAATGAAATAGATACCTAAGTAGTCTAAGTAAAATGCATAGGAAGCTGATTTTGGAAATTGAAAAAAAAAAAAAGTTTAAATTTTACCCACATACCATGAGAGTAGCTGAAGGAGTATTACGAAGGCCATAAGACAGGTTGCCACTACATCCATAAAAAAAAACTAAATCTGTAAGTACACTGTATAAACACACACAAAAGGAAAAACCAAATCCACAAACAACTTTTATATGCATTCCCCCCGAATGAGCCAAACGATAAGATGCATTTTAGCCAGTGATTTAAACACAAAAGGAATAACTCTAGACAAAACAAGCCATGCACCACAAAGTTCTATTCTGCCTTTCTCTTTTGGCATTGAAACTGTCCTTTCTAGAGGAAAAATGCATCTATTGTTAGCACATAACCAAATCAAGCAACTTGTTGACCAACATGAACTTTCTAAATAGTCTACAAATGCTTTTTTCTTTAGTATTTTTTTATAATCCTGTTAGCATTTTTTTTTTTTTTTTTGAAAACTTGAGTATTAGCCCATGGACTAAATTTACATAATAGGTTGGGTTGCATCAATCTACTAGTTACAAGTATGAGAATCTCACCTAGTAAAAATTTCTCCTCAAAATAACTAATAAAAAAGAAACCTTCAGGCACCTATAGATGAACCCCACATTGCTAAGAAGGGAGGATGGATGATAGTTTATAGGTTTCCAAGCTACCTTGGGAGTTGTGGGGTGGCTAGAAATGTACAATTATGGGCCTCATCCTCCCCTTCTCTCCTTCTCAGAATATTTTTTCAAGTAAAACATTTCATTGAAAAAAAAAAAGATCCTCCCCTCAAAATTATTTGGTGAGAATCAAATTACTAGCATCAGTGCCTAGATCTCCAAAGGTAATTCATTTCCTCCATTGACAACAACTCATTTGTCAATAATGACAATGCAATATCCCTAAATGCAACAATGCCCCACTTAGCAAATCAATTTCTTAGGCCCATAATGAATTCCCTTTCATCATAGATCTTCAAAATGATAAATAAACATGTTTCTAACAAAGACTGCTGATTATTGATTCAGGGAGATGTAATGCCATCCCTATAAGGAACACAATACTTCAAAACCCTTATATAAAAGCTCATGTTGCAACAATGGAAAACGTAGCCCAAGACAAGCCAACCCCCTTTACTCGAAATACAATTGTGCAATTATATATCAGAGAGAGAGAGAGAGAGAGATGAATACACCCATGATCACCTCAAAACTCCAGCAAACATGAATGGCACGACTACATCTCCGTGGAGGGCCAAAATCCAACGAATAGGTCTGCTAAACATGATCTACATATTAACAGCAAGGGCATGATTAACAAATCCATAAAACTAAAAATATGAATATATTGACCAAAAATATAGAATAATCACAACAAATAATTTTATTGCTCATGAAAAAAGTGGAATTAAAAATAAAAAACACACACACATGATCTACATATTAACAGCAAGGGCTCGATTAACAAATCCAGCGAACTAAAAAAATGAATATTTTGACCAAAAATATAGAATAACCACAACAAATAATTTTATTGCTTATAAAAAAAGCGGAATTAAAAAAACACACACATAAAAAAATTGAAAATACTAGGATGGATCCAAGTAATCATGTTTTTACCTAATTACAATACTAAGTGAATTGCCCGTCTTTTATTTACAATAAAATTGTTGGTACAACAATTGCACAAGGATTACATATTGTAAGTCCTTGACAACGACATGCTGGATGAATCAAGCACTAAATCCCAGAGTTATTTTCATCCATTAAGGAGGTAGAGCACTTGCAGAAGGAAAATCCAATATATGATTTTACTTGACACTGAAAAAACTAGTGACCTGTGACATGGAATGTAGTGAGGAAAGCAAGAAAATAAAAACAAAAGGGAGAAACCCTAGGCTTCAGCACCTAAGGGTGCTTGAAATCACCACCAAGCGAGAGAGAATTTCTCATCAGAAAATTCTTATTCAAAAGGCAGTCCCTTCACAATTACAAGAGCCACTATTTTAATAGGGCTTATTGGATCAAATCAATATGAAACATTTAATCATGCCACGATTAAATCCCACAAAATCCTTAATCACAACAAAGCCAAACTAATTCAAAATTCAAATACATAAAAGTAATAAAAGTCTGAAATTTGATGTCTCAAATAAGTAAAAATCATAAATAAATCTGGTAGCCACACCAAGTTGTCTCATTGATAATCCAAAAAAAAAGCCATTTCAATTTAATGAACAAAAGATTATTTTTTATTTTTTTATTTTTATTTTATTTTAACTAACAAGAAAAGAGGAACACATGCAAATCAAATGTTAAGAGCCGTAAATAGAAATCAAAAATTAAAATTGTACAAACTTGAGAGTTCCAGCGCATTGACTTTGGAAATGATATTTTAGCGATGGTACTGGGTAATTCTTCAGACAACACCTATTTATAGCAAATTAAAAACAGCATTTATCTACAGATCCTTATGGGTAAAAATTGTTAAATTAAAAAAACCACAAAGTGATGACAATAGAATCAAAAGGCAAGCCACATGTCCACTATTCTAAAGCAGCAGTCCTAGTAAGTAGCCATTAATTGCTAGAATCTTAGAAAATCATTGAGCAAATTGTCACCTTAAGGAGATAGATAAGTAATCATTATTAGGATACTAGAAACATGGTATTCCATTATTTACCTGTACCTTCATAATTTGAACTCACCAATAAGCTCCAATAGCTAACAAGCCTATTTATGTAAGAAATAAAAATAGAATAATTGACACACATATTAAGTGACGTTCATATATCTGCACATATCATTGGAAATTACGTTTTCTTTCAATCGGTATTAATTTTAAGCATCAGATATTATTGCATCTGTCACCTTAATAATAGAAAAAGGGGCATGGTAAAAAAAATAAAAGAGCCCTAATCTTCATCAATGCTTCCTCCCCAACTCTTTTTGATTGTATCCTATTCCTGAGTTCTACAAATAGTACATGAGATAAACTTTTCTACTAACATTTTATGTTGGAAACTGTTACTGTTAATAAAGTTTCATTCAGTTAATCAAAACATTCAGTCATTTTTTTTTTTTTTTTTTTTTAAGATATAAAGGAAAGTAATACTATATGTTCAGTATTTGTCTTCTATTAAAATTAGCACATATTGAAATCTTATCTGAAGCAGTACACATCTGCAATTGTACATCCAAATTTGATGGGCACTTCATCTAACCAAATACATTCACAATAAAATAACTAAGGAAAAAAGTTCTTTTTTTTTAAGAGAAGTTCATAAATACAATTAGCAAAGAGAAAAAGAGGCACTAGAACCTCAACCGCAAGTCGGGCAGATTCCATTATACGAGCATATAGATACTCTGTTTTCCCCGCATTTTGAAAAAAAACCCTCATGAATACCCATTATCAAGTGCAAACATTATGTGTAGCAACTTAAAAACAAGAATATGTGAATTTTCTGGAACATGGCCCAAATTTCTGATGGCTAACCATTCAAATGTGCTAAGCTTTAAAGGCCAAACTTACTTGCCCTCAAAGTAGCAGTTAAACAGCAATAACTCAGACCTTTTGCAGCAAAGTGGCCCATCAATAAATGGGCCAGATTAAGGTCCACTTCTATTAAAAAAATGGCAGCACGAGAACCCTTAACCCTACCAGGGTAGAGGTAGTCTCAACTAAAGACCCAGTATGCCCCACCAAATTATGTAGTATAAACAACTATAGTACAACTTAGTTGATTTGGCATGAGGTGTACTAGCAAATTAAATTGATTACTTGGTCAAATGAAGATCAAATAGCATAAGATTTTCTATGCTTAAACTGAATATTAAACATTTACAGATACCGAAAACAATCTTCCGTCAATACAATTAGGTAGATCTCATACATGATTTATTGGAAGTGTATGGGTAAGCTCATCAACCCACCTCACAGATGAGTCAATTGTTTCCATAAATTTTTGCCAATAAGCTCTAGCTCAAATGACACTTCATGCCCCCACAGAAAGGCTTGGAGGATAAAGTCATGTGTTCAAACCCACCAAAGTCGCCAGATGCATGTTTACTTGCCAATCAAAAAAAAAAAAAAAAATTGTTTCCATATATTTTTACTAATTATCTGCAATCTCCAAACATAAACATGTCTGCTATTGTTCTCACATAAGGTGGAAAATTCGGACAGAGAGAGACTTCCCTAAATGAAAGTGATAATACTAGTGTGCAAGCAGAGTTAACTGCTTAGAGACAGCTGGTCAATGGCCGTGGAGCTGGGAATTTCTTGTCTAAAAGTGGAAATGATGCTGATAGTTGTCAACTTAGTCACTGGGCATTTTGCCACTAGCAGACTAACATTGTTGATTGCAGATAATTGCTATCCACCCTATCTTGCAGTAGTCTGACTACTGTGATGCTCTTGCTTAGCTAGACTATTCACAAGATGAGGATTTTGTGTGCTATGATAAGCCTCATTAAAATATAATTCCTCTTTTGTGTAATAATAATACTGATTTTTAAAAGGGGTCAACTTCTAAATATAACCATTGAAAATTATTCGCAACATGATAACTTAACACAGTAAAAACTAATAACTATACACAGTTCTAAGTCACCTTCTAGTAGTTTTTTTTCTTCTTCTTTTTTTTTTTTTTTTTTTTTTTTTTTGTGGGGGTGGGGGGGGGGGGGGGGTGGTGAAGTATTGAAATAATTAAACCATCTCTATATCCAACATCATATAAAAAGTACAAATAAATTTGAGGAGATGAACAATGAAGTAAACTTAGATCTCAAAACCTTCTGCTTGCAATGGCAACTATTTCACTTTCATTTTTTCTTTTTGTAGGTAAACTTTGCACACTCACCATCAATCTTTCTATTCAATGAGTCCAGTGGTATAGAGTATCTACGGCAAAACCCCATAGCAGCCTAACATGAAATAACAAGTTAAATATTATATGGCTATTCATATTCAAATCAGGTACCAACCAATTAAAAATGATGACCTTTTAAGTTACACCAGTATACAATGACATCTCAATAATTACACTAACAAGCGAGCAATGTATTCTAGCTTTGCCAAAGTCACAGCACAAGCTGGGAAACATAAAATACATGTAATAACTAATAATCCCTTCCATGAAGGAAAAACAAATAAAATAACATTAATAATAAAGCAAATGCACTCATGGTAGTTACTACCTACTTCTATTGCTGTTTTCAAATAATCTCACCACACAAATCATTTGGCCAAAAAGGCAAATTTACTTAAGCTCCCAGGAGAAAAAGAATGGCAAACCTTTGTAGCATTTCCTTGATTATCAAATGCTTTTGAAACAGGAGGTCCTCGAACCTCAACCTCCTTCTCAGCTTGTTTAGTGCAAAGATTCTCAACACAAACCTGGAAATGTGACAAAAAGGCACACATCATAACCATTCAGTGTGACAAAATGAAACTAGATAAGGTCCTGAAATCTCAATGGATGGTCAATTTTAGTACTAAGAGCCACATAGGGTACTATAAAATTCATCATATTTAGATGTAAAACCTGCACTATTGCATGTGAAACATGGTTCTTTTTTATTATTAAGTATAAGATAGAAGAATTGAACCCAGAAAAAAATCCTATGGATGAATGCAATTAGGCCATTAAGCCATAAGAACAAAGAATAACTTCTCTTCTATTTTCTCTATTTGGAAAACAATGTCAGCATTTTGCAAAGGTAAATATAGTTATCACTGTACCAGTAATCTGCGAGGTGTTCCAAATGCTTGCACTTCACCATGGCTTAATCTTTGTTTTTCCAACACCAGCAACATTAAGTCTTTGAGCTGCAATGACCACCATTTCAGTCAGTGAAAACTATAGATGGAAAATTAGGTGGAAAAAGTGGGGTTGACAATATCTAAAAGGTAAAGAGAGCTTCAAAACCAACCAACCAAAAAAAAAGGAAAGGAGATAGCTATAATAAGACAAGGATCAACATGCTTCATGTGAAGAAAAAGAGTACTTGCTGGCCTGCATCAACTACATCTTGAGGCGGCATCTCTTCAGTCCCAATCTCAAGAACAAACAACCTTGAATCATCATTCACCTGTGACATAAGTCAAAGAATAAACCCATATTTAAAAGTAATAATTATATGTACACATAGTAGTTGTTAAACCGTGACTTATTCTGGTCAAATAATAAAATTATAATGTTAAAAAGCTCACATAAATTTAAAGTTCTAGCAATATCTACCTACTAGCATTTCAATGACAAGGTGTCAATGGTAAATTGAACACCATCCCCACTCTCTCTTACACACACATATATTATATGTCTAGGAGTGTACAAATACAATTATATAATTGCTTAGATCATTTAGTTCTCATGCATGTCTTTAAAGCTACAAGCATAGGTAAAAAATCAAGGACTCCTATGTACATCTGGTGATCAAACCATATCAACAAGTGCATGCCACAAAAAGGGATGTAACAGTAAATCCCATAATAATGAGTCTATTCATGTAGGCTTGATCATTCATACATATAATTAAAATGATAATAAATCAATAAAAAATGAAAGCTAAATTAACCTTAAGAAAACTGCTATATCAATACTACAAACAATGAGAGAAGTTCAAGTCAGCTGCGTATGCAAACTAACCTTCTTGACAGCTGTATCCAAAAGCTCTTTAGGACACACAACATGAACAGGGTCAGAAGCAACACCCAGTGGATGTCCAAGAGACTCCCTGGTATTCAACCAAAGTTGTGCAAACTGACAAGCTAAACTGATTGAAGAGAAAAAAAAAACACACACACACACAAAAATGAGGATAAGATAGACATAGAACTCAGGAGGATTGACCTGAAAGAATCATGAGCTTAAAAACAAATCTTTGTTCAGGCCTAGACCAGCAATTTATTTGCATTCAAATAATCTGTCATGCATGTCTCTGTTCTGTATTATCAAGCTGCCAACCATTTCATTGATAACATAGACACCAATATTGGACCTTCGTTTCATATGAACATTCAGTTAATGGAACCAAAGTTGGTAAATTCTTTTAGCTAAGCAATGATAACCAGTTGCAAATTATAGTGGCTGGGACTGTTAGTTTCGATAGTCCTCCCTGCCTCTCATTTTGTTGATCCTATGGATCAAAAAAGACAATAGTCTTGTTCCTTTATAAATTCAATATTAATTGAGCTGCTTGAGCAGTATATCACAAGTTGCAGACTACATATTAATCTTTCTCCTGCTGATCCAAGCATATATGTCCCCTAAGATTTTGCCATAACATGTCATTGGAACCATAAATTAATAGTGCCCTGTACTCAGTTGAAAAGTCTACCAAATGGTCTATAAATTTAGTTCTAAAACCTTACAAATTAACTGAATCTGTACAAAGAACATGGTAGGTCATGTTATCACAGATAGGGCTGAGACAATGATGACTACAAAAAAGATTTCTGCCCAACTTTAAGATCAAGAGATTATCAGATTAAAAATAAAAATTTATCTCTATGATTTTCTAAAAGTGGACCTTAATACCGTTATACAGCAAAACAAAATTCACAACTTCAATTTTACCAGTACATACATGACAGTGTTTTTCTATTTTCAGTGCAAAGTTTTCCAGGCCACATTAAGGAAGAATCCTTACCTTCTTATCCGACCAAAATATCGAGCACGCTCTGTGACCCCAACAAAGCCTCTAGAGTCTAAGATGTTAAAAGCATGAGATGTCTTCAGAAGCTGATCATACCTAGCATGTAGCACAGCAAATGTTAACTTAAAGAAAAACAAAGAAAAGGTTTCCACATAATGCACTGAATAATGGAACATAAATAAAAATTAAACAACATATGCAGGGATAAATATTAAACAACATACGCAGGGATTGCAAGGCCTAAAGCAAGCAAAGAACGCGCCTCTTCTTCAAAAAAATCAAAGTGTTTCTGAAGATGATGAACACTGGCATGTTCTAGATAATAAGCACTCATTTCCTTCCTGAAAAAGAAGTACGAAATATACTGATTGTGGACATTTAGAAAGTAAATGGCACAGTGAAGCTTGATAATGCTTATATAACAGGTGGTGGAAAAAGAGCAAAATAAAGAGAATGGAGATTATAAAGGTTAATGGAAGTCATCTGAATATTTGAACTTCATATAAGATGGCATCCCATCTAACTATCTTCAATTGCCAATCAAGCACCTCAGAATTCTTTTAAATTAGCTTCCAGCAGTAGTATGCTTCAAAAAGAGGCAAAGCTGCTTACAGAGGAGAAAGTACTTGACTAAAAATAGGAAGGAGGCAAAAAGTTCAGCAGTTAACTTCTACAAAGAAGACTAAAAGAACACAGTGGAGTAGAAAGGTGGGAGTTCGAATATCACTAACTCGAAAAGTTTATTTGCATAAAGTACAAAATGTTTGGGGTAGCAATTCCATAAAGACCACGAAAAAAATTTAGAAAGACAAAAGATTACCAGCATTTAGGAAGAAAGTACGAAACTTAACTCAAATGACTTTTTGAGGGTGTTAGAAACTTAACTCAAATGACTTTTTGAGGGTGTTAGATTTATGGTTAAGTAATTAAATTCATCATTTCCTAACAGCTTAAGCTTTTGGGACAATCGGTAATTTAACATGGTATTAGAGCAGGAAATCCTGAATTTGATCCCTGACTTTACTCTACTTCCCATTTAAAATGTTAAATTCCCACTTGTTGGACTCCCACTTATTAAGGGGAAGTTTAGGCCCACAAATGAGAGGGAGTGTTAGATTTATGGTTAAGTGATTAAATTCATCATTTCCTAACAGCTTAAACTTTTGAGACAATCGGTAATTTAACAGAGGGAACACATAATGACATCACAAGGAAACAATTTTTGTGCATACAAAATGAGCCATAAGATTAATAAAGCACAATAATGGCAAATTTAGAAACATAATCCATCATTCAAGAATACTGAGTGATGTACATTGACAATCTTTGGAAGATTATAATTATTTGTGACCACATAGTTCTAGCACTATTTTGCCTTAAAAGAAAAAGAAAATATATATATATATATATATATTTTTTTTTTTTTGAGGGGAAACCTACTCATTCTCCAAAAACAGCTCCCGTATGTAATTCCATCAGCATATTGAATTTTCTTAAAATGATCAACTCCCTGCCAACTAGTTCAGACAAATTTAATAAAATGGACAATGAGGTCAAAGATTAATAAAAGAAAAAATCAAAGACAGACCTGTAGTAACATGAGGATACGCTCAAGACCATAAGTGATTTCAACAGATATAGGTGACAATTGCAGGCTTCCAGCCTAGAGAGAAAGAATGGGAAAAAAGCTTCAAGTGAAACCAAATAATACTTGGCAAAATCATGAAAAATCAACAGTACCTTGACCAAGGGAAATAGTTATTAACTTATTATTACAGTAAACATGAAAGCCATATTTTCCAAAATTAGGGAAGATTCTTAGTTCTATCCAATTTCAATGGAGTAACCTGCTGGAAGTAGGTGAACTGGGTAATCTCCATCCCATCCATCCAGATTTCCCAGCCTAAACCCCAGGCACCAAGTACCTATAAGCATGTTTGGTCAGCATGTAGAAAACAAACAAGCTAATGATCCATTTAGGCAAAAATGCTTCCTCAAGAAAAATTTTACACATATAGTTGCACTATGCTTACAACTATGAGCCATAGCAAGGAAATCTAACCAAGTTAAATCGTATCTTAGTAAGACGCACTAATTAGATCTGCATAAAATAACAAGGGAAGAATAAAAATCCACCATTAAAGACAAGATATTACCGGACTCTCCCAGTTGTCCTCCACAAATCGTATATCATGCGCACTAACATCAATACCTATCAAGCATAAAGCATCACTGTTAAACAAAATGTTGAAAAAAGGATAAAATGTGAAAATGTGAACATGATACTTAAGTTAAACAGTTCTTGTCATTTGCACTAACATCAATGGGACTAGATGATTGGCAATCTAAACAACAATTACACATAACACGTAACCTTATTTAATAAAATTGAATCCCAGAGGCCTTGAACCACAATCTTACCCTCCATCCGAATATTAAGGGAGTAGGAAGCACCATTTGAATTTTGAGCTAGAGCTCATTGGCATCATTTGAAATTGTTTTGGAAACAATGGTCATTAAAACATAGAAGCTTTTAGACCAATGAGCTCTAACTTAAATTCAAATCCTCCCCTTGTGAGGTTAGGTGGAGGGTCTGGTCAGATTTCTAGATACTTATAACTTTAGATGATGTTTGTGGCTACCCTCGTACACTTCCTGTGTCCATGGAGATCATTGCCTTCATTTCTCTCTAATCATTTTTTTTAATTACTTGTAAAAAGAAGAAGGTGGAGCATCAGGTCATGGGTTTTCAAGACCACCATATATGTATTCAATTACCATTAAAAAGAAAAAGACAGAGGCCCTTATGTTCCAGCATAGATATAACACGGAATGTAAATGGTGCTTATTCATTTTAATTGTAAAGGAATAACCACTATCCTTGGAAACTATGACAGTATAAAAATCAAAGGAATTACCATATATGGGGACAACAAATAGAACATGAATTGCCATAGATATATGATAGTTATTTTTTTTTTTTTTTTTTGATAAGTTATATGATAGTTAAAATAATAAAGAGATCTCATAATCATCAACCTCCAACCTCCAAGCCAAAGAAGGTAGTGATCATGATTCTCAATCAAATTGGTAGATTGAGGTAGAAATGCATCCCTTTAAATCTAACAGAGACAATAATATTAACCACTTTGTTTGTTTATTTATAGTGATTATTCTACTTGAGCTTTAGATTGATCATATGGAATGCAATTTTATGAAAGCTGGAACTAGATATTAAGTGATGATAAAATAGATGGACAAATAATGCCTACGAGTTATCATTTTCAATATCTTGGCTCAATCATTTGTAAGAATGGGGAGATTGAAGAGGTATGTAACATGTTATACATACTGTTCTTTTTTTGGGGGGAGAATTGGTTTGGGAAGCACCAATCAACTATCTGGAATATGATACCATGTTGTCTACTGTGGTTAGCCTGGCAGGAACTTAATAACCGTATCTTTGAAGATAATGAGCGATCTTTAGATCTTTTAAAACATCTTCTATTTGGTACTTTATTTCAGTGGGCTCATATTTGGGGTCTTACACAATGTATTTCAATTTCTTCTTTCTACAATCTGTTAGCTGTTAGCTGTTAGCTTTTGAGTTTTATGTATTTTCTTCATGTCTAGTGTTCATCACCATGAACACGATGTTCATTTTTTCAATAAAAGTTCTATTACCTATCAAAAAAAGAGAAGTTATACATATAATTAGAGTTGGGAGACGTAAAAAGTGAATTGGGAATCTTGCATGATTGAATATTACCATTAAGTTGAAGGGGGCATTATATATGATTGATATAAGACCAGCCATACTTCAAAGAAAAAAACGTTGGGCTACTAAGAAACAACACGTTCATGAAATGAGTGGAATACCTAGAAAATACCTAGAAAGAACAAATGATGATGTAAGGCCTAGTTCATTTTCCAACTTGAAAGGAGAGCTCGTGATTATCATATTAGGGAACCTCTAGATACCCAACTTTCTCCCAGTTATGCAGAAAATGGGTGTGCCTTTGCATCTTTGTCAAGAAGAACAACCAACAGCAACATTGTAAGGCCTAGTCATTTTCTTATACAGCATAACTTCTAATGAATTTTTTCCTTTTTTTAAAGGGAAAAATGAGTTTTAGCCCATCTTTTATGGTTAAGATGTGGTTCAATTGCTAGTTTTCTTCTTGTATTGATAAGGGCGTCAAGAATCAATAAGCACAAGACATGAAAATGGACAAAGGGCACCAAAGAATTCTTCTCAACTTATTTTGATAAGTAATGATATTTTATTGAAAAAATACTAATTGTTGTACAAGTAAAATGAACACAGAGGAATCTAAAGAATTACAATTCTTTTCGACTTTAAGAAAAATGCAGAAATGCCTTTAAGCTTATAGCAATTTAAAGAAAATATAGGCAGAGTCACTACCTAAAGCTGATAGGCTACAAATAAAAAGGTCTTGTGAATTTCCAGGATCAGGCTTTAATATAACCCGAGATCAAATTTGAATGCAAGCAGTAAGATATTGTAAAACAAAGCTCCCTAAATCATCCAGACAAGAAATTTTTTATCTATAAACTCAAATTTAACCTGAAATTGAGTGTGTCTTTGAAGCCTGTTTGGGTTTTCACCATAACAACTATCATCTGGCCGAATGCTAGGCTCCGCATACCTTTCATATGAAACCCCATGTTAGCAGTTACCTAAGAAAACTCTTCTTTTTTTCTTTTTTTTCCGGGAGGGATGGTTTTCAAGTATCAATGCAGTTGTCAAAATGTAAAATAGTAGTGACAGAAAATCTCACAACTTTATAGCATGTTAAATTAGCTAATCAAACAATATTTTGAAGATTCCAGCAAAAAATCAAAGCAATCAAAATCAAGATTTCAAATTTTCAAATTTTTTCAAGCATAGTTACAATAAGCAAATGCTTATAAGAAAGAATTTAATCCCAGAAACGTCTAATTCACACAGGCCTCATCAACCAGCATGCATTAAAAATCCAGATCACCCCAAAATTGATCAGCCAATTACCCCATTATATGCATGGCCTATCTGTGCATTTTTTTTTTTTTTTAAATGTATAGAAACCTTTGGCAGAGATATCTCGTTATTGCAAATGAAAATGAGAGTAATTTTGGCTGCCATAAGTTAAAAAGTTGATTCCAATCTGCTATTTGTTTATTTTATGTCTTTTCAACAAACAAGATAGGCAAGTATGGTAGCATCAAAGTCAAATTATAAAGAGGGGATGTGGGGGGGTGGGGGGTGGGGGGGGAATATATTGATTTTTATTATTTTATTTTGCACCATCTTCAGTTTCATTTACAACAAGAACAACTTCTTTATAATTTACATACAAAAAAAGGGACCAAGGGGTATTTTTCAGAAAGTTGTAAACAATTGAACTGGAATATAGTTAATTTAAGCTACATGGTTTCTAGGAAATCATTATCTATATATTTAGTTCTTAAGTGAGCGTGCACTGTACGTGACCGTATGGCCATTCTGTTAGAGAGGTATTGAACTGCTTCCTTTTTTAATAATGAAATTTTATTGAAAAAAAAAAAAATGGAACTGCCATATGTACGCAGGAATAAAAAAAAATAGCCCCTAAAAAAGTACAAGATATCCAAACAATGAATGTTACAGTCTAAAGGAAGGAGAATCAATGAAGTCTATAATAGAATGTATCTCAATATGATCTATCATCTATGATCCAAAACAAGGATCCATTGAAACAAAGCTTGTTGGAAAGTTGATTTTGGCTGAATAACCTAGACATCCATGCCTTCAAAAGTGTGTTAATTCCTTTCCTTCCATAAAATCCACAAAAGGCATGAAAGAGGTAGGTTCCACACAAACAAGGAATGTTTACCAAACCAATTCCTCCACCCAGAAAGTAGTAGGTCTACAACCCTCTTGAACATTAAGTTAAAGTGTCACAAATCATATGCAATGTCACAATGCAACAATAGATGATCTATAGTCTCACCACTACATCTACACATGAACTACTTATACAAAACCTTTGACCCTTTTACATGTAACTGGATCTCACGAGCAAACAAACTAGTATCAACAACAGAAATCCTGCATTGACTCCCAATCACTTTTCTTCTCTTAATTAAGCCATATACACCATAATCCCAAGGAAACCGTCCATGTTCATTCATTATTTCGATTACTACATGACTCTAAACATCATTTTCCAAAATTTCAACACTTGCTTGCACAAGAAGATACGTCAAAAGAAGTGACAACACTTGCTTCCACAAAAATATATGCATAGTAAAGCATGGAACTTCTAAAAACAGCATACTTACGCAACATTCCATGGTTCCGGACCCAAAACCCTTAAGAATGTGAGAGGATTCATTGTCCCAGCTCCAACCTAGCCAACAAAGATTAACGTAAATTACATCAAACAGCTCACCAAATGTGAAATGGATGTATATTTAATTGTAGACTAAATTAAATTTTTGACCATTAAAAGTTTGACATTATTTTCATTGTGTTCCCTCGAGTTTCAGAATTTTCATTCTGGTCCACCAAATTTGATTCCATTTCTAAAATGATCCTTCCACAAGCCAACTAAACAACATCATTTTCTTTTCTTTCTTTCTTCTTCTTTTTTTTTTTTTTTTTTGGCACTCTCATAATGGCCATATTAGTGACGGACACAGACAGAAGGACCATTTTGAAAACGAAATTAAACTTGGTGCATGAAAATAAAAACAACCCCGAGGGCCCAAAAGTGTAATCTAATCTTAATTGTACTATCCAACAATTGCATTATATAATATTGAAAAAGTTTAGTGGTGCAACTTTTGTCACAATTCTAAGATAGTCGTGGAAAAAAAGTGGACCCGGTGGGTCCACTACTCATAGTTGACCACTTTATCAAGCTGCGTCAAATGTTGTGGTCGTACAAAAACTTATTACAATTGTGTTTGGTCCGACGAAAATTGATTTCCAGAAAATATTTTCCGCATTTACTGGTGTTTGAGGCAACAGAAAACGTTGGTCAAATAAAGGCATTTATGGTGGAAATTGGTTTATGCTTTCATTTTTTGTAAACCATTTTTCCTCTCACCCAAAATTTATCAACTGAACCTTCACCCCACCCCAACTAACGTCCCCGGTCTCCTGTGCCTGGGAAATAATGTGATAAAGTAGAAGAAAATTTTCCATATCATTTTCCAAAATGCAACCCAACACTAGAAAATATTTTCCGGAGTATTTTCAGAAAACGCAACCAAACAATAACTAATTCCTTTTCGGGAAAATATTTTACGTACGGAAAACATTTTCAAACACAGCATTACATTACCTCAGTATTGCTGCATTGCAATACGGCACATCCAACTGAGCCCCAATATTCCTATAAAAACACGTCGAGAGTAACAGTACCATCATCAATAACACTAACAAAGAAAAACGGAGAGAAAAGCGTGAATTCAATTGAGTTGAGAAGAAGTGAGACCTGGAGGCGCTGAATGGCTTGCTGGAAAGTTGGGACGGGGCACTTGATAGCTTCGTTGTTGTTGTTGTTGTTGTTGGAATTGGAGTCCGGGTCGGAGTCCGTAGACGGCGAGTGTTGTGGAATACTAGTGGAGGAGGAGGAGGTGCTAATTGCGGAGACGGCGAAGCGGCGGCGAGGGCGGAAGAGGTGGTGGTGGTGGTGGTGGTGGTGGTTGCGGTTGGCGATACGGAAGAGAGAGAGGCCGGAGGCCTGGGGTTTGAGGAAGGAGATGACTAGAGGAAAGGCGAGGATGGCCATGGCTATGGCTCTGAAAGGCTTGGAGGCTTGGACTGAGAAGCTTAGACAGTTGGGGTTTTTGGGTGGGATATTTTGTAATTTGAAATATAGGACTGAAATAAGAGAACTGACACGGTTTTGCTTTTGCTTTTATTTAGAGTAATACAATTATGGATTCGTTTGGATTGAATTTATTGCTGCTGAAACTGAAAATTGAAAATACTGTAACAAAATAATTTTTAAATGTGTGAATAGTATTATGAGACTCATGAATAGTATGTAAACAGTATTTTTTTCCCTACACAGTAAAATCATGTGATATTACTGTTCACACGTAGAAAAAAAAAAATCTGAAAACACAAAATGTGGATGCCACTTTCAGTGGAATCCAAACAGGTACCATAACGTCAAATTCTTAACTGAGCCTACCGTTAACGTTACTTTTTTTTTACTTATTAATGACCGTTAAACAGTTTGTAAAATAATTTTTCACTTTAGCATTTTTCATTATCTAATACGCAAATAGGTGAAATTGTGTTTTTAGGGAAATTATTGTGTACTCCCGGAGTATTATAAATGCGTGCTCCCTCCTCTCACATGAATAGTGGGTCCCACTAATTAAATTCATGGTGGGACCCACCATTCATGTGAGAGAAGGGAGCACGTATTTATGGTACTCCGGGAGTACTTAATAATTTTCCGTGTTTTTATCTATATTACTATTTAAAGGGTTTCTCTTGTTTAGACCAGATTTTTTTTTTAATTCCAAAATACCCCTATAATCTACATTTGAGTAGAAGCAAAACTTGGTAAAAATGCTTCTTTAACTCCCACATAAAACACTATCTACAAAATAGGACCAACTCCCAGTAAACTCAAGTTGGTTTTCAAACTGAAACTGCTTCTTCTTCAGTTCTCCAATTTTCTCAATTCTGTGCTAATCTTCTTTTCACCATTATCATCATTTTTTTCTATTTGCTCTTGCTTAATGGTATGTGTATGTCAATGTACATTGGTCTTTTCTGTTTTGGTTTTCTAATTCATGAATACTTAGGGTATGTTTGGTAACTATTTTTTCCCTTTGTTTTCTGTTTTTAAAAATAATTTTCTATTTTTGAGACTAAAAAACTTGTTTGGAAACTCAAAACGAGTAGAAAACAAAAACTATTTTCAAAACTCAATTTGTAAAGGAAACTGAAAACATGCAAAATGTTGTTTTCAGTTTCTAATTTTCAAAAGTCAATGAAAACAAGCATTTAATTTAATAAATCTATCTTATTTAATGAGTTAACATTAAAGTTCAAATTCTAACAATAACATATTTTAGTATTTTCTATTTTTTTCTTTAAAAACCATCTTTTTTAATTTTAACTAACCAAACATGTTTTTTATTTCAAAAATACAAGAAAATTGTTTTTTCTTTATATTCTCAAAAACAAGTTTTTGAAAATAGAAAACAAAAACTGTTACCAAACATAACCTTATATTATACAAAGAAATCAAATATTTCAATCTCACTTTTAATTTCTTTCACATATTTCTTCAAGGAACGTGCACTGAGGTGTCTATCTTAAAAATTTTTGTATCTTAATGTCAAGAAACGTGTACTAGGGTGTTGATCTTCAAGATTTTTGTGTGCTCTATCCTCCAACTCTAACGGACTATTTGGACTTTGGATTTGAAGTGTAGACAACAGCCAAAATGTAAGTATCTTTGATCACGCCTATTTTGGATGCCTCATGCATGTTGGGTTCTCTATGTTGGTTTATATTTGCTTTCACGTTTTCTTATATTCCTATTGTTTTGTTCACAATTCATATTACAACTCTTCAACAGGATTAATTTCCATTGCCAATAGTTTGCTCTACTATATAAAACTCTCATTAATTAGTTTTTAATTATTAAGATAGTTTACAGTAAATCAAAATTCGACTTTAACCAAAAATTGTAGATGATTTTCTTAGCCACATGCAAGAATCCAAATGAAAAGAAATTGCAGATGATTTTAATCTTGAATACAACAAGAATCCTAGATGATCTTAATTTTCTAAGCATGTAAATTCTAGATAAAATTTTTTTTACCAAATAATCAAAGTGTCTGTGGGGTTAAAGGCCCAAATTATATATTGGGCATTAGGCCATGGCTAAGAGCATGAGTAGTTCGAGGACAAACGAATGATAATGAATGGTTTAGACCCAAGACTTAATGAGCAAGATACAAATGGAAAGGTGGCCTGAGGAGGAATATCTCCTCGGATATGATAAATACAGCTCAAATATGTATTCCAACAATCGAGGTGACCTTCTAGGAAGCTCCAGTGATAAGGACGTGCATCATAAACGTATAAGGATGATGGGAACTCAGAAATATCTAAGGGAAAGCTACTACCACCACATTGAATGCACTGCAGCTACTTTTCTAGCCGCATTTATGTTGAGAAGACCCCTGAACAATGCTACCTTGGCTACCACAACTCACAGAAAGCCAGAGAGGGTGTCTAATGGGACAGACACTCAAGTAATGGCTCAAATGATCAACAAGTGTAGGATCATGATGGCCCAAAGGGAGCTATATAATGTAAGAGACCCTCTATAAGGAAATGATCGAAAAATAGAGAAAGAATACTATAGCAATCAAAATTGACTTGTATAGCAATCAAAATTGACTTGTACTTTGTTTAGTTGATTTATATGAAAAATTACCTTCTCGGACAGGAAGTTCATTCATATCAGTACCTCTTATTTGTGTTTGATTGTCACCTAATTCCATATTAGCCGTTGTCCAACTCATTAGGACCTAGTTCTTTAACCCACTATCTACAAATTTATTGTATTGGGCTTATTGGGCCAATATCCCACACACTTTGGGCCTGGGCTGCAAAACGTGTCCATACAGTGTCTATTTTAAAATTTTCCATATCTAAACTTCAAGAAACATGTACTGGGGTATTGATCTTCAAGATTTTCGTGTGCTTTATCATCCAACTCCAACGAACTGTTTGGACTTTGAATTTGAAGTGTAGTCAACGGACAAAATGTAAGTATCCTTGATCACCTTTATTTTGGATGCCTTATGCATGTTGGGTTCTCTATGTTGGTTTATATGTGCTTTCACGTTTTCTTATATTCCTATTTTTTTGTTCACAACTCATATTACAACTCTTCAACACGGATTAAATTCCATTGCCAATAGTTTACTCTACTATATAAAACTCTCATTAATTAGTTTTTAGTTATTAAGATAGTTTACAATAAATTAAAATTCGACTTTAACCAAAAATTGTAGATGATTTTCTTAGCTACCTGCAAGAATCCTAATGAAAAGAAAGTATAGATGATTTTAATCTTGAATACAACAAGAATCCTAGATGATCTTAATTTTCTAAGCGTGTAAATTCTAGATAAATTTTTTTTTTTACCTGATAAGTATAAATCAAGTTTGGAGTCCACAAAAAAAGAAACTCATTGATTCCCTATGAAACAAGATTATACTTTGTCCCAGATTCATTGGATAGCAAATATCTAGCCCTTATTCTACTACCGAAGTGATGGGATGGTTGTTGTTGCAACTTGCAATTACGAAGATCAAGATCAAAGTATTTAATTTTCTCAAAAAAAAAAAAAAAATCAAAGTATTTCATATAAATAATAAAAAGTAATTTTATCATGAAATACTAGCCTCTAAGCATGCGCATGAGCTCTTCGATTTTTTGGGTAAGGGTTAATTTAAAGTATTTATTATGATTTGAGATTATTACATTTTCTAATCATTAAAAAAAAAACCTAAGAATGTGATGAAAAAATTATTTTACCACATAATACTCATCACACCCCTAGGTTTTTTTTTTTTTTTTTTTTTTTTGGTAATTGGAAAATGTAATAATCTCAAACTATAATAAATGCTCTAAATTAACCCTTACCCAAAAAATAGAAGAGCCTCTGACATGCATGCTCAGAGGTTATGATGGTTTACGAGGGTAAGTGTAAAATGTAATTTAGAGGAAAAAAGTGTAGTTTCATCCTTTTTTATGCATAACAATCAACTTTATTAATAGATTTAAATAGTTGAAAAAAAAAATCTATAAAAGGGGAGGGTATGTAACTTCTAAAATTTGTGTAGGTTGGTGAAGTAAGTGATTTATATCTTTAGTTACAGTTAAATAATGTTGACGAAAATTGTTAACTTATATTTAACAAAAATTGTTAAAAATTATATTGAACAAAAATTTTTAGATTATGCAATGGAATTCATCAAATATAATTTCACCCATAAACCTTCTAGCATATGAGTTTTATTGATGTGAGTAGTGCCCATTCAAGATAACATATATCTTAATTACAATCTCTTGTTTTAAGGGAAGACTTAATGGATAGACAAGATACGTTTTACAATCATGGATGTATAAACTATTAAAGAGTAATATTTATAAAGGAGGATATGAAAGAAAATCAATATGATATTCATTTGCAAGTTTATTCTTCTCACCACTCTTAGTTTAGTATAAAGTTCTGGAAAAAAAAAAAAAAAAAGTTGGGGGGGGGGGGGTGAAGGGACATCATCGATGAGTGTAAAAACAAGAAACTACAAAATTACCACTACTAAATATAGGCTATCATCCTCTAAGATTATCTTCCATTATCAAAGTCCAATATTACATGGTCTTTGACACTATCATATACACCAATACTTTTATTCCTAACATCATAATTGCTAGAATTTGATGTCTTAGCAAGCAAGTGCTCAATCTCATCAGAGTTCGAATCAAAATTGACCCACGAATGCTTTTCCATCTTTCGTAAACCCTCCAATTCTGTTGCTACTTCCTTCATAGTAGGTCTATCCTCCCCTCTCAATTTTAAGCACTTCTTTGCAAGAATTGCCACTTCCTTCAATTGCTCGGCATTGCCTTCTTTTGCTATATGTTTCCCAAGGACTTCAAACAATCTATTCTCTTTCAAAGAAAGGAGAAAATATGTAACTAGACTTCTCTCCATCTCGGGCTTATCAAATGAAAGTGCCTTTCTCCCTATCAATAGCTTTACAAGGACCACTCCAAAACTATAAACATCACTTTTCTCACTCAACTGACTTGTATGCAAATATTCTGGGTCTAGGTATCCAATAGTTCCCTGCACCATTGTTGCTACTTCTGTTTGGTCTAGTGGGATCAATCTCGAAGCTCCAAAATCTGATACCTTTGTTGTGTAACTACTATCAAGCAAAAAGACTTGACATCTCTATGGATTATAGGTGTAGAAGCTGCAGAGTGCAAATATGATAGTGCTTCCGCTGTTTTTGGAGCTATCCTAAGACAAATTTCCCATGATAAAGTGGACACCTTGCTTTCATTATGTATGTACTCAAAAAGAGTGCCATTAGCTATGAATTCGTAGACCAATAAAGAAACCGATGTCTCCAAACAACAACCCAATAGTTTAACCACATTCCTATGATTAATTTGGGAAAGTACAACTACCTTGTTGATGAATTGCTCAATTTGGCTTTGATCTACCATTTTGGATTTCTTGATGGCCACAATAAGATCATCTGATAAAAGCCCTTTATAAACAGTACCAAACCCTCCCTGACCAATGATTAGAGTTTCGTCATAATTATTGGTTGCCTTCTTAAGCTCTTCTATGGTAAAAATTTTGGCATTTTCAGTTGAATTTTCTTGTCTAGAAAGGTGGTATTGTAACACTAACCCACCATTTTGCTTGAAGAACTTTTCTTTAAGTTTGATAAGATTTCTTTTCTTAATTATCAAGTACAACCAAGAGCAGCAGACAAACATGACTATCAAGCCTATGCGGGCACCTACAATTAAAATAAATAGAATATTAATAATTGACTATTGAATTCATACTATTTTAATTTTATAGAGCAAACACGAAAATCAAGTTGGATTACAAGAAAGGTTGATTTTTTTACTTTTCAACGTTTTCAAACCCTTCAAAGACAATCAAGTTGTGGAATTTTTTTATTTCAAAAAATTTGGACTAGTCTTTTTGTGACACTGAGTTGGTAAAAGTCTCAAATATCCACGTACTTGGAGAATGGAGACTAAAGATAAAGTTTAAACAAGGATAATTAAGGGTTTGTCTGGTTATATTGTTTAAATAGCAGTTTTCGTTGTTTAAACAATATAATATGTATTTCTACAATACTTTTTCATATACACATATTTTCACAACATTTAAACAATGTTACTAGAACAACATTACCAAATGAGCCCTAAGTTGTAGGACCACATTAAAGAATTATTTTCTACATTTTATACCAAACAGAGACAATCAAGTTTTGGAATTTTTTCATTCACTAAATTTAGCCGACGGACTTTTTGTGATGTTGAATTGATAAGGTCTCTATTAAAGATATATTAATTCCAATAACATAGGTCCCATGTAAAATAGAGTAATATACATACTCATGAGAGTTTTATTTTTTATTTTATTGAGAAACCCCATGAGAGTTACGTTAACGTAACTCTCATGGGTACTTGTATTACTCTATTTTATGTTTTTATGTCTATAATATTTTTTATATCTCTTTCAACTAATTTAACAATTTCAATTACCGATGAACCCGGAGAAAGGGACCTTAGAAAAAGTTTTAACAAGTTCTAATTTTTTTTCCCCATACCAACCATGGCATTTTTGTCAGGACCCAAAAAAAAAAAAAAGAAAAAAAAGAAAAAGAAAAGCTTATTCTCTTGTGATTAACGGTAGAAGGTTTTTCCTCCAAAAAAAAAAAAGAGTAGAAAGTCATTCTGTATATGATTCTACCATTAAACTCAATCTCCCTTTTTTTAGTGAGATATATGGCAATGGATGTTTATCCCATATTGGATGTTTAAAATACTAATATTACTATTTTCGTGTGTATTCTAATAAGTATTAATGTTTACTTAAAAAAAAAAAATACTTACCAACTGTGAGGTTAATTGCAAGTGTGATTTAAGAGCAGGTTGATCAGCTACACATGCCTCACCGTCTGCATGGAATCCCCCGATGCACAGGCAATGATAACCTCCGGGTTCATTAATACAATCTTGATTGCTTTTGCAGTTATTGAGGTCTTTAAAAACACATTCGTTAATGTCTGTAATTGTATAAAAAAAAAATCAATTATAAGTAACTGAATGTACAATAAATAAAATTATTCTAAAAAAAGTAGAAGAGATGTACAATAATTTAAAGCAATGACAAACAATTGAAACCAAAATGAAACGTTGAACGTATTGTAATATAATATATATATATTAGAAATTTGTTAAAAATGTGTTTTGTTGTTTTTCGTTCCTTAATTGTTCCTGAAAAATTGTTCTACAGATATACAAGTAAATTGAAAAATATACCTTGGCAACCCTCTTCGAGGTATGGGTTCACCTCGTAACCTTCCTTGCACTTGCAACGGTACCCAGAACCGTTGGTGCGATTAGAACAATTGCTATTTGCTCCACATATGTAATTCCCTTTGTTCAGAGCAACTTCACATGTCTCAATACTAATTGCCCAATCAAGAACCATTGGAAGGGTTCTATTGTTTTGTAGACTGGTTAGATAAGATGAGGAGAAATTGAACTCGTCTCTTTGGATAATAAAGGCAAAGCTGCATGGATTGACAGACCAGACCTCTTTGTGGCTATTAAAGCTATATGCTGCAAAATTAATATCTCTCAAACCTGTAGGAATATCTATCTGGCAACACCCAATCCCAAAGCAAGTTCCATCTACTATATTGTGTGTGTTGTTAGTACATTTGGACAGGCAACTGATGGAAAACGTTTCACCGTTGAGAACACCATTGAGGTGTGCGTAAGTGTCACAGCCAACTGCCGCGAACTTGTTTTTGGTGACAGAAACTGTGAATCAAAATTTGACTTTAACCAAAAATTGTAGATGATTTTCTTAGCCACCTGCAAGAATCCTAATGAAAAGAAATTGCAGATGATTTTAATCTTGAATACAACAAGAATCGTAGATGATTTTAATTTTCAAAGCATGTAAATTCTAGATAAACTTTTTTTTACCTGATAAGTATAAATCAAGTTTGGAGTCCACAAAAAAGGAGACTTATTGATTCCCTATGAAACAAGATTATACTTTGTCCCAGATTCATTGGATAGCAAATATCCGGCCCTTATTCTACTACTGAAGTGATGGGATGGTTGTTGTTGCAACTTGCAATTACGTAGATCAAGATCAAAGTATTTAATTTTCTCAAAAATAAAAAATAATCAAAGTGTCTATAGAGTTAAGGGCCTAAATTATATATTGGGTCTTAGGCCTTGGTCGAGTGCGTGAGTAGTCCAAAGACAAATGAATGTTAATGAATGGTTCAGACCCAAGATTTAATGAGCAAGATACAAATGGAAAGGTGGTCCAAGGAGGAATATCTCCTCGGATATGATAAATATAGCTCAAATATGTATTCCAACAATCGAGGTGACCTTCTAGGAAGCTCTAGTGATAAGGACGTGCATCATAAACGTATAAGGATGATGGGAACTCAGAAATATCTAAGAGAAAGCTACTACCACCGCATTGAATGCACTGCAGCTACTTTTCTAGTCACATTTACGTTGAGAAGACCCTTGAATAGTGCTTTCTTGGCTACCACAACTCACTGAAAGCCAGAGAGGGTGTCTGATGGGACAGACACTCAAGTAATGACTCAAATGATCAACAAGTGTAGGATCATGATGGCCCAAAAGGAGCTATATAATGTAAGAGACCCTCCATGAAGAAGAGATCGAAAAAATAGAGAAAGAATATTGTAGCAATCAAAATAGTACTTGTAGTTTGTTTAGTTGATTTATATGAAAAATTACCTCATCGGATAGGAAGTTCATTCATATCAATACCTTTTATTTGTGTTTGATTGTCATCTAATTCCATATTAGCCGTTGTCCAACTCATTAGGACCTAGTTCTTTAACCCACTTTCTACAACTTTATTGTATTGGGCTCATTGAGCCAATATCTTACACACTTTGGGCCTGAGCTGCAAAACGTGTCCATACAGTGTCTATTTTAAAAAATTTCGTATCTAAACTTCAAGAAACGTGTCCTGGGGTGTTGATCTTCAAGATTTTTGTGTGCTTTATCCTCCAACTCCAACGGACTGTTTGGACTTTGAATTTGAAGTATAGTCAATGGCCAAAATGTAAGTATCTTTGATCACCTTTATTTTGGATGCCTTATGCATGTTGGGTTCTCTATGTTGGTTCATATTTGCTTTCACGTTTTCTTATATTCCTATTGTTTTGTTCACAACTCGTATTACAACTCTTCAACGTGGATTAAATTCCATTGCCAATAGTTTACTCTACTATATAAAACTCTCATTAATTAGTTTTTAGTTATTAAGATAGTTTACAATAAATTAAAATCCGACTTTAACCCAAATTTGTAGATGATTTTCTAAGCCAACTGCAAGAATCCTAATGAAAAGAAAGTGTAGATGATTTTAATCTTGAATACAATACGAATCCTAGATGATCTTAATTTTCTAAGCATGTAAATTCTAGATAAACTTTTTTTTTACCTGATAAGTATAAATCAAGTTTGGAGTTCACAAAAAAAGAAACTCATTGATTCCCTATGAAACAAGATTATACTTTTTCCCAGATTCATTGGATAGCAAATATCCAACCCTTATTCTACTACCGAAGTGACGAGATGGTTGTTGTTGCAACCTGCAATTACGAAGATCAAGATCAAATTATTTAATTTTCTCAACAAATAAAAAATCAAAATATTTCATATAAATAATAAAAAGTAATTTTATCATGAAATACTAGTCTCTAAACATGCGCGTGAGCTCTTTTATTTTTTGGGTAAGAGTTAATTTAGAGTATTTATTATAATTTGAGATTACTACATTTTCTAATCACAAAAAAAAAAAAAAAAACTAGGAATGTGATGAAAAAATTATTTCACCACATAATATTCATCACGTCCCTAGGTTTTTTTTTTTTTTAATTGGAAAATGTAATAATTTCAAATTATAATAAATGCTCTAAATTAACCCTTACCCAAAAAATAAAAGAGCCTCTAAGCACGCGTGTGCTTAGAGGCAATGATGGTTTTTGAGGGTAAGGGTCCATTTAGATAAAACTTATTTAATTTGCTAAAACTGAAAACTGAAAACACTGTTGCAAAATAATTTTTAAATGTGTGAATAGTATTGTGAGACCTATTTTTAATGAAAAAGTTGCTGAAAAGTGAAGTTTGTGGGTCCTGTGCACTGTTCACGAGACCCACGAGACTGATAAAAGGGGTTGAAAAGTCAACAATATACGGCTACTGTTCATGAACAGTAGTCATTTGTCCCCCTAAACGTGTGCGCAGCCGCAGAGGGAAAAAAAAAAGAAAAAAAGAAGAAGAAGAAATGTAAATGCAAAACACAACAGCCGGATCCAAACCCACACTAAGTGTAAAATGAGGTATAATTTAGACAAAAAAAGTGTAGTTTCCTCCTTTTTTATGCATAATAATCAACTTTATTAATAGATTTAAATAGTTGAAAAAAAAATCTATAAAAGGGGACGGTATGTAACTTCTAAAATTTGTGTAGGTTGGTGAAGTAAGTGATTTACATCTTTAGTTACAGTTAAATAATGTTGACGAAAATTGTTAACTTATATTTAACAAAAATTGTTAAAAATTATATTGAACTAAAATTGTTATTTTATGCAATGGAATTCATCAAATATAATTTCACCCATAAACCTTCTGGCATATGGGTTTTATTGATGTGAGTAATACCCATTCATGATAACATATATCTTAATTATAATCTCTTGTTTTAAGGGAAGACTTAATGGATAGACAAGATACGTTCTACATTCATGGATGTATAAACTATTAAAGAGTAATATTTATAAAAGAGGATATGAAAGAAAATCAATATGATATTCATTTGCAAGTTTATTCTTCTCACCACTCTTAGTTGACATCATCGATGAGTGTAAAAACAAGAAATTACAAAATTACCACTACTAAATATAGGCTATCATCCTCTAAGATTATCTTCCATTATCAAAGTCCAAATTTACATGGTCTTTGACACTATCATATACACCAATACTTTTATTCCTAACATCATAATTGCTAGAATTTGATGTCTCAGCAAGCAAGTGCTCAATCTCATCAAAGTTCGAATCAAAATTGACCTGTGAATGCTTTTCCATCTTTCGTAAACCCTCCAATTCTGTTGCTACTTCCTTCATAGTAGGTCTATCCTCCCCTTTCAATTTTAAGCACTTCTTTGCAAGAATTGCCACTTCATTCAATTGCTCGGCATTGCCTTCTTTTGCTATATGTTTCCCAAGGACTTCAAACAATCTATTCTCTTTCAACGAAAGGAGAAAATATGTAACTAGACTTCTCTCCATCTCGGGCTTATCAAATGAAAGCGCCTTTCTCCCTGTCAATAGCTCTACAAGGACCACTCCAAAACTATAAACATCACTTTTCTCAGTCAATTGACTTGTATGTAAATATTCTGGATCTAGGTATCCAATAGTTCCTTGCACCATTGTTGCTACTTCCGTTTGGTCTAGTGGGATCAATCTCGAAGCTCCAAAATCTGATACCTTTGCTGTGTAACTACTATCAAGCAAAATGTTTGAAGACTTGACATCTCTATGGATTATAGGTATAGAAGCTGCAGAGTGCAAATATGATAGTGCTTCCGCTGTTTCTGTAGCTATCCTAAGACAAATTTCCCATGATAAAGTGGACACCTTGCTTTCATTATGTATGTACTCAAAAAGAGTGCCATTAGCTATGAATTCATAGACCAATAAAGGAACTGATGTCTCCAAACAACAACCCAATAGTTTAACCACATTCCTATGATTAATTTGGGA
The DNA here is from genome assembly GCA_029955455.1 of Quercus agrifolia. Classification (NCBI taxonomy): domain Eukaryota; kingdom Viridiplantae; phylum Streptophyta; class Magnoliopsida; order Fagales; family Fagaceae; genus Quercus; species Quercus agrifolia. The sequence continues at coordinate 56,410,091 of JARQAD010000003.1, read as the reverse complement.
AAGTACAACTACCTCGTTGATGAATTGCTCAATTTGGCTTTGATCTACCATTTTGGATTTCTTGATAGCCACAATACGATCATCTAATAAAAGCCCTTTATAAACAGTACCAAACCCTCCCTGACCAATGATTAGAGTTTCGTCATAATTATTGGTTGCCTTCTTAAGCTCTTCTGTGGTAAAGATTTTGGCATTTTCAGTTGAATTTTCTTGTCTAGAAAGTTGGTATTGTAACACTAACCCACCATTTTGCTTGAAGAACTTTTCTTTAAGTTTGATAAGATTTCTTTTCTTAATTATCAAGTACAGCCAAGAGCAGCAGACAAACATGACTATCAAGCCTATGCCAGCACCTACAATTAAAATAAATAGAATATTAATATCAAGTTGGATTACAAGAAAGGTGGCTTTTCTACTTTTCAACGTTTTCAAGACCCACAGAGACAATCAAGTTGTGGAATTTTTTTGAAACTATCAAGCCTATGCCAGCACCTAAAATTAAAATAAATAGAATATTAATATCAAGTTGGATTACAAGAAAGGTGGCTTTTCTACTTTTCAACGTTTTCAAGACCCACAGAGACAATCAAGTTGTGGAATTTTTTTGAAACTATCAAGCCTATGCCAGCACCTAAAATTAAAATAAATAGAATATTAATATCAAGTTGGATTACAAGAAAGGTGGCTTTTCTACTTTTCAACGTTTTCAAGACCCACAGAGACAATCAAGTTGTGGAATTTTTTATTTCAAAAAATTTGGACTAGTCTTTTTGTGACACTGAGTTTGTAAAGTCTCAAATATCCACGTACTTGGAGATTGGAGACTAAAGATAAAGTTTAAACAATGATAATTAATGGTTTGTTTGGTTGTATTCTTTAAATAGCAGTTTTTGTTGTTTAAACGATACAATATGTATTTTTATAATACTTTTTCATCCATACATAATTTCACAATATTTAAATAATGTTACTAGAACAACATTATCAAATGAACCCTAAGTTATTGGACCACATTAAAGAATCATTTTCTACATTTTATACCAAACAAAGACAATCAAGTTTTGGAATTTTTTCATTCACTAAATTTAGTTGATGGATTTTTTGTGATGTTGAATTGATAAAGTCTCTATTAAAGATATATTAATTCCAATAACATAGGTCCCACGTAAAATAGGGTAATATACGTACTCATAAGAGTTTTATCTTTTATTTTATTGAGAAACCCCATGAGAGTTACATTAACATAACGTAACTCTCATGGATACATGTATTACTCTACTTTATGCTTTTATGTTTATGATATTTTTTATATCTCTTTCAACTAATTTAACCATTTCAATTACCGATTAACCTGGAGAAGGGGACCTTAGAAAAAGTTTTGACAAGTTCTAATTTTTTTTTCCCCATACCAACAATGGCATTTTTGTCAGGACCAAAAAGAAAAAGAAAAGCCTATTCTCTTGTGATTAACGGTAGAAAGTCTTTCCTCTAAAAAGGGTGGAAAGTCATTCTGTATATGATCCTATAATTAAACTCAATCTTTTTTTTTTTAGTGAAATATATGGCAATGGATGTTTCTCCCACCTTGGATATTTAAAATACTAATATTATTATTTTTGTGTGTATTCTAAATATATATATACTTACCAACTGTGAGGTTAATTGCAAGTGATGATTTAGAAGCAGGTTGATCAGCTACACATGCCTCACCGTCCGCATGGAATCCCCCGATGCACAGGCAATGATAACCTCCGGGTTCATTAATACAATCTTGGTTGCTTTTGCAGTTATTGAGGTCTTTAGAAACACATTCGTTAATGTCTGTAATAGTATAAAAAAAAAAATCAATTATAAGTAACTGAGATGTACAATAAATAAAATTATTCTGAAAAAAAGAAAAAGAAAAAGAGATGTACAATAATTTAAAGCAATGACAAACTATTGAAACCAAAATGAAACGTGGAACGTATTGTAATATAATATATATGTTAGAAATTTGTTAAAAATGTGTTTTGTTGTTTTTCTTTCCTTAATTGTTCCTGAAAAATTGTTCTACAGATATACAAGTAAATTGAAAAATATACCTTGGCAACCCTCTTTGAGGTATGGGTTCCCCGCGTAACCTTCCTTGCAATTGCAACGGTACCCAGAACCGTTGGTGCGATTAGAACAATTGCTATTTGCTCCACATATGTAATTCCCTTTGTTCAGAGCAACTTCACATGTCTCAGTACCAATTGCCCAATCAAGAACCATTGGAAGGGTTCTATTGTTTTGTAGACTGGTTAGATAAGCTGAGGAGAAACTGAACTCGTCTCTTTGGATAATAAAGGCAAAGCTGCATGGATTGACAGACCAGACACCTTTGTGGCCATTAAAGCTAGATGCTTGAAAATTAATTTTTCTCAAACCTGTAGGAATATCAATCTGGCAACACCCAATCCCAGAGCAAGTTCCATTTACTATATTGTGTGTGTTGTTAGTACATTTGGACAGGCAGCCGATGGAAAACGGTCCACGGTTGAGAACACCATTGAGGTATGCGTAAGTGTCACAGCCAACTGCCACGAACTTGTTTTTGGTGACAGAAACTGTGAAAGTATTGGGGACCCCGAGCCTCGATTTCGTGTTATTTGACAGAGGCGCACCTGACTGGTTGTAACAGTTAATGGAGCTATACATCATGATGTCCATCTCTCCTTCGATGGAAATGTTTGTAACGTTGAGGTTTCCGGTCATTGGTTGAGGTTGGCCGTACGAGTTGCTACACTTGATAAAAAAGTTTCCACTTTCATTCCGGTAACAACCTTTAGTTGTGCCAAAGGGATATGGAATTTTTACATCCCCACAGCTATCGGAGCAGTTAGGCAAGGCTATTGGATATGCCATTGCTGCGGCTGCCATTGTTGTTGTTAACATCACACCAACCCAGGTGACTTGCACAAGCTTCGAATGGAAACCCATAGCCCCACTATTTTTTCCCAGATGAGCGTCTAAAGATTAGAGTCTTGGAAGTTGGTACGTATTAGCTTTCAAGATGCTGGACCTTTTAAAAGCGCTCACCGCGTAGAAAATTCGTATAACTACCAAATTTTTTCACAATTTTCTGCCCTAATATAATATATTAATATGGCACAGTAGATTGGTGGCACAAAATAGAAGACCTATTGACTATGCATAGGCCGCCGTAGTGGTGACCTCATCAGGCTCGGTCAATTGGAATGAACATGAGACGTGGAGAGAGTGACATCTTGTTTGCGAGAATAGGTAAATTTGAAAAAATAATAATAAAAAAAGTATTAAAAAAAATTAATTTAATTTAATAGATTTTGGACATTTTTTTAAAAAAGTTTTAAAAATTCCTTATGTTATTTATTACATAAAATAATTAAATTCGTGCTATGCATGAAAATATTCGATTATAGCGATATTATTAATGTTAAGCATAGGTTATTGAACACCAAAAATATTAGTTTGCATAAAAAGTGTGTTATGTGGCAATTATGTTATGTGGCTATTATGTTGTCAATGAATAATAAAAAATGTTGTTTGTGAAAACACAATGATCATTGGATTTTCTTACACCAATAATAATAACTAGCCTTTGAGCGAGCGCGTGAGGCTCTTCTATTTGTTTTTTTTTTTTTTTTTTGGTAATAGTTAATAATTTGCATCTATTATAATTTGAGATTATTACATTTTTTCAATTACAAATTTATTTGGGAGTGTGATGATTGTTATGCGTATATTCGATCATATTATGCATTTCAAAACTACTGATATAGCCGTGATAGTGTGTGCTTATATAATTTGCATCTATTATAATTTCAGATTATTACATTTTTCAATCACAAAAAAACCTAGGGGTGCGATGAAAAATTATTTCACCTGCAAATGCATAATACTCATCACACCCTTAACTTTTTTGTGATTGGAAAATGTAATAATCCAAAATTATAATAGATGCAACTTATATAAGCACACACTATCATGGCTATATCAGTAGTTTTGAAATGCATAATATGATCAAATATACGCATAACACTCATCACACTCCTAGGTAAATTTGTAATAGGAAAATATAGTAATCTCAAATTATAATATATGCAAATTATTAACATTTATCCAAAAAAATGGAAGAGCCTCAGAGGCTAGTAGTTCTTAATTATGGTAGTTCTTAATTATGAGTATTAAAAGTTCATAATTGTTCATTTTATTTTATATTTCAAAATACGAGTCAAGCTCAAACTCATTTTTAAATCACTGTCATATGCCCAAACTTCGTTTATTTTCCTATCGAACAAGTTTGAATTGGATCTCAATTTAAGGCTTAGAGAGAGAACACTTAAAAAGTTGATGAGTTTATACGAATCGGTAAGAATTTTTGTAATTTCAGCTATATGACTGGGATAAGAAAAATAATGTCGTTTTGCCTTCCAAAGTGGCATAGTCTGGTTTGCAGTAAAAGTTTAGATTGTTAGGGTAGTATATATTCACCTTCAAGAGATATTTTGTTCCTTACCTAGATTTATAAATGAGCCGAGTTCAACTGAATTTTAAAACCTATAATCATTCATATAATTTTATTTCAAACATGAGTTGAGTTTGAATTCATCATCACACCATATTATACATTCAATTTATTTTCTCATTGAATAAGGTTATTTCATAACCTTCATTATATATATATATATATATATATAATATCACTACAACTAAATTTGTTTTTATCTAATGTATACAAATAATTAATAACTATACTATTGTACATAAAATATTTCATTTGTAAGTTATAAAAATTAAAATCGACAATCTTGTATTGTTAAAAATTATGTATTATTTTCTCTACAAAGTGAATTATTTATATTGTTTTTGGGGTTAATTTTAAGACAGTAAGTTATTGAGCTTTTGGGCCTATTAACTCATGTTCAATAGGGTAGTTGAGCCTACTGCTCATTCCCATATTTTAGATAATGGAGGTTACGATGCATAAGATCATTAGCATTGGGAGTTCTAAAATTCCTAATATCCTAATTTATACCATTAAACCACAAAAAAACATGCATTACTCGAGTTGCTATTGCTGAAAAAATTTAGCAACATGCTAGTTTGTATTTATATACATTATTCTAGCTTGGTTTTAAATTTAAAATTGCTTATTTTATTCTCTCTCTCTTCTCTCTCAACCCCTCTCTTTTTCAGACTCTCTCTCTCTCTCTCTCTCCGACTTTAGCTTCTCTTTCTCTCGATTTTAGGTGTCTCAAGTTTTGGCTATAGATCAATTTTGGGTCGCTATTTGGGTGAATATGGATCGGTAGTGGGTTATGGATGAATGGGTTGTGATTTGTGTGGCAATGGGTTTTGGGTCGATGAGTTGCAATTTGGTTTGCTATAGGTTCAAGTGGTGATGACTGAGTTTTGGTGTTGGTGGTTTTTGGTTTTTTTGGCAGTGGTTGGTGAACAACGGTATAGTGGTTGTTGGGTTCCGCAATGGTTGGTGAATGATGGTATAATGGTTGTTGGCATTGAGATCAGTTTTTTTTTTTTTTCCTATGGTTGAGATCAGCAATTATGGGTGGTGTTTGTCAGCGTTGAGATCAGTGGCAATTGGCTTAATTTCCCAAGTTTTTTTTTGGGTTTGCAATGGTAGTGATGGCAGTGGTTTTTCTAGTTGTTGCAACAAAGATTGGTGGGGGGTTTTAAATAGTAAAATAGAACATTTTTTGTAATCTTGGATGTTAATGCTCAGAGTCACTCCTACTCACAAAAAGAAGCTTGAACTAAAATTGTACAGACTCAATTTCATCCACAGCCTATAAGATTTGGACAATGGCCTAATATGCCCACAACAATAGATTTGTTAAAGAGTGGGTTTGTTATTAAACATTCAATGAGTTAAAAGTAAGTCACAGTAGGTTAATTAGTGCTAGAATGGCTAAGATGAACAAGTTGAAAAGAAAAAGACTCCCCGGCCATGCCCAAGGATGGTATGTTCTTATAGATATTTTTCAGACTTATACAAATATTTCAAGTTCTTGGTTACAAAGTGGTTTCTTATCTGGTTTTTTGATGATCCATTTTGTAATGGAATCCTTCTCCTTTTATACTCCTTTCCCTTCTTTCATCTTAGCCTTCCACATGTAGATCAGATTACTAATCTCCTTGATATTGTTCCCATCAACACCTTTTTGAAGTCTTTGTGGGTAGCTGTAAAGTTAGAGGTCACTGTTCAGGTATCACTTCCACATTAATACAATCAGTTGGTTAGGTGTAGAGTATTCAATGCGATGGTAGTAGCTTTCTTCCCAGATATTTCTCAATTCTTTGCTGACTCTCCTCTCTCCAAGGCTTATCCTCCTTCCAAGCATGGTTGTCCACTTCCCAGTAGTTGTTGGGTGGTCGGGCTTTAAGTTTCCACACTGCTTCTCAAGGAGGTTTATCTCCTTAGACAATATTGCCCACTTGTCGTGACCAGCTCTTATCCTCGACTTGATAACCTACTTACCTTTACTAACACTAGTTTGTCCTTGGACTCTCCGACATCCTCGAGCACTGCTTATAGCCCAATACCCTGATCCAAGCCACTTATCCCCACAATAGCCCATCGAAACTCTGTTCTTTCTTTCCATCAAGAGAAAAATAGGGTTTCAACCTTGCATTACTGCACTTCCCACACTTATGATGTTTCCACCCGTGTGAGCGTCTTTCCACTTGAAATAAGCACGCTTTTGATGTTTTGGCATCTGGGATGCTTCTGCATTTACTACGCTTGACACTTTGTCCCCCACGTTCTATAGTGTAATGAAAATCTTATGGTAGATATTTTCTATAGGGATTTGAGTGGGAACTTTCTCGCTTACTTTCCCCTTCTATATAAATTGCTCGAAGAATCTAGATGCCCTATTTTTTGAATCTTCAACTTTCAAGAACCAATCCGAGAAGCTTTTTCCTATATTTTTGTAAGTAACCTTTAGCCTACCTACTGATTATTAGGACCTTTTCTTCCTCGGCCTTCTAATTTTCACCTTATTCTTCTAACATCCTCCGCTCACGTCTCAAATGGGTAGATTTGCTAGCTTGGTAGACAACTTGGAGGGCATAGAGAGCTTTAAGGCCCGTTATAACATACCAGCTAGGGTTTCGATTCGGCATTGCCTTCAAGAAGAATGGCATGCCTTGAGATCAAAAGGAGATGTGGTAATCCCTATGATTGCCTTCATAGAGGGAGGGATAAGGATCCCTATAGGTAGAGTAACTAGGGATTTCTTGATTGCCCACCAACTTTGCTCGACCTAATGTTCCCCGAACATGTTTAGGATACTAAGTAGTGTAGACGCCCTCAACAAAAAGATGGGTGTAAACCTCACCCATCACAATGCTAACTGGGTGTATAACTGCCAGCTCCTTAAGAGTTAGGGGTACTATCTTAAAACTAGGGTCCCTGAAGTTAAACTCATCTTGTGTTTTCCCAAAACTAACAAGGGCATGGACCAAGATTTTCTGATTGTCTCGGGTGAATGGCATGATGGACTTCATTGCCCAACACGAGAGGGGAAACCAGGTGGGGTACTTAGGTTTGGGTTCATTGTTTTAACAATGCACACTTTACACTAACAATTTCTTGTTGTTCTTCTTGTAGTTCATAAATGAACTTTTATTTATTTAACAAATTCCCATTCTAATGACACTTTTATCTTTAGGATTCTTGCAGATAAACATTTTACAGCCCCCAATCTCAATTTCGTGAACGAGCCCAACCTAACGAGGATACTCAAGTCCGAGATCTTTGTTCATACTGACTGGAAACTACAAGCGGCTCACGTCATTCTTGGGTACAATCCGATATGAACAAGTTTCCAAGCTCCCAAATACGTTATCAAAGCGAAGGATCCTCAGCTGCACCAGATTAATATTGCGGTGCTCGGCTTCCTTAGTGGTCATCCTCTCGCAGGCACTCAGCTAGTTAAACTTCCTATTCAGCGAGCTCCTAAAGAAGAAGCTACCTCTTCGCATCTACTCCCAGAGGAAGAAGTGACAAAAATAATTGAGGTTGTAGATTCTGAGGAGCATTTTGATGTATTCGACCATCCGTCTCCTGTTGATTCTCCCTGTGCTTCCTCTGTCTACTTACCCTCCGCTTAAGTAAGTAGCATTCAAAAGTCTTTCGACATTCCTAACACCATGGTGCTTTAAAGGAAACCAAAGACCAACCTGCTAGAGTTCCTCGAATCACATGCGGGCCATCCAGACCCGATCTCCAACTCCCCTCCCCGTCCATACTTCTCCATCTAAACCGGCAGATAAGGAAAGGAAGCAGGATAAGAAGGGTAAGGAGGTAGCCAAGGAGGGTGAAGTTATCTCTCTAAAGAGCTTGAGCCCTAAAAAGAGGCAAAAATAGCCAAGGGGGCGCAAAGGAAGTCCTCAGGTGAAGGGACGATCACAGAGAGGGCGCCTGATTGTCACCCTAGGGTTCAAATTTGGAACCCTCCACTAGAGTTGGACGGAGCCCCATTACCTTTAGATTCCTCCATCAGAGACTTCCAAAAGGGAAAGACGGGCTATGTGGCCGATGCATTGGAGCCGCCCCTACTCTTGCCTCAAGACATGGCCAACTTGAGGACACTAAAGAAACACGAGGTGTTTCTAACTTTGAAAAGAGATTTGGCCATGGTAAGTTTTTCAACCCCTTATCTTTGCTACGTGTACATGCTGTTTTTGCTCTTAGAGGATTCACTTTAACGTTTTTTTTTTTTTTAATTTTTTTTTTTATAAAGGTAATCCAAGCAACAAATATCGTTGAAGAGTGGGTAAATGATGCCCACAAACAATGGAAAGACAAGGAGGGACTGTGCATAGCTGCTGTCGAAACGCTCGCGGTGGCTGAAAAGAGAATAAAGGACCTCAACACCAAACTGACGGAGGCAGACAGGGGGAGAAAAAGCCGAGGCTGCACCGGCTAGGGTTGAGAAACAGGCCGAGGACCAATGCCTGCAATTGCACAGAATGGAGGACCAGCTTGCCATCGCCATTGCCAAGGAGCAGATAGTGGCTCTGAAGAAGAAGTTGGAGAAGGCAGAAGAGGCTGCAGCTTAAGCTGAGCAAGAAGGCTATGACGTAGGGGTGAAAGAGACAGAGGAAAATCTAAGAGCCAAGGTTACCGGAGTTTGCCGAGGATACTACCTCCAGGTCTGGAATGAGGCGCTAAACCAAGCTAGGGTAGATGCTTCCTCTGAATTAAGGAGGACAAAGAACATTTTGTACTCCCCAACTTTGTGTATAGCAAGTCCTTCCAACTCCCGGGTAGACATTGTTCTTCAGGCACTTAAGTCCGGCTAAGTTGCTCCCATTGGTACTCTACCAGCCACCTCTGAACCCCTTAAAGAGCATGTCTGAGCAGAAACTGTGGACAAGGGGAAAAAGGCAACTAAAGAGAAATTACCTAGGCCAGCTAAACCTCTTCCCCTGCCCAAAGATACCTCCAAGGAAAAGGGGGTAGCCCTAAGCCAAGCATCTAGACAAGCTAAACATCCTTTAATGACTAAGGAGGTTACCAAAGGGAAGGATGCAGCTCTAGCCAAAGTGCCTGAATCCTCTGCCCAACCAGCAATCAAGAACGACCCTCCTCTGCTCAAAACTAATTAGGATTTTACTCTTTTTTTTTAAAGTATTCTTTTATGTATTTATTTATTTTTTTATTTTTAGTATGTATTCCCTTTGCCTTTTCAAGGCTTTATTTAATGAAAGATGTCAATTTCCTTTACATTGCCACTGTTTTTATGTTAATTACAATGCTATCTGTTTATTGTTGACCATAGCTTAATTGTCCAACTATAAACCCTCATTACCAGCTCCTCTAATTAAAGCACAACATTGCTTTTAACCTTGACAAACATCTGGGCAACTGGTAATCTAACAACTTAACTCAGAAATAGGATTAGTGTACCTTAGATGTTCAGCTTAAATGGCTATGTATGATTAAGGCTTTATTCATAACTTCAAACAAATGTGAAGCATTGGTTATAGAAAACATGCATGGTTAGGGCTTTGCTCACCACTTAGCCATGCAAAAAGTATTACTTTATCCAAGGCATATGGTTCGAGGAACCAAACATGACCAAAGTTCTGTTTAACACATAAATGAATAGGAAGTGTTGATTTACTCGAGGTATGTGGCCCGAGGAGCCAGACATGAATAAGGTTCTGTTTAACACTTAAATGAATCATTTGAAGTATTAATTTACCTAAGGTATGTGGTCCGAGGAACCAGGCATGACCAAGGTTCTATTTAACACTTAAAGGAATAATTGGAAGTATTAATTTACCCCAGGTATGTGGTTCGAGCAATCAGGCATGACCGATGTTCTATTTAACACTTAAATGAATATGAAGTATTAATTTACCTAAGGTATGTGATCCGAGGAACCAAACATGACTGAAGTATTGTTTAACACTTAAATGAATAAGAAGTATGTGTTAAATGAATATGAAGTATTAATTTACCCAATGTATGTGGTCCGAGAAACCAAGCATGACCGAGGTTCTATTTAACACTTAAATGAATAGGAAGTATTAATTTACCAAAAGTATGTGATTCGAGGAACCAGGCATAATCGATGTTCTGTTTAACACTTAAAGGAATAATTGGAATAAAATATATAACAGTAGAAATAGAAAATGGCACGATTGTCTTTCATTAGTAATAATACCTTTGTAGATTATTTACATTCCACTGACATAGTACAATATTTTCATCTAAATCTTCTAAAAAATAGGCATCTATACTAGCCACCAAAGTGATGCGATATGGCCCCTCCCAATTGGGCCCTAACTTTCTCCACAATGGGTTCCTTGCAGTACCCACTACTTTTCTCAACACCAAGTCACCTGGTGCTAATGGTCTCGCCCTCACACCAGTATCATATCCTTGTTTAAGTTTTTGTTGATAATACACCAGTTGAACCATGGTTACTTCTCTTCGTTCATCAACCAAATCTAAACTTTTCTCCAATAGCTAATCATTATTGTCTAGGGTAAACAAGCTTGTCCTCAGTGTTGGAAACCCAGCCTCTAGAGGGATCACGGCCTCGGACCCATAGGTCATTGAAAATGGTGTTTCCCTAGTTGATCAACGAGGAGTAGTTCGATACGTCGAAAGAACGTGTGGTAGCTCTTCCACCCATTTACCATTTGCTTCATCTAACCTCTTCTTAAGCTCATTCACTATGACTTTGTTGACTGATTTAGCTTTCCCATTTCCTTGCGGATAGGCTGGAGTTGAATATCTGTTCCTAACGCTTAGTTCATAGCAGTATCTCCTGAAGGCTTTACTGTTAAACTAGAGCCCGTCGTCCGAGATGAGGGTGTGAGGAATCTCAAATCGAGTAACAATATTCTTCCAAACAAACTTTTTTGCATTTATGTCCTTAATATAGGATAATGGCTCAGCCTCCACCCGTTTTGTGAAGTAATCAGTTCTAACTAGAAGCCATCTTCAGTTTCCCATAGCCTTGAGAAATGGTCCTACAATATCCAGGCCCCATTGAGCAAACGGGCATTGACTAGACAGAGGATTGAGTAAACCCCTAGGCTGATGAATGTTCGAAGCGAATCTCTGGCATTGATCACACTTTTTAGCATACTCTTGCACCTCTTTTTGCATATTATGCCACCAATACCCTTGGATAAGAGCTCTATGTGATAACGATTTGCCCCTCGTATGACTTTCACATATCCCCTCATGCAACTCTTCCAAAAGTGGCTTTATTGCCTCGGGATGAACACAAAGCAAGTATGGTCTAGAGAAGGAGCGTTTGTATAACTTTTGCTTCTCGGATAACCAAAAACGAGGAGCTTTCCTTCGTATTTTTTCTGCCTCCCCTTTCTCGTGAGGCAAAACACCTTCTTTGAGAAATAGAACTAAGGGATCCATCCAACTAGGTCCAACTCTGATTTGGTGAACTTGGACTTTCTCCTTCTTCTCCTCAGCAGGCCTATGTAGATCTTCAACAAATATGACTCGAGGTAGATCTTGTCCAGAAGAGGTTGCCAGTGTTGCCAAAGAATTAACATGTGTATTCCTACTTCTCGAGATTTGTTGTATGGTGAAAAACTTAAAACCTAACTACAAACACCGAGCTTGATTCAAATACCCCTGCATTCTTAAATCCATAGCTTCCAACTCTCCCTTTACTTATCCTATGATTAACCTTGAGTTTGAGAACACTTTAACAACTTTTCCTCCCATCTTCTGAACCATAGTTATCCCTATTAGTAGAGCCTCATATTCAGCTTCGTTGTTTGTGGCCGAAAAGCCTAACCTCAAGGATTTCTCAATGGTGATTCTGTTCAGGGACACTACTGCCAGCCCCACCCCGGATCCCCTTTGATTTGCCGCACCATCAACATATAACTTTCAGGGTGAGGGCCCCTGTAGAGAAATTGCTAGAACTTGCTTTCCCTCTAATCTGTGTTCCTTGACCTCTACCTCTATTGGAGACTCGGTAAACTCTACCACCAAATCCGCAAGAACTTGCCCTTTAACTGAGGTACGAGGCATGTATTTTATGTCAAATGCCCCAAGATCGACCCCCACTTGGCAATTCTTCTCGTATAATCAACTTTTCGTAGCAACGATTGCAGAGGGAGTTAAGTTAAAACCACAATTGTATGGGCTTGGAAGTAGTAAGGGAGTTTTCGCGTAACATACACCACAACCAAAATGGCTTTCTCTAAGGGTAAGTAATGAACTTTAGCTTTATGCAGTGACTTACTCATATAATAGACTGGTCGCTGTACTCCATTTTCTACCCTCATTAATACCAGACTAATCGCATGAGAGGCCATGTCAATGTAGGTAAAAAGGACTTCTTCCTCTTTGGGTCTAGACATAATGGGTGGCCGAGAAAGGTAATCCTTCAACTGCTGAAATATGAGGGCACATTCTTCATTCCATTCAAACCTTTTCCATTTGTGCAAGAGTTGGAAAAATGGCCTACATCTATTTGCAAATCGAGAGATAAATCTATTCAAGGCTGCTGTCATTCCAATTAACTTTTGCACTTCTTTGGGATTCCGAGGAGGTTGTAAATCATTGATTGCTTTAATTTGATCAGGATTAACTTCAATCCCACAATGGGTGACCATATAGCCCAAAAACTTTCCTGAGTCGTCGCCAAAGGAACATTTAGAACCATTAAGGCGCAATTTATGCTTTCTCAACACCTCAAAGACACTTCTGAGGTCACTCACATGCTCAGCCACTACCTTACTTTTCGCTACCATGTCATCAATGTAGACCTCAATATTCTTGCCAAGCTAGGGTTCAAACATTCTAGTCATCATCTTCTGGTAAGTAAACCTTGCATTCTTTAATCCAAAAAGCATCACCTTATAATGATAATTCCCAGTGGGCATTACAAAAGTAGTTTTCTCCTAGTTGGCCAGAGCTAATAGTATCTGATGGTACCCTTGAAAGGCATCCAAAAAACTCATCCAAGGATGACCAACCATCACGTCCACTAACTAGTCTATTTGAGGTATTAGGAAGGAGTCCTTGGGGTAAGCTTTGTTTAAATCCGTGAAATATACACACACTTGCTACTTCCCATTCTTCTTTTTCACCACCATCGTGTTAGCCAACCATTTTAGGTAAAAGAATTTTTTTATTGCCCATGCACGCTTAAGCTTTACTAACTCTTATTTAATAGCCTCAAAATGTTCTTTAGAAGAGCGTTGAAGTGGTTGTTTCTTAGAGGTAACAGATGAATTGACATTCAGATGATGACAAATGAAATTCAGATCCACCCAGGAGCTTCATAAGCACTCCAAACAAACACATCAACATTCTTTCTAAGGAAAGCCATTAGCTCTTCCTTCTCCTGAGGTGGCAGCTGAACTCCCACTTGAAAATATTTGTTAACATCAGTATCAATAGTAACCTTTTCCAGCTTCTCGCATTTCACTCCTTTAGCCATAACGTTTGAAGATGTTTTTGTTTCCTTTGATTGCTACAAAGCCCTTTCTATGGTGGCCAAGGATTCACCCTCGGATTGGTGCCTAATAGCTGTAACTAGGCATTGCTTGGCCATAGTCTGACTTCCAATCAACTCTTCAACCTGGTCCCTTAAGGAATACTTCACTTTCAAATGCAAAGTTGAAGAGACAATCTCCATGGCATGAAGCCATGGTCTTGCCATGATAGTAGTATAGGGAATACATGTCGACCACAATGAAATCTACTTTAACAACCTCTGACCTTGCTTAAACAGGCAGTTTGATCTGGCCTTTTGGGATAATTGTCTTCCCATCAAACCCTACCAAAAGGGAATCATAACTGACCAAATCCTCAGGTTTCAACTTAAGTCCTTTGTACAGGTCAGGATACATAATCTCTATTCCACTACCTTGATCCACCAAGACTCTTCTCACATTATACCCCTCTATTCAAAGGGTGACCACTAAGGCATCGTCATGTGGTTGATAAGTTCCAATTTTATCCTCATCAGAAAAGCTCAAAGCTGGTCGAACTTCCATTCTTCCTCACTTAGACTTAGGGATCGAATCCTTAGTGCGTGGTTTTGCTATGGACATATCACCTAATGGATATGCACCAGTCCGACTTGGGGCGACGAGAATAACACTGATTGTTCCTAGGGGCGGTCTTGAGGAAGCATTCCTTTAGTGTGCCGACTCGGCCTAACTCCTTATTTAGAAGGTTGGCATAAGAATTGCTTTAGCTTCCCAATTTTGATTAATTGCTCCAGGTAGTCACATAAAGTTTTACAATCTTCCATTGTGTGTCCTCGGTCCTGATGGTATTGGCAATGAAGATATTGATTATGCTTTATGAGGTCTCCTCCTATCTTATTCGGCCACTTGAAATATGGCTTATTCTTTATCTTCTCAAGGATTTGGTGTATAGGCTCCCTGAACACTATGTTAATTACTTGGGCAATAGTGTGCCTAGTATATCCAGCAAAATCTCTTTTGGGCCGATTGCCATTATATCTCTCCGACCTAAAGTCTCTTCGGTCAAGGGGGATTACCTTAACCTTCCTCTTCCCTTTTGTTGATTCTCTTCAATCTATTTATACTCATCAATTCGCTCCATTAACTAACATAGGCTTTGAGCAAGCTTCAAAGTTAAGGATTTCCTCAAATTGTGCTTAGTGGGTAGACTGACCTTAAACGTCCTTTTTGCTACATCCTCAAAATCTCCATCTATCTCATTAAACATATCCCAGTATCTACTTAAGTAGGTCTTTAGAGTCTCACCCTCTTGCATAGCCATATATAACAAAGAGTCTAAGGGACGGAGGAACCCTACTACAAGTGATGAATTGGGCCCCAAAGGCCTTGGTAAGCTCTTGAAAAGAGCTAATTGATTATTCCTCCAACCCATTAAACCACCTTATCGCAACTGGCCTCAAACTAGAGGGAATACCTTGCACATCAAGGCCTCATTCCTTGAGTGAACAGTCATTCTCTAGTTAAAATGACTGGCATGCTCCATCGAGTCCGTCCTACCATTATACATGGTAAATGTTGGCTGGGTGAACCACCGAGGAAGCTTTACCCTCTCAATCCTCCCTATAAGTGGTGACTTTGAGATTTGACGCAAAGCCTTGTTCATAGCGTAATTCTCTAGCCTCTATAGGCCGAGCTTCTACTCCTTTGCATATAATGGTGTTTTTCATTATAAGAGAAAGACTCACTGGAAGGGGTCCTTGATCTTGGTCTATAACTGTCATCATCATCAGATTAAGACCCTAAGCTCAATGGAGTCCCCCTCCTTTGCTTATGGCGTAACTTTTTACGTAAATGATCTATCTCTAATTGCAAGTTTTTGGTATCCTCCCCATAAGACACATGGCTCCCACTTCTAGATTGACTCCTACTAGTGTGAGTTGTGTTTACACTAACTTCACGATTTCTCCTTCGTTCGAGATTAAGAAAATGATCTTGTCGTTTCGATCCCATAGATTCTTCTTGGTTTGGCCTTGAGCCCACCATGATTGAACAAGCTTAAGAATGTTCAACTCCCTACAGACAGTGCCAATTGTACGGACTTAATTTGATCCACAGCCTAAAAGATTCGGACAATGGCCCAATAGGTCCACAATAATAGATTTGTTAGAGAGTGGGTTTGTTACTGAACATTCAATGAGTAAAAAGTAAGTCATAGTAGGTTAATTAGTGTTGGAATGGCTAAGATGAACAAGTTGAAAAGAAAAAGACTCCTCGGCCATGCCCGAGGATGGTATGTTCTTATAGATAATTTTCAAACTTATACAAATATTTCAAGTTCTTGGTTACAAAGTGGTTTCTTTTATGGTTTTTTGATGATCCTTTCTGTAATGGAATCCTTCTCCTTTTATACTCCATTCCCTTCTTTCATCTTAGCCTTCCACGTGTAGATCAGATTGCTAATTTCCTTGATACTTGTCCCATCAGTACCTTTTTAAAGTCTTTGTGAGTAGCTGTAAGGCTAGAGGTTACTATTCGGGTATCATTTCCACATTAATGCGGTCAGTTGGTTAGGTGCAGAGCATTCAATGTGGTGGTAGCAGCTTTCTTCCTGGATATTTCTCAATTCTTTGCTGACTCTCCTCTCTCCAAGGCTTATCCTCCTTCTAAGCATGATTGTCCACTTCCTAGTACTTATTGGGTGGTCGGGCTTTAGGTTTCCACTCTGCTTCCCAAGGAAGTTTATCTCCTTAGACAATATCGCCTGCTTATCGTGACCAGCTCTTATCCTCAGCCTAATAACATACTTACCTTTACTAACACTGGTTTGTCCTTAGGCTCTTCGACTTCCTCGGGCACGGCTTACGGCCCATGGCTCAATACCCTTATTTGAGCCACTTATCTCCACAACAATAATTCTATCACAATTATGATAAATTGTATTCACCATACAAAATACTTGGGAAAAATGAAAGAGGTGGAGAGAGAGCACTAATTGTGCTACATACAATTATACAAAAGCACTTTTTTAAATTTGATGCTTCTTATATTCCGATTCTTTAGCTTCAGGCAAAAGTATTGGTGATGCATCATTGCATCATATTAATACTTGGCTTATGACAGGGTTTTATAATAAATCATAGGTATGTCTAAAATCGATTTTTAGATAATGATCATAGTTTTTGGTTGTTGGATTTTTAAAGGGACATCAACATTGAGGGTTTTTTTTTTTTTTTTTTTTTTTGTTGGTATTACAACATTCTAGTTTGCAACCAATTTTAAATAAGATGGTGCTAAAACTTTTTTATTTTTAGAAGAAATAATGCCTTAAGAACCTGTTAAATTTTGACGAACATCGTAACTTAGTATTAAATATTGTCAAACTAGTTTTCAATTTTCATATATAAATTGAATCTACCTTTTTAAGGAAAAAATGCAATCATAACCCCCCCCCTCCCTGCCTGGCCCCAAAAGCTATTGCATTGCAACATTTTTTTCTTCTTCTTAACATTGCAAACATTATATATATATATATATATATATATATATATATATATATATATATATATATATATATATTGAACTTATCACTCTGGTGTCCTCAAAAGAACGACATTGCAACCAATCTTGTTGTATTATTACTACTCTTGTGGTATTGTCTAATCTAACCCTTTTTGCCGAATGATCAAAATGCCCTCACGTAACATGAATGATTATCAAAGAAAATGTTTATAACATGAGTTATTGAACGCAAATTATTACACAGTGTGTGTATGGAGTGCATGCCACATCAGTTGAAATCATGTTTAAATCTCAAAACTTTTTTTTCGAGACAAAAGATTTACCATTTACCCGTTAATTTAACCCACATTATAGTTTAAAGGGTTATGTTAATGGATGCCCTTAAAACATTTATTAATGAAGAATTTTATGAAACTTTTAATACAATTTTCATGAAAATATTAAAATTTATAAAAAAAAGTTAAATTTTTTGTCATAAAAAATTTCTAAAAATATTTCCTAATCCAATATCCATAAACCAATTATTAACTTTTCCCTAGGGTACGTTTGGTACATTGAATGAGGATTACAACAGGAATTGTAATCTTGATTACTAGTAATAAAGTGTGTTGTAATGTAATAACTAAACCTATTCATTAGTTTGGTTGTGAGTTATAACATTAGAATGAAACTTAGCATTTATTTTAGGAAATATCTTACTCATACAATTATATTTCCTTAAAAATTGTTATTTTTAAATTTAAGAGAGAGATGTGTTATTTTCTATGATTTTTATTTTATTTTTTATTTATAATTGTTAGATGTATATGGAAAGTTTGTTTATTTGGAAATATATTAAGTTTTGAAGTTATTACACTTACTAAGGAATAACTAATACAACATTTTAAAAATGAATAATTATTCCTCATTTTGAAGAATAACTATTCACAAGGAATGACTATTCCTTGTAATTAAAATATAACCAAACTAAAGAATAACTGAACTTTATGAATAACTATTACATTACAGCGTTTATTACAGTCTACCAAACATGCCCCTAGTGTTTTTTTTTTTTTGAAAAAAAGACTTTTCCTAGTTGAATGATTTTATTAGCAATAGATTTTTCTATTAGAGCACATTGGGGGGTGTAGACACCACCAATTACTATTTTACAACCCTAGACAGTCAAAACCCACTCCATCTAGGTTTGTATACTTAAAAAAATTTGCAACCTGTAAATAGTAAATTTGCATATATGCAACCTTATTATTCATAGGTTGTAAAGAAAAAAAAATTAATTTTGTGGTTGTGTGTGAAGAAAAAAAGATAGTAGGAGGAAAGAGAAACGGAAGAATACTGTTTTATTATTTTATTAGTTAGTTTATATCATTTTATAGGGTTATATGTAAAAATAAAAACTGAGATGTAGAGTGAGTTGTAAAATAGGCAAATTAGTGTTCGAGTATGCAAAAAAAAAAAAAAAATATATATATATATATATATATATATTTTTTTGTATTTCAGATGCTGGTACTCTTATACCTTTTTATTGGAACTCTTTTCTCTGTGCTTGGTTCTAAAAAAAAAATTTAAAATAAATCCCTGATGTTTGCTTCTTAAAAAAAAAAAATAATAATAATAACATCACCGACCCTGCCATGAAGTGGCAATAATTATTCTTTAACCAAAAAAAAAAAAAAATTCTTACAAGGTACAACGTTCACCGTTTCAAAATTACCAAACCGAACCAATGAGAATAAAAAGAAGAGAAAGCGTCCTTATTATTCTCTCTCTCCCAAAACATAAAGGAAAAAAAACATCTCTCTCTCTCTCTCTCTCTCTCTCTGAGAACAATGGCAAGCAGCATCGTCGAAGAAGAGGAAGTTGCGGCAGAAGTAGAGGCGGTGCAAGCAGTGTACGGAGACGATTGCGTGGTTCTCCAATCCTACCCTCCTCACCTCCACCTCCTCCTCAAGCCTCGCACCGCCGATGTCACCTCCCAACAGGTCTCTCTCTCTCTCTCTCTCTACTATTTTCTATCTCTGTTTGGTTGCCCAGAAAACGATGGAAAGTAAAACCAAAACCCAGAAAAGATAAAAGAAAAACTGTCGAAATCGAATCAAAAGACCACACCTTTTGCTTTACCCAAGTTGTTGTATCAATGGAAAAAAGAAAAAGAAAAAAAATCTCAAAATCTCAAAATTTTGAATTTTGATTGCTTAATTCTAATTATGAAAACACTTAGCTTGAGGTAGATATTCATGGGTTAATGTCCTTGATAGCTGTGTATGATTAATTCTACTTGAACTGTCTTTATATGGGTTGGGTTCATGGGGTAACTTTAAGCAATGTTACACCAATTGATATTCTTTTTTATATATAATTTGATGCGGATTTTGACAAATCCAAGAGTATAAGATTAAATAGTAATTAAAGTCTGATTGACACGAAATTTGGCATGCGTGTTAAGAACATAAAGAACATGTAATCTCATTGGATTGATTTTAGATTGCTCTTTACTTTCTGTGAATTCGAATTATTAGGATTCTGTACTTATGTGTTTATTGTACTCATGAATGAATAGATACTTGCACATACTGATATTCTAGTAGATAAGCCTGTTTTGACTACAAAATTTGATGGGTTAGTGTAAGAGTTTAGGTGATACAGATAGTGTAAATTTTTAATTTTTAACAATCCATCATATTTGTATGTGTGTTTTTGGATTTTGAAACTAATTGGAAGGTCTTAGGATTTATGCCAAAGGTGGCTTTGGTGCTATATTTGACCACTAGTTATTATATTCAAATAATAGTGTAAATTATTTGTTTGCTTTATTGATGTTTTATTCTTTAATTGGTATGATTTATTTTATTGTATATGGCCTTTAATTTTTGTGGCAACTTTGTTTCTTATTCTTGCAGTTTGTGGAGGCAGTTATTGGGTTACGGGCGGGTTCCCAGGTATATCATAGCTTATTCACACTCTTAAGAATGCTTCATAATATTATATTGTTTCCTTAATGAATTGCATGAATTTAATTGGGGGATGCTTCATAATGGTAGTGATTTTGCGTGTATATAATATAGTTAGGAAGAATGTTATGAGTAGAAGCCTTATATATTTTGTGGGGGTTTCATGGTAGCTACATATCTGCCTGCATAATGATCTGTGAAAACAGAAGATATTTTTCTTTATTGGTTAAATTGAATAACGCCATTAAGTTTTAGTGATTTATAAAAATGAGAAAGGAAATTTTGTTTATTGAAATATTTTCTTTAGTTTGGATATGGTTTTCACCTGTGCATTGCATGAGCCTATTACTTGTATTTTTTTTAAAAAAAGAACTCTTTGGAATACACAGGGTGGGTAACCAACCAATCCTAAACACAGTATATGCTATTTTTTTCCAGCCTTGATTCATTGCTTTGATATTATTGTGAGAATACATAATTGTCAAATCTCATTTTAATCTTTTTGCACTGGTCATTTTCGTCTAGCAAGTTATCGTGTAATGTTGTCAACTTCAGCACTAACTTTGCCTATATCTTGTGGCAGTATCCAAAGGAGCCACCACATATTGATCTCATAGATTCTAAGGGTCTTGATGAGCAAAGGCAAAAAGAGCTAATGACTTGTATACAAGACAAAGCATGTGAACTCTCCTGTTACTTAATGCTTGTTGCACTCTGTGAGGTAACTATTGCACTACTCATCCAGCACAATTTTTAAGGATGTAAACACTGATTTTGGTACTTTCTCTCTATATTGTCAACACAAATGTGGGTGCGATTGATAGAGGCAAGTATTAGGTGCATAATACTGATAGTGGTAAATACACACCTATAAACACAGGGACATATGTTTGCATCAGACATTTGAGATGCTTTCACATCCTTAGATATTTTGCTGAACTTTCTAGGAACTTGAGTTGGAGTTTCATGGATTATTTATTGAGCCAAGGCTGTCTGAGGGTTACATTTTCCTTGGAAGGCTGGAAGGCAAAGCGGCAAACCATTTTCCTATAATGCTATTTTCTCCCCTCCTTTTGCTTGAAAGTGTCTGAATATACTTTATTTATGAACTCTTCGTAGCCCATCTGTATTTGCTGGAGAAATTGGTTTATCTTTTTGTATGTTTTTTCATTATTTGTTTTTGTCTTCTTGAAGAGATGATTTGATGCAGGACATATTAGAAACCTTTCTATGATTGATCATTTTGTAGACTTTAGATCTAAGGACTTATAATTTTAAGGTTTGGAAGGATGGAGGAAGGATGTAGGGTTTATTGTTTGATAATGAGTTATAGAGGCTAAGATTTGCAGAGAGTATTACATTTGATTTATGTTGAAAAGGCTATGGAAAATAATTAGGGGGAAAGGATTTGTGATTGCAAAGATGGATGAGATGGATATTTTTTAATTTTATTTTTGGGCTGTGAACAGTACCACATATGTGATAGTGTGCAGAAAAAGAATATATGAGGAGAGAGAGTGCACCAAGCCATCTTGTGCAGCATTCAAACCCTTAGTGTTACACTATCAAATTTAAAATTCTTTGAGCAAAACCGAATTTTTTTCTTGAAAGATACGCTACTTCCCGGTTGAGCTGTCAGACTTAGATCATAAATCTATGTAGGTTTGTGGACATGGGTTCATTGGTGTTATATCTGCCATTTTGTAATTTTTTGAGTCTGAGTTTGTTAATACAAGACCTAGATGTGTTTGGATTGAGATGTGTCATTTGAAAGTAATCTCCTGAATCGTCCATAGCTATAATAAATACAGGTCAAAAACTGGGATTTGTGGTGCTGTTTTACTCAATGTCAAAATTCACTGCGATACTGCATAGATTTCCTATTTTGCATTTTTTTGTAGGTATTTTCTTAAATATGGTTATTCTAGATTTAGTAGTATGGGGGCTGTTTTTCTTACGTTAGTCTTTTATGGGCATATGAGGTACTTATTGAGAATTTTACTTATAATCAGTATGAATCAAGAGTCTTTAGAAGCATTTGTTTTTACACAATAGAGATTCAGAGTTTGATAATAGAAGACCAAGTTTTTTAAGTGTTGTTTAAAGAGCAGCCCCAATAAGATTACTTTTTTTCTTTACTTCCCTCTTTGTGACCTAAAAATTTCCCTTCTCACCCAATTAAAACCCTTCAAATGTCTGTAGTTTATCCTTGCCTCTTGTCATTCAACAACCTGTTGAATCAATTTCCTGCAAATTTCTTTTTGATAAGTAAGAAGAGAATATTATTAATAAAAGAAAAGTAAGAAAAATACAAGGAGTTCACAGTGGTGAACGAAGGAAAAAGGAATATAAAGACAAAAGCAGCCCCTAATCTATTCTAATAGATGAAAGAAAATCCATAAGGGTAGAACAATCCGAGAAACCCCAACAACGAGACCAATCAAAGAGGGTCCGTTGGGAAAGCTCTAATAATTGAACCACAGTTTTCCCCTCATCCTCAAAAGACCGCTGATTCTGTTCGGTCCAAATGGTCCACAATAAACAGCCTGGAACCAAATTCCAAATATCAGAACTATGCTTCCCAAGCCAATTATACCAACAAAATAATAAGTCCACAAATGAGTCGCTCATCTTTTCCGTAATCAAACCGTTATGATTCATATTCAATCTATAGACTTTAGGTTGTTTCCTCCATTCTCCTAACGCTAAAACCACACATTTTTAAATCTTAATCCCAACAATTTGATACAAGAAGTATAGAAAAATATTTATTTTAATTTAGTGTTATTTAATTGTATTTTATTTATTTAAGGTATAAGTAGTTAATTAGAGGTTTATTAGTATTTTTATTTAATTTATGATAGTCAAAGGTCTATTTGCAATTCAATAAATGAGATTTCCCAAGTCATTTGGAATTAGTTTGTAAGTCAAAACTTATAAAAAAATATGGTTTACTTATTCAATTAGAATTAGAATTAGGGTTTTCCTATGTCAATTTGAATTAGGGTTTAGTTTAATTAATCATTTTTATTTTATTTTATAAGTAATAAAGATTTATTGATATAAAAAAAGAGACACCCAAGTTCACAAGGAGTATACAGGGGTGTACATATCAAATACAAAAAATTCATAAATCAAGTAAATCCAAAATTGAAGAAAAGGATTGGTTTCTCCACATTGACAACCAGTCCAATAAGGTTCTTAAAAAGAATAACTTGAGATCAAGCATAGAACGCTCACTATCTTCACAACACCTACTATTTCTTTCCTTCCAAATACACCGCATCAAACAATGAGGAACAATGATCCGTATATATCCATTACGATGACAACCAAACAGACCTTGCCAACAAGCAAGAAGGTCAATAACGGGCTTTGGCATAACCCAAAGATACTCCAAATAAACCAAAAACCATAGCTTGTAGATCCATAGCAACCGGACAATGAAGGAAGAGATGGTCCACAGTTTTACTATTACACTTGCACATATAACACCAATTCAAAATATATACCTTTCTTTTCCTTAAATTGTCAAACTTTTCCCCCAAGGCAGCAGTCCATACAAAGAAAGCCATTCTAGAAGGAACCTTCTACTTCCAAATGCTCTTTCAAGGGAAAAAAATGATCACTATGACCAGTTAAAAGACGGTAATATGCACTAACCATAAACCCCTTACTCTTATCAGGTAACTAGCACCTTTTATCTTCCTCAATCCCCCTTATTGGATTGCCATAAATGGTATCCATGAAGCTTGACAAAGCTTCCAATTCCCAATCATGCACAACCCTAAAAAAATGTATATCCCAATGAAGGACTCCGTTGGTGTAGTTCATAAAATCAGCCACACTTGCCTCCTTGTTTTGGCAAATCCTAAATAATTCGGGATAGTAGTCAGCAAGAGAAGACGTTCCACATCACCGGTCTAGCCAAAACTGCACTTTTGATCCATCTCCAACTTCATACAAGATAAATTGAGACAAAAAGGGCCACCCCCATCTAATATTTTTCCACAAACTGACTTCATAGGGACCAGACATAGAGCTAGGACACCAACCACCCCATTCACATCCATACTTCACCTTTATCACTTGTCACCAAAGGGCATCCATTTCTTGCCCAAATCTCCACAACCACTTCCCTAATAAAGCTACATTAAAAATTCTCAAATTCCTAAACCCCAAACCACCAAAAGAAAGTGGAGCACAAATAGTAGCCCATTTAACAAGATGAAATTTGGGTTCATCCCGTAGGCCACCCCAAGAAAAGTTCTGTTGAAGTCTTGCAATTCGGTTAGCTATTGAAGTAGGGATAGGAAATAGAAAAAATAAATAAGTACGTAGATTTGAGATATTGCTTTTAATTAAAGTGACTCTACCTCCCTTGGATAAATATAATTTTTTCCAACCCACTAATTTCCATTCCACCTTCTCCAGAATTGGATTCCATATTGTCTTATCCTTGAATTTTTCACCCAAAGGAAGACCCAAATATTTCATTGGAAGAGAAACTTACATACAGCCTAGGACAGCCACCACTAACTCAATGTTATGAACCGCCCCCATAGGTACCAATTCAGACTTACCCAGGTTTATCTTCAAGCCCAACACAACCCCAAACCAAATGAGCACCAGGTAGATTATCAACATTTGATCAAGGTCAGTATCACAAAAAATTAGGGTATCATCAGCGAAAAAGAGATGAGAAACCACCAAAATCTTCCTTTTGAATCACCTACATGAAAACCTAACAGGCGGCCTTCATGGCAGCTTTATCCAACATTCTACCTTCATGGACAGCTTTATAGTTTTAGTAATCTATACAAGCACAATATTGTACTATTAAGGAGATAGACTACAGTTTGATTGATGATGAAATTTATCTTGGAATGCCTCCAATGGTCTGGTGCTGACTTCCTAGAGTCAATATTATTTTTTGTAATTCTATAATTGGGATTTCCCAAGTCATTTGGAATTAGATTTCCTTAGTCAATTAGAATTAGGGTTTTCCTATGTCAATCAAAATTAGGATTTAATTTTAGAATACTCTACTCTATAAGTGTACTCTTTTGATGATAAACTACAGTTTGGTTAATAATTTCTCTTGGAATTCTTCCAATGGTTTGGTATTGACTTTGGCTAACCCTAGGTGTTGACTTCATGAGGTTCCCCTTGCTTGCTGTTGACTTTATCCAAACCTAGGTGCTGAATTCTAGGTTATCTATCTTTTATTTTTCTGTTCTTCAGATTTTTTTGTTGCATCATTTTGGTTTTTTCCTACGTTACATTGGCATCATAGGGAGATACTGGATGAAGATTCTTTTGACTGATTGTTGGGAGATTTTCAAATTTGTCGTACATCACAGTGTTGATGTTTTAGTTGGACAACAGAACCTAGTAAGAAATTAAAATTTGTATAGAGTTGTGATGATTTGAAGAGTACATCTTAAAGAAAATTACTTTGAATTGCTCCCATAACTAAAAGTGCCCATATTGTGAAGAAATTGTTCAAGAAGATATAGTTAGAAATTAACATGGGCGATAGAGGTGTGGTTTTTCCCTCCCCCCCCCTAGTTGTGTTATTGGGTTATAGACTTTTTAGTGTCTTAGTGTATTTATATTGGCAACTTTATTACTGGTAGCATTTTGCAGTATGTGTTTGGTCAAGGGGGGTAATAAAAAAAATTCTTAGAGAGTTATCTCTCAAACATTGTGATTTTAGTTGGATATGTTAATTGAAATTGTTTCATGCCTGACTATGTGATCAAAAGGTTTCTGCCGGGTAGACACTAAATTGCCAAACCCAAAATTTTGTTTCTTTTTTTGAATGTAGATTGACATAAATTTGCTAATCAGGGATATATTAATATGTTTTTACTAGGAAGCGGTGGAGAAGCTCTCTATCATGAATCACCCTGATGGCGACTGTCCATTGTGTTTGGATCCTTTGGTTCCAGAAGATGAGCAGAGTAAAAGTTTGCCATTTATGAAGTTAATGTCTTGTTTTCATTGCTTCCACAGGTAGTCCTTTTTTCTTTTTCTTTTGTCAAGCTGATATCAGAAATAGGTTTCAATAGCTAATTTTCTGCTTCACTTGTTAAAATTATGCAGTGAATGCATTGTTAGGTGGTGGGATTGGCTCCAAACTGGAAAGGAAACTCATGCTAGTGATTCATCTAGTGTAACCATCTGTCCTAGCAGTTTCAAGGGAAATGGAAAAGGTATACTTGGATCAGTTTGATGGGAGAGCAATCTTTTCATGGGTGATGGATGATCTCTCATTTTCCTTTTATCATTTATACTCTGAAATTTAATTTCCAGGGCTTAAGATAATATCTTTGGTACACCAGTGTACTTTGGCTCAAAAGGCACTTCATCCCTAAACAAGAATGGGTGGAGGATGAGGTTGCAGATTCAAAACCCATTGGGTGTGTCATGTGTGTAACTTACGAATAAATAAAAAATGTAGCATCTCTTGTATGCACTGTCTGCCTTTGGTTTTTAGGGATGGGGTAAAAAGGAGAGTAATTTTGCTCGACTTACGGGGACTGGCTTCCCTTTTCCACTTTTTTCTTGCTTTGAATGATTCATATTATTGTCAGTGGTGATGCGTGGTGTCTGCCTTTTGCATGTGTCTCATGTATATGGACTGCTTCCCTTGGGTGACTTGGTCATCATATGTTTTAAATTGTATTCATAATTCTGTTGCCGATGCCCTTGTCTTGCATGTTTCATTGGTGACAAGATGAGCAAAACTTAGTGTTTTTAAAGGTTTCATATTATGTGTATTGTTCTGATTTTTAGTGGTTTTAACTTTGCCTGTGATATTGATTTCTCATTAGTGACCAATTAATTTGTTGTTAGACATACATGGAGCTTTGGAAGAGAGAGAGGGAACTTGCCCAGTTTGCCGCAAGGTTTTTCATACCAAGGATTTTGAGCATGTACTTGACTTGGTTGGCTCTCATTCTGCTCAATCGGTATGTCAATTGGTATACATTAGTACATGTGTGTGTGTGCGTGTTTATATATTTGAATCATTGATGTTAGAATTGTGTGGTTAAATGATTAAATCCACCATTTCCAGAAAGTTCATGTTAAATTACCGACCCAAAAGCTTAAGTTTTTAGGAAATTGTGGATTTAATCATTAATCACACAATTCTAACACTCCCCCTCATGTGTTAGCTCAAACTCCTTTTTAATAGGTGAGTCCCAACATGTGAGATTTTAAATGGGAGGTAGAGTAGAGACAGAGATCAAAACCAGGACCTCTTGCTCTGATACTATATTAAATTACCGACTCTTCCAAAAGTTTAACTTATAAAAAATGGTGGATTTAATCATTTAACCACACAATTCTAAAATTTGACTCTGATGTAAAGAGAAAAGGGATTCAAATAGATACTTGCTCAATCACCATAGGACTAAGCAGCATCAGCCTTGTGTACTGTAATGCTATTTTGTAGGAATGATAATTTTTATTCTCTTAATTTTAAGTTATGGAAAGATTTGAACTTTTGATACATTTAATAACTGATTACAAAGGAAAATATTGCACAATGTCTATTGGGGTTGGTGTGTGCTGACTTAATAATAGTTATTATGAAACAAAATAGAAAATAGTGGACTGCAGATTTGAATTAAATTTGATATGATTTTTGAGGCTATCTACCCAAGAAAAACTACAAGTAGTCGATAGGGAGTGTGGAATAGGTATCTACTCTTTTGGCGTATTGAGTCTGTTGACTTCTTAAGTATTACCCAAGTCTGTGTTGTTAAAAGCGCGCTTAAGTTCAAAGCTCAAAGCCCCAAGGCTCTAGCGCTTTTTGCCTCAAAAGCTAGGCTCATTCAAAGAAGCGTGCTTTAGGAGCGCGCTTTTTTGCACTCTTTCAAAAAGCTCAAAGCGCGCTTTTTGGCACTTTTTTATATTTTTCAAAAAAATAAATCAAAACTGAAATAAAACTTTAGAATCTTGACATTATTGATATAAACCATTGATTTGACATGTTTTTAGTGTAACTTATCAAAAAAAGATATTTTGAGTGTAACTTGTCCTAAAAGGCTAAAACCCAACCCACAACCTCCTAGTTCTTCCCTATTTTTATTTTTATTTTTTCTGCTTGGTACCAATTACCATGTTGCTATGTCCTCATATTCTTTAGCTCATTCATGGAAAAAAAAAAGTACGATATAACATACTTGTGGTAATTGTTTAGTTACTTTAGTGGTTGATGTTGAACATAGCAGACTAATTCCTATAGAGTTACAAGTGATTAAATTATTAACTAATATTACTAATTAGTCATAGGGCATTATGGATATTGGAGATTTAAGAAAGGATATTACATGGAAGTACTCATATCTAGCTTATCCAAAAAAAATAAAATGACTTGATTTGCAATTTTTGTGTTAATATTGCAAAAGTCGGGCTTATCTAAATGTTATAT
Source organism: Quercus agrifolia (assembly GCA_029955455.1). Taxonomy (NCBI): domain Eukaryota; kingdom Viridiplantae; phylum Streptophyta; class Magnoliopsida; order Fagales; family Fagaceae; genus Quercus; species Quercus agrifolia. The sequence goes on along the minus strand of JARQAD010000003.1, from coordinate 56,381,204 downwards.
GAATTATATAAAATTTTTTATTTCAATTTCTATGATAATTTGATCATTTGATTGTTGCATTTCTCATTAATAATTATTTTTAAATTTATTATTATTTTTTTTAAATGTGCGCTTCACTTCAATCAAGTGCGCGCTTGCGCTTCTCGCCTAGGCCCCAAGAGGTCTACCAACACTGACCCAAGTACCAGTTTTGCAGCACTTTCATTCAATGTGTCCCAAGTAAACTGGATAATTTGGCAATTTGTTAACATGAACTCCAAATTCATATTTGTTGGGTTATTGTCTCGTTTATTCATGTTTAATAATTCACTCGGTCATATATATCAAGTGCTAGTGTCTTAGTTGTTACTGACTTTGTTCTTTGATTTTAGAATCTTGATGTAAATGAAGTAGATGACAATGAGAAACTCCTTCAGTCTAATTCAGAGATCGAGAGAAGAGAAAAATTTGAGACCACACTAAGGCTGCAGCAAGAAAACAGTGGCTTATTTGAGCCTAAAAGAAGTATTGTTGTCGTGCCTGGTATGTTTCTCCAACAACCTATTGCATCTAGTTCCACTATTTCAACTGAAGAATCTGCTGAGCAAGAAAGAATCGTCCCCCAAGTCACCTCTGAAACACATGATAGTGGTTCCTCGAAGGTGCCGAGTACCAGTTCTAACAAGCATACTGGAATGAGGAAATCCAGGCCACAGAATCCAAGAAAACCAGCCAGACAGCCAGTGGCATCGCCCAACACCAGGTCGAACAAAGAAGTTGAGCAACTAAGAAGAGTTCCTGCAGCCACTTTGGAAACACATTCTGTTGGTTCCTCAAATGGACCTAGCACCAGTGAACGCAGGATCTCTGGCATGAGGAAGCACAGGTCATGGAATTCAAGAAAACCAGTTGAGCAGTGGATTAGAAAAGAGAATGCTACAGCAGAGTGACCAATTTTTGTGGTTAATATGTTCTTGATTCTTTTTATGTTTTATTTTCCCACCATAATTATCATGTATTAAGTAAAAGGTTTTACATGAACCAACAGATGTAAAAGATAAAATGATAAAATCCAGAAGAAAGAATGAAAGAGAAATTATAATATGTTTCACATCTAGTGAGCTTTATGCCTGATATAATCTTTCTTTTTGGACCCATTAAAGAGGGTGGAATTGAGGTTTGAAATCCAAAAAATTTGACATGAATCCGCGTACTCTCCACTTCCCATACCACAAATAAAGTAAAATCACAATGTCAAGCCTAGAATCAAATATCATTGCGGTTACTTTATGGTACAAGATTGACTTTCTGAACCTGTGTTATTCAAAATAACAGTAGATTGATTTGTCATTTTATTGGACAAAAAGTGAACAAGTGAGCGCATGTGTTTGGTAAGAATTAGCATGTGTTTTCATTGAAGTGATGTTCAGGTGGTCATTATTCAGTGAAAGTGACGAGAGTTTAAATAGTCAAATTTAAGGATATAAGAGTTTCATGTGGTCTTATCAAAAAAAAAAAAAAAAAAGAGTTTCATGTGGTTGTTTTTATCCAATTACAGTGATGGAAGTTTAAATAGTCAATTTATCCAATGACAGTGACGGAAGTTTAAATAGTTTATTATTATTTTTATTTCTTTTTTAGTTTAAATAGTTTATATATTTATTTTTTTGGGTTTTTCACTGTGTATTCTCAAAGCTTTCAACTAGAGACTAATCACTGTTTATGTTGGATGGACCCACGAAGGGGTAAAATGCTGGCTCAAGAAATTCTTTTCAAAGTGTAGGTAGTAGGACTCGAACTGGGGAGCACACCCAGTCGAGCCCAATACGAGCACTTTGAGACCGAGAGCCTAACTAACTCGGTCAATCACCTGGGTTTAAATAGTTAAATTTATAGTATATAAGAGATTCGTGTGATTATTTTTTATCCAATTGACAATAACGGGAGTTTAAATAGTCAAATTTATAGTATATAAGATGTTTCATGTGGTTACTTTTCATTTAGTGAAAATGATGGGAGCTTAAATAGTCAAATTTATAATATATGACTAGTATTAATGGTGGTTTTTTTTGGCCCTCGTTCTAAACACTAGTTGTGGGATGTTAAATTGTTAATGTATTAGTGAGTGAGAAATCATGGCCATAATTTTGGTAATTGACAGTGACGGGAGTTTATATAGTCAAACTTATAGTATATAAAATGTTTCATGTGGTTATTTTTCATCTAGTGAAAGTGACGAGAGTCAATGCAATCAAATTTATAGTATATGAGATGTTTATGTGGTCATTTTTCATCTAGTGAAAATGATGGGAGATTAAATAGTCAAATTTATAATATATGAGATGTGTTGGATAATGACTAGTATTAATGGTGGTTTTTTTTTGGCCCTTGTTCTAAACACTAGTTGTGGGATGTTAAATTGTTAATGTATTAGTGAGTGAGAAATCATGGGCATAATGTTGGTAATGTTATTTTATGTTCTTACTCTAAGAAAAGAAAAGAAAATGATTATAGTAAATTAGCTCCATTGGAAGTGAAGGGTATTGTTGGATTAAACTAGAATTAAAAATAATTTCTCACATTTTTTGTGTTTGACTTTATACTTTACAATAATAACTTGTCACCTCTTATTTTATATATATATATATATATATATATATATTTTATATTATAAAATAACCAAAGATTAAAATGAAAAAAAAAAAAAAAATCAGGCACATGATATATTATAATTAGTAAAACATAAAATAAAATTCAAAAAGTAAAATATAGGATTTCTATTCTACTAGACCATATTCATCGGTATTACAAAAACCTATGAAATGAGTGAAATATGAATTGTGTGGGAATATAATTGTGGAGAGAGAGAGAGAGAGAGAGAGAAACCAATATTTAGTGTTGTTTGCTAATCAAGAAAGGGTTGTGTGGGGAGTGAGACAATCACCACTCGGGCCAAAAGCCCAAAAAGTAATTGGGCCGCGGGAATAACTTGGGCTAGCCTATGTACTGAAAGGAATGCTCGGAAGGATGTAAACCATGAAAGAGGTGAAAGCTGGATCGTCCTAAGTGTTGAGGACAAAGCTGAGTACCATGGTAAACCAATTCTCGCAGAAAAGGGAAAGCACTTACTTTTTCGAGGCGTGGAGCACAGATAATCTATGTATGACCTCTAGAGGACACTGGCAATCACGAGAAACTTTTGGAATGCGCAAGAAGAAAGAAGATTTTTACCTTCGCATTAATGAGGGGGTTCTTACCTAACCTTTGCTGCATTAAGTGTGCATAAGACAGCCTGAACAGTACACGCAACCCTTGGTAGTCAGAATTCCAGGATAAGAAGGAGAGGAAACCGATAAAGTAAGGGAAAATATCCTTGAGACTTTGGATGGGTACAAGACAGTTGTAGTGATAGGAACAAGGATTGAAGTTATTAAAAAGTGGGGGGGGGGGGGGAGGCAAAATGTATGGGGATCCAAAAAAAAGGGAGAGAAATTTGTCTGAGAAGAGAGATAGAGTTAGAGAAAGGAACACTGAGTGTGGCACCATGGGAATATAAGACAAAAGTTTCCTATAGTCACCATAGCATTTGTAATCTGCTTCTATTTCCCATTGTGGAATGTTTATTCCCTGTTATTTACTGATATTTAAATTGTGTGGGTCATTGTAGCAGAATCCTGAGGAGTGTACTTCGGGGGCTAATTTCTGTGTACCTACATGTTGATTTGCATGTAAATAGTTGTTCTCTTTCTTTCTCTGGTGATAATGATTTTGATTAGCAAAAAATGCTCATGTGTTAAGTAACGTATACCTTACACAAAAGTGTAAATATTGTTTTCTTTTTCACACCCAAATTTCCAAATGAAAAACACTATAGATATAAACTATTTTACAATATTTTTTATAAACTACTGATGTGGTGAATCGTTATTGATAAGTAAAAAAGTCATGTTAGTGATGAGGTTAGATGAGAACCAGTAAAATTTTGCTACAACAACAATTTACAAAAGTATTAATGTAAAATATCTTATACACTACAAAAAACGGGGGGTTTGGGCCGCGTTTTTTTGGGCCGCGTTTTAAAAAACGCGGCTCAAAAATGCCTAATGCCCCGTTTTTTAAAAACGGGGCTTAAAACGCGAAGGTCCAGCCGCGTTTATAAAACGGGGCCTTAGCCTAGGTCTTAGGCCCCGTTTTTGACAGGTTTATCCGCGTTTTTAAAAAACTGGGCTTAGGCCCCGTTTTAAAAACGCGGCCTAAGACCTGGGCTTTTTTGTCCCGTCCTAAATTATATTGTTTCTTTTGTTTTCCTCAGACCCAAAATCAGCCCGAAAAACCCAAAATCAACCTCCATCTGCTCTCTCACTCCCCATCTCTCCGATCTGACCAAGTCACCGTCGCCCTCCATCTCCGATCAAAAACCCTCGCCGATCCCTCCATCTCCGATCCAAAACCATCGCCTCACCTTCCATCGACGATCTCACCCTCACCCTTACCCTCCATCTCCTCTCTCACCATCGTCGATCTCTCTCTCTCTCACATCTCCACCGCCCCTAGCCGTTGCCTGACCAAGTCACCGTCGCCCTCCATCTCCGATCAAAAGCCCTCGCCGATCCCTCCATCTCTGATCCAAAACCATCGCCTCACCCTCCATCGACGATCTCACCCTCACCCTCACCCTCACCCTCCATCTCCTCTCTCACCATCGTCGATCTCTCTCTCTCTCACATCTCCACCGCCCCTAGCCACCTCCGTAGCCCTAGCCGTTTCCACCGCCATCACCGTAGCTGTAGCCGCCGCCGCCATAGATCTACTCTCTCTCACCTCAGCCACCACCCACTGCCACCGATCTGATCTTCTTCATTAGATCATCTCTCAAACCCACACTCACTGTAAGTTCTGATCTTCTGCATTTGTTTATCTTATCTTGTCTTTCCACCCTTTTGTAAAATCTTAAAGAGTTATGGTTAAATTTGGTTTGAATTGGTTTTGTAGGTTATATTGGTGAGTTTGAGTATGTTGACGACCACAGAGCTGGTAAATTTTTATTTATTTTTTTTCATTGTTAAAATTTATACAGTGTGTTGAACTTTGTTCTCGATTTTTCTATCATTCTTGCTCTGCCTCAACGTGCTGTTTGGTTTCATTGGGGTTGCTCTACATTGTTTTGCTGTTTAATTGCATTGCTCTGTGTTTTTCTTTTTTGCCATTTACTCTCTACAATTCTCATGTTACCCCATGTGTGGTTTTTTTTTTTTTTTGGGTATTTTCCCCTAATCATAACATAAGAATATGCATTATTTAGAATTGATGGAGGACTCGAGTTCTAGCACATTTGGTAGTTTGATTGGTGGTGCATTATACGGTTAAGATAATAATTTTAATTACTTTGAATATCCACTGGTTGGTATGCATTGGTTGAGAAAATGCAGTGATAGTTAGAGTGGTCATGGTGAGAGAGATACTATTTATTTATAATAATTATATTAATATTAGTTTGTCACTGTACCATGGTTTTTGATTTTTGGCTTAGCCAATTTTATATAAAAATTATTGTATTACTTTACTCAAACATATAAATTCTGGCTACTGCATAAAAATAAATAAATAAAGAAAATTCACGACTCCAAGAAAGACTCAATGATGACACAATTTTTGCTCTAAGAAAATTGAGTCTAACAAAAATTCTACTATTGTACTATTTGAGAATGCTGAAATCAATCTAAACTATTGAAGTAAAAAAATGAAAGAAGATACAAAAAAGGAAAAATCCAACTGCTCACACAAATGAGTTCTATTGAAACTCTATTGCCCTACTAATAGATAGATGAAAAGGAATTAGAATCAATGTGCTTAGAATATGGAACTACAGCCAAAAGAAAAACCCAAAAAAAAAAAAAAAAATTGACACTATACTGACCTACAAGGATATGTCAGTAATGTTTAACATGAGTTAACTAATTACATATTTTGGACCTCAAATGCACTAATATGTGTATGTTAGATTACATGTAAATAGTATAAACCCTATTTTGAATTCTATAAAAATACTAAATAGAAATAATATTTTTTATTATTTTTAATATTCTCTATATTAGACTCTGACTAAGAAGATTAATGAAAAGGTTGGGCAATAGAGTTATTTTTAGAAAGGGTATGTAAATCGGCAGTTTATCTGTATATTTAGCTATCCGATTCCATGAAATTTCAAGTTAAATGAGTCACAAGTGAAAGGAAAAGAGTTGAAAATATATGATAAATTTAAGAAACAAAGAAGACAAGAAATAGAGAAAATACACCTCTACTTGGATATGACAATTTTTTTCATCTTCTCAGTTAAAATTAGAGAAACAATTATTTGAATATGACAAATTTTTTTCTTCTTCTGAATTTTGGTATGAAGTATGACTTTTCTTTGGTTATTTTATTTGTATTAGTTTTGATTTACATGTTTGAGTTAGATTTGTTTTTGTTGTGGGTTTTTGGTTCTCTCTCAAAAACAGATTTATTTTAGTCTTGGTTTTACATTGTAAAGAAACAAAATCTAAAAGAAATCTCTTTCAAATTTAATAAATAGATTTTTTCACTCCAATATATATGGTTTGATTTAATGGGAGAACAACAACTCTCACACTCTAATTTTGTTTGGTTTGGGGTTAGAAACAATTGAATAGGAAAATTGATTGAAATCACTAACAGATACATAACTTGCATAATAAGACTTAGATTTGGTTGATTTGTAGTTGGATTAGTATTGATTAACGTGCTTTGTTAATTTAGCAAATACATATGCCAATTTTGGTTGTATGGTTGTTTTGTAGACTTTAGTCATTTTTTTTTTCTTCTTCTTCTTCTAACAAAAATAGTTCGATTCAATTAGTTTTTATTCTACATTCATTTGACTTGCAAAGTTTTTATGATTTCATTAACTTATTAACTTTTACCCGCCTTTTTCCAGTAGCCAAATAGATTGTGGTTTTGTGTGTGTGTTTTTAATCGATAGCCGAAGGTTTTGGGAGAGTCAGTACAGAGAATTAGGCCTGCAGTGTCGGTTTCGGGGCCACAATGTTACAGGACTCTACGAAAAGAGGTACTTATGATGATTGTTGTTGGTTGCTATTGTGTAGTACTATTTTTGGTTGGATTTCTCATATAAATAATTGGAAGAATCGTTGTAATTTTGATAGTGATGAAACGGGTTCTCTTTATTTCCTTCATGGCATCATTACATTGTTGAGTTTAAGAAATGAGGATATTGCCTAGCAAGAGATAAAAAGTAGTTTGGGATAAGGTTATTTATTTTAACCATAAAACTTTTCTGATTAGTTTAGTATGGATTGAATATGACAAACAGTGTCCAAATTTGGTCTATGGAAGCCATTGCTTTGGCAGGTAAATCAATGGTTGTAATGGTCGAATTAGTAAACTTTTTTTTGTTTTGTTTTAGTGTTGTATATGACTGATGTGCAAAATTCTGAGGGTACCATACTTGTGCCCCAATGGTGTACTTTTAAATTTTTAATGGAATTTAAAATTCATTCTTCCCAGTACAAGCACAAACTTCTATCTTTAGGTTTTTACAATCATGTTGCTGTGGAACCAATTTGACACCAAAGGGGCTATACTTATGTTTGAAAATTGGTCTTGATGTGGAGATCACTCTATTAAATCAATGGCTAATCAATTACTTAATTTTCTCTGGCCCACTTATGAACTGTAAATCGTCTCACTCATATATTGGTCCTATATAAGAGCAAAAAAGGAGTGTTTTTAGGCATCCTTAGACTTGGTGAGTAGCTCCTTCAATGGCAGGTGGTTCTGTATGGGGGGATTCCATCTAAATCATCCATCAAGTACGCAATAAAGAAGGAAGGCCAGTTGCTACTTGCTACCTCATCTAATGGGGGTTTGGGAAGGATGATTACTGATTAACTCAAACAGCCATAAAGATTGGAATAATTCTTTCTTTATGGAGTATATAATTAGGTTACCAATACTCTAATTAGATGGTAAATTAGAACCCTTTTTTTGTAGTGTATATTCCAACAATGTGAATGCGTTACATTCCACTATGACCGAAAGATAAAACGTTTGAATAAAAAAATTGAAAGAAAGATTAGAAAAATTCAGTAGGTCAATTTTTTTGTCTCCCACTATTGTAGAAAAGGAAAAAATAAAATATTCATCCACTAAGCCAGAGGGAGTTCTTAACATCATTATTCGTAGTCTTTTTAAAAGTAGAGAATTCAATAGAGCAATCTACGGAGAAATTACAGATTGCTATTCCTTTTCCCCAAAGCAATGGCACAATCTTTCTCTTAGCTTTTTTTCATTTGCTCCTTTTATGATCTTTAGCCATAAAAGTGATTTCTTGTCAAGCAAAATACATCTATGAGACTTTGTTTCTAAGCTTCGAGCAGTGAAAATTGTAATGTAACATGTCATGCACTTTTGCAAGATTAGCTTAGAGATATACTTCTATTTTATGTGGGGAATAACTATCATACATTTATGTTCAGGTTGAAGTTGTTGCTTTGTCTATTTAAGAAGAAAAAGAGGTGCAATTTAAAGAAGTAGAGGTGCAATTTAAAGATCAGGTACTCATGTTTCTCATGCCTTTTATTGGAACTACCTGAAATGAGTTTATTCTATTTTATTTGTTCTTTAGCATGGGAATTGAGCCCATTTTGGTACTAATTTTCTTCTATGAGGTAAATACATGTCGAAGAAAAGGTGAAGAAAAATGAGCCTCTCAACGATGTCCAAATTTTCATTCTCCATCAACTTCCATCTCATAAAATCTCCACTTAAATCTATTTAAGGTATATTGGATTCCAAGATATAATGAAAATCCACCACTAAATCCAAGCCCCTGATTGTTGGGTCATTTCAATTGAGATGATCTTTCTAGTAATAAGAACTCTTTTTTTCTTGATTCAGTAATTAAAAGATCAGGACTCTCATGCATCAATCCTTTCAATTTATTCCATTAATAACATCAGGAATCGATTTCTTGGAAGACACAAAATAGTTTTGCTCCTTATCCTTCAATGTCAATTCCTAAAGAAATTTGCACTAGAATGTAATATTGAAGCATAATATAATGTTGTTGGATCATTTTCAATTGTGATGATAGATACTCATTTTGAATACTAGAATTAGCCTCTTATTTCATCGCACAAAACCTATTCTTCTAAGACTTCTAAGAGGTAATATACACTCAACATCTACGAACACAGGTACTATACATAAGTATTAAAAAAAGAAATATGAGAGAACATTCTAGGGAGCATCTCAAATTAAACCTCTTAAATTTTCGTGAGTTACAAATTAATCCTTCTAAATGAAAGGATGGTCTGAAATTAAACTTTTCAATCTATTTCAATACAAGCTTTTAACTTTTAGATTAGCTCCAAATGTTTGTATTGAAACCCATTTAAAAATTCAAATTTTAATTTGCAACCAATGAAACCCATTAGATTAATTTGAAACCCCATTAATTATAAAGAGTAAAATTCAATTTTCCCTCAAAATGTTAGGAAAAAGTTTGTTCTTTCAATCAAATCCCAGCAAACAATTTAAGCATGAATCATTAGAAGAGAGACAATCAAATACAGCTTAGGAAATTATTGCAGGAAGCAAACTATGTCCACACACAGATCTAGGTTAAACAGTTTAATTAACAAAAAAAAAAAGCATAAAGGGTGGGGGCTCAGAATGTTGCTGTCTCTGCTCAAGGAAGAGCTTACTGAATAAGCTCTTCTCATACAAGAGGTGTCAGAACTCATGCAATCATCATCTTTGCCCATTTCATATCCATACACAAATTGAAACTCTCTCACAAAACAAAAACACGCACAGCAACGCACAAAACAAAAACAGAGAAAGAGAGGCAACCTACGGCTGAAGTAGGGTTTAGAGATGTGTTTCTGAGAAAGAGAGGTTGTAGTATTTATAGAATGTTTGTTTATGGGCTTTTTCAATCTAAGCTAATTGAACCCTAATGAGCCCATATTTAAGTGGACTGATATAAACCTTATTTGGAAAGACTATTTAATTGAGAAAGCCCAATTAACCCCCAAAAGACAAGTGCAGGGAGGGTTTCTTTTGTCATGTACAATCTATAGGCCCAATGAACCTACAATTTCAATATATAAAACAAAATTAGCTGATTTACATATATTAATCTTACATTTGTTCTTCTCAAAAAAAAAAAAAAAAAATCTTACATTTGTAAATATACAAAATTAAAATAACCTCCATTGAGAGAAAATGTTAATGAGGTTTTAATTTATAATATAGCAAATATCTCTAATGACATTGCAAATTAAATCGAAATACATCTCTTTCAAATTAAATTCTCATGTAAAGACTAAAATAACATCAAAATAATATATTTATTAATCAAATTGGTTATATAATAAGAAAATTTTTATGAAATTAAAAAAATAAGAACCATAAGGGGGTAAGTACTATTTTTAAAATATGTGAGAATTTTTGACATTTCCCTAAACTTCAAGAAATTTTACTGTAAAGTAGTTGGTTCTAAGTGTGTAGATTACTGTTTTAAATATTGAGTGAATGAATAAAGTACCATGTAGTGTACTGTCAAGTTTTGTCACAAAGATTTAGACAATAATACAAGTGCTTATAATATGAAAATGGAGACAATAATTGAATTAAAAGACATTAGTACAAATTAAGTAATGTTAGTGTTAGGTACACACTATTTTTCTGAATTTATTTTACTATTAACACGATCTATTGTGATCTATTGTGATGAGAGAATATCATACCTTACTTGGGCTCCCCACTAACATCTTTTTCAATATACACAAATTATAACAGATCAGGTAAACAGTTGTGAAAAAATGTTGTGTACCTAAAGTTATTGTAATACAAATAATTTTTTTGTCAATGAATAAGTATCTATTATTAGAAAGAAAGATGAGAGGAAGGCTCCAATCCGTTTCCTCCAGGACAAAAACCTTAGAAAGAAGAGAGAAGATGAATAGGGACCCATATCTACGACCCAAAAAAAAAAAAAAAAAAAAAAAAATCGCACTTAGCAAAACTATGGGCAAAAAAATTTAAATGTATGCTTTCATTAAATAATATCCCAACACAAAGAATGAACTAGCTAGAGGAAGAGGCAGAGGGGCTTTGCACTGCATCAATTAGTGACATGGAATATCCTTCAAAAATTACAAAGTTTAGTTTGTGTTCCTTAGCGGAAGTGACTATTAGGTGAGTTGCTTGGGCTTCTTCAAGTAGAGGCTCAAGTAGTCAAGTGAAGAGAGGATTTTTGAAGTAGTAACTGTACACATTAGGCCAGGTGTGTCATTTCTACAAATCACAACTACTAAGGCTCTACTGGGTCTTATAGCAACATCAAATTTCACATTGTACCAACCAACTTGTGGTGGAACCTAAACTGGGGATTTTGTGAAGTGGAAAGCTTCCCAAGTGATGGTATAAATTTTCTGAATATCAGCTGCTTATCATTTTTGGATTGGTAGAGGCTTCTTGAAAAATCGTTGCTGTACTCTCGTCCCCAATATCCTGTCGAAAACTAATGCTGCAAACAAAGGGAATTTAGTTCAATCTTTTTCTCAAAAATTAAAGGAATTTTTTTATATACATCATTAGCTTTACCAATCCACTTGTGTCTTGTATAGAATCTATAGATGGGTCATGGGTCCCAATTTATTAAGATCTAAGCCAAGGCCAACTTGAAAGTGAATATTGAAAGTTGAAACAGTGTGAATCGCTATCCTTAAAATTGATTTTGCCGACAATTGTCTGGTACAGTACAAGACACATATCAGACATATTACAAGTTTCGAACAACAAAATTTTGACATTGCACAGAGCTTAGTTGAGGCTTAATTGAGGATTGCTGCAGAATTTATTCTCCATTTGTAACAGAGAAGCTTAGTGAAGTTACTGTCAATAAAATAATGGCCTAGATGATTCAATGTCAGTTGCTTAACCGACTTACAGCAACTATAAATAGGAACCAAGGGGTTCCACTTGAGTGTGTGTCATACGCGCCAAGAGTGAGTAGAGTGGTGTGAAGAAAAGTTTGAAGGAAAAGCCTTTCTAGTGTCAGTAGGTGTCTAAAGAAGTGAGGTGTGTGCAAGGATATTTATGTAAGTTGCTGTGTATCTTGTAGGAGTTGGTGTGTCTTGTAAAAAGTCAAGTGGGTCTCATTACACTGTTAAGTGAGTTCTATTGCTCTAAAAGTCAGCTTTTAGTTTTATTTATTTATTTTCTACATACTTTGAGAAAAAAAATTTAATTTCAGCAAAATTAGCTGTTGCCAAAATAGACCAGCGTGACTTGTGTCTTGCAGAGTGTATTGTCAACTTGTCAATATTTTGAATTAAAAGTTTTCTTTTAATAGCTTTAGCACGTGTTGTCCTCTGTTTTGTTCAACAAACTTGTATCAAGCTTCCGCTAATTCAACAGGATACCCAGATTCTTCTAGCTAAAGGGCAGACAAAGAATAGGTGGTCTTTGCTCTCAATACAGCCCCTACAGAATACACACAAAGTATCACCACTATATCCCCATTTATCTAGCCTGTCTCTAATTGTTAATTTGTTTTTTATTGCCAAAGATTCTTCCACCAATCCAGCTCCAACTCTTTTTACTCTAATTTCATTATAGGTGGCAGCACAACAGTACTACATAGATGCTTGTTGTCAAAAATACAACCATTTGATACACTACTACATAGATGCTTGTGCAATGTGCGCCAATTAATCAAAATGATGAATTTAAAATTTTCCTTTGAGAATCCTAAAGAACTGTCTTTTGTCTTGTACCGTATTTTAGCAGCACTACCTCAAGTGCGTGTTGTTCTTCTTCACGCATAAAGAGATTCAATAAAATACCAACTTTTTTAGGTAATAAAATATATATATATATATATATTTTTTTTTTGGAGGAAAAGGCAATAAAATACCAATTAATACACATTAATCAAGATGATAATTGAAAAATATAATTCAATTAAATAATTATTAAGACACATTACGTTTGTCAGAAAAATAAAAAAATGTATAATATATGTACCCACTCTTGCAAGTTTGCAAGTAGGGCATGTGGCATGATCTTCTTTCAGGTGCCGATAGTGTGAAATGTGAATGTGAGTGTGGAAAAGATTTCATATGCGTTGGCGCATGAGATAACGTCTCTGTAAATGTGTCCCCCTGTAATTTTTTTTTCTTTCTTGTTTAGCGCACATTGTTCAGTGATTTCAATTCAAGCCACAATTAACAATAAACAAGGAAGACAAGTTTATAAATGACTTAAGGTATTGGTTTAGAATATATATTTTTTTTAATTTTTTATAAGAAAAAAATAATTGATTTTTTTAACAACTTTTTATATTTTTCATAAAAGTAGTATCAAAATTTTTCTAAAATAGCATATTAACTAATATCTTAAAGACACCTATTATCCAAACCTATAACAAAATGAAAAATTTTAATAGATATAGTTTCTTTACCAAGTAAAAAACCAATGGCCTGGCCAAAGGAAGAAAACTCCTAACATTTACCTCCGACCAATAATTTAATTACATGACCACGTGTAATTCAAATCTGATTGGACTCTTCTATTATAAATTTTGCTAACATAAACTTCTGCTAGCAACTTTAAGAATGACCTCAAAAAGTTCATAGTTGTGTTGATATTATGGCTTTAACTTGATTGCCAATCTTAGCAATACCAGTTTCATATTCAACACCAATTACCATTCCTTTACCCTAAAGCAATTGGCACAATTTGGCATTTATATTTTTTTCCTTTTCTCCCTCAAACATCCTTAGCCATAGATGTGATCTCTTACAAAGCAAAATAAATCTTTGGGACTCTATTTCTAAGCCCTGAGCATACAGGAAAACTCCATTTTAAGTGACTTTTGTGAGTTTATGTCATGCTCTTTTGCAAGATTAGCTTTAGACATGCATGTACTTTATGTGGCGAATAACTATCATTCATTTATGGTCAGGTTGAAATTGCTACTTTCTCTACTTAAGGAGAAACAGAAGTGCCATTTAAAGAGCAGAACTACAATTTAAAGAGCAGGTACTTACATATTTCTGATGCGTTTTACTAGGACTACCTCAAAATGTTTATTATGTTTTATTTGTTCTTAGCATGGTAATCGAGCCCATTTCATTACTAATTTTCTTGAATTATTAGTAAAGAACCTAAGCCAAAATTGTAAAATTTCTTAGAATAATATGATTTAAAAATGATCAAAAACACCGTGACAGTGGATATTTCTTCTTTTGCATCATTATTTGTTACATTTGAAATTCTTCCTTACTCAATTTAGTGGGCACCTTAGGATAGAATCACTTTAATGGGCAAGGTCAGATAGTTCAAATAATTATAATTCTATCTTTCTACCACTGCTGCTATTTTAAAAAAATTGTCAAATTATTGATTCTCCTAAAAATTTAAGCTAATAGGAGACGGTGAATTTATTCATTTAATCTAATCATAGTAATGGATAAATATATAAAATGTATATTCCTAGTAAACAACCAATGGAATTGATGGTGATTAGCATAATAGCCCGGTTCTGTAAGTATCCATAGTAAAGGGTTAACATTGCACTAAATAGTGCTACTGAATAGGGCAGTGATCGGAACCCCTCTGTGGATTTTTTCTTGCATATCCTAGAAAAAGTTGGCCTAACAAGCAAAAGGTAATGAAGGATTAAAAAACAAAGATGTAAATGCAACTTCATATAAGCTTAAATATGTGTGTGTGTGAGAGAGAGAGAGAGAGAGAGAGAGAGAGAGAGCTTACAGTGGTGCTAGGTATACGAGGAAGGACACAATATTACCTGTATAGGATGAGAAATAGAGAATAGCACCGTGTTGGTCTAATGACACCTCTTTAGTTATTAGTTAGTACTTAAGAGTTGTTATTACTTAGTACCTAAGAGTTCTTTTCTACCTATGTACTTGGGAAATGCCCATGCTTAGTTTTTAACATACACTTATTTGGGGTAAACAAAATTATCTCATTGCATCAATTGTCAATTTAGAATCATAATAGTCATATCTCATAGAGACCACACTATCTTTGACTGCTAAGAAGTAAGAACTGTTGTTCCGCAGATAGTTCTACAGTAAATAACATCACAAATAACATCACAGTTTGAAGCACATGTTTGGTATGAAACCAACAGCACACTCTTGAATCAAAGCGGAGTAACGTTACTTGACACATTTTCAAATAACGTCATTACGAATTAAATTCTCAACCAATCTTGTTTGAACTCACTTTTGACCAATGACCCAAGTATTTGCCGTTTATGGTCTTACAATGTCATTGCATTATTAGGGATTTCATAATAATTACAAAAATTGTCATTAATGAGTACCAAATGACATATATGACAAATCACTTATGCTTAACTAGTTTTACAACTTATCACATGACATTTGTCTAGGACAAGTGTTATATGTTCTAAGAAACTAGCCGCATACTTGGGTATGTCTATTCTTAACAAATGACAAATAAATGTAATTATAGTAATTATTACCTTTGTAGTAACAACTCTTGGTGTAGGTGAAACATGTAGGCCATGTAGGTTTGGCAACGTGTGGAATGGTCTAATAGGACTTGAGTACAATTGATTTGAGGGATATTCTCTTTGTTTTTATTTATTTTTTTTAAGACATTTATTTTAAAGAAATTATTGTAGAGATGGATCCAACATGATTAATTAAGATGATTTGGCCAAGATTATTCCCTCTCAATAGGTTAAGGAAAAAAAAAAAGATAATAATAATAAAGAGAAATATTGTATGAGCATTATATGGATGCTTGGAAAGTTGAAAATTTGACAAACTTAATTATTTTTAAGAAAATATTTGGGCTTTCTAAATAAGTTTTTTTTTGGGAGTATTTTCTAAAAACACATTAAAAAAAAAAAAAATCACTGACATGATCTATCGATGTAGAATACAAGTAACATCAATATTAATTCATAACAATATTTACTCTAATCTATATGGATAAATATTATTATGATGATAAAAGTTGTACCCCTAACATTGTTGTTGTCTAAATAATGGAATGGGGTAAAATGCATTAGCTAATGTCTTAAATGGACAAGTATTCTCTTTCATTTTTATTTTTTGTTTTGTTTTATATTTTATTTTAAAGACAATGAGTCAATGGAAAACAATTCACGTCATAGAAACTATAGGCCAATTAATAGACATTTTCTACCACTTATATGACACATGTTAATATGGTCAAATAATTATTAAAAAAAATAGTCATAACACTGGGTGATGTAAATTCCCTTGAAATTTACTGTGTAATGTGAATTGAAAGAATTTTGAGGTTGGGGTTTTGTGATTGTACGATTTTGAGTAGTACTTTTACATTATAGTGCTTCATGACTCTTTTTTTTTTTTTTTTCTTTTTTTGAGGATGTAGATATCTGAGTGCTTACACTGCCTTTGTAGGGGCGAAGAGCTTACCTTGAGCTATGTTGATTTAGTTTTATTTCCTAGTACTTAAGTAGTATGTGGTTTAATGATTCTTTATTCCCACATACTAATGTCAAGGTAAAACCAATATTTAATGTCAACATTGTCACTATACTGACCTTCCTACATGATGGTCTCTTTATGCTAACACATGCGAAGCCAACTTGTGGGCTGTTGGAGAAATTTTCATGGTTGCAATCAAATTATATATATATATATATATATATATATATATATATATATATATATATATATATTCATTCTAATATTGATTTTATTTAGCTGGGAGTTAATTTCGAAGGGACACAATAAGATTCTCGTTTGAGAATGTTGCATTAATCTTTTCTTATTGTCCTGCGTAATGAGTAAATTAACAACACGAATGTGGCTATATTAGGTAATCACAAAACCAATTATCAAAATGTATATATATACACAAACATCACATATATCATGTTAGTTAAGCACTTGAAATGTATATATATACTGTAACTTTTCTGTTGTTGTGAACTTTAAATTTTATTACTAATAGTGGTTTACTATATGCAGGAGCTTTGGTCCAAGATACCCCAGTAGTGGGCAATGGGCGTGAAGAAGATTCGGTTCAGGAAACCCCACAGTCCAGTAATGTTAAAAACAAGCGTGGGGTTACGCTTATGACCCGCATATGGGCTCTTCCAGCTCACCAAAGACTTACATGTCCGTTAAATAAGAGCGGCCAACCGATTGGACAGAGCGGCCAAACATTCAAAAGGTGGTTGGGCACTTTTTGCCTCTGCCAGGCCCTTTGCCCACTTGTACCAGTTAATTGGACGCATGTCCCTGATCATTTCAAAGAAAATGCGTGGGATAAGATACAGGTAGTAACTTATTAAGCTACTTTTAATTTTTAGAATCAAATGACATTTTTAGTACGGTGGACTATTGCACTATGCTAATGAGTAGTTTTGCATTTCAGAGTAAGTGGATGTTTGAGCCCAAAATTATCAAACCACCTAATCAAATGGCCTGGGCAATGCGCTTATTGGGGGAATTGAGGAGGAACCGAAGGACCAAGTTAAAAAAAAAATACAAGGTAAAAGATGCGTCGATAGGAGATGTCAAAGTGGCCAAACCAGACTGGGCTGACAAGCAGGACTACGAGGAGCTAGTTGACTATTGGTTTGATCCTAAAATGGTGGTGAGCATATTTTCTTGCTCTATTATCTTTTACTGGTTCATTTTGTCATATGATGGGTTTTTTTTGTCATTAAGAAGGTATGGTTTTTTATTTTTATTTTAATAAATTTTTTTGTTGGTATTGTTGGTGGGAATGTGTTTGTAGACATTAGTTGATAAGAACAAGAGAAGTCGTGGGTTGCAGAAGGACATAGCGAGGTCGGGGCCTATAAGTTTTGCCCAAACTGCTGAGAATATGGTAAGAAATGTATTGTAGAAGAAGAACTAAAGTTTTAATACACATGATATTTTAATCGAACTTGTGACATATTGGTATCAAAAAATTCTAGGTGATTTCTTTTATTTCTTTTTGTTTACAAAGAACATGGTAGAGCAATTTGATAACACCATTATTGACATTCTTACAAAATCCTCACACATAAAAAAGAAGAACAAGAAGAGCACAATTGATTAAAATACCATGGACTAGCTACAGGTATATACTACTAGTGTTATAGTAATGGGTTTGAGTACTAAATTACGCCAAACATAGAGTAGGGTAATGACCCTCTTGTGTGATGAAACTAGTTTACTGAAGAAACTAGTTTACTGAAGAAACTAGTTTACTGATGAATTTGAGCATTTTTTGTGAATTAGTAGGTAATTTTTTACCATTGCTTGCCTTATTAGTTTTATTTCATAATAAAAACTAATGTTAGAAATTAAAAATGCGATTGAAATGCGGCTATAGGATCTTTGTTGGCAGCTTGAAGACATATTTTAGCCGCGTTTAAAACGCAGCTATAGATAAATTCAATATATATTCAGGGGGTTGTAGCCGCGTTTAAACTGCAGTTATAGGTACTGACCTTAGGCCACATTTAAGAAACGCGGCTATAGTTGTGGCCTATTGCCACGTTTTAAACGCAGCTAAAATATGTCTTCAAGCTGTCAACAAGGGTCCTATGGCCGCACTTTTTGAAATGTGGCCTAAGAAAGGGCTATTTTATGTAATCATAAGGCACGTAGTGATCCAAAAATAATAATAATAATAATAATAATAATAAAAAAAAAAAAAAGGGGGCGGGTAGTACTAGTTGGCAGCCCGGTTTTGTGTGTTTTTTTTTTTTTTTTTTCCCGGTTTTTTATTATTATTATGATACATTAAATTTTTTTTTATGTCAAAATGCGTTAACTTTATATGGACAAATTGGATGGAGATAGTTGTGTACAATATGCGTTAACTGTATAGGGACAAAAAAAATTGAAAAAAATGAGTTAGTTGAAGCATAACGTGTTATTATTATGATGTAGGCAAAAGAAAGTGGACAAGCAGTGGAGCGTGCAGCTGTTTTCGCGAAAGTATACTGCAAAAAAGATGGGACTCCTATTAGTGATGGAGTGAGAGATAAGATTGTAAGTCAGATTATCGTTGGTGGACTATATGTTTTGTTTTTTGTGCGTGATATGTTTATAGCAAATAATATGTGATTTGGGTCTTGTGTGAAAACAGGATAAAATGAATGAAATTTTAAACAATGGGGGCTCACTACAAGGAGAGCGTGACGCAGGAATCTTATGGTCCACAGATGATGCATTCGCTCAAGTGATGGGCAAAGAACGTTGTGGTCGTGTACGGGGGGTCGGTTTTGGGCCAACCCCAACAGGAAGAAGTGGGGCCAACCTTCCATGTTCGACCGGTCCGTCGTCCAGCGAAACAGCCCATCGGATGACTGAATTGGAAAATTCACTGAGGGACCAACTTGCCCAATCAGAGCAGAGGCATCAGGAGGCTATCGCCGCATTGCATGCACAGCATAAGGAAGAAATTGCCGAAATACGGGCCGAATCAAATGCACGACATCAGCAGCAGATGGCGGAATCAAAGCGGCAAATGGATGAATGTTTGGCGGGCGTGAAAGCCATGTTACAAGGATTTCACGAGTTTCCTTCCATGACACAAGCTATGCAGGTACTAAAAATGTTGCCTTTAATATATTTTCAGTTGCGTGTTTATTGCAAATCTATTGTTTAGTACCACTAATACGATGTCTATAATATACTCAGGATAGCGCTGCTAGATAGAGTGGGACTAATCGTGGACATTTTGAAGATTCCAAATGTTGTATTGTGTACTTGGACAATGTTTAATTTGTGTAAATTTGTTGTTGTATTGAACTTCCAGTTGCTGTATTTATTTATTTATTGTACTTTATTTATTATATTTGAACTTCCAGTTGCTGTATTTATTTATTGTACTTAATTTGTGAAATTGTGAATGAACTCTGAGAATGAACTTCCAAATGTTTGAGAATGAACTCTGAAATTGCGTTTGTGACAGGTTTTGTAAATTGGGAATAGGTTTTCTGGCCTAGACAGAGAGAAAAAAAAAAAAAAAGAATCAACTATGGCCGCGTTTAAACGCGGCTATAGCCGCGTTTTAAACGCGGCCAAAAATCAAAATTTCGATGCTGCTATCTGCGCTATGGCCGCACTTTTTAAGCGCGGCCTAAGGTTATGGACTTAGGCCGCGTGTTACACGCGGCCTAAGTCCATAACCTTAGGCCGCGCTTAAAAAGTGCGGCCGAAGCTTATGTCTTAAGCCGCGTTTAAAATGCGGCCTAAGGCCAAATGGCTGAGATGAGGCCCATCTGGGGTCAGGCCTATGGCCGCGCTTAACACGCGGCCTAAAACCATATCTTAGGCCGCGCTTTAAACGCGGCCTAAGGTTTTTTCTGAAGCCGCGTTTAAAACGCGGCCTAAGGCCAAATGGGCTGAGATGAGGCCCATCTGGGGTCAGGCCTATGGCCGCGCTGAACACGCGGCCTAATACCATTATCTTTAAGCGCGGCCTAATACCATAATCTTAGGCCGCGCTTTGGAAGCGCGGCCTAAGGTTTTGTCTGAAGCCGCGTTTAAAACGCGGCTTAAGGGCGGTCTGAGGCCGCGTTTCTGTCGCGGCTACAGGACCGGGTCTTGGGCCGCGGTTCAGAAAGTGCGGCCTTAGACTTCACGGGCCTATAGTGGCACGTTTTAGGCCGCGGTGTAAAACGCGGCCTTAGAAAGCGCGGCCTAAGGCCAAACGGGCTCAAGGCCGCGTTTTTTTAAAACGCGGCCTCAGAACCGTTTTTTTGTAGTGATAGCTGTAGCATTTCTCTTTTTACATATTGTACGGCGTGGTTTCCTTCTTCGTGCATTCAATGATAGATTTTAGTCATGAAAGAGACAATTAAGCATTCAAAAACTTGGTTTTATTCAACTAGTTCATACTTGCCCTCAATTTCAACCAAACCAAGTTTTTAAAGACTTAATTGTCTCTTTAATGACTAAAATCTATCATCATGCACAAGGAAACCACGCGGTTTGTCCGTTCTTGCATGCACAGTATGTAAAAAACATGAACGAAGAAAGTGTTAAGTCACTTCAAAACTTCAAATCCAAATGGAAACAGTAGCAAAAAGCTCACCCTTTATATCTTCTTTTAATACAAAATGCATCACATGCATAAAAACATAAATATTTTCGAACCCACTCGAAGAGAACAAGCTAGAATCAACAAATAATATTATAATTTTTTGGGTCAAAACTTCAATGGGAATGAGAGTACAGTGGATCAAATTTGAAGAAGTAGTTCATACTAGTATGCATAGACCAGAATCATAGAGATTGGAGGCAATGATTGGAGTTTGCGGGATCCACCTTAATTAAGTTGATTTGCCATGAAAGTCGGGGGCCATATCTAAATGGAGGCCAATATGAACAAATAGGTGGACTGGTCAACCATGCAAAGAAAGTGTCATATGGTATGCTAAGTTACCATAACAAGCATTTGGCCAAAGCTAACTTGACGGTATGAAATGTGGATGCGAGTAATGGTATGTGTTGTGCGTTGGTGGTATTCTTGGGCTTACCAATCTAAACCTTAGAGCGTGGGGCGATGACCACGCACATGAGAGCCCTTTTTCGTTTCTAACAAAAATAAAAAGAAGAAATTTACACAAGTTCGTCTATGACTGGACCATGAAAACATTCCATTTATATAAGTGATTTGTGTATTATTTAGTTCTCTCCATTTCTTTTTAGTTTCATACTTTTCTGCTTGGAAGAGATATTGAATAATGAGATTTTATTTTGGTTTATTTTTTAAGTCATATAGCAAGTAGGAGAGGGGAGTTCAAACCTCTAAATTCTCCTTATATGTGAGAAACTAAAGAATGCTATTGAACCACTAGGATTTTGGATATATAATAGATATTTGTTTCTAATATTATTAACACCTATTGAAAGTTAGAACAGTTCAGTTGTCTTTATTATTTGCTAAAAATACATGATGGATGAGAAAGACTGCTAAAAATCTATAAAACAAAAACTGGTAATACTTGTATTGTATGTATGGATTGAACTCTGATCCTAGAGCTCGAGTGAAGACCATCCACATCAAAAGTCGGTCAATCAATAGAAGTTCCAAAAGCTGTTTCACATATTTTACCAACCAAATCTATATGTACTAGTCTACCTACTAGAAGAAAAATTTAAGACATCAATTATCGGTATGAGTTCTTAATTTCTAAATTAACTTTCTGAAAAGACAATAAAGGCTTGCAGATTTGAGTTTTTGTCGAAGTGTTTTGTTGGTTCAATCCTCTAATAATGATATATCTTTGCAGGGAAAAGCACCGATTTGTGACATTATTTGTTCATCGTGGATCACATGTTCTCAATCGGAATCTTGAAGATGATCTAAACGGCTGGCCCTTTTAAAAATAAAATTTATAGAAAATTGAAGAAGAAGGCTGATATAGAACAAAGTAGAAGAACTAGTTCATACTAGCTATCTAGCAAACTTGGACTAGAGGTCAATTGGCCTTTGTTTTGATGCAATAAACCACTCCTAGAAAAGACAAAAACTGTGATTGAAATCAGGTCAATTGGTCAACATGCAAATAAAGGCACTCATATGTACATTTACTACTATTTATTTTCTCTTCATCTTTTGCCCCTCATCTAATTTTTGGACCTTCCACACCAATATATACTGCTTTTAGCATATGGGGGCATTTATCTCCCAAAACATTTCATAGTGTACTTAATAACTTTATTGGAAAATTTCTTAACATGTAGAATTTGTAACAATGCTTTGAAGTTGTGTGTGTGATATATATATATATATATATATAGAAAAATTGAACAAACGAGGAAGCAAGAGAAGTTCTTTATTTTCCAAAGAATATAAACACATAAGGAGGTGATCACTATTAGAGGCAGAACTACATGTGGGCTAAATTGTGTATACTTGCCCTCCCTCCACAAGTATTTTTACAAATTGACCTATGAAATTTTTCAAATTGTTTTAATCAAACCATCCCTTTGCTCTATTGCCTCAAAAATATCAAAAAAATCCATTAGACAAACCAACAAAACAATTCATAAATCTGGATAATTAGAAAAACAAACACGGGCTTTTTTTGGTTATGCTTGCCTCTAGATTCAAATCCTGGTTTTGTCCCTGATTAATATGTGTGTAGAAAGAATAATGCATCCAAAATCAGATGAGATCTATCTCTTCATAGAAATATCCATCGGTGAAAACATACGTCCTATCTAAAAGGTGCATTTTTTTTTACACACTATTATGTTTATGAAGCTATACAATCTATCAAATGAGATTTATTATATATATGAGATTTGTTGTTCATACTATCAGACCCTTAATTTGATAGCATGTTATTCGTACGTACTGATAGTTCAATCTCAATAAAAAAATAATGGTAATTAATATGATTGTGCACATTCAAGTTGATACTCAGAGAAGACAAGGGAAGAAGTTGAGGAACTTCAGAGAAGCACTAAGAAGGTCAAAGAGGATCACCCTCCTAGCTCCACAACGGCCCCTGTAGGTGGGCTTGTTAGGGAAACATTGTCCTACAAGGCTAGGCTCGTGGGAGAACTACCTGGGGCGTACGCCCAAGCTTTTGAGGTTAACTCTGATATTCTGTTAGATGACGATTCTGATGATGAGGTTGGGGACCTGTTGGAAGGAGAGGTTGCCATCAAACTCTCTAGACAGACGAAGCATAACATCAGGGAGAGATGGGCTCATTCACTCATTGTAAAGGTTCATGGAAGGACTGTGGGCTTCCATTTCTTGCATTCCAAGATCATGCAATTATGGAAATCCGCGGGGAGACTTGATTGTATTGATTTAGGGGAAGATTTTTTCTTGATAAAGTTTGGGTTGATCGAAGATTATGATACAGTTTTGAAAGGGGGGCCGTGGTTTATAGGCGAGCATTACCTCACTATACGAGCATGGGAACCGTATTTCAAGCCCAACGCCACTGCTTGTTCCAAAGTGGCTGTTTGGGCTCGTCTCCCTCGTCTCCCTATTGAGTTTTATGATATGGGTGTGTTGAAAGAGATAGGGAATGCTATAGGTCCAGTCTTAAGGATTGATGCTACCACAGCTTCTGGTACCCGTGGGTGTTATGTGAGGATTTGTGTCTAAGTGGACCTTGCGAAACCTTTGGTGAGGAGAGTCTTCATTGGACGTTTTGGCCAAGAGGTTTTGTATGAGGGCATTAGCTCCCTATGTTTTGCCTACGGAAGGTTGGGGCATCGGAGAGAAGCATGCCCATACCTTATTTCTAAGGTAACGGAGTCACAACCAGAGTCCGGGGAACCCGTTGTTAGACTGGATGATGTGGCGAATCCGATTTCTGTTCAGTCAGTGGAGGCAGGTAACGTTAAGGATGAATATGGGCCTTGGATGCTTGTGGATAGGAGAAAACAAGGCCCGAGGCAGGGTTCCCACCGACCAAACCACGTTAAGCCTAGTGTAGCCCATGCTAGTGCTTTTAAAGCTCAAGATTTGGGCCATCATATTAGATCCCGCCCAGCTATTATCCCACCTTCTAGCCCTCCCAGCCACTCCCCAGAGGGTAAGCGCAAGTCAGTGGGATTGGACACTTCAAGCTCTGCCATTCTGCCCTCACCTCTTAAGTTGGGCCGAAACGTGTTCCACACTACTTCTACTAGTGGGGTTGTCTTGTCTTCGCCCAGTACCAAACAGAACCAGTTTAGTTACAAAGCAAAAAATGGGACTAAAGGGAAAGGGAAAGGGAAGCAGTAGCAGCAAGCCCAGGGAGAGCACAAGTCGGCAGCAATGGGCAATAAAAATCAACAGGAAAATCATAAGCTTAGCCCCGTCAATGCTGGAGCAGATCCGTTCAAGTCCCACTATGATTTGGGGTTGGTTCGATCCAAACATTATGGAGGCGTGGAGTCATATCTTTCCGCTAACCCACAAGAGCAAGAAAAAGGGGTTCCTGCACTTGGCAGACCCGGCTTGGCTGGAATGGGAAAACCCCTGGTGGCGATTCCCAATGGAAATTCCTTCAAGGGAGGAGGGAAGAATCCTGGGGTGGAGAGCACTGTCTCTCAATTCACTGGAGAGAATTTTGCCAAAATCAAACCTTCTGGAGGAAGTACAATTGAAGAAAATGGTAGGCATTCTGATCTCGGCAATAAGTTTGATGGGGTGTTTGGAAGCCATCACTCTTGTCCAGCTGTGCGGGGAGAGCATTCATTCCAGTCTCCTCATAATGTCTAGGGCAGTACCGATGGGAATATTGGAGCATGCAGTATGCTTGTCAAAGACCGATGGGCTGGTCAAGAACATTATGAGGAACCTGAGTTGGAAATTGCTGAACCAAGCAAGGAACCAACTTCAAGTTGCTAAGGATTCTCTCCCTTTCCCACCAGTTTTAATGAATATCATCTACTGGAACTGTAGGGGGGCGTTGAACCCTCGTTTCAAACCGACATTGAACAGCCTTATTAGTAAGCATAACCCGCCTATGGTCATTATCACTGAAACTCGGGTTGGTGGTAACCGAGCTAAGGAAATCACTGATACTTTGCCGTTTGATGGAGCAATCCATACAGACACCATTGGCTACGCTGGCGGCCTGTGGCTCCTATGGAAGTCTGAGGAGGTGGAAGTCACTCAACTGGCAAAAACGGAGCAGGAAATCCATGTTGTTATTAAGGTAATTTCCTCTGATCTCTCTTGGATTTTAACTTGCATTTATGCTAGTCCTAGATTTGTAGAGCGTAAATTATTATGGGGCAATCTTGCTAATGTTGCTTCTTTGCATAATCTGCCTTAGGTGATGTTGGGAGATTTTAATGAACTACTCTCTAATGATGATAATAGTGGTGGTAATCCTGTGAATATGAGTAGAGCTCTCCTATTCAAAGACTGTTTGGACTCTTGTGGCATGATAGACATGGGGTTTCATGGAGCTAGATACACGTGGGTTAATAAACAGGATGAAGGTTATTATATTCAAGAACGTTTGGATAGAGCTTTTGCTAATTGTGGATGGTCCAATCTGTATCCGGAAGCCAATGTGAGGCATTTAACCAGGATACATTCTGACCATTGCCCTATCCTACTGTCCTTTGAGAACTCCCCTGAGATACAACTCCCCAAACCTTTCAGGTTTCAACCGGTGTGGATGTCTCACCCTCTTTTTGGGAAGTTTTTATTGGATAATTGGAAGGATCATTTTGATTTGGAAGGTAACTTACAGCAGTTTACTGAAGCAGTAAAGATTTGGAATAAAGAGACCTTTGGGAACATTTTCCAGAGAAAGGCTAGAATTGAAGCAAGACTGAAAGGTATTCAGAATGCTTTAGCAAATGGTCCCAGTAGTTTCCTCATTAGGCTTGATAAACAACTCAGTGAGGAGTATTGGGAAGTTAACCAGCAGGAAGAGGAGTTCTGGTCTGTCAAATCTTGGTACAACTGGCTAATACAAGGCGATAGGAATACGGTGTTTTTCCATACGTCCACCCTGATTAGGAGGAAAAGGAATAAAATTTCATGCCTTAAAGATAGGGTCGGGAATCTTATTCATAAGAAGGAGGAAATTGCTGTTCTGTTGAGGGATGGCTTCTCTGCTATCTTTGAAACTGGTCAGTGCTTTGCTCAGAGGGTTCTGTGGGACATTCCTAGTTGGTCTTGTCGATTATTGGAGGAAGAAAGAGAAGTGCTGGAGAAAGTTGTGTCTTGGCAGGAGGTCGAGACCAGCCTGTGGAGCATGAAGCCTTGCAAAGCCCCTGGTCCTGACGGGTATCATGCTGGGTTCTATCAGAGAAATTGGCACATTGTTAAAAATTCGGTGGTTAAGCTTGTGGCTGAAGTCTTTGAAAGTGGGTCAATGCCACACCACTTAAATAAGACTCTCATCACTCTTATTCCCAAATGCCCTGGGGCCGACTGCTTGAACTTGTTTAGGCCTATTAGCCTTTGCAATACGATATACAAACTCGTCACTAAGGTGCTTGTTAATAGGATTAGACCCATGTTGGACAAGTTGGTCTCTCCTCTTCAGACTGCTTTTGTTCCGGGTAGGAAAGGTATGGATAACATGATTATTGTCCAAGGGCTCATCCACACCATGAAGCAGAAAAAAGGCAAGCAAGGTTACATGGCAATTAAGGTGGACCTCGAAAAGGCTTATGATAGATTGGAATGGCATTTCATTCGTGATATGCTAAACATGTATAACTTTCCCCCTAATATGATTAGCCTCATTATGAGCTGCATCTCTGGCTCCTCCATCTCCGTGCTGTTCAATGGAGGTTGCCTTGAGCCGTTTCTCCCGACTCGGGGAATCAGACAGGGAGACCCTCTCTCCCCATACTTGTTTATTCTTTGCATGGAATTGTTGGGCTTCTTGATTGAGGATATGTGTGCCAATAACCTATGGAACCCCCTCAAGGCTTCCAATTCTGGTCCAGCTTTCTCTCACCTTTTTTTCGCGGATGATCTAGTCCTCTTTGCAAAGGCGGATAGAAAGAATTGCCAAAGTGTGAGGGATGTGTTGGAAACTTTTTGCGACCTTTCGGGGCAGAAAGTTAATTTAAGCAAGTCTAAAGTTCTCTTTTCAGCCAATGTCGATCCGGATTCCAGAGAAACTTTCAGCAATCTCCTGGGAATCTCGGCTACTCACAACTTAGGGAAATACCTGGGATTCCCCATTAAGTTTGGAAACTCCTCCACTCATGATTTTGATTACATTCTTGACAAAGTCCAGGCTAAGCTTCAAGGTTGGAAAGCCAACCTGCTTTCCATGACAGGGAGGCTTACTTTAACCAAAGCTGTCATTTCAGCCATCCCCTCTTATGCTATGCAGGGGTGTTATCTGCCTGAGAGGATTCACAATAATCTTGACAGAATTAGTAGGAACTTCTTATGGGGCTCCACTGAAGAAAAAAGGAAGATTCACTTGGTGGGATGGACAAAAGTAACGAAGCCTAAGGATCAAGGGGGTCTCGGCCTCCATGCAGCTAAGGAAAGGAATCTCACCTTAGCCGCAAAGTTGTGTTGGAGAATGAAAAATGAGGGGGAGAAACCTTGGGCAAACGTTCTTAGGCATAAATACTGCAGGAGAGCGGATTCTAGCAAAGCACCAAAGTCGAGAACCTGGGCTGCTATCAAAAAGGGGGTCACCTTGTGTGAGAAAGGAATGAAATGGGTTCTCGGTAGTAATAGTCAACTATCCTTCTGGGCAGATAAGTGGCTTGACTTTGGGTCTTTGAGGAGTTGCATTGAAGGACCCCTGAATAAGGGGGAGGAGGAACTTAGGGTCTTGGATGTACAAAAGGATGGAATGTGGGACCTTCACTGTATTTCCTTTGAGCTAACCCCCTTATAGCTCATTCTATCCGAGCCATCCCCATCCAGGCTGCTTCGGGAAGGGAAGATCACGTATGTTGGATTTCCAGTTCTAAAGGAGAATTTGATTCCAAAAATGCTTATATGTTAGCTGCTGGAATGAATCCAAATGAGCCCAAGTTTGCAGGGAACTGGGTTTGGAATCTAAAAATCTTGCCAAAAATCCAATTGTTTGTTTGGAAATGTCTTTTAAAAAGCATTCCTACAAAGTCCATTCTAGCTCTGCGTGGTTTTGGTGGTGGCACTTCCTGTGACTGGTGCCATGAGGATCAAGAGACCATTGCTCATGTCCTTAGAGATTGCCCGATTGCAACCAGTTTTTGGGCAGAGGCGGATTGTCCTCTTTAACTCCAATGTTCCTTTGATGGTGAGATTTCTGAATGGTTGAAATTGAATGCTTGCTATTCCTCCAACGTGCCTGGGAAGGACCAACAATGGGCCACTTTTTTTCTCTTCGGTATTTGGAATCTGTGGTTATTCAGAAATAAAAGAATTTTTGCTAGGCCTTTCCCCTTTTGCCTTCGTAAGGCAGTGGAGAACCAAGTTGTTGAATTCTTTTTCTGTGTTTTGGATCATGCTAATGTCACAAGAACTAGGCGGATTTCTATGGGATGGACTAAACCGCAACCTCTGTGGACAAAGCTGAACACTGATGGGGCTGCTCTTGGCAGTCCGGGGCTTGCAGGCAGTGGAGGTATTATCAGAGATTGTCATGGAGAATGGATTAGTGGTTTTGCAAGATCGATCAGATTTACCACCAGTTTTGCTGCAGAATTCTGGGCTTTGAGGGACGGCCTAAGGCTCTGCCTAAGCCTTGGGATCAATGCAGTTGAAGTTGAAGTGGATGCCTCTTCCGTTGTCTCATTAATGGCGAATGCAGCTGATACTAATAGTGAGTTTGCTTCTCTTGTTGATGATTGCAGGGACCTGCTGAAGAGAATTCCACAAGCTCAAATTAAGCATTGCTACAGGGAAGGGAACAAGTGTGCAAATAGACTTGCAAGACTAGGAACGGATTTGGAGGAGAATTTTGTTGTTTTTGATGCCCCTCCCTCTGTTATTGCCCCCCTGTTATTTTTGGACAAACTGGGTTTTACCCAGGAACGCGTGTGTAATGAAGTGGACTCTCCCACTTAAGTTTTAATATATTCTCCACTTTACCAAAAAGAAGACAATGCGTATGTGTATATTTAATATTAGGTTCATCGTGTATCACATCACACACTTAACAACACTACCCAATAGCGACCTGGCCGGCCTTTACGAAGATATAACAGTGGGTCTCTTTCGCAATGAGGTTTGAAGAACTAGTTCATACTTGTAAGCTTGACTATAACACGACTTAAATGCAATTCATGTAGTCATTAAAGTTCAACCGTAGGAGTTAGATCTACTTAGATCTTAGGTCACCCGAATCTACTGGATGTAGGTATCGGAGACAAGATTTGGATCCGGTGCAATAACTACACTGTTTAATTATTATATTGGTGTAAGATGTAAAAGTTAAAATGCTCAAAAAGTAAAAAAGTATAAGGAATTTTCGATCTAAGGATTGAAATTAAAAACGAAATTTTAACTTTTAATTTCAACAATTAATTTGCTATTACTTGCTTATCGGGATCTCCGGAGCCAAGCATTAGAATATTTAAAACACTGGCACAAATTTAAGTTAAAAAAAAAAAATCACAATTCTCTATTTTCTCATTAGAAGGAACCTTTTTATTTATTTTTATAGTAAATATGTAAAACAAAATTCAATTAATGCATGGCAAAAGTTATTCATTAAAATTACCAGAGTATAATAGTTGGTCACTAGCCCCCCCCCCCCCCCCCCCCTCCCTCTCTCTCTCTCTCTCAAATATATGGTTAGTTCATTTTTAAAATATAATATATATACACACATGATTAGTTTCTAAAAGTCCATAAATGATTTTAATCATTGAAGTTTAATAGGGATTAAAATTAAGCAATTTCTTTAAGTTTTTTACTGATCAAAATCAATGATTTAAAATTTTCAAGAACTAAAAACAATTACTTTAAATTTGTTAGGGACTAAAAGCGATCACTTTAAATTTTATATACTAAAATTACTCATGAGTTAAATTTTAATGATATTTGGCATTTTTTTAATAAAAAATTATCAAATGTTTCTTATTTCTTTATTTGTATTGGTTGGGAGTAGGGTACCTCAACAAATGGGGAGGCAACTTATTATGATGAAAATTTTCCTTGTATCTATACTACTTCTCCATGTAAATGTGGGGGTTGGGTTTAATTAATCTATTATGAATACGGAATTTTATAGGATTAATTTTTTTAGAAAACATAATTAGGAGCATGTTTATTCGTGTACATATCAACGACACAAAATATATTATAGCTTGTATTATTTGACAAAACTTTTGAAAAATTCACAAAGGAAAAAAGAAAATATATTTGTATCAACTAAATTTTTTGACAATAAAATATGAAATAATTAAAAGAGAAAAGAGAAAAGAAATTGAACTAGAATAAAATATATATAGTATTTTAACTTTTGACAGTAGATTTTCAGCTGAAGCAAATTGTCAATTTTATTATAAAAAAATTTAAAATTTAAATGAAAAAAAATTACAAGTAACCATGTCTAGAATTAATACATGATGTGATATGTTTCTCAGATATATACATATGACGTGATCTATCATCTAGCGAACAGAATCATATATATAGATAGCTTTTTCTCCCATTCTCAAAATAAATTAATCAATTTGCTGTAGAGCTGCTGTACCAACAATGGTTATTAACTTAATGACAAATTTCAGTTACAAAATTGGTTATAGCTAGCGTTGTAACCTAAGGTTACAATCTTATTCAGTATAATTAATATTACTATATATTTTAAAAATCTAATTGTTGAATTGTTTGTTCTTTACGCTTTTAATACACATGTCAAATTTTGTGTTAATTTGATATTATTTATTATATGATCTATAAGTTTATATTTTATGCATAATTTTAAATTACAAAAACTTACAATTTAAATAATTTATTAATGATATAACTATTAATATTTAATTTTCTAAAAATTTTGTATGTATGAAAAATATATTAAAAATATGTAATTCAATGGTGAATTTGTCAAAATTCACTTTCAATTAATTATGTTGAGTAAGGTTGTACTCTTAAACTACAACTAACTTTGTAACTAAATTTTGTTCCTTAACTTAATTATTGCCATTTAGCTTTGAATGGAGCATACTTATTAATTAACTTGCAAATTATGTTGGAAATTTGTCCCTATGACTTCAGGCTTACAAGCATTTATTCAAAAGGTTATTTTTTAAACTCATAAAGGAAACTTTTTCAAACTTCAAACGATTATGTGTGCCACACCAAATTCTTACTTTACATTTTCTCATTGACCCAAACCGCGTCTCAGCCCAAAAGCAAGAACAGAAAAGCAGAAAGTAAAATTTTTTTTTTTTTTTTTTGGTTGCTCAAAAGGTTATTGCATATAAAGTTTCAACGTTCAAAGGTACAACAGGGGGGGGGGGGAATAATGAATACTGACGTACCATACCGTGCTCAAAGTATATTACTTGCGAAATATAAGGTTTCTTTCGAAATGATATCCTTTAAATTCTTTCTATATCTTTTTATTAAATATGAATTTTGAAAATCTAATTGTTAAATTGTATATTTTTTATATTCTTAACAAACACGCCAAATTTTGTTCAAATCAAGTGTTATTTACTATTCGATCAATAAACTTATTTTTTATATATAATTTTTTATCACAAAAACTTGATATTTAAATATGTCATTGATGACATAAATATTGAATTTTGATTTTCTTGAAATTTTGTAAGTATTGATGATACAATAAGAACTTGCAATTCAATCATTCAAAATTACATCTAGTAAAAACATATAAGAGAAGTTTGAAGGGTTTATCTACAAATTAGTTTGGAGATAAACATTTTCCTCCTTTAAATGATATTGTTTCTCAAAAAATAAAATAAAAATGTGGTAGGTGGGCAGGGCCAATTTGGTCAATGAATGTTCAAAAATCAAAATGGTTATAGAACTATTGAAGCCTCTATATTTATTATTTTTCGTTGTTTTTTTAGAATAATTATTTTTCGTTGTCTTTTTTTTTTTTTAAGAATAATTATTTTTTCTTGTTTGGTCCCATGAGAGTCCCCTTTTTCTTTTTTCTTTTTCTTTTTTTGGGGCAGATGTGGAGACTGGAGAGTCCCATTACCCACATCAGTTGGGAAATGAAATCTACGTCCAATTCAAAACAAGCACATAGCCATAGGAAAGATGTTTCTGCATTAGAAAACTTGTTCATTATTTTTCCTTAGAAAACAAATCTGGCAGCACCCTCCAAAAATTGCAAAGCACCCACAAGCATTTCAAATATTTACTACACTAGCTCCCCTACTCTAAAAACTAGTTATCCAAATACACAATTTTTTTGTTTTGGTAAATTTTCGAATTCACCACTAAATTTACTATGCATCCCTTCACCTTTGTTCGCATGTAGTGCCATGATTGACGATAATTTTACCTATGTCTCAATCATGAGTAGTGGGTTATGACTGGACATTTGAATTGGATGAGACATGATCTTAGTAACCAAGTTCTTTGCATATATTATTACCTCGTTTAGAAAACGGAAACAGAGAGGAAGTAACCCAAAAAAACAAAGGCTATTTCAACTTTCAAGGCAGCCAAGTTTGTTTTCCCATTCGTGTAAGAATCAAGGGAAGAAATATCAGCATGAATTTTAATATATCAAAAAGAAATGTACTCTCTAGTCTCTAGGCGTGTTAAGTAGTACCAATTAGATTCTTAATTAGAAGCCGAAATTGGTCAAAATTCGAATTCTTTCTTTATTGCTTTGAAAAAGGTGAATTGAAAACCAACGTAATCAAGAAAAGAAATTCAATTAATTCTACCTCTAGCTAGGGACCAAGAAATAATATAGTGGACATAAGGGGCCAAATGAATCGTAATTGGATTTAGAACAAAATTTTCTAGCCTCGTGTTATACATGTACGAGTTGTGATTCTGTCTTAGTTTCTCGTTTAACCTTATGTAGGAAATGGAAAAAAGATGATTTGAAAATCAATATTAATCAATTAAAACTACTGAAATCCAATTTGTGGGCTAAAGATTGTAGAGTAATACTGATTAGGCATACAATTATGGGGCTAAGTGCATGAGTCTAATTTGATCAGCAAATATTTGACAGGATATAAAGAGTTTGAACCCTAACTTAGGATAATGATCACCTATTTAAGAAAAATGTGAACTAGCTTAGAGACAGTTTCTTATACGTTGTACCTTATATTTTCTAGTGAAATCCAATAGTCAATTCTCAAATTAGTAAAAGAAGTAAAAAGCCAATTTTCTGCCAAGATCACATAATCAAAAACTGTTTTAGCAATCTGTATGTGGTCTTATGAAATAATTATTATATATATTGAAAATAATAATTAATACTATAATGTCATAATTACATCTAATTATACATACACAACATCAAAATCCACAAAAAATAATGTGACTTAAGCTCAGTTTGGATTGCGTTCCACGTTCACGCATTTGCGTTTGCCTCTTTTTTATTTTTATTTTATTTTTTTAGCTTTTCTAGTGGACCCCGTGCACTATTCATGAGACTCACAAACTTCTTTTTTCAACAAAACTTTCATTAAAAATGGGTCTCAGGGCATTATTCATACATTTAAAAATTATTTTGCTGTAGTGTTTTTAGTTTTCAGCAAAATAAACGGTATCTAAATGCACAATTAATTAACCACTAATTTGTGTTAACAAAATTTATTCAATAAGCTAATTTTTCTTTTCAATTAGTTTTAAGTAATTGATTTTTATTAATTGTATATACATTGAGTAAATTAAGCTTCGTTTGGATTGCGTTTGCGTTTTCATGTAGATGTGTTTTTGGCTTTTTTTTTTTTTAATTATTTTTTTAATTCCAGCGCTTGGTGCACTGTTCATGGGACATGAATAGTGCATCAAGGCAAATGCATAGTATTTTCAGTAATGAATAGTAACTGGAAAATATTTTTTTTATTGTTTTCAGTTTTCAGTTTTCAGCAAAATAAGCGATATCCAAACACACACTTAGTTTAACAACTTAGAAACAAAGAATGCTAAAAAAAAGAAAGGCCCAATTTGGGTAAAAGGAAACATATTATAATGTGGCAGAACTTGCTTGGAAGAAAATTTGAAAGTAGACATTAATTATTGGGGTATATAATTTTCAGAAGAAAAAGTAGACCATTCTATTTGGACTTCTCCCATTGTTAGAACTAAATATGTGTTATGAAGGTATAAGATAGAGGGTAAATTGTAGGTTTAAAACTCATAACATGCATTTCATGATGTCTACAAATAAATAAATAAAACATGAAAAATTCTAATAATGTCACACTGCCAAAAAAAGAAGAAGAAAGAAGTGATTTCATAATGTTTTTGGGTTTCATGTTTCACAACGATCGAAGAGGTTGGCTTAGTTCACATACTATAGGTCAAATCTTGGCTGGCTTGCTTTAGCTAGCTTGGCTTAGTCAGGCTTACAATTGGTGCTTATATCTCGTGCCATGTTTTCATATACTTGTAAACTCATGCCAAATGTGGTGATCTAGGTCTACCATTCATCTATGTGAAAACAAAAATGTGGTTTTTGCATTTTGGGTTAGTAATAGTATGACTAATAGTATTGTGTGGCCAAAAAGTGAAAAAAAACGAAAGGAAAGTGGTCTAGTAAGCAGAAAGAATCCAACATGGTGTTCTGCCTAAGTGAAGGGATATGCATAAGCCGTGAACAAAATTTGGGTCCTATATCACCACCTGTAGATTGGAGGTATTTGAAATAATGAAACGTGATTGAAAGCTGATTTTTATAAAACTATTTACATGTCCTAACAAGTGCAAGATACATTTTGGTGTTACGTACCCTGATGATTTATGTTTTGTTCTTCAGTGGGACACTATGGGTTGATACATGCTGAAAATCAATATAACCTCCACTATATATGTATCTTGTACTTGTTACCTGTACATGTAAATAGTTTTATAAAAATCAGCTTTCAATCATGTTTTATTATTTCAAATACCTCCAATATAATCAACTCTTTCTCAAAAAAAAAAAAAAAAAGTACAAGATACATAGTGGAGGTTATATTGATTTTCAGCATTTATCAACCCAGTGTCCCACAGAAGAACAAAACATAAATCATCAGGGTACGTAGCACCAAAATATGCACAAGGTCAAAGTTGGCCCCTCAACGATGTCACATACTCATTAATTAGCTTCATCTACGTACATATTGAATAGACACTACTCACCAATCCTTATGTTGAGTTCATAGAGGGTTATATTAATTTTCAAACTGTGACCCTATGTCTTATGAACTGGAAAATTAAAAAAAAAGATAACTTAGTCTATTCAAGGTGAGTAGCCTCTTGAACTTGAGAGGGATAATAGAGTTTTTGGTTTAATTTCTACTTGCTTCATTCATAATTCCAGATACATAAATACTAGTGAGAAGATAAACTTCATCACAACTAAGTCCTAAAACATAGAATCTAACTCCTACTTAAATTTAAATACAAATTGAAATTAAATCTTAATCTACTGCATAA
Organism: Quercus agrifolia; assembly: GCA_029955455.1. Classification (NCBI taxonomy): domain Eukaryota; kingdom Viridiplantae; phylum Streptophyta; class Magnoliopsida; order Fagales; family Fagaceae; genus Quercus; species Quercus agrifolia. The sequence goes on along the minus strand of JARQAD010000003.1, from coordinate 56,345,138 downwards.
TTTATTAGAATTCTATTCAAATTCAAATTTCTTCAACTACTTCAAAATTAATTGCCATTTGGCCTTGTGACACAACACTATGTAACCAAATTCTTGGAACCTTAGTGTGTGTTTAGCGTGTTTGAAACCTATTTCAAGTCCAATATAAGTTAGAGGCTCAAGCATCAAGAAGACTCAAGCTTATTAGATCGACTCCAATTTGATCCCTTCTCGACAGATCGAGCTCTAGTTAACTCGAGCCATCGAGACAAAATCTTGCTGCATCAAGATTTGAGCAAAAATAATTTTCCTAATCCGTTTCTTCACCTGTAATGTACTAGGGCCAGGTTTCGTGGTTTTCAAGCCAAGGTATAAAAGCAACCATCGGACATCTTTTTCAAAACTTTTGGAAAGTCGTGTATTGTAAAAAAAACATAGGAGTTTTTATAAGGCAAATTTCTATTGCGTATGTTCACTCTCACTTACACACACAATATATACACTCAGTTTTTTGAACTAAAGTCATGACTTGAAAATACCGACTTCAAGTCATAATTTCTGTGCAAAAGTGGTGAGTGTGTATACTATGTTTGTGAGTGTGTGAAATAGACATTGCTATTTGTATAATACAGTTTGATAACAAAACCTTGTTAAATATATAAACACATGTATATGATAGTCACCAAACCTTGTTAAATATTTAGACACATATATATGATATCCTACCAGACCTGTGAATCACCAAAACCAAATGTCTGAGGTTCTTTATATGCACTTGAATGATGGTTAAAGGGGGTATTTTAATCTATGGAATTGTCCCATACGTCCTTATGATTGGATAATTTGAGGGGCATGAATAGGGATAGAACCAAGATTTGAATATAAGGAGGCAAGCATAACCAAAAAAAAGTTTCGCCAATGTTAGTTTTTCTAATTATCCGAATTTATGAATTGTTTTGTCTAATGGATTTTTTTGATATTTTTGGGACAATAGAGCAAAAGAATGGTTTGATTAAAACAATTTGGAAAATTTCATAGATCAATTTGTAAAATTATTTGGAGAGGGGGGCGGGGGAGCAAGTATATACAATTTAGGGTCAAAAGTTAGAATTTTTGTGTAGTTATATATACTACTCGTTGGCATGACTTACGAGATGTTGTCAAGGGTGAGCTGTTTATAAACATAATGGAAGAGGGGTGTATTAACCTACATAATTGTACCTTACGTCCTTATAGTTGTATAATTGATGGGCACAAGATATATATTATCAAGGTAAACACTTTTATAAACATGAGAAAAAGAAACTGCATGCATTCCATGCTTTTATTATTCTCTCTTAGCATTTTTTTGGGTTTGTTTTTGTATTGAAAGCAGATATATATTTGTAAAACTACTAACAAATACAAGATACACGTGAAATGGAGTAACCCAGAGAGTCCCACAAAAAGATCAAACATAAAAGGTCAGGTTACGTAGCACTGAAATATGCATTAAGGTCTCAAAAGTTGGCCAGACAACGATGTTAGATACGCAAGGATGAGCTTCTTTATGTACATTTCTGAATACTAGTTAGGGTTGCACGTGTAAGACATGTGTTGCCCCTTGAATGAAACGATTTAAGATAGAATTTTTTATTTTTATTTTTATTTTTATTTTTTTTGAAATAGTATCAAACCATGTATTTAAATTTAGAATAGTTATTTAACATATGACTATCTATTTAGTACGATAATTTCTTAGGAGAATGTATTTGGTATCAAATAATATCACGTCAGCGGTATCAAAATTCAATAAGTATGAGACATGTCAGTAAAAAATAACTAATCTATTAGCAACTGAAAGACATGTATTAGTAGGTAGTTATTTTTATACACATGTCTTTCGTTTTTTGGATTTTGATACGAATAATGTGGTATCATTTGATATAAAATACTTTTTCATTTCGTAGAACCAACTTACTAAAGACAGTATATATCTACTCACAAAAACAATTCTACTAAGAATGATAGCAAATGTCGTCATCTTCCAACAATAAACAACTAAGATTTGATAAAATATTGTCACAATATTTAAATTTTCGTAATAAATGATGACAAATGCTACAATTGAAACTCTTCATCAAATTAAATACCTACAACCATATGCAATGAATATTTTGTTATTCATACTTCTTTCTTTATCATTTTATTTTATGAGCTTAATTACGATGCTTAACTTACTTAATTTTTAATGAACACCTTTTTAAGAAAGAAAACAAATAACAAAATAACAAAAGACATATGTCATTGAAGTTTCTATTAGATAAAATTATAAATCTAGAAGTTTTAAACCACTAATAAATTAGTGTTCTCTAGGTAACAAATAGAATACCATCCATCACCATTTTTACTTTCTAAGTATGACTAACACATAAAACTCAAAATGCATGAAGAAAATTTTTGGAACACTAAAATTTCATGAGGCATTTTAGATATTGCACAATGAAATATTCTAAGAATCATAAGATTTTATTAAGGTTTAACTAAGAGAGTAACAATAGAGACTATATACTTGTCCACAAAATATAAAAAATGAAATTATTCAACTTTAAAGTTGGGGGGATGAAACTACCTCAAATATAAAGGGAGAAAGTTCTTTTTTCCATAATTCTTTTTTGTTAGTAAACCTATGTGTTTTTTACTTTAATCAATGTGTTTAAAAAAAAAAAAAAAAAGTTAGCCCAAGAAAACTGTTTATAAAACTATGAATTTTGGCTCAACAAATTGGCTAAAAAAAAGAAGCCAGGAACACAATAAATGTCACGATATTTTCTCAACACCTTTATTTTAGCTATGGTGGGCCTTGGTATGATCTTTTATAATTTTATTTTAGAGTAATGCTACATCTACAATATTTTCACAACAAATCCTAGGTGGTAAAAATTGTTATTGGTTTTTAATTAGGACAACCACTTTAAACTATGCATTAAAAGAAACAACAAACAAAATATCATTAGAAAAAAATTGTGCGTGAAACAGTGAATTTTTTCTTACAAAATTTGACTAAACCAAAAAAGAAGTCTAGGAACACAACAAAATGTCACAATATTTTCACAATACCTTTATTTTCGGTCATGATAAGTTTGGGTCTGATATATTATTATTTATTTTATAGAAATGTTATCTCCATAATATTTTCATAACAAATTTTAGATGGCAAGTTGTTACTGATTTTAAAATAGATCTACGACTAATATCACTTTTTTATCCATTAACAGTAGCTTACCTATGATTTGTTATGAAATTAATGTGAAAATGTTGTGGACTTAGCATTTTTTTATTTGATCTATAAGAAACTAAGATCTCAAAAATTGTGAAAATATTGTGATAACAACAAGTATTACAACATTTTCACAAAACATTTATTTTCAGTTGTGGACTTGTGGTTGGTCACAATCTCATATTTTATTATTTTATTTTGACTTATAAGAAATTGACACCTCAATAACTGTGAAAATATTATGAAATTTGTTGTGTCAGTATAATAATATATATGCCAACTCATATAAATATTAAAAAAAAAGAGCACAAACTGATGACTAAAAAAAAAGGTCAATGAAGTGATGAACAGTACATATTGAACAAACTAAAAAGTACTGTAACTTTTACATATTCACACAAAAAGTGATACAACATTTTCACAAAACATTTATTTTTAGTCGTAATTGGTCACAGTCTTATACTTTATTATTTTATTTCAACTTATAAGAAATTGACACATTAATATTGTGAAAATATTGTGAAATTTGTTATGTTAGTATAATAATATATATGTCAGCTTATATAAATATTTAAAAGAAAAAAAAAAGCAGAAATAGATGACTGAAAAAAAAAAAAAAAAACTATAGCTATTGTAGCTACAGTGTCAATTGAACAAACCAAAAGACACTATAACTACTGTAGTTATGCACATTCGTGCTTTTTATATATAGATATAGGCACTCGCCATCTTTAGCTAGAATAGCATTGCAATTGGAAACCAATAGAGAGTAACATGGAGAAATCAAGAAGTTATAAGTAGTAATAAATCATTGAACTAAAATGGAGTTAATATCTAGGATAAGATTTGACAAACTTGTTGGGTTAAGATAGCTTGACCCCGGTTAATTAATTAAATTACCCAAGTTGATTAATTAGGTTCAATTGCATATAAATTGTTGAGGCACCAACAAATCACCAAAAATACTAAATGTAGCGGAAAATAAATTTGAAATGGTGATTTGTTGACAAATGGGGAAAACCTCGCAAGGAAAAAACCTCACCGGGTGATTTTAAGGTTACCACTGCCAAGAATCCACTAATCAACAATCAAGCGATTACAAGTACAAGGAATCTTACCAACTACCTTGGCCTATCTCGAAATATCAACCTATAGTTGAACCTTCCCTCTAATACCCAATTGGACTTGATCTTGTAGTAGCATTTTTTCCTTTGATGCACAAACCTCCATTTTGTGACTAACTCTTTTACACGGATCCCAGTACGTGATTAACTCCAATAACTTGAATGAATGTTGTTGGTAGCAAAGTTCTTCACTTCATCAACAATGAAGATCAATGAGCACTTCGTTACAAAACCCGACGGTGTACAAACGCAATAGCTTTTTATAGAGAAAATAAAGCTTTTAGTCTTTGTTTTTGTATATGATGGCTTTTAAAATAAGCCTCATATATGTCTAGGGTTGTGAGAAAAGAAACCCTACACATACACATAAGCTTGGGCCAAATTTTAGATCTGGAAATTCTGAAATCGTAATTCTTGATAGATCGAGTTGGTGTTGAGTTATCTATCGAGTTTCGAATTAAGTCTCGATAGCAGCTATCTATCGAGCTATTTGTAGAGAATTAATGAGCAGCTTTTCTTCACTTGTTTCTTGGATCAATCTTCATGTCTTTAATACTTGACTTAAACAACATGTTTCTTGAAATATTAAACCCATCTTAGATCTACCAAATTACAAGTAAAGTGCATTTTGTCAAAGGATTAGCCAATTACAAAAACTATGACTCTAACAATCTCCCCCTTTGGCAATCTGTGACAAAACTACAAACAACAATTATGAGAGAAGTCTAACACAACTATCCCATAACTTACAAAAGTACATAAGTCTAACCCTACTACGAACTCTTGAAAAACTTTGCAACCCATGGCATGATAGGCTTGCAACTTGTCTTAATTGAAACACTTAAACAAGACTCATCAAGGCATCAAGTGTGAAATGTAGACAAGTTGTATAAAAGAAGAAACATGTGTATAAAGAGAGAAAAGAAACAACACATGTGAGATAAGGTGAAAAACATACATCATCATATATATAAAGAATATAATGTATGTAAAAATGGTCACAAGGCCGCAATACATGAAGTGAGAAAAGATACATCAAAATCTCACTACATCTCTCAAAGCACTCTCCCTCTATCTAGTATATCCTATGCTAGCTCTCCCCCTAACATAATGACTACTCTCATATGCAAAATTACTCCCACCTTTTGTCATGAGTGACAAAGGGTGCATCACTGAGAGGTCGTCATCTCATCATCACTAGAAGAGCTAGAACCATCAACACCATCAACATCATCTCTATTAGAAGAGGACTCTTCAGTAGGCTTGGGTGAAGGTGAGGGCGCGAAATCACCAAGGCGAGACTGGCGGCGAGTAGTGTGACCGATTCTAGTGTTCATCTGACACATCTCATCAGACAGACGGTCGAGACGACTACCAAAATTAGCATGCATATGCTAAAGCTGATCCATGATGTCAGTGAGAGAGACATTTGCCCTAGAGGAGGAAGAAAGGGCAGATGAAGAAGAGGGTCGAGGGGTAAGGGCCGCATCCGTTGTCTCCACACGAGGCTACTTTGCAACTAGCTTCGCTACACTCCTTCGCATAGACTCTTTGCTAATGGCACCCATGACATAAAAGAGAGGAGAGGGAGGAATGGTGACGTGCATATGTGTGAGGATGTGTGTGATAGTTGAAGGAAAGATGAGCTTATTACGCATAGCTGTGTCTTGATAGCAATCTATCATAGATACTATCATGTGTGAGGGAAAATCTATAGAAATATCTTCCATGAAAGAAAGAGGAAATGGGCATGAGGCTCAGTGATAGTGTTATAGTGTGACCATGGAGTGAGAAAAAATGTCATCACCATATTAAGGATCCTTAGACCCTTAGCAAACTCGGTTGCGGAGAAATTTAGGGAACCTTCGCACAACATGGCATTCTCACAAAATAATGAGGCCAACTCATCTCTAAAGATAGAAGAGAGACGCTCATGACTAGGGTAATCCAGATGATCCACCCCAAGGACATGTAGTACCTTGAAAATGAGTTTTGGGGTAACTACGATACGTGTGCCACGAAATACCGCAGTAAACCGAGGCACAAAAGTATCGATAGCATGAATATTGGAGTAAAACTCCTGTATGAACACGTCGAGAACCTCGAGAGTTTCTCACATAGAGAAGCCCATCCTTAAGAGCTAAACACACCAGGTAGAGGAGTGTTTGGAAAGTCAGACAGAATGACTTGGCGTTTCGAATGAATTGCTCGGTTAGAAAAGTTCTCAAAGAAGTCATCTCTTGCCTTCTCATCACGAAACCGAACATAATCAGGAGGGAAGGGAGCAGAAGAAGAGGAAGAGGAACCACGATGTCTTATAGAGTTCTTCGAAGGAACAGACTTTCTAGGTACCATGAGGAGGAAGCTAAATGAGAGAGAGAGAGAGAGAGAGAGAGAGAGAGAGAGAGAAGAGAAACAAAGAACACAACAGGAACATGAGGCATAAGAAAGAAGAAAAAGGACAATGTGCAATGAATGATAATGCATGAACATGTTACGTGCAAAAGAAATTGCATCATGGGCAAAACCCAATCCAAACTACAGCACTCACATTGTATAATCAAGCACACAACATAGAATGCATGAAAACATGATTATAAAAACATAGAATGCAATGCATGTGCATGTAAGATCATATTAATAGAATCCAACCCAAAGATTTTCATAGAAACTCAAAAACCTTAAAATTTTCCCCAAAACTAAAAATTAGGTCACAAAATGCATGAAATGCATGAATGAAGAAGAAAAGATGAGATTTGGAACACTTACCAAGGAATGGATGCCCGGACAAGGTCGAAGTCTTGAAGGGAAGAGGGATTTTTGTGAAAAGAAGAGGTTTGGATTGAGAGAGAAGAGAGAGGTATCGAGATACTTGAGTTTGAAATGAATCGGATCAGACCTCATATATATATAGAAAAACGCAGCTCGATAGATCGAGAAGGTATCGAGCTACCATTGAGAACAAAAACTCGATAGATTAAGAGGTATCGAGGAGGTATCAACAACAAAAAGATCTCGATAGATTGAAGAGGTATTAAGCATCTATCGAGCAGATAGAGACTCCAAAAACTGGCTTGATGGATTGAGCTATCTATTGAGAGGTATCGAGAACAAACCTAGAAATCTCAATAGAAGAGTATTGAGGAGCTATTGAGAAGCTTGAAAGAGAATTTTCAAGGAGGAGAATTAGTACAAGATGAATGTAGTCAAGATAGACACCAAAACAAGCAATCAAAGAGAATGTTAAGCATAGAAACACATCCTCAACTCTTTACAGATGTAAAGCATTCCTAGATCAAAAACACACTAGACAAGTCTAATCAATTTTATTGCAAAAACATGTTTAGACAGTTTAGAGAACATATACTACCACATGTATTCCTTGTGATGGCCAAATCACATTGTACCTATACAATAGTATCAAGAGTAGCAAAAAGTATGCGTGTTGTGTGTGAAACTTTTGCAAGAGAGCATAAGTAAATCATTATATGAAAAGTAATGATAATGGAGGATCAAATAAATTCACACACAATTATAACTGTTTGATGGGGACCATCACCTTCGAGGTACTTCATATAACTCCCATATCTCCTAGAAACATGCTTGCAACCAATTATGTAAGCTGAACATCTTGATTTTGTTGTGCAAGTGCTACATCTTATTAAGCATGGCTTTTATGAATTGCACATAGATGTTTTATGATTGATGAGTTTTAGTGGTGAGATGGTTATTTATGCTTTTCTCTTAGGATTTTTTTGTCATTTTCGTCAAAAGAGTGATTTAAGATATGAAAGATAAGAGATCAATCAAATCAACCAAATCATATAAAAGAGCCACAAAGCTCACATTGCTTAGTTGTGCATGAAGATGCTCATCTAAGCTACAAGAGATATAAAGTTGAGAAACTTTGTTTCAAAGGCCATCCAAGGTACAAAAGTACCAATACACACATACACACTCTGTTTTTGTATTTTTCAAATTTTTTTCCCTTTTTTTTAGAGAAAACTTAAAATAAGGCAAAGACAAACAAACAAACAAACAAACAAACATAGCATCAAAAACTAGATGCATATGCATGAAGAAGGGAGAGAGAGAGAGAGAGATCAATCCATGTATATAACACCAATGTTTTGGCGCAAGAATTCAAAGCGTCTACCATCTAGAGGCTTTGTGAACAAATCAACCTTTTGATCATCTATGTGGATGAATTCAAGGGTGAGAGTGTTAGGATTAGTGCCCTTAAATCCTATTGTATGATGCTATGTATGACACTATGTATGACATTATGTATGACTTAATGTTGTGTTTAATAAAGTTATTTTTATTATTATCTAAAATAATGGTAACATGAATATTTGGACATTATCATATAGTCTATGAGATGCATAGTATGTGATTTATGTGATTTACTCATAGAAGATATAAGTCACAAGTTCTTTGTAAATTCAAAATTTTAGTTTGTAGTCGGTGATGAAATTGGACATTTCATCTGCGAAGATTATAACATATCAACTAAGATGATTTTTCTTAATTATGGAAGTGGAGACTTCAAGTTGATATGTTGATATGTTATAAGAGTTAAGGCATACTGAACTGGACCGCTGTGAGATTTATTATTCTCCTAACGACTGTCAAATGAATAATAAATCTTACGACTTCTATTTACATGAACTCTTAATCCTGACAGAATAATAGACTTGATCATGAAGTATAGGTTGCTTTGATATATCAAGATTGAGATCTAAAGTCACGATCAAAACCTCAGTATATTGGGCAGCAATATTTAGTGTTGATGGAACATATATTCTCAAGATGGAATTCATAGTCTCTTAATGGAGATATAAAATATTCCCTTGAGATAAGTTTAATGAGTTTGGTTATTAAGAATGTTAGGCCTAACTACTTTAGTAAGGAGTTACTAAAGTATATATTTATGAAATTGGATTTCATAAATATATGATGAATAACTTAAAGGATTAAACTGGGTCCTCAAGGATTAAGATTAGGGCTGTCCAGCGGGCCAAGTGACTCGACCAAGCCGACCAGACTCGCTCGACCCGAGACCTAGCAGGCGAGCTCGAATAACATGGTGGGTTGGATTCGGGTCCTGTGCTTTTAAAAACTGAAATTTCGATTCGGGTTATGGGTTAATGAATTTAAAAACCAAATAAACCAACCCGACCCACTCTTAAATTTAAAAGAGAACATTCTAGGTCTTTCTACCAAATCCCTAACCTCCCTCTCTATTTTCACGCTCTCTCTCTCAAATCCCTAGCTCCAGGCTTTGTCTTCCTACTGTCATAGACCTGCTTCTCTCAAATAACTAGCCCTAGCTAGACTTGCTTCCTTGTAAAGCCGCCTCTAATCTGTTTTGATCTAGTGCAATTTGATGGTGGATGTATTGAGATTATGATGCATGCAGTGATGATGGGAACTGGAAGAATGTTACCAAAGGAGGAGTGGCACAAATGTTACCTAAATTTGAGGCACAAATGTTACCGAAGGAGGAGTAGTGGTGAAGCTAAATGGAGATAATTTCAGATCTGGGTCTACTGTTTGGTGATAATTTCTTTTCTTTCTCTCTTTCTTTCAATCTTAGATCTAGGTCTCATCTTTCTCTCTCTTTCATCTCAAACCCGAGTCTCATGTTTCTCTCTTTCTTTCGGTACTAGATTTGGGTTTGTGGTGTTTTTGATGCTATTTGGTTTCAATCTCAGATTTGGGTTTGTAGTATTTTTGGTGTTATTTGATTTCAATAGTTTTGGATTGTGATTGTGACTTGTGAACTATGTTCTTTAGGTTTGGGTTTTATTTCTGCTATGTTGTTCTTCAAACTCGAAGTCACCCGATGACTTTGACCTCCTCAACTGATGACCTGAAATATCGGGTCTGACTCGAATATTTGGTCAACTGTGAGTCTATTTTTTATACACCCGATTTGATCGGGTTGGTTATGGGTCAACCCCAAACCCGATCTGACCCCGACCTGTGGACAGCCCTAATTAAGATGTAGTAATCTTCAAAGTAGTAGTCTACATTCATCACTTTGTATTACTACGAATATTTTATGAAGGGGTTGCATGTACAATAAAGTCTTGTGATATAATTTATTAATAAGGCCTAGAGTGCAATTATATTTATATAATGGTATTAAATATAATTAATGGTAACTTTGGACTTGTCAAGATTTGACAGAAAAGCCAAAGGTCCATTGGAGCTAGTGTCTTATTTGTTCCATTTTGGTCTCACTCCAAGCTACATACTAAAGCCCAATTGTAAAGACTCAAGAGGCTAGCTCAATTAGATAATCAGTTATAAGGAGAGAAACATAGTACAAAATGGTATGTATGTGAGTGTTGGAAATTCTTTGATTCTCCCTTGAACACATTCATAGAAACTGATTGAGAGACCACACTTCTTGGGCACAAGTGGAATTGGAGTGAAGATTAAAAGTGTTCCCAAGTACTTCTAATATTTGGTTTTAAATTTTACCACACCAAGATACATTCTCTTGTTCTTATATTCTGAAATTTACATAGTACATGTTATCAATTGCGAATATAGTTGATCCGTTTATTTTCCATTGTGTATGTTTTGTATGCGATACAAACTATATTTTTCCAACAATTGGTATCAGAGCGGTCTTCAATTTCAAATCTGTATAATGTGTTTTGTGAGTTTTGGAATTAGAGATAATAATTTCCTGTTGTTAGAAAATTATACATTTAATTTTTTGCATGGTTGTTGAAATTATTGTTTGATGAAAATTGATATTAATGTTATGATGTTGTTTAAGTTTAATATTAAGTATGTTAAATTGAACTTTAGGGTTATAGTATTAATTGAATTTAGTTTTGATATCAATCTCTGTCTATCATGTTCATATGATGGTTGTTTGTTCATGAAAAACCGTTGAAAACTGCTTCAGAAAAATTCTGGGAAACTTCGAGTTTCACGAGATTCGATCGATCGAAAATTACTTTTGATCGATTGAGTGAAATAGTGAGCAATCTGTTTGGTTCGATTGATATTTAATTCCTAGTCGATCGATCAAATTTTCTTTTTTGATCGATCGAGCAGTGATTGAGTACCAATCGAGCCAAGCAGATTGTTAAGTAAGAATTTTTAATTTTTTTAACCGAGCAAGATTCACATTCGATCGATCAAAATTTGAGAATTTAGAATTTTTTCTAAGTGTTTTCACATGGATAAAGTGCAAGGCTATGTGTAATGAGATTATGCATGTTTTCTAACTAAAAACCTTTATTTTAAAACATCTAGTGGGAGAGAGATACAAGGTTGGATCTCACGGCCTCCATTGTCGGTTCATAGTAGTATGAAATATATACTTTGTCTTTGCTTCGAGCTTAACATTCCATGCGGAGAGTATTTATTTCATGGTCCTACAAGATTGAATTTCCTGGTTTATAGTGGTTTGATCAAACACCTTGTCTTAGCCTTGAGCTTTGCATTCCATGCGGATGGTGTTTTGTATCAGGGTACTACAAGATAAACCTATTTATGGTAGATGAAATGTGGCTACACATGATTCTAGACAATGGTATACACTAGACTAAATATTGTAGTATCCTCTATGCTGAGTTCTTACTATTATTGTTTAGAGGCTAAATGTATAACAACATATTATTAGTGTTTGATTAGAGTTATCATGATAGCACTAATAAATAGAATAGTTCTCAATCAATTATAGTATTTAATGTTCACTCTATGCTGAGGGATATTAAATATGCGATTGGGTTGTCGTTGCATATATTATATTATGGTTTTATTAAGGTTCCATACTATATGTTTATATGCTAAATTGATAATGTCCAGTTTTCTTATTGTATTCATGTTTATTGTTTTTAGATTTGATCATGGCATCATTTAGCCCACTTGTTACTATTCTTAATAAAAACAAAATGACTGGATCCAACTATGTTGACTGGAAAAGAAATTTAGACATTGTTCTTACTGCGGAAGAGCACAAATATGTGCTTACTCAACCATGTCCTAGCTTTCCATCATTAGATACTCCTCTTGAGGAAAACAATGATATGATCGTTGGCAGAAATCTAATGAGATGGCCAAGTGCTATATCCTAGCATCTATCTCAAATGTTCTACAACATCAAATGTAGGATGTAGAACTAGCTTCAGACATAATGCTAAGTTTGAAGGAGATGTTTGGTGAGTAAGGCCGTTCTGTAAGGCAAGAGACCATGAGGCAAATTTATAATACCAAAATGATTGATGGCACTTCAATGAGGGAGCATTGTCTTAGGATGATCTCTAATCTGAATACATTGGAAGTTTTATATGTCAATATTGATGGAGAATCCAAAGTGGATATAATACTCCAGTCACTACCAAAATCATTCAAGGAATTTAGACTTAAATATAATATGAACAAAAAGATTTATTTATTGTCTGAATTAATAAATGAATTGGTAGCGGCGGAAGGCATTCTGGTACATCCAGTGTTGATGCTAACATGGCTAAAGCTTCTACTTCTCAACCTAAGTCGAAAGGCAAGAGTAAGAAAAAGAAGAAAAAGGACTTCACCAAGCAAGATGGTAAACAAATTATCTTAGGTGTTGCCAACAAAGGAAAGAAAATTAAAGGAAATTGTTTCAATTGTGGTGAGAAAGGACATTAGAAGAGGAATTGTCCAAAATTTAGAGCTGCTAATAATAAGGGTATGAAAAGTACATTCCTTCTTGAAATATGTTTTGTACAAAATCCCACGGATTCCTTGTGTGTGGATTCAGGTTGTACTATCCATATTTGCAATACTTTGTAAGGGTTCTAGGAGACCAGAAAGTTGAATGAAGGGGAATTGTTTATTACTTTGGTTGATAGGAGCAGAATTCCAGTTGTAGTTGTTGGAGTGTTTAATTTATGCTTTGAATCTAGGGTTTTAATATTGGAAGACTGTCTATATGTACCTAATGTTCGTAAGAATTTAATTTCTGCAACTTATTTAGGTAAACATGGATATTGTGTTATCTTAAAAGATAATGTTGTAATAAAGAAATGTAAAGTGTTTATTTGTTATGGCAATATTGTTGATGGTCATTATATTTTAACTCCTGATAAGCATGAATTATATAATTCTGAATTAGATAATAATTCACATGTGAAATCATTAAAGAGAAAGCTTCCTTCTACTAGTGATGCATATCTTTGGCATTTACGTTTGGGTCATATTAATTCAAATAGGATTCAAAGACTGATCAAAGATGGACTCTTAGAGCCATTGGATTTTGATGTTTTCTAGTTTGTGAATCTTGTTTGGAGGGCAAAATGACCAAAAGACCTTTTAGTACAAAAGGTAGAAGAGCCCAAGATTTGCTAGAACTAGTACATTAAGATGTATGTGGTCCTATGCCAATCCAAGCAAGAGGTGGCTATAAGTATTTATTACTTTCATTGATAATTACTCTAGATTTGGTTATGTGTACCTAATGAAATGGAAGTCCGAAACCTTTGAAAAATTCAAAGAGTTTAAGGCTGAAGTTGAGAATCAATTAGGTAAACGTATAAAGGCCATTCAATCTAATCATGGTGGCAAATACCTTCTTAGGGATTTCAAGGATTACTTTACTGAAAATGGGATTATATCCAAATTGACTGCACCTAGAACTCCACAACAAAATGGTATAGCAGAAAGAAGGAATGAGACTCTTTTAGATATGGTTAGGTCTATGATGAGTTATTCGACTCTACCAATTTATTTTTGGGGATATGCCTTAAATACTGTAATGTATCTTCTGAATTTAGTACCTTCGAAGTCTGTTCCTAAAATACCTGTGGAGTTGTGGAATGGGCGTAAGCCTAGTATGAGACATCTTCATATTTAGGGTTGTCTAGCACATGTCTTAAAAGGAAAGTCTGACAAGTTACAGTCTAAAACAGAAGTGGTTTTCTTTGTAGGGTATCCAAAAGGAACTGTTGGAGGTTTATTCTATAGTCATAAAGATAATAAAGTGTTTGTTAGTGCAACTGCCAAATTCTTGGAAAATGACTATATGAACGATTATACGCCTAGAAGTAGAGTTATTTTGGCTAAAATGAATGAACTTGTAATTGAACAACCAATGGATGAAACTAGGGAAGATGTGGTTGTATCGGATACACTACAAGATATTACTTATGAGATGACTAGTACACAGGAACTTTGTCGTAGTGGGAGGATTGTTAGGCCACCTATAAGATTTATAGGTTTGGGAAAAACTTATGAAGTTATCTCAGAAGAGGCCGAAAATGATCCTTACACTTATGAAGAGGCAATGAATGATATAGATGCACATCATTAAGTCAAAGTTATGAAATCTAAATTAGATTCAATGTATTCCAATCAAGTTTGGGATCTTGTAAAGGCATTTAACGGCATTAAACCTGTTGGTTGCAAATGAGTTTACAAGAGGAAGAGAGGGATAGATGGAAAGGTTGAAACCTTTAAAGTAAGGATAGTGGCGAAAGGGTATACACAAAAAGAAGGTATTGATTATGAATAAACTTTTTCATCAGTAGCAATGTTTAAATCTAAAAGAATACTCTTATCCATTGCTGTTCATTATGATTATGAGATTTGAAAAATGGATGTTAAGACTGCATTTCTTAATAGCAATCTTGAAGAAAAAATCTATATGATGCAACTAGAAGGTTTCAAAGCAAAGAACCAAGAGCAAATGGTATGCAAGTTGAAAAGATCCATTTATGGACTTAAGCAAGCATCTAGGTAATGGGACATCAGATTTGATCAAGCAATCAAGTCATTTGGTTTTGAACAAAATCTTGATGAACCATGTGTGTACAAAAGACACCAAGATAAAGTAGTAATGTTCCTATTGCTTTATGTTAATGATATTCTACTCATTGGAAATGAAGTAGGGGTAATGTCATCAATAAAGGTTTGGTTGTCAAGCCAAATTGATATGAAGGACTTGGGTGAGGCTAACTTTATTCTAGGGATCAAGCTTTGGCGAGATCGCAAGAATAAGATGTTAAGCTTGTCACAAGCTGGGTATATAGATAAGGTTCTAGAACGGTTTAACATGCAAAACTCTAAGAAATGATTGCTTCCTTTCAGACATGAAGTTCCTCTGTTTGATGAACAAAGGCCTAAGACTCAAGAGGAGGAAAATATGATGAGACAAATTTCTTATGCTTCTTTAGTGGGAAGTCTCATGTATGCCATGTTTTATACTAGACTAGATATTTGTTACTCAGTTGGCATGGTCAACCAATATCAATCAAATCCAGGACCAAAACATTGGCAAACTGTAAAGCATATTCTCAACTATCTACGGAGAACGAGAGATTAGATGCTTGTTTACCAGTGTGAGGATTTGATTCCCATTAGTTATACAGATTCAAATTTTCAATCAGATCTCGATTTCAGAAAGTCCACTTCAGGTTGTGTATTCACCTTGGGAGGTGGAGCCATAAGTTGGAGGAGTGTTAAGCAATCTTGTATTGCTGACTCCACCATGGAGGTTGAAAATGTTGCTACTTCTAAAGCGGCAAAGAAAGCTGTTTGGCTTAAGAAATTCCTTTCTGATCTTGGTGTCGTGAGAATGGAGCAAGTTTCTATCACATTTTCTGCGAAAATAGTGGAGTGGTTGCACAATCTAAAGATCCAAGGAATCACAAGAAAGGAAAGCACATTGAAAGAAAGTACTACATTATTTGAGACATTGTTGCCCGTGGAGATGTACTAGTAGTAAAGATAGATAGTGCCAATAATCTAGCAGATCCCTTTACCAAAGCCTTGCCCCAAAGGACTTTTGAGTCACATTTGGAGGGAATGAGAGTTAGATTAATGTACAATAGTCTTTAGGGCAAGTGGGAGATTGTTAGGATTAGTGCCCTTAAATCCTATTGTATGATGCTATGTATGATACTATGTATGACATTATATATGACATTATGTATGACTTAATGTTGTGTTTAATAAAATTGTTTTGTTTTTATCTAAAATAATGGTAACATGAATATTTGAACATTATCATATAGTCCATGAGATGCATAGTATGTGATTTAGTTACAGAAGATATAAGTCACAAGTTCTTTGTAAATTCAAAATTTTAGTTCGTAGTCGGTGATGGAATTGAGCATTTTATCTGCGAAGACTATAACATATCAACTAAGATGATTTGTCTTGATCATGAAAGTGGAGATTTCTAGTTGATATGTTGATATGTTTTAAGAGTTAAAGCATATTGAACTGGACCACTGTGAGATTTATTATTCTCCTAACGACTGTCAAATGAATAATAAATCTCACGATTTCTATTTACATGAACTCTTAATCCTGACTAAACTGAGTACTTAAGGATTAAGATGTAGTAATTTTCAAAGTGGCAGTCTACATTCATGACTTTGTATTACTACGAATATTTTATGAAGGAGTTGCATGTACAATAAAGTCTTGGAATATAATTTATTAATAAGGCCTAGAGTATAATTATATTTTGGACATGTCAAGAGTTGACAGAAAGCCCAAGGCCCATTGGAGCTAGTATTTTATTTGTACCCTTTTGGTCATACTCTAAGCCACATACTAAAGCCCAATTGGAAAGGCCCAAGAGGCTAGCCCAATTAGATAATCAGTTATAAGGAGAGAAACATAGTACGAAATGGTATGTATGTGAGTGTTGGACACTCTTTTATTCTCCTTTGAACACATTCATAGAAATTGATTGAGAGACCACACTTCTTGGGCACAAGTGGAATTGGAGTGAAGATTAAAAGTGTTTCCAATTACTTCTAATCTTTGGTTTTTAATTTCACTGCACCAAGGTACACTCTCTTGTTCTTATATTCTAAAATTTACACAGTACATGTTATCAATTGCGAATGAAGTAGATCCGTTAATTTTCCATTACGTATATTTTGTATATGATACAAACTATGTTTTTCCAACAGAGAGTACCATCTTCAAGCAACTCACTAATGCAGTGATGTCAAATCTCAATGTGCTTAGTTCGAGAATGTTGAACATGATTTTTAAAGATGTTGATGGCACTAGTATTGTCACAATATATAGTGAGATGAAGGTTCTCTTTCCAAGTGATTTTTAGGCTGAGGAGATGTAGAAGAGTCTTTTGGGACTTGTATAACACTAGGTGAGGCAAGAGGAGAAGGATCTTGATCACCTACTTCTTGATCAGTCTCTAAAGTTAAGGGGAGAACTGACTTTGGCATTTGCTTAGCAGCTTTTGAAGACTTTAAAGTTGATGCTTCATCAATCACAATATTGACAGTTTCCATGACCTTTTTAGTCCTTTTTTTTCAATACCCTGTAAGCTATACTGGTGGAGGAGTATCCAAGAAAGATTCCCTTATTGCTTTGGGTGTCAAACTCTCCCACATTCTCTCTGTCCTTTAGAATAAAGCAAGTGCTACCAAATATTCTGAAGTATTACATATTTGGTTTACTTCCATTCCATAGTTCATAGGGAGTCTTCTTTGTACCTAGTTTGAAGTACACTCGATTCACAATGTGACATGCAGTGTTAACTACCTCTCCCCACAGATCTTTTGCCACATCCTTGTTATGTAACATAGCTCTGGCCATTTCTTGAACGACTCTATTCTTTCTCTCTATAACACCATTCTATTGAGGAGTGATAGGTGCTGAGAATTCTTGAGTTGTGCCAGCACTTATGCAGAAAGACTCCAATTGAGAGTTTTTGAATTCTTTGTCATGATCACTTCGGATTTGATCAACCTTCAATCCTTTTTCATTCTGCACCCGTTTATATAATGACTTAATGTGATGAGGAGCTTCAGACTTTGATTGTAGCAAGATGACCCAAGCGAATCTAGTAAAGTTGTCGACCACTACCATGATGTACTTCTTTCCTCCAAGAGATTCTGTTCTTGTTGGACCCATAAGATCGACATGAAGAAGCTCGAGAGGTCTGGCCGTGGCTGTGGTTAAGGTGGCATGGTGTTGAGCTTTTGTTTGTTTTCCAAGTTAACATGGGCCACACATAGAATTTGTCGCCTTACTGAGTTTAGGCATTCCCAAAATGGCATCATTTTTGGACACAATTGATAGTTGCTTGTAGCTACCATGCCCTATCCTTTGGTGCCATAAGTCTTCATTTGGAATTTGAATGTTGTTACATACAATCTCAGCATCAGGAACTAGACCATAGCAGTTGTCTAGTGTGCGAATTCCACTTATGAGTTGCTTACCTTACTCATTTAAAACTAGACACTTCCCTTTTGAGAACAACACCATGAAGTCTTAATCACAAATCTGACTTATGCTCAATAGATTCACTCTCAGTCGTTCCACATACAACATATTTATAATATCTGGTAGTCCTAGTAAAAAGATGATTCCCTTTCCCTTTATCTAGGATTTGCTTCAATCACTAAAGGTGACATTACCACATTTCTTGGATTCAAATTCTTTGAAGAGAGTGCAGTCTCTAGTCATGTGTCCTGAGTAACCACTATCAAAATACCATAGACAAGTGTTCATAACTTTGAAGGCTAAGTGCATCATGAAACATACTTCGTGCTTATTTGTTAAGTCATCAGGTGTGATCTTTTCTTTGATTTGATAGCCACGTGATTTTACCCTTGCCTTTATCTTTCTAAGGCGTATGTCCTTGTGAAGGAACAATTTGAGACAGTCTAGTCTTCTTTTACTTACAAATAGACGTTTTTCAATAATCATCAAGAGAGCTTTCAAATAAATTTTAGACTTGCATGTTCTAAAAAACTTAAGCATATAAGGGTTAGAAACACAAGAGATATTTGAAGAAAAATATCTTTTCATGCAATTTGATTCCATGACAACAGGGGTCAATGGATCACACATCAAAGATTGAAACCTAATCAGAGTGTGCCCGCTCTGATACCACTTGTTGTGTTAAGATAGCTTGACTCCAGTTAATTAATTCAATTACCTAAGTTGATTAATTAGGTTCAATTGCATGCAAATCATGGAGGCACCAACAATTCACCAAAAATACTAAATGCAGCGGAAAATAAATTTGACACGGTGATTTGTTGACAAATGGGGAAAATCTCGCAAGGTAAAAACCCTACTGGGTGATTTTAAGGTCACTACTCCTAAGAATCTACTAATTAACAATCAAATGGTTACAAGTATAAGAAATCTTACCAACTACCTTGGTCTATTCCGAAATACCAATTTACAGTTGAACCTTCGCTCTAATACCCAATTGGACTTGATCTTGTAGTAGCTTTCTTTCCCTTGATGCACAAACCTTCAATTTGTGACTAGCTCCTTTGCATGTATCCCAGTACGTGACTAACTCTAACAACTTAAATGAATGTTTTTGGCTACAAAGTTCTCCACTTCATCAACAATGAAGATCAAGAAGCACTTAGTTACAAAACCTAACGGCGTATAAACGCTGTAGCTTCTTACAGAGAAAATAAAGCTTTTAGTCTTTATTTTTGTATATGACAGCTTTTAAAATAAGCCTTTTATGTCTAGAGTTGTGGGAAAAGAAATCCTACATATACACATAAGCTTGGGTCGGATTTCAGATCTGGAAATTCTGAAATCGTAATTCTTGATAGATCGAGTTGGTGTCGAGCTATCTATCAAGTTTCGAATTAAGTCTCGATAGCAGCTATCAATCAAGCTATTTGTCGAGAATTAATGGGCAGCTTTTCTTCACTTGTTTCTTGGATTAATCTTCATGTTTTTAATACTTGACTTGAACAACATGTTTTTTGAAGTACTAAACCCATCCTAGATCTACCTAATTATAAGTAAAGTGCATTTTGCCAAATGATTAACCAATCACAAAAAATATGATCCTAACAAAACCCATAAGTCATTCTAAATAGGGACAGAGCCAGGACTTGAGGTTGGGGGGGGGGGGGACTTTCCTTGTGTGTGTGTTTAAGAATGGAGAAAACCTAATACCAACCCCAAGAATCCACTATTATCACAACAAAACCCATAAGTCATTCTAAATAGGGACAGAGCCGGGACTTGAGGTTGGGGGGTTGGGGGGGTGGGGTGGGCTTTCCTTGTGTGTGTGTGTGTTTTTTAAACTTTAATTACTATATAAGGAAAGTGAAAAAACAATACGTGATAAGTTGTGATTGATAGAATATAAAATAGAATAAAAAAAGTGGGACAAAAGTGATAGGTCAAAAATGTATTGACTCCTTGTGATGAATTAACCAATTAATTAGCCAAGTTAATTAATTAATTCAATTAACATGCAATAAACGTGGTAGCACAAACAAATCACCAACTAAATTAAAATGTAGCGGAAAATAAATAAACACGGTGATTTGTTTAAGAATGGAAAAAACTTAATACCAATCCTGAGAATCCACTATTATCACAACAAGCGGTTATAAGTAAAGGAATCTCAGTACCTTATACCAACTTACAGTTGAACCCTTAGCCTAATACCCAATTGGACTTGTTCTGTAGTGACAATCTCTCATTTCAATGCACGACTCCCAGTATGTGACTAACCAATTCAATGCGCAAATCCTAGTACACAGCTTACTCACCAATTTGAGAAAGATGTTGGCTGCAAAGTTCTTCAGTTCATCAACACGATGAAGATCACAAAACTTCTTGATTACAAAATCCTACGGTGTACAAACATAACAACTTCTTGAATAGAAAGACGAACTAGGGCATATGTCTCCGGTTCACAATATACTTATGAAAAACTTTTGCATTGAGGTGCATTAGTTGTGGCGGCTCTTAAAACATTCCTTATATATGTTTAGGGTTGTGAGAAAAGAAAGCCCAAACATCTATACACGGATTGGAGCGAAATCAGATCTGAAAAATTGATTTTCTTAAATCTCGACAGATACCCTATCTATCGAGCAGCTGTCGAGCATTGGGTTTAAATAACTTTTTAAACCTTGATAGATACTAGCTGTCAAGTTTTAAAATCCAACACTTCTTCGCTTGATTCTTGGATAGATTTGCATGGTTTTAACACTAGAACTTAAAATCTTGTTTCTTGATGCATTAAACACACCATAGATCTATCCAATTACAAGTAAAGTGTGTTTTGCCAAAGGATTAACCAATTCTATATTGACATATGTTCCTAACATGATTTACATATATCCTAACAAAAAGATTTGTATTTATCAAGTAGTAGTTTACTAGAGTAGTATCCTTTCTCTTTCTTTAAAAGCAAACATTGGTGGTCCTTGAGCAAACTACATCTTTGCTACTCAATTTTTTTATTTTACAATATACTCATAGTAGGATATTTATAGTAGGCTAAATCTTAAACTAACTAAGATTACTAGTCTTACAACACAAATAGAATTAAGATTTCTTTATTACTTGCACACAAAGTGATTTCTTTGTTTATAAGAACCATAGGTAACCCTTACAAATAATGATAAATATTAAAGACTGCCCTTTGATGTTTTATACATCTAATAGATCTCTAATTAAAAAAGAAGAGATCCATGAACCACAAAATAATAAAAATATGGATTTTTGTGTGTGTGTATATATATATATATATATATATATATATATTCTAGCAGTTCTCTGACTTCTCTCTCTCTGCTGGTTTTTTGCTAATTTATTCAAGCAGTTCTCAGAAATCTCAGAGGGGATATCCATACATTGATGGCATGCAATCATTTTCCTTTATAATTATGGCATGAGTGGGTACAGTTGTCCTTATACAGGTGGGTGCATTATGCAGTATGTGCTCAAAGTTAAATGTCAACGTAGCTATTTAGCAATCAAAGACTATAGTAGTGTATATGCCATTTTGGGAGCACCACACTGGGACACTCGGATCTTGCTCTGAGAATAGATACGCTAAATTTAAAGTAAAGTGGCCATGCCATTCATAGGAACAATGCAATAGTTTCATGCCTTGAAGGTTTCTGATCTCCCTCATAAAGAAGCTAGAAAGGGAAAAAGGAGTGGGCCTTTATTGCGCGGCAAATGCCTTCAAAATTAGATATTTGAAGGCCCTCAATTATAACATAAAATATTGACCACAGAGGTTCTCATACGTGTATAGATACTAGCCAAGAGATCTCACCCATGAATGATCTAGCTAGCACCCCAATTGAAATGAACTTAATTTTTACTTTGCTTGGGATAGATAGTCTTGGAGTATCATAGTTGCATTTCTAAATTCTAATATAATTAAGTGTGTGTATGTGTATATATATATATATATATATATATATATATATATATTTGAAGGGAGCTAAGAAATCCTGCTCCAATCAAATAAAACTATA
Source organism: Quercus agrifolia (assembly GCA_029955455.1). NCBI lineage: Eukaryota > Viridiplantae > Streptophyta > Magnoliopsida > Fagales > Fagaceae > Quercus > Quercus agrifolia. The sequence goes on along the minus strand of JARQAD010000003.1, from coordinate 56,322,516 downwards.
GCATGAAATGGAAGGAAACTTCCCCAGTACAAAGGCTAAATAGCTAAAGAAACGGAATGTATAATTTAACATCAAAGTTGAGAGAGAGAGAGAGAGAGAGAGAGAGAGCATATTTTCAAGAATTAGAATCACTTGAATTTACTATGTTTTATTTTAGTCCTTTAATTCCTTGAAATTATTTTAACAGAAAATTGAAATTAAGAGGATGTCAAAATATGACAGTGTATTAACCTTTTGGCTTAAATGACCTTTGAAAATTACTTCCACAATTGCTAGTTAAGACTTTCTATGTTACAATTTATACAATGCAACCCTATCAAGGTCATGGAATGTAACAAAAAACTTTATCCTTAATTAAGAAGATAAAGTGGCACAAAAAGTGTTTAGAATCCTCCCAAGTTTTCAAGCATTTTAGGAAAATAATTTTATCTCTTTCCTAGTAACTTCTTTTATCCAATGCATCAAGGAAATAATTGACAAGCAAATTGATGTATAAGGTTGCCAGAAAAAGAGTGTTTCAAAACCGACAATAAATAAACCTTATCTATAAATGCCATAATTAAAAAAAAAAAATTGAAACAAATATGATTGTACTTCGTTTGTTGGATTCATTTACAGGAAGCTACTAAAAGTTTTAGACACCCAGAGATTCACACATAATTAACATTATATTATTTTTAATTTCCAATTTTTTTGGAAAGAAAAGTAGAAAAGAAAATTGCTCTCTTCCAATCCATGTATGATGTTCCATGTTCTAAATTATAACATGCAAACTTTTGACTTAATTTGTTAAAATCACCCAAATTGATTATACATATCTTTAAAAGCTAAATTACATCAGAAATGAAAGTAAAACATTTATGTTATTGTATACTTATAAAATATGAAATACTACTACCCCCACCAAAAAAAAAAAAAAAAAAAAAAATTGAAATCATAAGCAAAGGAATGAAATTTCCTTGAGAAACTTAACATTGTGTTTGGTTGGGTAGATTTTAGGGGGGGATGGAAAATATAGGAAGGAAAACTCAGTTTTCCACTGTTTGGCAATGAGGGGAAAATAGGGGGAGTGGAAAACCAGGGAGAAAATTTTCTCCCTGGGCCCACAAAATCTTCCCTCCCAAATTGGGAGGAAAAGCAATGAGGGAAAACTGCACTGAGGCAGTTTTACCTTAATGCCCTCCCTTTTTTTTTTTTCAAAGTGACTGGATGTTCTTTTTTTTTTTTTTCATTTCATGTGACCTGAATGTTCTTCTTTCCCCCTTTTTTTTTTCACTTGACCTGAACTTTTTTTTTTTTCAGCGTGACAAGAGCGTTCTTGTTCAACCTGAACGTTTTTTTTTTCCACGTGACTTGATCTAATTTTTACATTATAATAATATAAATAATAATATAAATTTATATATATGATGTGATAAATTTAATATTATGTAATAAGTACAAATAAATCTATTTTTACATATTATGTAACAAGGGTATAATAGTCAATTTTTGTAAATTACATTTTTCATCCTTCCATTTTTCTCTCCAACCAAACAAAAGAGTTTTCCACCCTCCCACTTTTCCACTCCTCCAACCAAACACATAAGAGGGAAAACTAAATATTTTTCATCTTTCCACTTTTCCATCCTCCCACTTTTCCACTCCTCCATCCAAACGGACCCTAAAAAAAAGTTCTAGGAGGTACTTGCAAAGTTTGAAGTGTGCAGCAAGAAATATGCATACATTTATTTAACACATGAGATAGGCATGTAAAATTGTTCACAAAACAATTTTTATTTATTTATTTAGGTTTTAACCTTTTATGTAAACTGAAATACAATTATTACAAAGCGACGTGTTTTGCTTACTCCTTCGGCCCAATAAGTATCTTTAATTGGTCCAGTTGCACCCCCCAAAAGAAAAAAAAAGTGGCTAACATTGAGCCGAGCCGAGCTGGTACCACGTGTCAGCGTAGCTTTGATTCGGTCGGAAAGAAGAGCTTGTCGTATTGGGTTAATAGATTTCGTCCTAGTCAAACACACCAGCTTCGATTGGATGTGACCCTGATTTCACAAATCATATGCTTTAAGAAAAAGTGTAATTATTGCTCCAACTCACTTAAATTTAATCACATGTAGAATGAAATTTTCCACAGATGTTACAAGGTATTACTCAAATTCACAATTTTTAAACTTGTAGACATGATGGGTTACAAGAAATATTAAATTGTCCACCAATATTATATAATATCACTTAAATTTACAATTTTCAAACTCACATATATGATGGGTTACAAAGAATATCAATTATCATCTCAATCGTCCAAAATTTATGGACCTTAGTGCCGTTTTTCCAGTTACCACTCTCTTCTTCCCCACACCAACCAACCGTATATAATACTTATCTCTCTCTCTCTCTCTCTCTCGGTGTACAGTATAAAATTCTCTCTCTCTCTCTCTCTATTTTTTTCCCTTTTTAGGGACCGGATCAATCAAATATGTGAAAAAGCTGTTCTCTTCTGCCAACTATGCACTTTCTGTACTTATAAAAAGGCCTCTTTAAGAGATCATCTAAGTGCAAACTGAGCATCTAGCTAGCAGTGATCAATATCGATATTATTGATCCAACACTACTAGCTACTCTTTATGAGATCATCTAAGTGCAAACTGAGCATCTAGCTAGCAGTGATCAATATCGATATTATTGATCCAACACTACTAGCTACTCTCTCTTTTCTCTTAAGTCCCTTTAACATTAAGCCTCTAAGCAGAAAAATAATTTTATAGGTACAAAACCCCACCAACAAATAATGAAACTATCAATGAGACCCGTACGGCCATGCACATTTAACCAACCTTCAACCCCAACCCCAAAACCAACACACTACTCCTGCGCCTACACCCTCACCCAACCCCCTAAGCTCAACAACAACAACAAGAAGCTGGTCCACCACAAAACTCAACCATTAAAGCACTGGGAACGCTTACTCGATCCCATTGATCACAACACTACCAATAATTCCAACATTTTTCCTTACCATTTCATGCCCACAAAAAGTGTCAAACTCGGCAAGAAATGGAAGGAGTATCAAGGTATTCGAAACTGGGACGGCTTGCTCGACCCGCTCGACGATAATTTACGCAGCGAAATCCTCAGGTACGGCCAGTTCGTCGAGGCTGCGTACAAGTCCTTCGATTTCGACCCTTCTTCGCCTTCCTACGCGACCTGCTTGTTCCCCAAGAGCTCATTGCTCGAAAAGTCAGGCTTAGCAAAAACTGGTTACCGTCTGACCAAGAATCTACGTGCAACCTCGGGTATTCAGCTCCCAGGTTGGATCGAGAAGGCACCCAGTTGGGCTGTCACAAAGTCGAGCTGGATTGGCTACGTTGCGGTGTGTCAAGACAAGGAAGAAATCGCTAGGCTCGGTCGAAGAGACGTGGTGATTGCGTTTCGAGGCACAGCCACTTGCTTGGAATGGCTCGAGAATCTCCGAGCCACATTGACCCAAGTGGGTCCCAACCACCACAACAACAACAGCAACGATGGACCCATGGTCGAGAGTGGGTTCCTCAGTCTTTACACTTCGGGGACCAAGTGTTCGACCAGCTTGCAAACCATGGTACGTGAAGAAATCTCGAGGCTGCTCCAATCCTACGGTGACGAGCCACTTAGCTTGACGATCACGGGACACAGCCTCGGTGCTGCCCTAGCTACGCTCGCGGCGTACGATATCAAAACCGCTTTCAAACGCGCGCCGCTGGTTACAGTGATCTCGTTTGGTGGGCCACGTGTCGGCAATCGGAGCTTTCGAAGTGTCCTAGAAAAACAAGGGACCAAGATCCTACGCATCGTGAACTCCGATGACCTAATAACCAAAGTACCCGGTTTTGTCATCGACAAAAGTAATGAAAACGACAACGACGACATGTCGTGCAACAGAGATGTACAACTGGCTGGCCTGATACCCAGCTGGATACAAAAGCGCGTGGAGGACACGCAGTGGCCGGTTTACGCAGAGGTTGGGAGAGAGCTAAGACTTAGTAGTAGGGACTCGCCGTACCTCAACGGCTTCAACTTCGCCACGTGTCACGAGCTCAAGACATACCTACACTTGGTGGACGGCTTTGTGAGCTCCACGTGTCCCTTTAGAGCCTCTGCTAGAATGCTGATTGATAATTATCGTAGACAAAAGAGCCCAGGCTTGAAAACACAAACTCTAAAATCTTAATTAATAATGATAGGAAGTGTTAGTCGAGGTATAAGACTATTTGACGATCGTAAGTTTTGTACATAGCGTAAAAAGATGGCAAATGAGGGAGAGTTGGTTGGGCATTGTGATTCCCTTGTTTTTTAGGGATCGAAAGCTAGATTCTTCTTGTGGGTTGTGAGGCCCCATTTGGATGTTAAGTTGAGCACTACTCAGCTGAAGATCTTGTACTGTTCATTATGTGATGAGTTAGGTATATTATATTGTACATGGAAATTGGAAAAGTAAAAAAGGCAAACGTTGTTTTCTTCTTTGGGGGTATCAAAATGATTCAAAATCTAATCATTCATCGGCTACCACGTGATACCCGGGGTCTTGTTGATGAGTTTGCCCTCTGATGCCGACCTTATTTACACGTATTAACATTTTTGAGCATAGTTCATATATAGTTGAAAGTTTGAAACTTAGAAAATGCACCGACCTGTTTCGTTTCGTTGAGGAGTGGGAAGCTAGCTGTGTAGAAGTAGAAGACTTCATGCCGCTATTTTTCGACTTTGTTCGTATTCCTAGCGGCCAAAGTGATAGGACCGTCCATACCGAACGCATAGGGTGTGTATTTCACTATTTTGTATAGTGGTAACTTTTTTCATGCATGGCTATATGTACTCACTGTTCATATATATTTTAGTGCGTACGTTGCGTCCTTGACCAAGTTTCAGTGGCTAGCTGTAATTGTGGAATTGTCAAAAATGTTAGATGTCTGTGGGGTAAAACTCTGTGTCTTGCTGTTTGTATATTTATATGTTAGGTTTATAGACTTATATCACATAAATTTCAGTAGCCCAAGCAAGACCCACAAACTTGTTTTACTATTACTTAGAAATGGATATCATATTACAGGTACTAACCTAGCAGCATTAACTGTTATGATTTACTACCATAAAAATGTTGGCTTAAGACAAAAGAAAGAAAGGAGTGCCGTAAGCTTGGGGACTTTGATTATTAACAGAATGTGGAGTAATTTCAAATGGTATCTAAATGTCCAATAACAATTTAAGTATGCCTTAACATGTCATGGGTTGTGTGAATTCCAATTAGTTCAACGGCTAATGTTTTATTTTATTTTATTTTTATTGGTGAACAAGATATCTAGGTTCAAACCACACTTACACATTAAAAGTCAATTAGTAACTTAACTTAATGATAAAGAGCAACATCATGTCTTCAACTGTGTTAAGACTATGGGTTAATTTTGCCAAATAACATAATTTTAGGAAACATTTATGAAAAAATCATTTGGTCAAACTTATTTAATTATGTAGTACTTTTTTAAAACTCTAGTTTGTCATATTCGAATTTACCAAACTTGAGTTCTAAGTATTATGTAGCACTTTTTTGGAACTTGAGTTTGTCAAATTCGAGTTTACCAAACTCAAGCTCCAAGCATTATGTAGCATTATGGGCTCGTGTGGCAATCTGATAAAATATAATGCTCGAAAGTTACCAAACTCAAGTTCCAAGCATTATGTAGCATTATGAGCTTGCGTGGCAATCTGATCTAACATAATGCTTGAAACTCAATTTTCACTTAGAACTCAAGTTTGACAAACTCGAGTTCTAAAAAAATGCTACTAAATAACTAAATAAATTTACCTCAATGTGTTTCTCCTAAACTTTTCTGAAAATTATGCTATTTGGCTAATAAGGCCTAAGACTAGGTATTGATAACCATAGAATTTATGACCTATATATCAGAGAATTCGTGGCTCAAGAACCACCAATGTTTGCTTTTTAAAAAATAGAAGGATACTACTCTAGCCAACCGCTACTCTTTTTCCCCTTAAAAATAAAATAAAATAAAATAAAATCAACCACTACTATTAAAACAACGACTACTACACTTTTGGCCATTTCTTAGAATAAGGAAGTTGTAACAATTCGTATTAACTTGTAACAATTCGCTGTCTTAACTTATGTTAACGTTTTTTTTTTTTTTTTGGATAGGAAAACTGGAACTTTATTAAAACTTATAACAAGAGCAATACATCATGGTTAAGAGCCTGCTCTATAAAGTAAGGATTCTCTTCCATCCATGCAATAAAATCAACAATACATAGAGCATGTTTTGCTAATAGGTGGGCTGGTCTATTACCTGGTCTACGAGTATGTGAAAAATCAACGCAATAAAGATCCCCACACATCATTTTCATACCCGAAACAACAGCTGCCACCGAGGCAGGAGGTGGTGTGTTCCCACAAAGAGAATTGTACAACACAAAAGAATCCCCCTCAATGATAAAATCTTGGATTCCGACATCCCTTGCAAACTGAAACCCCGCTTCAAAAGCCTTTGCCTCAGCTTCCAAAGGTCCCAACGGTGCATTTATCTTCCAAATGCTTTAGTGTACATTATTTATAGCATCAGAGAATCTATAACATGTCTAATTTGGACCATACTTAAAAAAAAAAAAAAAAACAAAAAACAAAAAAAAAAGACACATGAAGGTAGGTGGCATGAAACTACTGGTGACACGCATAGTATTCCAAAATCATCAAAAATCCAACTTAACAAAAAAGAAAAAAGAAACCCTAATTGCCAAGTATTTATGCTTTCCCCAAATTGGTTCTTAATTATGTCATTCCCACCTTTCAAGTGCAAAATCAAAGCTGGTAAAGAGGAAAAAAAAAAAAAAAAAAAAAAAAAAAAATCTAAAAACCACTGTTTCTTATACTGATGTACGTTGAATAAAACCAATACATTTCTCTCTAGAACTTTTCGTAGCATTTGATCATGTTTGGATTTATTGGGGTGGTTGAAATCGAAAGGGATATTGAGATAATTATTATTGTTCTTTGGTTTATTAGAGTAATCTCCTTGGGTTTGTTTGTGAGGACACGAACGGACATTGAGGGACCGCAATTTGCATGTTTTTCGTATTTTGAACACTTTAATTAAAGTGGAGCGCTTATCATACGCATAATTTATTACAATTTTCAAGAGGTGGGCCTTAGGTGTTATTTGTTTTCTACATAAAATTAGGTGTTCAGTTTCTGCCCATACTTTCCTTGAATGTTAACATTTGTTTAGAATATTTGTCCATTATTGAACTTATTTTTGGCTTTACTGTGAGGAATTTGTGGTACTTATTTGTGTTGAATAAGTACCACAAATTCCTCATAGAAAAGCCAATATTTTAGTTGTTGAAATAACCTTTGGTCCCCAACTCCAGTGATGATCTTGAAATACATCAAGTAGGGGAAGTTAAAGAGTTTTCAATAGTTTAGGAGTAATCACAACTCAAAAATGCTTAAATTGCTTTGAAAATGATATTTGCTCATTGTTTTGACTATAACTTTTGATCCACAAATATTTTTTGAGTGAATTTTATTTTATTGGAAATTAGACATCCTGGGTTTCAATTTGAACATAATTTTTGTGTAATTTGGATTTAAAATGAGTGAGTTATGTCCCTTTGAAGTTGGACTAATAGTGCAATTGAATTTAGGGTTTACTTGACCATGTGCACGCATGCTTCATTCCAGAACCTTTAAAATTCAATTTTAAGGTCCAAAGCTTTATTCTTTGATGGGGCCCGACCCTTAGACCCTTAGGAACATCCAAAACCTTTCAAAAATGTCTGAAAACCCTCGTCTACTATTATATATACTCACCTTATGTCTTCATTCCAAAACCTAACTAGGGAGACTTTATTTTTTGCCCCCATGTTCTAAAAACCATAGTTCATTTTTCTAATCATTCACACATCACCTAATCACTTTTTTTACAGATAAAAAACCCTCTCTTTAGTTAGTTTTAAGGCAGAAACTAGTTTTCCAAATCTTTTTCAAACTAATCTTCTTCTTGAATTGTGATTACCAAAACTATTTTTTTCTTTAGTTTCCTTTGTTTCATCAATCTAATCATTTTTGTGTAGGTACTGAGAAGTCAGTTAAATAACCAAAAACTTATGATCTAAAGCAAGATGAATGTTCTTTCCATGAACTCCTATGTTTAATAGGATTAACATGGATTTCTTGATTTAGTTTCTTTAACTTGTTATTGTGGGTGCAAGGGAGTACGCCTTGGCCTTAGAGTAGACCGGGTGGAGGGTGAAAAATGGAGTCGCCAGGTAAATTAGGTCTAGGAACCATATTGGGCCTTTTGAGCCACTCACTTATATACATAGGTCTGTATACCAGATTGGGAAGGTGTTAGGCACGGCTTGGGAATGTGTTAGGCACCCAAGACCACTTGGCTTGTGGGCCAGCCTCCATTATGTGTTGCTAGACCATATTTAAATAAAGAAGTTATTAAAAGACCCCTAATCCTTAACCTAAACATATATCAAGCATTTAAATAAAATAACACACACAACATGTTAAAGATCACATCACAATATAAAGGGAAACAAATCAAACATATATATTAAAAAAAGAAAAAAAGATAACAATTAAATCACACACATAAGGAATGATTATAAAATAAACCAAACATGGCAAAAAGACTTAAACAAACATGGAAAATAATTAAACACAATTAATTAACCTAAACATAGTAAGAAAGAATCAAATAACATGCTAAAAATGATTAAAATAATAAAAACACGAGTTTGCCCTAATCTAGGTTTAAGGTGTGTATGCATACTCAACTATGCGTATGCATGGTTGAAACTGTACGCATGCATATTCGATGATGCATACGCATCCTTTAGCACAATTCCGAAAAGTTACATTTTGCAAGATTTAATCAATTAAAGATATTAAAGCAGAAATTAAACAAGCATGTTAGAAACCCTAAAAACTAAAATAACATAGAAAAAATAATACAAAGCATCAACATAAACAAATAATCAAGAAAAAAAAAAGTGTACTAAACTAACATAAAATAAATAAACATGTTAAACTTTACATGAAACTAAAATAACAAACCAAAAACAACAAGAACATATTATAATCAACCTAAGATCATATTAACACATATCACTAGAATTAAGAACAACAAACAAATTAAATAAAACAAATATAAAAACTATGTTAAGAAACTCAAGTGAATCATATTAAGCAAGGAAGGAATTTATGGAAAGAACACTCGCCTTGCTTAAGATTGTGAGTTTAGAGTTTGTTTAACCGGCCCTTCAGTGCCTACAACACAAAGATTAGATTGAGATGACAAAGATAATTGAAGAGCACAATAATTGTTAGTAATCACAACTCAAGAACAAAAGGTTTTGAAAAGTTTTTGTAAAACTCAATTGAGAACAAGTTTCTACCTTAGTTTTATGCTATAAAAAGGTTTTGAATCCTTAGAAAAAATGTGCTAGCTGCTGCCCTAGAGTTTCGAAAGGAGAGAATAGGGTTTGGAATGCAAAGAGGCACTCTTTCTAGCTAGCGTTTTTATTGGAGACATAAGGTGAGTATTTATAAGTTAAATTAGGGGTTTCAAGGCTTTTTAGAGGTATTTGGACGTTCCCAAAAGTCTAGGAGCTGGCCCACATCAAAGAATAATGTTTTGAGCCCTTAAAAATGAAGTTTTACTGCCTAGAACATGAGTATGCGAACGCATCTTTTAAGTGTGCACACGCACACTTGATTCATGAGTACGCATGAACCCTAATTCTTAACAGTTTTGATGGCCTAACTTACAATGGTCATAACTCATTTAATATAAATCCAAATTAGGGAATATTTGTGTTCAAATTGAATCTCAAGATGCCTACTTTCCAATAAAATAAATTTCACTCAAATATTCTTTGTGGAGCAAAAGTTATGGTAAAAACAGTAAGCAAATTTCATTTTTCAGTATCATTTTCCAAGCAATTTGAGCACTTTTGAGTTATAATTTTTTCCAAACTATTGTGAACTCTTTAATTATCCTTGGTTGACGTATGTCAAGCTCATCATTAGAGTCGGGGACCAAAATTTATTAACGGGTACAAAATGAAGTGTCAACAGTTATATTTGTTTTGTTTGATGTTTATAATTCTTTTGGCATCTATTAATTTGGTCTTGGGTTGACTAAAGTTTGCTCCTATTGTGTTTGTGCCTTTATTTCATTCTTGTGATATATCCATGTGTTTTCGTTAATATAGTTTATTTTTATATTTGTGTTTAATTTGTTTAATTGCCACTTTCCTTTTCTTTTCATGTTAATCTAATTTTGAGTAGTTGATCATATTTATTTTTAAGATTTCTAATGTGTTTCTTTAGTTTTGTGTTTGGTTAATTCAATAAAAATGTGATTTTCCAAATTTGTGCTAAAGGATGCGTATGCATCATCGAGTATGCGCACGACGCGTGGTTGAGTATGCATACACATCCCAAACCTAGATTAGAGTAGATTTTTTTTTATTTATTTAATTAATTATTAAGGGTAAACTACATATTTGGTTCCTATCCTATATTCCATATTTAAATTTGGTCATTGACTTTTCAATTGTGTCAATTTGGTCTCAAACCTTTTAGTACCGTGTCAATTTAGTAATTGCCGTTATCTTTTGGATGAAAATTGATGATGCGTCTAATGGCTAAAATAAAAAATTAGCTTTCATTGATGTGAAAATACACTAAAATTTTCTTTTGGTCATTTACCATGTCATCAATTTTTATCCAAAAGATAACAACTTATACTAAATTAACATGACATTGAAAGGTTAGAAACCAAATTGGCATAATTGAAAGGTTAAAGACTAAATTGAAATATGGTACATAAGATAGAGACCAAATACATAGTTTACCCATTTATCATTTTCCATGTGTTCTATGATTCTATTTGACTCTGTTTTAGGTTATTAATTATGTTTATTTGTTTGCCAAGTTTATTTTGGTTAATCTTATCATAATATGTTTTGAATGATATTTTTCCTTGTGTGTTTATTTAATTGTTAGTTTTCCACGTTTAATATATATATATATATATATATATTTTTTTTTTTTTAAATTTGATTTTAATATGTTTCCTTTTTTGTTATTGTGTGATCTTTAACATGTTGTATGTCTTTTTTATATAGTGCATGATGTATGTTTAGGTTAAGGACTAGGGCACTCTTAATAAACTCTTTAATTAAATATGATCTATTAATACATAATAGAGTCCGGCTTACAAGCTGGGTAGTTTTGGTCTTGAGTGCCTGATACCTTCCTAATTTGTGCTCAAATTTCAAACCCATAATCTGGTATGTAGACCTATGTATGTAAGTAAAGTGTCCAAAAGGCCTAATTTGGTTCCTGGACCTAAATCAGGTGGCAACTTCCAAATCTCTGTCTCCGGTCCATTTAGTTGAGGTGTACTCCCCATTGGAGGCATGAACCATGCGTGAGTTAGTGCAAGACGGTGCACTCAAAGAACTTTAAAAATAATCCATTCAAGTATATACCAACAGTCCTTATTTGGGGATCAAGGCCTCAAAGTAATAGAGAGTCTATTACAATTAAAATTTAAAAAGAATTTCAACAAAGTGCGCAAAGTTGGTACCTCAAACTAATAGAATGAGACCAAAATTCGAGAAGGGAAAAGCCAAAAGATGATCTAGTTAATTGTCTCAACCATACCATGCGCTTGGACCCTATGGCTTACGGTATGGATGAGTTAATTTATTATTTACTATCTATTTTTATAGCACCTATCTCACTTGATAATATCAATAAAAAATTCCTAAAAATGCTCATATGCTCTTTCAATCACTCCAAAAAAAAAAAAAAAAAATTACTGAAAAATAATCCTTCATTAATTTCAATCTTCTCATTAGGAAAATACTAAAAATTTTCTTTTATTTATTTGTTTCCAATGCTTTAGTTGTTTAAATAAATACCATTCTTATGTAATTACTATGTTAGCATGCTTGGATTATTATTTATAAGTGTTAACATGTTAATTAGCTAGGCTAGGATTACTTTAAGCTTGTGTTAACTTGTTAATTTCCATGATTAATTGAATATGTCCATGCATGTCTAAATATGAATATCAATTGGAATTTTTTTAATTACTTATACCCATTCTGTTCTTAGAATAAAGCTTGTCATGGGTATAGTAATGCATGATCTATTTATTCTTGTTCAAGTAGTTAATTTCCCTTTTATGATGGTGAAGAATATGGACATCCATCATTGAAATTTGATGAACACATGAACATGCATAATGAAATTAATGGGTATGATTGAATGGTGAGATTGGTTTTGTATGCTTGTGAATGTTTGTTTTGGCTAGGTTTGGGCCATAATTGCTTGAACTTAAGTTTATTCTCCTTAGGAATTTGTTTAATGTATGGGTATGGGTTTACATGCTAACTTCCTAGTTAGTAGTGTAAATTCCTACTACCACATTTCCATAAAGCTTCGTATAAAAGTACTTCCAACAAGTATTTTCAATTTGTTTTCCAAAAATAATCTTATTGTTTTCATGATAGTCCATGCATTCAATCTTGTTTTCTAAAAAAGTGATTCAGAATAAACCATATCTTCAAAACTGGTTTTTCCGAAAGTGCGTTCAAAGATTGAGTTTCTTTCAAAAACCCATGAACCCATTATTTTCATTAAAAATAGTGATTTTCTTAAAATTCATGGAATTTTCCATTATTAGGGAACAAAGTCTATGGAATTTTCATCCTAGAAAAGGATTTTCTAAAAGAACCATGGGATTTTCACTCTTGAATTGGTTTTCCAAAAAACCCATGGGATCTGTCCTCATGAAAATGATTTTCCAAAACCCATGGAATTTTCCCTTGGAAAACATCTTTCCAAAAAATCATGTAATTTCCTTGCCATATTTTTTTCCCTTGAAATTTTTTTTTTCCTAAAACTCATAGGATTTAAAAAATAAGTCAAGTTCAAGTCCATGTTTGGATTTAACTATTAAATGAACTAAGCTGAATTGTAATAACGTGTTCATGAACAAACTTGTGATTACAAGACTTGATTTGAGCTTAAATAAGATATCAAATTATAATTTTTAGTTTATTCATATTATAAATAGTCCATTTTGTAATAAAAGTTATATGTAATTTTTAACAATAAAAGGCTTGTGAAATTAAATTTTATTAAGTTCATAAATGAAAATCATTCTATCTAGTTAACTCAAATAATATAATTTCAATTATAATTTAGTTATTACTGGAGTATTTAATAGCATAGATCCGTGTAGAGGTAAAAACATTTAGCCGTAGTGTTTACCATATATAGGAAAATAATAAGTTAATCAAATAACTTATAAAAATTTTAATTGAGCTTGTTCAATGACAAAATATTATATCAAACTTAAATATGAAACTTTGTAAGGTGATGAGCTCGAACTTGGCTCATGTTCAAAATAAATTTAAATAACCTAATCTTGAAGTTTTAATACTGAGGTGACTCTGCTCATTTACAATCTTATATATAGATATATTTTGGGACCCATTAAACCTATAGTTCTGATTTGATGCTATGAGTCTCTTAAGCATATGATTTACACTTAATTCCCTGATCATTCGTCTTAGTGAGAAAAAAATAAAAATAAATAAGAAGAGAAATTCAAGATAAAAAAAAAAAATACATATATTATATATAGTTCTTCTTAACGCATGCCATAATGATACTAGTTAATACTCAACTAAATAATATTTCGATACATATTCAAATTTTAATGAGTCCCTTAATAGCTATGGTTGAGTTAAGTGGTTATCTCTTTATTTGAGGTTTGTTAAGAATATAAAATTTGATTGTATACTATCTTTATTTTAAGTCTAATGAAATTCTTAAAGTTTTTCAACTCATTGCAAGTTACTATTTTAGTGTCTTTGGAACTTTTTGCAAATTATAACTTTTTTTTTAAGGTATTGCATTTCATATGTCAAAAGTTCCAATTGTATTTAATAACGGTTTCTAAGCTTATAAAGTTTCATATCATGTAAGTTCATTTATTATGAGTAGGAGTATACTAATATACTTAATATACTTCATCTAGCTAGTTAGTATTTGGTTATTTATAAATGTTTGTGGGGTGTGGGGGGTAAGTGTTGGGGTTTTAAGTTTTTAAAAGGGAGTTTTACACACATATACACTTAGATTAGACTAGAGTAGAACTTTTATTTTGTATATAAAAAAAAAAAAAAAGTACTTGGTTATTTATTGAGTTTTCAAGCTTATGCCATATTTTCCATTGATATTTTGGAGATTCTTTTGCAATTTTTATAGATAGTTGTAGATGCAATTGATATAAATGACCTTGCTCACTTGTAAAGTGAAAGCTTTATAAGTGTGCAGTCATTATCACGTGCCTAGTTTATTTGTTGGGGTTATGACAAGTAAAGATTAGGTATATATACAGCAATTAATTGCTTGAGATGTACAAAGTAACCCCAAGTAAAGATTAGGTATATATACAGCAATTAATTTCTTGAGATGCACAAAGTACTTTGCCTCAAGGGTTATATTCAACAAAATAGGTGTCAAATCTTTATTCTTTCGGAGGAATATCAACATTAATTGCATTGATCGATCAGTAGCCTATAGCAATCGATTACACTGTTAACACTGACGCTATGGCGGTGGCAAATCTGAGATGGGTTTTGGACGGTGGTCTCTGGTGCAAAATATTGGGCAGAATTCTTTACATGGTCCCATGCACGTATGTCGGTGGCCTTCTGATAAAATATAATGTCATGAACGCATGGTCCAGTCCTTTTTAATCCCTTGGAAGTTTGTGAACTCTATCACATTTATAGATAGATGTTACACTTAACACACCCTAATGTTTGTGTTTATATAAACTTAAACTAGTTAACTCAATTGGTAAAATTTTTTATGGTTGAATAAAAGATTTAGGGTTTAATTCATGTCTACATTAAAAACCAGGTTGAAACTTTCTCTAAAAAAAAAGTGTCTTATTTTAAATAAAAGTTAAATTATATATTTTTAATAAATAATTTAAACTTTTGAAATGAAGTTCTAATTAGCTCAATTGATAATTTAAAAAAAAAAAAAAAAAAAAGAGTTTTGGCATACGAACCACACCTACACCAAAACTAATTGGTTAGAGTCTTAACCAGATCATAAAGAGTAATTATCGTGGAGTGGGGGACATAGAGTGATATTCTATTGTATTTATAAAAATAAAATAAAAAACTTTTGAAACTATTAATTTATCAATTATGTGAACAAAAGAGCTTAAATAGAATTAGAAATTGGTTTTATATAAAAACTCATGTGCTTAGAATGGGTCTTATATACAGAAACTCATGTACATCCGAGATATATCTGCTGCATCTAATTTAGTATTAGTCTATATATAGATCATGAGATCATGACATGCATGTGAAATGATGCATCATGCATGAATTAATGCACATAGAAAATAAATTTGTGCTATGTTACTCTCATTTCTATTCATCATGGGATATTTCTAAAGAATAAAAAATTTGGATTTATGCTGCAATTAAAAAAAAATTATTCTATGGCAAAGATTTTGTTTATTCTCTAGTGGGTGTAGGGATGGCAATGGGGCGGGGCGGGGCCAAAGGATGAGATCTTTGCCCCCGCCCCGCATGAATTTTTCTTGCCCCATCCCCGCCCTGCCCCGCATGACGGGGAAAATTTCTTGCCCCATCCCCGCCCCTTAAGGCCCCATGAAGACCCGCGAAGGCCCGCCCTACCTCGTAAAACTTTATTTCTTATCAATTTTCCCTACAACTATTACCATTTTTTCAAATAAAATGACATATTTCAATAATAAAAATATACTTTAAATTATAAATAAATTTATCCTATAAAATCAAAGTAATTTTTAGCAAATGGGACAAAGTCTCAAACCTGTTCCTTATATTTTTTAATAAAAATATAGAAAACAAAATTAAATTGTATATAATTTTTGTGTGGAGGAGAATGATCAGCTAGAGCTAATACATGATTGATGACATCATATCGGCAATCAAACCAATAGGGAAACATATTCCTCATCATCTTGTTCTCCATTCACCACCTCATATTTCTAACATGAAAATTCAAAAACAAAAACCCAACTCATAAAATAGATATGGATTTTGACATGTATAAAGAAGCAGTGTTGTTAAGCAAAGTGAAATCCCAATAGGAATTCCAAGTGTTAAGAGAAAATGGGTGTGTGTGTAACTGGGTAACAGTCTGTGACAACGTACCTTATATTAACAGCCAAATGCCCACACAAAATTACAAAAACAATGACACAAACAAATATTTAGAGCCTCAAACCCGTACCTCATTAAAAAAAAATTATATTATGTTCATGATGAAAAATAAGTTGAGAAAGACGTATGAATCATGAATGAAATCAGTAATTCAATAGTATATAAATTTGTTTCTAATAAAGATAAAAGAAAGCATTAAAATTTGTACCTTATTTCCAACTTTGCTAGAGAGAAAAAAGAGGTGGAGCCACGTTAGGTAGAATAAAATAAGTTGATGATATTTTTGTTTAAATAGTAGGGTTTTAGGGTATGAAAAAATTACAATTTAACCCTTATTAATGTAGGGCGGGTTGGGGATGGGGCGGGGCGGGTCTAAAAAGTGTAAACTCATCCCCACCCCGCCCCGTGGTGCGGGTCTAAAATCTTGCCCCATCCCTGCCCCATCACCTTTGTGGGGCGGGGAAAACCCACACGGGGTGAAACGGGGAGGGGCTGGTCAAGCGGGGCGGGGCAAAATTGCCATCCCTAAGTGGGTGGATCAATGATATATATTATTGGACAAAATTGGCAAATGTCATTTTCGGGCAAAAAAAGCAACACTATGCCCTATTTCCTAAATCAATTAGGGAAATGTTCATTTTTTGAAACTCGATTTTTTCAAAATCGAATTAAGCCCTATAGTGACGTTTTTAAGGAGCCTATAGTGATGTTTTAACGATCTATAGTGGTGTTTTTAAACTCGAGCTCTATGAACTCGAGTTATAGGTAAAAAAAAAGGAAAAAAAAATTGTGTATAACTCGAGTTCATGGAGCTCAAGTTCCAAAATACCACTATAGGTCTTTAAAACGTCACTATAGGCTCCTTAAAACGTTACTATAAGTTCCTTAAAACGCCACTATAGAGCTCTAGAATTTTTTTTTTTTAAACTCGATTTTGAGAAAATCGAATTTCAAAAGAAGGGCATTTCCTTAATTAGTTTTGAAATAAGGCAAAATGCTGTTTTTTTTTGCCCGAAAAGGGCATTTGCCAATTTTGTCCTATATTATTTGACAGATTAGTCTAAAATAATAGATGATAATTATGTTATTAATTTTGTAAAATTTAGAAGACAGAATTAGTTTGCTTAATAGCTAGGGATGATTGTATTATGAAATTGAAAATTATAGCATCGTTCATCATACGGTCAAATACATACATATATATATATATATACATACATATATATATATATATATATATATATATATTTGGGTCAAATTGGTTTACATTTTTTAAAGCTATTGAAGTTGAATATTTATTTATGTTTTATAATTAATTAAATGTGGTTGAATGTTGAATGTTGAATGTTGAAGATTTTTACGGCCGCTCTAAGATTTCCAGCTTTCATTGACAAACCTTTTTGATACTTTTGAAGTGTTTCTCTGCTCACCTGTTTTTTCGAAAAGTGTAAAAGTGGGATAAAGTCAATTATTGTTTTGTTTCCCTCCTTCTCTCTTGTGTGTGTCTGTTTCAAACAAACAAACGAACAAAAAAAAAAAAAAAAAAACTAAAAGTATCTCGCAGTTGAATATAGCTGTTCTTCATGAAGGTTCAATTGAATATATTTATAGCATTAATATTAGATGAAGCTATTTTCTGGGTAAATCTTAATAATGATATATTACTTTATAACTTTTTAATTGGATTAATATTTTGAGAATTCTACTATTAAATTATATATAATATAAACTCATGTTTTTGTGTATAATTTTAACAATAACATGCACTGTTCACAATTCATGACTTTAGACAATTATGGCAAAGTATATGTAAAAGTGTGTGATACTAATATTATTATAATTTAAAATTTAATAATACTTGAAATTCAAACATTTTATGAAAAGATAAGATAATTCTTAATCTATAATCATCTTGATATTTTGCTTTGCTCTAGCTCTTATCAAAAAGTTAAAAATCTCATATTTTGGTTTCCATTTATTAAAGGAGGGTCTGAGCTCACATACAAGGGGGCATAAAAGTTAATAATTAAATTCTTCTTTCATTCCAAATTCCGATATTAGAAAATTTTTAGAGTTGTCAAATGGGGTTCAATAAGTCAATTCCTCAATTGGACGATGCAGTTTTGGAAATCAATCTTGTTCTGGTGAGCAAGCAATTGCAAATACTGCCCGATCCATTTGCACCACATGGTTGAAGAACAACCAGGTAAACGTAGATATGCTAGAACTGCCTCCTGGAAGAAAGCAAGGGATCAAATTGCGGCATCGACATGTAATCAAGGACTAACCCTTCACAGTTCACAATCACTACCAAACTTGGACTTTGAATTTGGAATATTAAGGTGAAGTCAATATCAAATCAAATGGAAGATAACATAAAAGATGGTGATGGGTCAAGAAAACTAGACGTCAAAACTAGGCGTTCATACATGTAAAATCGTACCTCCAAATTTCTCTCACTCTTACGGAACACGTTCTTCATCGGTGCATCCCATTCTAGTTATACCAAACAATGACTTCTACTATAATTAACACCAACTTAAAATATACATATACATATACATACATATATATATACATATACACACACACACATATATATATATATATATACGCACATATATACACACACACACACACACACACACACACACATATATAGACACACGCATATATATACACACAAGTTATACCTGATGTAACTGTAAGTAATGTTACACTAATCAATATTTTTTAATTGGATGTGAATTTGACAAATCGACCGTTTGATTACATTATCTTTGTATATTCTTAATTCTTGCAAAATTTCAAGGTGATTAAAAATCAATAGTCATGTCATCTATCAATTGTATAAATTCAAGTTTTTGTAGTTTAAAATAATGTATCAAAGATTGATGAGTTTATGGATTGAATGGTAAATAACATCCGATTGGTATGAAAATTGGCATGTATCTTTAAAACATATAGAAGATGTAATCCAATGGTGGAATTTTTAAATTATAAATTCATTGACAAGTTATTGGGTGGTGTAACATTGTTTAGAGTTATATCAGGTGTAACTTGAACCCAACACACACACACACACACACACACACACATATATATGTTCATCAGTGAAAAGCATATCATTATCAAAAGCAAAGCATACGAAAAGGAAACTTTTTTTTTAAAGTACAAAAAGAAACCTAAATTTTGTGTTTAAAATTAGTTTAACTCGGATATAATATGTAGGTTGAAGTTTAGATAGTGATGTATTTTACAGAAGTATGTATTTTGGGTGAATTAACCTACTTACACTATAATTGATTAAGCCATAAAAATGGGTTCTAGTTAGCTTAATTGGTAAAGTCTCTTCTTACTAATTCAACCTGACTTGATCGGTCGAACCAGTAACCCAATAAACCAGTGCCAAAGTCAGCCTGGTTGTTTAATTGGATTACTTATGCAATTGAACTGGTAGAATTCAATAAGACCCAATGATTTTGTTGTGACCCATCCAATTTTGTAATTTTGAATAAGATTACCTTTATGGGTTCATTACTATATCCTTTTTTGAATTTAATGCATAATGAAAATGAGAGATTTTATAATGAGGTTAATGCTTGACTTTTTGATAAAGATAGAGTTTCAAAATTTAGCTCAAATGTAATCCATGGGATTAGAGCAACTAGTGAAATATGCAATATGCATGAAATATGCTTTGAATTGTAGGATATGCTTTTATTCCAAAAAATTTTAGAAATATAATTCAATAAGATTTTATTTAGGAAAGATTTAGGATAGAATTTGCTGCAATATGACATGCTTTAATTTTGTATTTTTTTTTTTTAGTGATGTTACTTGTTAGACCTAGAGTTTGAATTATATTAGGTGGTTTGTTTTTAGACTTAATTTTAATTAATAATTTAGGCATGCCTATTTTTATCAAATTTTATATTTATTTTATGACTTCTTAAACTTATTTTTATAAAATTTGAATTTTGAGTTTTTTGTATATAACTATGCAGTTCGACCAGTGACTCTCTAATTGAACCATTGACCCAATAACCTAGCTCTTAGAACAGATTAGTGTTCAGTATGAGTTTGATATCATGAGAAAAAAAAAAGGAAAAAAATTCAATAAAAATGTATCAATATTATTTTCCTCTTAGACCCACTTACTTTCATTCATTTTTAAAATTTTTTATTTAAACCTTTTGATTCATTTTATTTTATCTTATAAATTGTAACAAGAAAGTGTTATTACTATCTTAACATTTATGAGCTTAA
This sequence comes from Quercus agrifolia, assembly GCA_029955455.1. NCBI lineage: Eukaryota > Viridiplantae > Streptophyta > Magnoliopsida > Fagales > Fagaceae > Quercus > Quercus agrifolia. Next base: position 56,301,924 of record JARQAD010000003.1, on the reverse strand, counting down.
CGCTTCTATACGAATATGGTAATTGTCATAGCCATTTCGGAAAAAATTTATACATTAACAAATTTGTTGAATATCAAGAAATTGGAGATTAGTTTCATCCAAAAAAGAAAGAGAAAAAAAGAAATTGGAGACTAAGGGCTTGTTTGGTAAGAGGATTTAAATATAAAATTTTATTTTAGAAACCAAAAAAAATGATGAGTCTCACACTTGAATATATTGTTTGGATGATATTTTCTAAATATAATTTTCAAAAAACTATTCCTTATTTTCTTAGTTCAAAACATAATTTTGAAAATAGCTAAGATAATATTTTTAGGATAAAAAAATGTTTTTAATGATATATTTGTAAATAAATTGAAACTAATGGATCCTATATATTTGCCCAAATTCTTTTTATCTCTTTAATTTAGGAGTTTATCATTATATATATATATATATATATAAAATAAAATAAAATAAAAACATACATGAGTTTTTTTTTTTTACATGCTTAGTTTTAATTTTTTTTTTTGGAGCTTATTATTATCCAAAAAAAAAAAAAAACACGTTACTTTTTGTCAGAAAGTAACTTTTTTTATTTAAAAAAAAGTGGAAAAGAGTCTTCCAAACATCATTTTTTTTCTTCTGTATTTTGAAAATTGTTCTTAAAATTGAGAATCAAACATGTATAATGTAAAAATTATTATTTGAACATTAATTTCACATTCAATTTTTTGAAAATTGTTTTCACATTGTTTTGACAACAAAAACAAAAATCTTCCTATGAAACATGCCCTTTCATTTTTTGAATTTCAAAATTTATTTATTTTTAATATTTTAATAATCTACTAATTGTTTGTTTGGAAATTTATTTTTGCTTTTAGCTTTTTGTCTCAATTAAAAAAAAAAAAATTTTTTTTTTTTTTTGAAAATAAGCTAACTTTTAGTTTTTTTGGTCACACATCTAAAATAAAAACTAAAAAAAAGTATATATTTTGATAAATATTATGCAAATAAGCTATAGAAGACTATGAGGTTCCCAAACTTACACTAAATAAAATGAGTTCTTGATTTCATAATAAATGATATGGGAACTATGATGAGAAATTTAGAATACATGATAAGCAGATGGAGAAGACGAAAACGCATTCAACTAGTCCCTCTTCCGTGATCTCTAGAGTTCATTAGCATTCACAGCGGCCCCCATTATCTTTCTTCCATCATGAAAAATCTATAAGAAAACTCTTTTTGTTTTTCTTCCTCTCTTTAAACTTAAAGTTTGTCTATGTTGATGACAAACAAAAATTTGACCATACAAACGCAGACTTATTTGAATAGTGGTTAAAATGTTTTTCTATACAGAAAATTATTAAGTACTCTTGGAGTATTATAAGTATGTACTCCTTCCTCTAACATAGATAGTGGGTCCTACCATGAATTTAATTAGTGAGACCCACCATTCATGTAAGAGGAGGGAGTATGCATTTATGATATTCTAGAAGTACACAATAATTTCCCTTTCGTGAGTTCCAATTAGGTCAATTAGTAAAGTCTCTGATAGTTAAATAAGAAATTTGAGGTTCAATCTCCACCTATATTAAAAATCGATTGATGTTTTGGTTTAATGATAAAGAACCATTATCAGGAGTGGACATCATAGGTTGAAACTCTCTCAAAGTGCATGAAGTTCTAGACAGTCCCGGGTTCAAGTATTGTAAGGTGAAGCATATTCTAACCATTTCCAAAAAAAAAAAAAAAAAAAAAAGGTTTCTGTCAGTTTTTTTATATAGTTATTGAATTTATAAGTTAACCATTATTCTAGCATAACCAAAGTAAAACAAATCATGCATGACAGATTTGAAACCTTAGATGATTTATATATGCATAAACTCCTAGATTCAGTTATTATAGGGGGAAATGAATGTAATAAAGAGGATTTTTAAGGAATATTTCATCTATTTATTTATTTGGAAGTTTAGTGGGGAAGAAAATGAATGTAATAAAGAGGATTTTTAAGGAATATTTCACCTATTTAATTATTTGGGAGTTTAGTGGGATGAATGGAATGACTATCACATTTTCACTTACTAATAATCATCTACCATATCCTTCTCAGAAAGGAAAAAGAAAAATCATCCACAATATCAGTAGTTTGTAAAAAAATTTATAAAATAATTTGTGACTTTAGCATTTTTCATGAGAGAATGTCCATTTCATTCCACTTTATCCGAAACATTCCTCTTTAAAATGGGAATTCAACTTAATCATATAATGAAATAGAGGTGTAATACTAAACTTCCAAATACACTTGAAAAAATATACCATATTCCTTTCATTTTTTTATAAACTTCCAAACATAGTGTTATTGGTGTCTAAAGAGGAGGGAATCGGTGCACTTTGACCTACAAATTAAATACATATTGAAGTAATACTTTTGAATATACATAATTTTTTAAAATTAATATCCCGATTGTCTAGAATACTTGTTGATAAAAATGCACATAATGTATCATTTTACTTCCGAAGACTCTTAAAAGTAAAAAATAAAAAAAAATTATTAATATTGCTCATTTTTTTATTTGGTTTTTTTTTAGGTTGCTTTAATATTGCTCATCTAGTCAAAGTAAATAATATTTTAAAATCTATCAGGGCCATGATGAACTAAAAACATCCTAGAAAATTATATAGTTAAGATTTTATTTCTTATCTCTAATAGTGTCAATACTAAATAGTGCACAAGACATCATTTTTAAATTTTTTTTTAATATTTAATCTGAATTATAAGATAAATAGTATCAATTTCAAATGGAAATATATATATATAGAGGTTCCATTAGATTTTGATTGTTTACTATTAGATTATTGAATATATATTCTTTCAAATAAACTAATTATAAAGATAATATTTTTACAATCATGTGACATCAAAACTATTTTTAATTTTTTATATTTAATCTAAATCATAAAATATATTAATTTTAAATGGGAATAATCTTTTTCTGTTATTATACGCCTTTTTAATAGGTTCCATTAGATTTGTGTGTGTGTGTGTGTGTAAGATAGGGTTCCATTAGATTTTGATTGTTTACTATAAGATTATTGAATATATATAAATTTTCAAATAACATGGTTATAAAGATAAGATTTGTACAATTATTACTCTATATAAAGCAATCGGTCCTACCCTATAATAGTCAACTCTTAAAATTGAACCAAAATATAGCCATAGATATAAAACATTCTAGACCACAAAGTGTTTAGGCTTCAATGATTCATATGGTATATGCAATTATTATTAAGAGAAAATTGGATTTTTGAGGAGATAAAGTGTGGTTCTTTTGCAAAAGTGAAATTCAAAGGTCTGTGGCCACATAAGTAGTGAAGCATGTGGTTTAATTTGACACAAAACAAAGAACATTATTAAAGTTTAACATGTTGCGAACCCTTGAAAAAAAAAAAAAAAAAACTCTCTTGAAAAAATAGAAGAATTAGATGTAGGGGCTGTTCAAAAGCCTAGGTCTAAGAAAAAAGTATTTTGTGTCAAAATCTAATAAATAAGAGATATTTGTATAAAAATAATTATCCACTAACACATATCTTTCAAGACATGTGTTAGTGGGGTAGTTATTTTTTGCTAACGACATATCTCACACTTATTGAAATTTGATACCGCTAGTATGGTATCATTTGATACTAAATACCTTCTATACCCCATTTTGTGAGTGAATAATTGGCTTTAAAAAAAAGGTTCAATCCCAATAAAAAAAGGCCCCATGCTAGCAATAATTTTGGTAGAAATATTATTTTTAGTTAAAATTGATAATATTCTACTTTAAATTTATTCAAATAGTTATATTATCAATTGAAAATGAGAGATTAGCAGATTCTATATGCAACAATATAATTAATATTTTCTTTCTAAAATATACATATATATATATATATATAATTAATAATTTTGTATCAATTAAGAAGCATTTAAGTATTGTAGGTAGATGTTAAAATTATCAGCTTAGACCTAAAAAACCAACATAATTAGATGAGGTAAAAGCATTTTGTTGATGTTAGTGCATCTCTCATTAATTACTTTTGAAACCAAATAATCTTTCATTATGAGGTTCTAAACCCCTATACCGCTTTATAGACCTATCGCGGTGGTTTAGAAATGTTGTTATAGCTCGATATTTTTGTAGTGAAAGGAGAGCTTAATGTACCAAACGGGCCCAGTTGACCCGCACCAAATTAAAGGGTTAGGGTTAGAATTAGCAGTACAATTAATGAAAAGATATGAGAATGCACATAATTTAAACGTGGTGTAGTATATCTATGGCTAAGAGTGAGAGTGCCGAAATCAGAAAGATACGTATTCATTGAAAAGACTAGTGAAACAAAGATTAGGACACAACGTTAACACATGTACAAGCTGGGACCATGAGAAAAAAAGAGCAAAAAAATTCTAGGAATGTCAGCATCAATATCGGGAAAAAGGCCCAGATTATTGGTCCGCTTCCTAATCCCAGGTAACTGTTCCGCATGCATACGACGTGAACAACCCAAACACTTGTTTTTGAACATTCTTGATTATACTTGCAGTATAGAACATTTTGCAACGTGTAATTCATTCTTGGATCATAAGTAAAATACCTTGTAACTATCAAGGTTGTTAAAATCAAAATCTTATATGTAAAAGATCTATATATATATATATATATATATATATATATATATATATATATATATATATATATATATATATATATATAAAACAGTTGAGTTAACAAGTTTGTATTAATTTTCATCTAGGTCTACTAGTTTACATCATTGGTAAGTGTTGAATTTTTTGATTCCATAGACTTTTTCCTCAACTAATATATTTGGTGTTTTTAACGGAGATATCCACAATTAAAATTCACCCACTTGAAATTATCCAAAGAAAAAAAAAACCGAAAATCTTATATAGAATCAAAAAGGGGAAACGTGCATTCTTTCATTATTGCAATTGCAGCATTCATTATTGCAATACAAATGTTATACCGAATCCACGTCTATATATAATTATTCATGACAAAATAAATAAGTTTTTGGGATTTAAATTTTGAAGGGAAGAAACTATAGATATGACAAAATAATTAATAGCATGTTATAATAATAATTATTATTTTTTAAAAATAAATTCTTTTAAGTTTTTTAGTAGATTTGGATTCATCATCCATATCCCAAAAATTTGACTTTTTTCCTTTTAAAGGGAATCTTGATGTGATTTTTTTTTCCAATGCGAATCTAGATGTCACATTTGTATTACACTTTTTTTTTTTGATGTCACATTTGTATTACACTTTTTTCTCTCTGCTCTCTTGCTCTCTCTTTCTCCAATTTGTTTTTCTTGTATTGGCCTCTTTCATTCAGTTACTCTGTCCCTTTCCAATGTTTGATACTAGTATTACAAAATTAAAAATTAAAAATCAATACAACACCAGTACTCAGAGAGAGAGAGAGAGATATTGAACATCTGAATTTGCATAGGTTAAAAAGTGAAATCTAGAAGTCGAAATTCCGTATTAATTTTAGGAGGAAAAAATTAAAAATTTAGAATCCGGATGTTCAACATTCATATGTATTTGCTTTTAGAAAAATTTTAATAATTGGAATCTAGATCTTCATATCCATAATTTGTTTCAAAGTCCAAAAGTTCAACTTAGTATTCCATTAATAATAATTTATTAATTGCCTCCACAATTTAGGAACCCAAATTTGATTTAAAATTCATTTCACCTTATGTTTTCTCTCTTTCCAAAATACAGCCTTAAATCTGTTGACAATATGAGAGAGAGAGAGGTAGATGTAGTTCGAACTACAAATATAAGGTACTACAAACAATATTATTAGATCATTCACATCCGGGGTTATTAAAAAACATCTATTTTACAACTTCAAAACTTACTTTATCTATTTTACCATCTTATTTTACAACTCACTTAATATCTCAGTTTTTATTTTTATATACAACTTATTAAAATAATATAAACTACACCATCAAATAAATAAATAAATATTATATATATATATATATATATATAATCCATGAGAGTTAGGGAGATACTAAAGTATGAGAGAGAGAATAAAATATCTATATTTATGTTTACAACCCATGACTAATAGGGTCGTATATATACAACATTACTGTTCATAGATGTTAAAAACTTTTAGATGCCCATATTCAAGTAACATTATGTTTTAGTATTTTGATTGATAAAATAGCAATTGAGGGGTTTTTACACCCGATGCTAATGCTTTTACAGCTAAATTATCATTTGAAAATAATTTCAGCCAGGTACAATGATGGGGTTGGGTTTGTGTCCTAAACTTAGTTAACCTTCTCAAGTATCTAAAATGACGAACCAACTTTCTTTTCTTTTGGCGAAAGGAAATTTATTTTAGGGGAAAAAAAAAATTAAACAATACAAAGTCTAGAGCACATAAGGTACAAAATAGAAGGAAGATATGAATACAAAAATACAAGAAAAAAAAAACACTAGAAGAAAATATCCTTCATTCATCAAAAAGTCCGTGCAATAATTTCTTCGCGATGAATATAATGCATATTATGGTCCTTAAAAGGTCAGAGGAGGGACCTGCAATAAGATTTTATAGTATTGAGAATTTGAGAGGGTGAGAAGAGTCGGCCATTGACTTATTTGCGTTTGTACCATATGTGGCAAAGGGTTAACCCTTGAAATAAGTCGGTGCAGCGCCTATCCTACTTTGGCTACTTTTGTCAATGACCTTGCCGGTTGCAATTTCTTGAAGCAGTCTCCAAAGTCCATCAGTCATGGCAGTGGCTACCGCTACACCTACTTTCTTTCTAAGACAGAGGAGAGAGAGAGAGAACATACATGGCGGCAGCTGTACTCTTTGGTCCTTAGGAGTACAACTTTGTAATCATTGGATTATAGTATAGACCGTGTTGGAGAAATCAGATATTTTTCTTGTAGAGACGACATTGGAAGCTGTAAAAGCAAAGACACGGTCTAAACTCTCTAACCATTGCACCGACTCGATTCTTGTACACTACCCTACTAACCCATTTTCTCTTTTTTCATGAATTGGTCTTGAATTAGATTGTTTTGCATGCTGCACTGTCAATGCCCGAAACACGGATCTCGATGTATGCTTATGAGAGACACGCTTCATACGCGTAAGATAATTTTCTCATTGTAATATAATTTAGAATGAGTAATTCACGAACACCAGCTTAAAGCAGCCAAATCTGCTCATTTTCAAGTACTAGAACCTATTGAAATGTAATAGAAGCTGTTGGGTTATAGATTGACCCCGGTTAAGTAATTCAATTACCCAAGTTGATTAATTAAGTCAAATTACATACAAATTATGGAGACGCCAACAAATCACCAAATAAACTAATATGCAGCGAAAATTAAATGACACGGTGATTTGTTGATGAATGGAGAAAACTTCTCACAAGGCAAAAATCCCACTGGGTGAATTTCAGGTTACCACTCCCAAGAATCTACTAATTAATAATCAAGCGGTTACGAGTATGAGAAATCTTACCACTACCCTAGCCTATTCCAAAATACTAACCTACAGTTCAACCTTCACTCTAATACCCAATTGGATTTGATATTGTAGTAGACTTCTTCACCTTGCACAAATCTCTAATTTGTGACTAACTCCTTTACATGGATCCTAGTACGTGCCTAACTCCAATAACTTGATTGATTGTTGTTAGCTGCAAAGTTCTTCACTTCAAAGACGTTGAAGATCAGAAAGCACTTGGTTACAAAATCCTAAAGTGCACAAACGCAGTAACTTCATACAGAGTATATGAGTTCTGAGTCCTTGTTTCTGTACTTGATAACTTTTAAAATAAGCATTTTATATGATTAGGGTTGTAGAGAGAGAAACTCTAATCATTTAAGTCATCATAGGCCGAAATTCAAATCCAAGAATTCTAAATTCGTAAGTCTCAATAGATTGAGCTTGTGTCGAGCTCTCTCATTAAACCTTGATAGATGCTAGTGTCGAGCCTAGTGTCGAGTTTTAATGAAATAACTTTTCTTGACTTGTTTCTTGGATCAATCTTCATGTCTTTAATGATACCGCTTGTAAAGTAAACTTCACATACTTGTTGATACATTAAACTCAACTTAGACCTACCCAATTACAAGTAAAGTGTGTTTTGTCAAAGGATAAACCAATACATAAAAAATATGATCCTAACAATCTCCCCTTTTGGAAATCCGTGACAAAACCACAAGCTTAATTATGAGAGAATTATAAAACAATAGTCTCCCTACTTATTACACAGAAATTACATAAGTATAACTAACACTAAAAGCTCTTGAAAAACTTTGCAAGAAGAGAGATCACAGTATAAAAGACTTGCAACCCATTTTAGTTGAAACACTAAACAAGATCCATCAAGGCATCGAGTGTAAAATATAGGCAAGTTATATAAACAAAGAAACATGTGTATAAAGAAAGAAAAAAAACAACACATGTGAGATAAAGAGTGAAAAACATACATCATCATCATATATAGAAAAGAAGCACACTGTATGTAAATGGTCACAAAATCAAGGTACATGTAGTGAGAACTATACATCAAAACCTTACTATATATCTTAAAACACTCTTTCGCTATCACTAGTCTAGCTCTCCCCCTAACAACAAGACTACTCTCTCATAACCAAAACTACCTCCCCTTTTTGTCACGAGTGGTGAATCACTGAGAAGGTGTCATCTCATCATCATACTCAGAGCTAGAAGCATTATCACCATCATCATCTCCACTAGCAGACGACTCCTCCAAAGGACCACGCTCTAGAGAAGGAGTGAAGCCACCAAGGCGAGACTATCGACGAGCGATTCGGCCAATCCTGGTGTTCATTTGACACATCTTAAGATGACTATCAAAATCATCTCGCATGAGCTGAAGTTGATCCAAAATGGTAGCAAGAGATGCCTCTACTCTAGAAGAAAAAGGTGGAGCAAACGAAGAAGAGGGTCAAGAGGCATAGATAACATCCTTAGCAGCTCGAAACTCAACCTTTTCTTGTTAAGCGGGAGTCGATTCTTGATGAGGCCACTTGGCCTTGGTCACAAGCTGTGTAGCTCTTCTAACCAAAGATTCCTTGCTAATAGCACCCATAATCCGAAAGAGAGGTGAAGAAGGAACAAGAATGTGTGCATGTGTGAGAATGCGTGTGATAACTAAAGGAAAAATTAGCTTATTACATGTAGTAGCATCTCGATAGATATCTATCATATGTAAAGGAAAGTTTATAGATAGATCATTCAAAGGAGAGAAGAAAATGATCACGGGGTTTAGTGATAGTGTTATAATGAGACCGTGGTGTGAGAACAAAGATCATCACCATATTAAGGATCCTTAAACCCTTAGCAAAGTCATGGGTGGTGAAGTTAAGAGTATCACCCCACCATATAGGACGGTCACAGAAGTGTGAGTCAAGCTCATCTTGAGAGAGAGAATAGAAATGAGGAGTACTAGGATAGTAAAGATGAGCTACCCTAGGAACGCATAGTACACTAGAAATGAGCTCCGGTGTAACTACAATACGTGTTCCTCTAAATATGTAGTAAATTGGGGAACAGAGGTATCGATAGCGTTTATGTTGGGGTAGAACTCCTATATAAACACGCTAAGACATCTAGAGGTTTCTCATATAGAGATTCCAAACCCCGAGAGCTAAATGCACCGGGTAGAGTAGTGTCTCAAAAATCAGACAGAACGACATGGCATTCCAAATGAACCGCCTTATCGCAGAAGTTCTCCTCAAAACCCTTTTGGAATTTTGAATCACGGAACCTATCTCGAATAGAAGGAGGAGGAGGAGGAGAAGAAGAAGAAGAAGAAGAAGAAGAAACACGATGAGATATCGAGTTCTTAGAGGGAATGAATTTCTTAAGTGTCATAAAAGGAAACTAAGGAAAAGAAGAAAGAAAACAGAACTAGAACATATACTCAGAAAGATGAAGAAAGGAAAAAAAAAAAAAAAAAAACCGGTGCATAGGAATGCATGAGCATATGACATGCAAAAATAATTGCATCATAGGCAAAAACCCAATCCAAACTACAACACTCGTAAGTTTTAAACAAGCAAAAAACCTAGAATGCATGAAAACATGATTATAATGCTTCAGAATGCAATGCATGACCATTTGAAAACAAATTAACAAAGCCCAACTCAAAATTTTTAGCAAAAATACAAAAAACTCCAAATTTCCCAAAAATTTCAAAAAACCTAGGTCTAAATGCATGAAACATGAAGAAAATAAGGAATTTAGACCACTTACCAACTGATTTGAGCTTGAAATAAGCCAAAAACGTGAGGGGAAGAAGGATTGTTAAGAGAAAATGGGTTTTGGATCGATAGAGAGGAGAGAGATATCATGATGTTTGAGTTTGAACAAAAATGGGTTGACCTTCGAGTATTTATAGAATCAAGCATCTTGACAGATCGAGCAGGTATCGAGAAGGTGTTGAGAATGAAAGCTCGATGTATCAAGAGGTGTCGAAGAGGTGTTGATAGCTAAAAAACTTCGATGTATCAAGGTAGGTGTTGAGCAGGTATCGAGAAAACAATGAGTTCAGAAAACTGGCTTAATGTATTGGGCTATGTGTAAAGAGGTATCAAGAAAAACCCAGAAGAACTTTGATAGAAGTGATATGTGTCGAAAGGTGTTGAGACTGCTATCAAGCTGGTATTGAGAAGCACAGAAATGTGAATTTGCAAGAGAGAAAAGACATGATATGACACCATACCAAACATCATAGAAGCATGTTAAGCACTCAAACCAAACAAAAACTCTAGATGCAAAGCATTCTTAGATCCAAAACATTAAACAAGTCTAACTAATTTTATTTTTAAAAATAAGTTAAGATAGTTTAGTAAAATTATACTACCATATGTATTCATTGTGATGGCCAAATGAATATTGTACTTGTACAATAGTATCAAAAGTAGCAAAGAGTTGCGTGTTGTGTGTGAAACTTTTGCAAGAAAGCATAAGTTTTTCATCATATGAAAATGCTGATATAAGAGAATAAAGAATCATTCACATACAATCATAACTATTTGATGGGGACCATGAACTTTGAGTTATATCATATAGCTTCCACATCTTCTAGAAACATGCTTGCAACCATATATACAAGTATTTTGATTCTTTTTACTTTTTCATGTTTTTTGCATATTTTTCTTTTAAGCATAAAAACACATATCATGCATGGGCATATAAGAGAGAAAAGAGAAATACCCATTTATGTTAGCCAAACATCTTTTTCTTACCATGCAAGAGCTACACCTTACTGAGCACGGCTTTTATAATTGCACACAGATGTTTTATGATTGATGAGTTTTAGTGGTGAGATGATTATTTATACTTTTCTTTTAAGATTTTTTAGTCATTCCCATCAACAAGAGTGATATAGATATGAATGATAAAAAATTAACCCGATCATACAAATCACACAGCGAGCCATAAAGCTCACATTGCTTAGTTGTGCATAAAAATGTTTATCTAAGTTACAAGAGATACAAAGTTAAGAAACTTTGTTTCATTGGCCATTCAAGGTACATAAATACCAGTATACACAAACACACACTATTTTTGTATTTTTTAAATTTTCCTTTTTTTTGTTTTTGTTTTTGTATTTTTTTTTTTTTTTTGAAAGCAATAAACAAAACAAACAAATAAACATATTAGAAAACAGAAAAAACTGATGCAAATGTATAAAGAAGAAAGATGAAGATTACTCCAAAGAGATTACACCAATGTTTTGGCACAAGAATTCAAACCAATGACCATCCAAAGGGTTTTGCGAAGAGATCAGCATTTTGATAATTAGTGTTAATGAACTCAAGATTGAGAGTACTATCTTCAACCAATCCACGAATGAAATTGTGTCGGATCTCAATACGTTTAGTTCGGGAGTGTTGGACAAGATTTTTAGAGATGTTAATGCCATTGGTATTGACACAATATATGGTGAGGTGTTTTTGACAAATACCATAATCAAGAAGAAGTTTTTGCATCCAAAGGAGTTGAGTGCAATAGCTACCTACAGCAATGTATTCTGCCTTGATAGTGGAGAGAGATATAGAATTTTGCTTTTTACTTATCCAAAAGACAAGATTATTCTCCCACTAAAAACACCCACTAGATGTGCTGTTATGATTATCAGCATCACCAGCCCAGTCATCATCAAAATACCCAGCCAACATATCATTAGTGTCCTTATCATACCAAACACCAAAATTACTAGTTGATTTAACGTATTTGATAATACGCTTAACAACAATAACATGGGATTCTTTAAGATTGTCTTGATATCGAGCACAAACTCCAACACGGTAACTAATGTCAGGTCTACTAGCAGTGAGATAAAGAAGGCTACCTATCATGGTTCTATATAAGGTAAGATCTACACTTTTGCTTAACAAGCCAGTAGTGAGCTTAACATTCGGACTCATGGGAGTTCTAACAAAGCTATGACTCTAACCTAAATTTCTTCATAAGATTATTTGTATATTTAGATTGAGAGATAAAGATACCCTAGTCATTCTATCGAATTTGAAGTTCGAGGAAGTAGTTTAACTCTCCTATCATGCTCATCTCGAATTCAATCTGCATCATGCTGGAGAAAGAGTGTGCAAAATCATCTTTTGTAGACCTGAAGATGACGTTGTCGATATGTACTTGAGCTACAACCAACTCCCCATCTACCTTCTTGATGAACATGGTTCTATCAGCTTGTCCTCTTGAAAACCCATTGGCCACCAAATATTCTATGAGTCGATCATACCATGCTCTTGGTGCTTGCTTCATTCCATATAGTGGCTTCTTTAGATAAAGCACATGATTGGGATAATGTGGATCAACAAATCCCTTAGGTTGAGATACATAGACTTCTTCTTTGAGAAACCCATTTAGGAAGGCACTTTTGACATTCATTTGATATAACTTGAATTTAAGATGACAAGCTAGAGCAAGTAAAATTCGTATGGATTCAATACGAGCCATGGGTGTGAACGTTTCATGAAAATCAACCCCTTAAACTTAAGTGTAGCCTTGAGCAACAAGTCTGGCTTTATTTCGAATGACATTTCCTTCCTCATCAGTTTTGATACGGAAGATCCATTTTGTGACGATGATGTTAACACCTTCTAGTCTTGGAACAAGAGTCCAAACATCATTTCTCTGAAACTAATAAAGTTCATTATGCATAGCTTCCACCCAGCTTTCATCTTGAAGTGCTTCTCCTACCTTTGTAGGTTCAACCTGCGACAAGTAGCATGAATAAGACACAAAGTTAGCCACATACTTATCGACTGTTCGCTTTTTCAAGTTTAATTCATTCATATTCCCCATAATCGCATTTGGAGAATGATTCAACTCTTGACGAAGGCTCTCTTTCCATGTGACCAACAGGTGGAGGAGGAGTGGTTGGATCCAGAGTATCTTCAATGGGAGTGTTATCAGATGATTGAGCAGCACTTGGTGTAGAAGGAAGAGAATGATCTTCTTCAATTTTGTCACTCTTAGGTGCTAGAGGAAGAGCAGATTTTGGCAATTAATCAAGCTCCTTTTATGTGGTGGAAGTTAAGGTTTCATCGATCACAACATTCAGAGTCTCCATTACTTTTCTTGTCCTTTTGTTGAAAACTCTGTAAGCCTTGCTGGAGGAAGAGTAGCCAAGAAATATTCCTTCATCACTACGTGTGGCAAACTTTCACACATTTTCTCTGTCTTTCAAGATGAAGCAAGTGCTACCAAATATTCTGAAATACTTCACATTTGGTTTTCTTCTTTTCCATAGTTCACATGGAGTTTTCTTTGTTCCTGGACTGAAGTACACTTTGTTCACAATGTGACATGTAGTGTTCACAGCTTCACTCCACAAATTTTTAGCAACATCCTTGTTGTGCATCATACTCTAGCCATCTCCTAAATGACTTTATTCTTCCACTCATCTACTCCATTTTGTTAAGGAGTAATGGGAGCTAAAAATTCCTGAGCTATGCCAGTTTTAGTGCAGAATTGCTCCAGTTGAGAGTTTTCAAACTCCTTTTCTTGATCACTTTGAAGACGATTTACAATCACTCCTTTCTCATTCTGCAATCTTCTACACAGGATCTCTATTGTTGAGGAGCTTTAGACTTAAATCTTAGCAAAATTGCCCACATGAATCTGGTAAAGTCATCCACCACAACCATGATATATCTCTTACGTCTGAGAGATTTAGTTTTAGCAGGACCGATGAGATCACTATGGAGTAGTTCAAGTGGTCTTGCTGTGGCTGTGGTCAAGGTAGCGTGATGATGAGCTCTTGCCTGTTTCCCAAGTTGACATATTACATAACCAGCATTATCAACTTTAACAAGTTTAGGAATGCCTAACATAGCTTCCTTTTTAGATACAATTAACAGTTGTTTGTAGCTTGCATGTCCCATCCTTTGATGCCATAAATTTTCATTAGGCATCCGAATGCTATTACAGACTATTTCAGCATCTGGAACAAGACCGTAGTAATTATCTAGAGTTCAAATCCCATCAATAAGTTGCTTTCCTAATTCATTAAGTACTAGGCATTTTCCTTTGGAGAATAGTACCATAAAGTCTTGATCACAAATTTGACTTATACTCAGCAAATTCACTCTCAGTCCTTCGACATATAAAACATCCGCAATGTCAAGTTATCCTGACAAGGAGATAATTCCTTTTCCTTTTATTTGGGATTTGCTTCCATCACCAAATGTAACATTGTCACCTCTTTTTGGTTCAAATGTTTTAAAAAGGAAACGACCTCTAGTCATATGTCTTGAATAACCACTATCAAGGTACCATAGACAAGTCTCCAATACTTTAAGAGTAGTATGCATCATGAAACATACTTCAAGTTTATTAGCCAGGGCATATGGTTTGGTTCTTTCTCTGCAACCTCTGCTGGATAACTTTAATTGAGCCCTTATCTTTCTTTGACTAACAGCCCTGTGGATGCACCTTTTGAGGCAGTCTAGTCTTCTTTGAAGTCTGCATTTTTCGAGAATCAACTATTCTGTCACCTGAATTGATCTTAACAAATCATCCATATACAAATCTTTTTCAACCAACAAAAACATCAGTTTCAAGTACGTGTCAAACTCACATGTCCTGAGAAACTGAAGAACATCAATGTTAGTATCACAAGAGTGACTATTAGAAAAAGTTTTGTTCATGTAATTTGTATCCATGACAACAAGGTTCAATGGATCACACAGCATAGATTGAAAACCTAATCAGAGTGTGCCTGCTTTAATACCACTTGTTGAGTTATAGATTGACTCCAGTTAATTAATTCAATTACCTAAATTGATTAATTAGGTCAAATTACATGCAAATCGTGGAGGCACCAACAAATCACCAAATAAACTAATATGCAGTGGAAATTAAATGACACTGTGATTTGTTGACGAATAGAGAAAACCTCTCGCAAGGCAAAAACCTCACCGGGTGAATTTTACATCATCACTCCCAAGAATCTATTAATCAATAATCAAGCAGTTACAAGTATGATGAATCTTACCACTACCCTGGTTTATCCTAAAATACCAACCTATAGTTGAACTTTTGCTCCAATACCCAATTGGACTTGATATTGTAGTAGACTTCTTCGCTTTGCACAAATCTCCAATTTGTGACTAACTCCTTTTCACGAATCCCAGCATATGACTAACTCCAGCAACTTAATTGATTGTTGTTGGCTACAAAGTTTTTCACTTCAAAGACATTGAAGATCAGGAAGCATTCGGTTACAAAACCCTAAGGCATATAAATGGAGTAGCTTCTCACAAAGTATATGAGTTCTGAGTCTCTATTTTCGAACTTAATGACTTTTAAAATAAGCATTTTGTATAAGTAGGGGTGTAGAGAAAGAAACCCTGATCATTTAAGTCATAATGGGTCAAAATTTAGATATGAGAATTTTAAATTTGTAAGTCTCGATAGATCGAGCTTGCGTCAAGCTTGTATCGAGCTCTCTCATTAAACTTTGATAGATGCTAGTGTCGAGCCTAGTGTCAAGCTTTAATGAAATTGCTTTTCTTCATTTGTTTCTTGGATCAATCTTTATGTCTTTAATGATACCACTTGTAAAGTAAACTTCACACACTTGTTGATACATTAAACCCAACTTTGATCCAGTGACGATTCTAGGAATTTTGTCCAGGGTGTTCCTATTCCAGTTTGAAAAAATTTCAGGTCATTTCGGTCTATTTCGGGTGTTTCGGGATGTTTCGGTAAGTACCAACCGAAATTCAATATTAGGTCGGCATGAAGTTTGTGCTTAAAAAAAAAAATTATAAACTATAAATTGATGTTTAGTTGTTTCATTAATAAAATTATAAGTTCATTTGAAATATTAATAAAATTATTAATTATTGTTGTTTAGTTGTTTCATTAATTTGTTTGTCTTTTATAAACTATAATTTGTTGTATTGTTGTTTCATTAATTATTAAATTATTAATTGTTGTTTAGCCTAAAATAATTTAATTTGTTTGTCTTTTATAATGTATTAGTTAATTAAATTATTAATTATTGGTATTTAGTTGCTTCATTAATTTTTTTTTACTAACTACTAGCCGTCTAGCACACAATCTACTGTGCATTAGCACACACTAGCACACACCTCATGTGTGCACACACCCACGGATAAAGTCAAAAAAAAAAAACAAGGGCAAATAAATTGGTGTTTCTTAACAACAAGTCACAAATCACAATACACTAAAAGACAAACTCACCAACACCAACTGACCAACATAGTAACATATCAACAGATAAAGTAAAAAAAAAAAAAACAGGGGCAAATAAATTGAATAATTATAAAGACTTAAAGAGAGAGAATCAGTTCAAAAAGAAATAGAGCTCTCTCTCTCTCTCTCATTCTTAGACCACAGTTCACACCACAGTCCACAGCAAAACTCAAAGATTAAGAGAGAAAAAGAGAGAGAACAGAGAAGTAAAGTGTAAAATACCTTGAGGCGTTGCAATCTCTGATCCGATCGACATCGCATACACTGAGCTCTCTCTCTCTTAGTCGGCGTCACAAGCTCTAATCCGATCAGATCGATCTCCGATCTCCGATGCTGATCCAAGCTCTATTGCTCGAGTTTCAGGCAGAGGCGCCGTCGCCGTGTCCTGCCTATGTGCTTGATGATGAGGTTTCAGGCGGAGGCGTAAGGCGTTGTCCTTGATTAGGTTTTTTTCTTTAGGGTTTCTGATTTTAGGTTTTGCTTTAGCATTACCATCTAATAATTGAGGCGGACGCGAATTCGTATTAGGTTTTGGTTGGTTTTTTTTTTCCTAAGAATACGTTTAGGTTGGGCCTTTGGGTATTTGTTTAGGATTAACTTGGGCTTTTTTTTGGGCTTGCTCTGTAAAATCCAAACAAATTTGTTTTGTAAAATCATAAGGTTTTACAATTTTTTTTGGGGGGGGGGGGGCTGAAAGCTATACGTTTGGATTTGGCCGGCATAAGATTTTTTTTTTTTTTTAGATTTTAATTCAAAATTTGTTTGGCATAAAATTTTTTGAAAGTGTTTCTGATTTTGCTTGAGGGTGTTCCTATTTTATTTTTTAAGGGTAAACAAATAAAAAAATTTAAATTATTATATATAATTTTTTTTTTCCCTTCAGGTCAGGGTGTTCTTGGGAACACCCTGACTTCAACGTGGCGTTGCCACTGCTTTGATTTACCCAATTACAAGTAAAGTGTGTTTTGTCAAATAATAAACTAATACATAAAAAATATGACTCTAACAAATGAATATTATGCATGGTCCAGCTCAAGATACATGACAAATGGTTTAAATCATTCAAAGTTGGTGAAGACTTTTGAGATTTTGAAGAATGGTGTAGGTTATACCTTACATCCACACCAGACATATACGCCACAACAAAGCTAGGGGTTACCATTTATACTTTACATTTCTGTGCTTGTGTTTTTGTGGCCGTTTTGTCCCAAGAGGATCATTCAGTACCTAACTCTTTTATATATATATATATATATATATATAATGTTAGGTCAAGTCCTGTTCACTCTATTTAAGGTGATTAGCTCGAGCCACTTCAGGGTCTCCAGTTCCTTGAAAGTGAGAGAGCTAGCTAGTGGATAAACAAACAAAAAAGGCTGAAGAGCTCGCTTTCATCAGTGGAAGAAGAAGCTTACTTGTCCAAGCAAAAAAGGAGACTGACTGGGAAAGAAAATTGGTAAATCAATTCAATTTTGGTCCTCCCAAACACTACTGAGTAGGGTTTGGCAGAATCCATGAGGACCGTGAATTACGAATATGTTAAGATACTAGACATTGGAGACAATTACGTATGATGCTCATGGAAGCAAAAAAATATCTTATATGGAATCTGTAGAAATCACGTTTTATGAACTACTCTTCCATAACATGTGGGACCAAAACATTTAAGAATGAGTTTTACATGTTATGAAAGGAGAGCATTTCAAAATGATTCTATGAAATACCTCAATTTATAAAAGTCCCTACCATCTAAAGCAATAACTTTTTTGGGCGGTCACATGCTAAAGTTTTAACTTATCAACTCAATAAATGAGGAAAAATTATATGAAATAGATTATACATATATATTCCCAAATGAGAAATATTTGTTGCACTTAAATTGTTTTACAATTTCAACTGTTTTTAAGCGATGTAAAATTGTATAAAATATTTTGTGTGTGATAACCCGTTCACAAATGTGTCATTGTAATCATTGCCATGCAATATGTTGAGTGTACTTCAATCCAAAATCAACATGAAAGCCACGTGGATTAAAACATGTATATCCTTAGCCACGTGGCCAAATTTTTTTTTTTTTTTTTTGGGAAAACGCCATTAATAAATTTTATAGACCACAAATTTTTCTTTTTAATATAATTGGCCTGGTACAGTACCTTATTCTTAAAGGTGTAGACTTTACGGTGTATCTATGAGTTTGATTCTATTGATATATAAGTGGCCGTTATATCCTTTCAAAAAATAAAAAATAAAAAAAAGTGGCCGTTATATGCTTGCTCTTTTATGAAAAAAAATAACTCATCTACTTAAATTTGATAAATTATATCTTTAAACTGATAGTGAAGGAAGGATTATATGAGTTTTTAACATGTTATTCTCCCCTTAACGGTCAATTTCCAATCACTTTTGAATCAATAAGTTAAGGAACAAAAGTTTTTCACGACTTTTTTTTTTTGTTTTGTATTGATTTGATAATTACAACATAAAGGAGATGACACAATGTTAATCACGAGTTACAAAAACCTTATGCCTTTTGTTTTGACATTAAAGTTTTTTAAAAAATGAGTTATTTTCTAAAAATTATTTTTTTGAAAAATTATCTTATTTTCTTTGTATTTGATAGCAACCATGAAAATGAGTTTGAAAAAGACATTTCTATAAATTAAAAATCCAAGTATGAATTTGGTCTTTCAAATAAAATTTTAACAAAAGTGATGTCATTCTAATATTGCAATAATTTGTGCAATTTAAGTTCTTGATAAACTATATACTATCAAAAATATTTGTCCAATATCCATGACCTCTATTACTCATCTAGCTCATAATTGAGAAAAAAAATCATTCAAAATAAAATCAAAAGGTAGAGATTTTGAAATGAAGATAATCAATAATGTTTAGCAATGATTTAGATAGAAAGAAAGCCAGAGAGACCTCTGTGGAATTTGGAGGCCCCAAGAAGTAAATTGGTGGAAGGAGAGTAGTATGGTTGGAAGAGAATGGAGGCCTTGCTTATCTTCTATTTCTCTATTTTCTTTTAATTCTACAAAGAACAAAGGTGCAAATCGTTGCTGGGCTTTAGCTACACTGGAATTTTAGTTTTACATACACCTTCGCTGGGAAATTAGTTGTTTACTTTGTCATTTTTTAATTTTCTGTATATGAAATTGGGAATCAATTTTTTATTTTTATTTTTTTGAAATTTTCAACAGCGAAAACAAAAAACCCTGTTACCTTTCTTTAATTAGGGTATTTACAGGTCTCAAGTGGTAAACGAAGAAACGTTTTACGCGGCCTTAGAACCGTTTTTTCGTAGTGAATGCTTATTAATGCAGTGTGAGATAGAGTTGTTTTCTCAAAAACAAAAAAAACAAAAAAAACAAAAAAAAAATCTAAAAATAAGTCATATTTTTAATAGAGTTTTTTGTTGACTAAAGATGATTTTATTTTTTTACCCATATTTTCTGATGCTATCAAACACACACAAAAAAAAATAAAAATGGAAAACTATCTTCACAAAAAAAAATTTCATTAAAACAAACCGAGCGTTGATAATTACTTTACAGCTGTATTAA
The DNA here is from genome assembly GCA_029955455.1 of Quercus agrifolia. Taxonomy (NCBI): domain Eukaryota; kingdom Viridiplantae; phylum Streptophyta; class Magnoliopsida; order Fagales; family Fagaceae; genus Quercus; species Quercus agrifolia. The sequence continues at coordinate 56,281,540 of JARQAD010000003.1, read as the reverse complement.
CAAAAGTTTAATTGTTTTGATGAATGTGTGATAAAAATAATAATGATATTGGCTAATATAAAAAATGATATTACCCTAACCATTTTTTTTTAGATGGTTAAACTTAAATCTATAATCTATGTAAGTTTGTGAAAAAAATTATGTCTCTACTCTCTCTAACATTGCCCCTTTGGAATCGCATAAAAATCAATGATCTTGTAATCTAGATAATAATTTTTGCTTTTGTTTCTTTCAGGAGTGGAAGTTTAGGACTCATATATTAGTCATTAACACGTAAAATCATCACAGACACACGATTTTTGAGGTTAAGGTTTCTCGCTTGTCAGTTGTCACATTTATATCACTTTGGACTCATTAACATAAAAAAAACAAGAAAAAGAAAAGGTAATAACATAGGCCCATTCAACTATCACGAACCAATCTTGGGCTACATATCCTAATTCAACCAAAAAGCAAGCTTGTGTAAAAGATTTAGAACACAATATTGGGCTTGCTTTTAAGATTTCAACTTGGCAAAAGATTGAATGGGAACCAGTGGAGGATGTCTATTGTCTTAGACAACTGTATATCTATACTATTAATAAAATGATTTTCTGATTGGATTTCATCATTTTGCATACTAAAATATCTTCACATAAATTCTTAAACTCTCTAAAACACTCTTATCTTTAAAATGAATAATTTTAAATTTAAAAATACAAACCGGTTATAAGATTAATTTACTATTTTTAAAAGAGTTTCTAAATTTTAGGCTTTCAAACTTTTATCAAGATTTTAAAACTTAGGACATTATCTTTATCTCACTTTTAAATATTATTTCACTAAACTTAAAATAAAAAAATAAAAAAGAGCCTTATTGCACTTGTAAAGCACGTGTGATAAGTCTAGCTAGTAAGTAATAACAGGATTTCCTGTTTGGATTTCAACATTTTGCATACTAAAATAACCTTATACAAATTTTTAAACTCTCTAAAATAGCTCTATCTTTTTTTTTAATAATTATAAATTAAAAAACACAAATTGGTTATAATGGATGATTAATGTAATTGGACCCTATTTTTAATAAGAATCTAATCATTTTATTTGATTTATTTTAAAACATTATATTAAATCCATTACAAATTATACTTTCATTTAGTTTAACAATGTCGTGTGTCATGTGGGTGTGCGTGTCAATATATATACCTAATGTTAATATTAAAAATGGTGTATCAATGCACACCGGTATCGAAATATTCCATTCTAGTAGTCAATCTAGAATGGAATTCAAAATCTTGGCCTCAATTCTAAAAATTGTTGATATTTCAATTCCATCAAATATTAATATCCCAATTCCAAAAAATGCTAATGCTCTAGCCCCCTTCCATTCCATTAGTCAATCCATAACGGAACTCAAAATCTTAATCTCAATTTCAAAAATTGTTGATATTTCAATTCCATAAAATGTTGATATCCCAATTCCAGAAATTGCTAATACTTTGGCCCTTACTCACCACCCCCCCCCCCCCCACCACACTCTCCCTTCTCAATCAAACTCATAACTTCGTCCTTGTTTGAAAGTGACGAGCTTGTGGACAAAATAAATAACTGAAGGGCTCGCTTTCATCTGTGGAACAACTTGCTTGTACAAGCAAATAGGAAACTGACTAGTAAAGAAAATTTGTAAATCAATTCAATTCTGGTCCTCCCAAACACTTCTAAGTATGGTTTGTGGTAGTAACTACATTCAAACAAACTACTCTTTCACAGCAGGTGAGACTTCAACATTTATGAGTTTCACATGCTATGAAAGGAGAGTCTTTTAAGGCCGCTCCATGAGATACCTCCTCTGTAGAAGTCCCCATTATAAGCATTGTTGAAAACACCCTATGTGGGCACTTGCATGTGTTAGAGTTCTAACTCAATTATCAACTACATAAATTATGAAAAAAATATAAGAAGAGTAGTTTTCAGGGATCTACTCTGATATATTCGAAAATATATCAATGTAGACCCTTGCTATGTAATATGGTTTAGTGTCCAATCCAACATAAAACTATGAAAGCAACGTAGTACGCTTGTTTACTTTTGTTTTTGACAATTCAACATCAACTCTTCTAGATTTTTATTTTTTTATATTTTGAAAACTAGATAAAATAAAGAATTTTATGGACCACAACTTTTACTTTTTGGTATAATTGTCACGGTACAGTTGAGACAATGCCAATAATGAGTTATAAAACTCTTTACAATTTAACTTTACAATTTAACAAAGTTTGTTGTGATGGATGTATCATAGAAATAATAATGATATGGGTCAATATAAAAATTATATTACTCTAACTTTTTTTTAGATGATTGAAAATACTTACATACAAAATATGCTTAACTTGACCCATGTCCTTCCCTTATTTCCCGAGCATTTTGTGCTTGTGAGGTACCAATTCGCTCAAATGGTGCCATGATACTCGAACCTTTAAATTTATGACTTGATATCTTAGCAAAATTGTGAAAAAAATTATCTCTACTCTCTCTAACATTGCCCCTTTGAAATTACGTAAAAATCAATGGTCTTAGTAATCTTGATAATACTTTTTGTTTTTGTTTCTTTCATTACGTGGAATTTTTTGACACATTAGGGTCTGTTTGGATAGGACTTATTTTGCTGAAACTGAAAACTTATTGCTGAAATCACTGTAGCAAAATAATTTTTAAATGTGTAAATAGTGACGTAGGACCCATTTTTAATGAAAAAATTGATAAAAAATGAAATTTGTGGGTCCGTAAACAGTGCACGGATGTACTGTTCACAGAAAACTGGTTAAAAATTGCGGCTACTGTTCATGTACCGTACATGAACAGTAGCCGCTTGTGGGGAGAAAACGCGTGAAAAAAAAAAAAAAAAAAAAAAAAACGTAGAAACTGAAACGCAACGCAGCAAACGCCAACCCAAACACACACTAACACATAAATTCATCACAAACATACGATTTTTGAGGCTAAGGTTGGGGCTGAAGCTTGTCAGTTATCACATTAATCTCACTTCGGACCCATTAATATAGGCCCATTCAACCAGTGGTGGAGTTGGGAGGCAATATTAAAATAAAGCTAATCTAAAAAATATTAGTCAATATTTATAACAAAATAAATAAATAATTATAAACTAATTAAATTGTCAAACAAAATCTAATATAAATGTAAATCATAATATTTTGTCAATCTAATATAAATATAAATTTTCCAACTATTAGAGGGTTTCTAAAAATATTTGGGGGGCCATAATGTACCTCTGCCCTTGTATACATGGTGGCAGCTGTACTATTTGGTCCCTAGGAGTACAACTTTGTAATCATCAGATTATAGTACAGAGGTCCGTGATAGAGAAATTATATATTTTTCTTAAGGACGTTGGAAGCAGTAAAAGCAAAGAGACGGTCTAAGCTCTCTAACCATTTCACCGATTCGATTCTTGTGCACAACTCTACTATACCTATTTTCTCTTTTTTCATGAATTGGTTGTGAATTAGATTGTTTTGCAGGCTGCACTGTGTCAGAAATCTACTGCTATCAATGACCAAAACGGATCTACGGGTCAATATAGCATGTTAGTATCTTGTCCTTGTCACGTGCTTATGAGAGAAGTGCTCCATATGTCTTGGGTATCAGATAATTTTCCCAACAACATACACAACATAATAATAAATAATTCCCAGTGAACACCTGCTAAAAGCAGTCAGATCTGCACGTTTTCAAGTACTAGAACATGTTAAAATGTATTATAAGCTAATGATATTATGTTGTACACACAAAAAACGTAGCCTAGATCACATATCCCACATATGCTTTCCCCCTCTAGGAAATTTTTTAACTTATCAAAAAGTGAGAAATTTTCTTTTTTATCCACTTGTCTCAGTTGCCTGTCAATATGTCGCTTCTGGGACTAAGTTTTGCATGTTAATAACAGAATATTAGGCATGGTCCTGCCCAAGATACATACAAATGGTTTAAATCATCCAAATATGGTGAAGACTTTTGAGATTTTGAAGAATGGTGTAGGTTACTTACATCCACACCAGACATATACACCACAAAGCTAGTGGTACCATTTATACTTAACATTTCTATTCGTGTTTTTGTCCTAGGAGGACCATTCATTACCTAACTCTTTTATGTTATCTTTGCTGCATAGTCTTAAACTCTTAATTAGGTCAAGTCCTGCTCACTCTAGCTATTTAAGGTGATTAACTCGACCCACTTCAGCGTCAAAATTTCCGGTTTTTAATTCAACTCTCCAGTTCAAATTCGATAGGAATATTTAAGTTTAAATTAACCCAAAAAACATTAAATTTGGTCATCATTGATTTCTTCTTGCTTATAATCAGCTCACTTCTGGCATTTAAGACCTAAATAAATTTATGATCATTCAGTGAACCATCACCCAGACTACTCTTTGTCTTCATTTAAAACAAATGAGAAAAATATGATGAATTGAGTCTGACTACACTAATATTCAAGAGGCACAGTGAGAGAAAGGAAGGTGAGAACAAAATGATGAACATGATGTAACAAAAAATAAAAGAGGCAAATTGAAAAACAAAATTATTAAAATTATTAGAAGGCAGATTTAGAGGCATGCTAATGAAGACGTGCAAGCAGAGATGAGAAAAATAAGAAAAGAGTTAAATTGGGTAGAGAAAAAGTGATTTTAGTCATATAGTTTACAAAATACCTTAGGCATACATTAGTAAACTATTTTATGAAATTTTTTATGAGAAAATGAAAAAGTGACTAGCTTTTTTTACAGTTTTTTCAATTTTTGATAAAAAGTTTCATAAAATGGATAATTAATGTAATCAAACCTTATTTTTAATAACAATCTAATCATTTTATTTGATATTATTTTAAAACATTATATTTAATGCATTACAAATTATACTTTCATTTAGTTTAACAATGTCGTGTGTCATGTGGGTGTGTGTGTCAATATATTATTTGATATTAATATTAAAAACAGTGTATTAGTATACACTAGTACCAAAATATTCCACTCTAGTAGTCAATTCAAAATGGAATTCAAAATATTGGCCTCAATTCTAAAAATTGTTGATATTTCAATTCTATCAAATATTGATATCCCAATTCCAAAATTTTCTAATACTCCAGCCCCTAGTCACCCCCCTTCCCTTCTCAATCAAACACCTAGCTTTGTCCCTATTTGAAAGTGAGAGAGCTTGTGGACAAAATAAATAACTGAAGGGCTCGCTTTCATCTGTGGAATAGCTTGCTTGTACAAGCAAATAGAAAACTGATTGGTAAAGAAAATTTGTAAATCAATTCAATTCTAGTCCTCCCAAACACTTCTAAGAATGGTTTTTGGTAGTATCTTATGTGCAATGGAACAATAGTACAGAACCATATTCAAACAAACTACCCTTTCACAGCAGGTAGGACTTCAACATTTATGAGTTTCACATCCTATGAAAGGAGAGTCTTTCAAGGCCGCTCCATGAGATACCTCCTCTGTAGAAATCCCCATTATAAGCACTCTTGAAAACAACCTATATGGGTACTTGCATGTTTCTAACTCAATTATCAACTACATAAACTATGAAAAAGATATAAGAAAGAGATTTCATATATCTATATATAGATATTCATATAGTAGTGTAGAGTGTAGACCCTTGCTATGTAATATGGTTGAGTGTTCAATCCAACATAAACCTATGAAAGCAACGTAGTACGCTTGTTTACTTTTGTTTGACAATTTAGCATCAACTCTTCTAGAGTTTTATTTTTTATTTTTTGAAAATTAGATTAAAAAAAAAATTATGGACCACAACTTTTACTTTTGGTATAATTGTCACGGTACAGTACCTTATTCTTATAGGTAAGTTTAGGAACAAAAGTTTTTCATAACTTTCTTTTCTAATTGATAATTACACCATAAAGGAAATTGAGACAATGCCAATAATGAGTTATGAAACTTTTAACAATTTAACAAAGTTTGTTGTGATGGATGTATCATAGAAATAATAATGATATGGGTCAATATAAAAATTATATTACTCTAACTTTTTTTTTTTTTTTTTTTTGAGATGATTGAAAATACTTACATACAGAATATGCTTAACTCAACCCATGTCCTTCCCTTATTCCCAGAGCATTTTGTACTTGGGAGGTACCAATTTGCTCAAATGATGCCATGATACTTAAACCTTTAAATTTATGACTTGATATCTTAGCAAGTTGTGAAAAACATTATCTCTACTATCTCTAACTTTGCCCCTTTGAAATCACATAAAAATCAATGGTCTTAATAAACTTGATAATAATTTTTTTTTTTTTTTTTTTGTTTCTTTCATGACATGGAATTTTAGGACTCATTAACACATAAACTCTTAATAGACACACGATTTTTGAGGTTAAGGTTGGGGGTGGAGCTTTTCAGTTATCACATTAATCTCACTTTGGACCCATTAATATATGCTCATTCAACCAATAGTGAAACTAGGATTTTAGTTTAGGGGACAAGATTAAAATAAGCTAATCTAAAAAATATTAGTCAATAAGTAAATAATTGTAAACTAATGTAACTATCAAAAAAAAATCTATTATAAATGTAAATCATAATATTTTGTCAATCTAAAAGTGTTAAGAGTATAGCAATACACGTACAAAATAGTATATAGGTTCACTTGATCAAAAAATATAGAATTGAACATTTTTTTTTTCTACTCTTATGAGTATTTAAAATTTGGATTCATAACAAAAATCCAGAGTTTGGAATCATAAAAAAACCAAGAGATGGAAGAGAAAACAAAAATAGAGATAGTTTTAGTGTCTTAAAGAGCATTAAGTAGTTTATTACTATTATTATGTGTAAAATATGGGACTCACTAATTAAAATGGCATGAGACATAAACAAATTGCAATAATTATAGAGTCACAAATAAAATTTACAAAATATTTTTATAGTTGCTAAGGAGACTAGAAGTTAATAAGAAATAAAAATAAAAGTAATTATAGAAAAATCCTATGTCCACAATATTTTCATAACAAATTCTAAATGGTATGTTGTTATTGACTATTACTGGTAGCGAAAAAGTAATTTTTTTTAATGTAAGTTCAAATTAGAACTAATAACAACTTATCACATATGATTTTTGATAAAAATATTATAAACGTAGCACTTCTCATAATTAAATAATGGACCAAAATAAGAACCACTAAACTTTACCTACTTTTTCTTTTAAAATTTAAAAAAAAAAATACCAATTTAACTACTATAATATAAAAATTGTTGTGTCTAAAAAAAAAAAAAAAAAAAAAAAACGCATAACTTTTAGTGGGAAAAGCAAAAAACAAACTTTTGACTTTGTCAGGAGCTTTTTGCGCCCTTTTGTATGGTGCTGCTACTAACTTCATTCTTTTTTCTTTTTCTTTTTTTAATTTCCAATTGCACCTTCAGTTTTGGTTGATTTTACTCAAATTTGAAGAGTGTTGCCTTTTGTAATTATTTTATATTAGGAGGGGCAAGACATAGGTTGAGGCATACAAGAATAGTGTTTTTTAAGAAGACAGGCAGGCTAGTTGCCCCCTCTTGCCCCATTGGCTCCGCCATTGCATTCAACTATCAAGCATTGATCTTGGGCAACATATGCCAGTTAGTTACAAGAGGTTATAAAGTCTTGTAAGTGGTGAGACACTTGGTAGAGAAAACCTACTAGGAAGCAACACATGAAAAGTGGAAGTAGGCATAATTGACAATGCCTCAAGTATAAATAGCGGTTCATTCTACAAAAAAAGGGACCATGCACAATCCAAAATATACTAGAGATTATTTGTATTTAGTTCCTTAGGAAATTTTATTAGTTCTTAGGCTTCATAGAAGACTTTTTGTTGAATGTTGTTTCTTTTATACTTGCAATCTTGTTTAGTCATTATTAGTTAAGTTTGATGCAATATTAAAGTGTCGATCTGATTTCCTACTTGCTTTGAATCAATCATATGTTAGACTGATGACTTTGGCTTTAATTTGTTGTGATTACTACAATTAACTTTACTTTGAGATGAATTACTTCAATCCAGTTTACTTCGTAATGATGTTATTCGATTAGTTAGATTAAGTTTATTTCGAATAAAAGTTACTTCAAATAAGTTTAATTTACTTCAAATCAATCACAGTAGAGACAAATTAGGCTTGATAATTCAATTTAGTCATTTAGGAACTTTAGTCACTTAGGGTTTTTCACTCTTGTTGTTAACTCACGCATTTTTCAAAAAATCCAATTAAGTGAGGAATTTCTAAACCCTAGGCCCTGGTTTCGATTTGAGCAACTAGCAAATATTAATAAGAGACCAAGGTTAATCTAAAAGTGGCTTCTATTGATCAAACACCTAATTCTCTAGAGTTTCGAAACTTTTTTCACAATTTATTAATATGATAAGTTATGATTAGAGGAATTTCATTATCACAATTCATATTGGTCCATTATTGATACTTTTTTCATTATACATCAATCATAACATATCACATTAAGAATTGTGGAAAATAAAATATATCTATAAATGTATTGAAGTCTCAAACACCATCTCCATAAAACTGCCAAACATTCCTCCCTCAAAATTACATGCTATTGAAGGTTGGTTCTGGTCAGAACTACTGAGAGTGCTTTTGTATTCTGATAATGTTTTGTGTATTAAAATTGGTTTATTGCAACCCACCACCACCCCCACACCCCCTTCCCCCCACCCAAAAAAAAATTTTGTCTCTAAATAATAAATATTGGAGAGGCATTGCTTGGTGGAAGGATCTGTTTTGGTTTTGTTTTTTTTTGTTTTTTTTAAGAGATAGTTTCAACTTATGGTTTGATGTAGGTTAGGATTAAACCTCAAATCTCTATTTGACGATAAGAAACTTTACCAATTAAGTTAACTGAAACTTTTTTTTTTTTTTTGAAAAACATTGGGACTAAAGGACCGCCGACAATTGGACCTAACATTTGACCGGCGCAAGCCCAAAGTAGTGATGGATCAGACCCCCTAAAAATTGTACCACTCTCTTGTTGGGCATGAATTTGCCTGCAAACCTTTTTTTTTTTTTTTTCTGGAGAGATAATTAACTCCCAAAACTTAATTTTTGTGACTAATCAAACATTATGTCAGTTTTTTTTTTTTTTTGGTTAAAAATTTAATGGATCTAATTACATAATTTGCACCATTATTAACAAATCAAACATTATGTTAGTCTTTTTGGTTAAAGTCTAATGAATCTAATTACATAGTTTGCACATGATAAAATTATTGATGATGTGATGAAAAAAAAAAAATCCAAAGGTGATTATATTTGTTAGTCTTTTTCAGGAATATTAATAGAAGGTTGGATTTGTTACAAAGCTAATATCTTGGGAGTTAATTGTTTAAATCGAAATTCCAATAACCAAAATAACACAAACAATCCATTGATAATTTTTGTAAAGGAGATTAGCTAATGGTATCATAAATTTGATTACATATAAGTCTATAACTAATGAATTAAATTTTAAATGTAACAAAAAAAAAAGTAATTGAAAATTTCATTTATTTTCTTATTGATATGTCACAAATCACATTCATTATCATGTCAGATTGTAAGTATTTTGTAATAATATTAATAGTACATTTAGTATTTTTTTTTGTAAAGAAAAACACTTACTCTGAATTCAAACCATGGTACAATGGAAGAGATTCTCTTAGTAAATCTTAATTGGTATCAAGGAATCATAATAATAGAACTCTATACAGAAGTACTAAGAGTCCAATTGAAGAGAAACTGTGAGATATGTGATCTCCTCTTGGGATTTAAAAAACCAAATAGGGATTCATTAATTAGAATTTAGAATGAGGTGGTTAAGACGCATTCTTTTAAGTAGAGTAAATCACCTCTTGTGCTATGATGGTGTTAATCTTGAATATCTCAGTCGGGAAACAAAGGATTCTTGTCACGAGCAAATGATCTTTGGTGGGTGATTTCACTTTTGAAGCCATAAACTTTGCAATTATCTTCTAAGAAACATTTCAGGGACTTATAGAAAATAAGTTGTTAACAGTTAAAGCCTTTCTACCTTTGAAATCAAAGTTAGGTTGGTGTGAATGGTTCCTCTTAATACTGTGAATAATAAAGTATAGGGATAATTACAAATTACATACATGTGGTTTAGCCTGAATTTAACTTATTCACCTATGGTTTCATTTTTGACACTTTACCCACCTAAGGTTTCTTCCGTTTAATCTATGTTACCCACCTTTGTTAAAAAAGAGGGGTAAATAAGTCTTTTTACTCTCATTTTATGTCTCTCTCATCTCAAAACAAGAAAAACAAAAAAAAAAGCAAAAGGAAACAAGATCAAAATGGGCTATTTTAAATCCAAGAATAATGGAATATGCATCTCTTAAAACATAGCTCAAATTACAAATTTTTCAAACTCAGAACACAAGAAGACCACCATGATCACCTTCATCGTGAAAGCCAGCTTGCAAAACAACCCAAAAAAAAAAAAATCCCAATTTTGAAGAACCTTCACTATATTAATGACTCTCTATGGCCTACAAAGGAAAGGGTACAATGACAATGAACTCAGATACCAAATTAGGTGTGCAATGCTATCACATCACCAGAAATTCCATACTTATTAGGAATCAACAACTCTACATTGACATCTTAATGAGCCATTCTCCTAGGATTAATTTCATTTGCCACATCATATGTGTTGCTAAAATCAGCAAACCCAGGATTATATGTTTACTACTTTCTTCCTGTTTTGAACATTGTCATTAATTTCACATATCAAAAGGAATTATTGAAACAAATTCAAACTTACACTCTGGATGGAATTATTGAAATAAATACAGCCATTTTCTTATAAATAAATAAAAATACCCATCTTTCTTTTTTCCCCATTTTATAAATAAAATTGATCACCCAACACAATGGTAAGCTAAAAAAAACAAAAATAACCCAAAAAACAAAGAGAGAATAAGGAAATACCAGTAAGTAGTGAAGCTAGAAAATCCAAGAGAAGTGGCCATAACACCAATTGCCACAGCTGCAAATCCACATTGCCCCAACCTCAATGCTAACCCGCGCAGCCCAAGTTGTTGATTTTGTGGTACATCTTTCAGTTCAGATGTTCTTGACTTTATCATAATTATTGATATGCTAAGATGTTCATACTGTATGCACTCATGATTTTCATGCAAATTAGTAGATCTACCTCATGTGGATGGGAGTGTGTTTTGGGATAGAAGAGTGTTTGATCTGTTTTGGGTTTTGTTTTTGATAAAAAATGTGTTAGAGTAACGTCTGAAAGGGAGGTAGGTTACGGAGTAGTAACGGAGTGAAGCACAGGCAGGTAAAGTGTGAAAAATGAAACCACAGGTGGGTAAGTTAAATTCGGGTTAAACCACATGTGGGTAATCTGTAGTTATCCCTTTAGCGTAATGGTCTGCCTTATATATAGGTAGACAGTGTGTGATGTATAAGTAACTGTACACCATGGTCCTAAGTATATTGGGCTTATATTCTTACAACTTCCACTTTGTGTAAAAATATTATGACTATAGCTACCGCTTAATGATAATCTATTTACCAAAAATGTTTGAAAATCAGGGTCGGCTCTACAGCCAGCCCAGGGGGTTCCAATGAACCCCCCTGGTTTGGCCCCCAAAAAAAAAAAAAAAAAAAAATTATTATTATTATTATTGCTCTTAAAATAAAATTTTGAACACCTTGACCCTAAATTTTGTTTTAACCCAATTGAAATAAACTTGAAATACGATCATCTTAGTGTTATTTTCACAATATTTTTACAATAAAGGTTAAGTGACAAGTTGTATTTGGCTTTTTATCTAAACTCATAAATGACATCACTTTTTTGCATACCTTTAACAACTTGTTATCTAGATTTTATTGCATAAATGTTGTGTCAGTAGTACTACTCTTAAAATTGCTCATTTGTTAAAAAATAAATAAATAAATAAACCTTCTCTTTGGACTCTGGCTTACTTTACTGTTGATGGTAGAATGAAACAGTTTTTTCCTGCACTTTTCTTCTTTTTCAACAAAAAATTACACTACTTGTACAACCAACTGATCTATATTTACATCTATAATTCTTTTCTCATTCTCTTTCTCCCTTCTATATTTTCTTTCTGTCTAATCAAGTAGTTTAATAAGTGTTCTACAGTTTTTTTAGTCCAAAAAGTATTTTTGTGCTTACTCTAATTCCAAGAGAATGACCACAAGTTAAATTAAAAAGTGAGAATTTTTCTTTTTTATCTGCTTGTCACAGTTTTGCCTGTCAATATGTCGCTTCTGGGACTAAGTGTGGCATGTTAATAAATGAATATTATGCATGGTCCTGCCCAAGATACATACAAATGGTTTAAATCATCTAAAGATGGTGAAGACTTTTGAGATTATGAAGAATGGTGTAGGTTACTTACATCCGCACCAGACATACACACCACAAAGCCAGTGGTACCATTTATACTTTGCATTTATGTTCTCGTGTTTTTGTCCTAAGAGGACCATTCATTACCCAACTCTTTTATGTTATCTCTGTTGCAAAGTCTTAATTAGGTCAAGTCCTGTTCACTCTAGCTATTTAAGGTGATTAACTTGACCTACTTAAGCGTTGGAATTTCCAATCATTAATTCAACTCTCCGGTTCAAATTCTATAGGAATATTTAAGGTTCAATTAACCCAAAAAACATTAAACTTGTTCATCATTGATCTCTTCTTAAGCTCAGTTCTAGCATTTCGGACCTAAATAAATTTATGATTATTCTGTGAACCATCGCCCAAACTACTCTTTGTCTTCATTTAAAACAAATAAGAAAAATATGATGAATTGAGACTGACTAAAGTAATATTCAAGAGGCACAGTGAGAGAAAGGAATGTGAGAACAAAATGAAGAACATGATGTAACAAAAAATAAAAGAGGGACATTGAAAAAAAAAAGATTAAGATTATTAGAAGGCAGATTTAGAGGCGTGCTAATGAAGACGTGCAAGCAGATGAGAAAAATAAGAAGGGTTTGACTTACTTCTAGTACTTTTTAAGTGGATATGTCATTCAGTTTTATATATATACAATGGTAAGTAATAGTAAGTTTTAATTTCCACATTTTATTTAGTGAATAGATGATGTGATAGTTTCTCATTAAAATTAAAAAAAAAATTCAGTTAAAAAAGTACTCGAAATAAACTAAACCCATAAAAGAAAAAAGTTAAATTGGGTAGAGAAATAGTTATTTTAGTCATATAGTTTACAAAATACATTAAGGCATACACTAATAAACTATTTTATGAAACTTTTTATGATAAAATGAAAAAGTGATTAACTTTTTGACAACTTTTTCAATTTTCGATAAAAATTTTCTTAAAATTGATGATTAATGTAATCAAACCCTATTTTTAATAACAATCTAATAATTTTATTTGATTTCTTTTAAAACATTATATCAAATCCATTACAAATTATATTTTCATTTAGTTTAACAATGTCATGTGTCATGTGGGTGTGCGTGTCAATATATATATATATATAATTCAATGTTAATATCAAAAATGGTGTATCAGTACACACCGATACCGAAATATTCTATTCTAGTAGTTAATCTGGAATGGAATTCAAAATCTTGGCCTCAATTCTAAAAAATGTTGATATTTCAATTCCATCAAATATTGATATCCCAATTCCAAAAAATGCTAATGCTCTAGCCCCCTTCCATTCCATTAGTCAATCCATAATGGAACTCAAAATCTTGATGTCAATTACAAAAATTGTTGATATTTTAATTCCATAAAATGTTGATATCTAAATTCCAGAAATTTATAATACTACAGCCCCTACTCACCCCCCTCCCTTCTCAATCAAACTCCTAGCTTCGTCCTTGTTTGAAAGTGAGAGAGTTGGTGGACAAAATAAATAACTGAAGGGCTTGCTTTCATCCATGGAATAGCTTGCTTGTACAAGCAAATAGGAAATTGACTGGTAAAGAAAATTTGTAAATCAATTCAATTTTGGTCCTCCCAAATACTTTTGAGTATGGTTTTTGGTAGTATCTTATGTGGAATGAAACAATAGTATGAAACCACATTCAAACAAATTACTCCACAGTAGGTGGGACTTCAACATTTACGAGTTTCACATGCTATGAAATAAGAGTCGTTCAGGGTCGCTCCATGAGATACCTCCTCTGTGAAAATCCCCATTATAAGCACCATTGAAAACAACCTATGTGGGTACTTGCATGTGTTATTCTAAGTCAGTTATAAACTATATAAATTATGAAAAAAATATGAGAAAGAGATGTTATATATCTATACAGTGATATTCGAAAATATATTAGTGTTGACCCTTGCTATGTAACATGGTTGAGCGTTCAATCCAACATAAAAATATGAAAGCAACGTAGTACGCTTTTTTACTTTTGTTTGACAATTCAGCATCAACTCTTCTCGATTTTTATTTTTTGAAAACTAGATGAAAATAATAATAATTTATGGACCACAGTTTTACTTTTTGGTATAATTGTCACGGTACAGTGCCTTACTCTTATAGGTAAGTTTAGGATCAAAAGTTTTTCACAACTTTCTTTTCTAATTGATAATTACACCATAAAGGAGATTTGAGACAATGCCAATAATGAGTTTTAAAACTCTTAACAATTTAACAATGTTTGTTGTGATGGATGTATCATAGAAATAATAATGATATGGGTCAATATAAAAATTATATTACTCTTAAACTTTTTTTTAGATAATTGAAAATACTTACATACAAAATATGCTTAACTCGGCCCATGTCCTTCCCTTATTCCCCAAGCATTTTGTGCTTAGGAGGTACCGATTCGCTAAAATGATGCCATGATACACAAAACCTTTAAATTTATGACATGATATCTTAGCAAGTTGTGAAAAAAATTATCTCTACTCTCTCTGACATTGCCCAGTTGAAAACACGTAAAATTCAATGGTCTTAGTAATCTTGATAATATTTTTTGCTTTTGTTTCTTTCATGATATGGAAGTTTAGGACTCATTAACGCGTAAACTCATCACAGACAAACGATTTTTAAGGTTAAGGTTGGGAGTGGAGCTTGTCAGTTGTCACATTAATCTCACTTCAAACCCATTAATATTGGCCCATTCAACCAGTGGTGGAACCAAAATTTTAGTTTAGGGAGACAAGATTAAAGTAAATCTAGTCTAAAAAATATTAGTCAATATTTATAACAAAATAAATAAATAATGTAACTGCCAAACAAAATCTAATATAAATGAAAATCGTAATATTTTTTCAATTTAAAAGTGTTAAGAGTATAGTAATATACCTGCAAAATAGTATATAAGTTCACTTTCCTTGATAAAATATTGTTATGTCCACAATATTTTCTTAACATCTTCATAATAAATTCTAAGTAACATGTTATTATTGTGGGGGAGGGGGGAAATAATTTTTTATTGTGAGTTCAAATTATAACCAATAACAACTTACCAGATATGATTTTTTTTTCTTTTTTTTGGTGAAAATATTGTAGGTGGAGCACTTCTCATAATTAAATGGTAAACCAAAATAATAACCATTAAAATTTACCTACCTTTCTTAAAAAAAATTACAAACTTAACTGTTATAATATGAAAATTGTTGTGTCTATAGCATTAAAAAAAAGGGGATAAGCATGACTTTTAGTGGGAAAAGTGAAAAATATGAAACAAACTTTTCACTTTGTCAGGAGATTTTGCTCTCTTTTGTACGGTGCTACTACTAACTCCATTCTTCTTCTTCTTCTTCTTCTTCTTCTTCTTCTTTTCAATTATACCTTCAGTTTTGGTTGATTTTACTTAGAATTGAAGATGGTTGCCCCCTCTCGTCCCCCTAGCTTCGCCATTGCGTTCAACTATCATGCATTGATCTTTGGCAACATATCCAATTAGTTACAAGAGGTTATCAAGTCTTGTTAGAAGTGAGACACTTGGTAGAGAAGATCTACCAGGATATACTAATAAGGCCTCAAAAAAAGGGGCCATGCACAATCCAGAATATACTGAAGATCATTTCTATTTAGATCCTTAGGAGATTTATTAGTTCTTAGGCTTCATAGAAGACTTTTTGCTTGTACGTTGCCTCTTTTATAATTGCAATCTTGTTTAATCATTATTAATTAAGTTTGATGCAATGTTAAAGTGTCTATTTATATTTGAATCAATTTTATGTTAGATTGATGACTTTGGCTTTAATCTGTTGTGATTGCTACAATTAACTTTACTTCGAGCTGATTTACTTCGAAATGATGTTATTTGAATAAGTTTAGTTAGATTAAATTTATTTCGAATAAAAGCACTTGGACTTAGTCTATGCAAGAATCAATCACTTCACATAAGTTTAATTTACTTCAAATCAATGGCAGTAGAGGCAAATTAGGCCTGATAATTCAATTTAGTCATTTAGGAACTTTAGTCACTTAGGGCTTTTCAATCTTGTTGTTAACTCTCGTAGTTTTCAAAATCCAATTAAGTGAGGAATTTATAAACCCTTGGCCTTAGTCTTTGAAGTTAGATTTTCACTTTGAGTTAGTTTCAGCACCTTAAATTTCAATTTGAGCAACCTGCAAACATTAATAAGAGACCTAGGTCAATCTAAAAATGGTTTCTACTCAAACACCTAATTCTCTAGAGTTTGGAAATTTTTTTCACATTTCATTAATGTGATAAGTTATGATTAGAGCAATTTCATTATCACAATTCATATTAATACATCATTTATACTTTTTTTCATTATACATCAATCATAACATGTCACATTTAGAATTGTGAAAAAAAAAATGAAAAAATATATCTATAAATGTATTGAAGTCTCAAACACCATCTCCACAGAACTACCAAACATTCCTCCCTCAAAACTACTAAGAGTGCTTTTGTACTCTTATAATGTTTTGTGTGATAAAATTGGTTTATCACAACCCCCCCAAAAAAAACAAAAAAACAAAAACAAAAACAAAAACAAAAACAAAACGTGTCATGTTTGTCTCTAAATAATAAATATTGGAAAGGCATTGCCAAGTGGAAGGGTCCGTTTTTATTTTTATTTTTATTTTATTTATTTATTTATTTTGGAGATAGTTTCAACCTATGGTTTGGTGTAGGTAAGAATTGAATCTCAGGTCTCTATTCAACAATAAGAAACTTTATCAATTAAGTTAACCAGAGCCAACTTTTTTTTTTTTTTTAAAAGACTAGAAGAAAACAATAATTTATTCTACCAAAAAAACAAAACAATAATTTTCTTTTTTATTTCTGCTCCTTTTTGTGGGCCTGTGATTGGGGAATAAGACTTAAACCGAAGTCCACAACTTTACCACGTTTTTGTTAAAAACATTGGGACTAAAGGGCCGAATACAACTGGACCCGACATTTGACCAGCGCAAGCCCAAAACAGTGATGGATCAGACCCCCAAAAAATTGTACCACTCTCTTGTTGGGCATGAATTTGCCTGCGAACCTTTTTTTTGGAGAGATAATTACCTCCCCAAACATAATGTTTGTGACTAATCAAACATTATGTTTTCATCCCCCCCCCCCCCCCCCCTCCCCACAACCAAAAAAAAAAAAATCAAACATTATGTTTTTTTTTTTTTGGGTTAAAGTTTAATGGATATAATTACATAATTTGCACCATTATTAACAAATCAAACATTATCTTAGTCTTTTCTGTGAAATTCTAATGAATCTAATTGCATAGTTTGCACTTGATAAAATTATTGATGATGTGATGAAAAAAAATGTAAAGGTGATAGTATTTGTTAGTATTTTTTTAGGAATATTAATAGAAGGTTGGATTCGTCACAAACCTAATATCTTGGGAGTTAATTGTTTAAATTGAAATTTTAATAACCAAAATAACACAAACAATCCAATGATAATTTTTGTAAAGGAGATTAGCTAATGGTATCATAAATTTTATTACATATAAGTCTATAACTAACGGGTTAAATTTTAAATGTAACCAAAAAAAAAAAAAAAGTAATTGAAAATTTCATTTATTTTTTTGTTGATGTGTCACCAATCACATTCACTATCATGTCAAATTATAAATCTTTTGTTATAATTTTTGTAAAGAAAAACACTTACTCTAAATTCAAACCACAGTACAATGGAAGAGATTCTCTTAGTAAATTTCAGTTGGTATAAAGGAATCATAATAATAGAACTATATACTGAAGTACTAAGAGTCCAATTGAAAAGAAAGGGTGAGATATGTGGTCTCCTCTTGAGATTTAAAAAACCAAATGGGAATTCATTAATCAGAATTTAGAATGATGTATTTAAGATGCATTCTTTTAAGTAGTGTAAATCACCTCTTGTGCTATGATGGTATTAATCTTGAATTTCTCAATTGGGAAACAAGGGATTCATGTCAAGAGAAAATGATCTTTGGTTGGTGATTTCACTTTTGAAGCCATAATCTTTGCAATTATCTTCTAAGAAACATTTCAGGGACTTAGAAAATAAGTTGTTAAAGTTGAAACCTTTCTAACTTTGAAATCAAAGTTAGGTTGGTGTGAATGGTTTTTCTTAATACTTCTGTAAATAATAAAGTATAAGGGTCTGTCTTATATATAGGTAGACAGTATGTGATGTACAAGTAACTCTACACTATGAGCCTAAGTCCATTGGACATATGACTACATGCAGCCACCACCTAATGATAATCCATGTTCCAAAATTGTTTGAAAATTAATACTGACATACCACAAGACTTGGAAATTTGTGGGACTTCATTCTAAAGACTAACCCTCTGATTTCTTCCACCAATGAAATAGGGCATAACATGGAGTGTTTACCATCATTTATCACCAGTTGAATTAGGTCAAAATTGGGAATTAACCCTGTTTCTCAAACAATATAATTAGTGGGCACAGTTTCGAAACTATATTTTTTACTAACATCTCGATATTCTAAAAATCGATTTACGGGTTATAAATCGAGTCTCAAAGACTTGATTTCAGTGTTCTAATCACATTTGATTTGGCGTATTTTCCACGTGGTGTCTACTTGGAGATCGAGACTCTAAGACTAGATTTATAAGCCCAAAAAATTTTTAGTCTAAGTCTCATTCCCAGAAAAACCCAAAAAAAAAAATTTTAAGAAATCACCACCAGCCACCACCAAAGATTCAAAAAACCACAATCCCAACCTCCACCATGTCCCAACCACCCAACAAAAATCCACAAAACCAGCCTTAAAATCGAGATTGGTAAGCCATAAGCCCACACAACACTAAAAATATAAAATCAATAACCCCACGTAGCAAAAAAGTAAAACCAAATCTGAGCCAATAAGTGAGCTATTGAAGGTGGAGGTAGAGAGGATGGAGGTAAAGCCAATGGAGGTGGAAAATAACGAAAAAAACCTAGGAAGTTCAAACCTGAGAATCGGTGTGTAGAGCTAACCACGGTGGAAGTGAGGCTGGTGATGGGTGGAGGTGAGACCGATGATCGGAACGATGATCGGTGATGAGTGTCTTGGTGGTCTGTTTGTGGGAGAGAAGGGTTCAATGGTGGGTTGGGTAACAGAGAAGAAACTGGGAAATTGGTGGTGATTTCTTAAATTTTTTTTTTTTGGGTATTTTTGGGAATGAGACTTAGACTAAAAAAATTTTTGGCTTATAAATCGAGTCTTAGAGACTCAATTTCCAAGTGGACACTGTGGAAAATATGCCAAATCAAATGTGATCAAAACACTGAAATCGAGTCTTTGAGACTCGATTTATAACTCCTAAATTGAGTTTTAGAAACTCGAGATGTTAGTAAAAAATATAGTTTAGAAACGGTGTCTACTAACTATATAGTTGGGAAATTGGGGTTAATGACCAATTTTGGCTGGTTGAATTATGTATGGTATCTCTAGAGGAGATACAGGCCATGAGGAAGTACAACTCATCTACTTAAATTTGATAAATTATATCTTTCTAGATAGTGAAGGAAGAATTATATGAGTTTTTAGTATGTTATTATCCCCTTTACGTCAATTTCCAATCACTTTCGAATCAATAAGTTTAGGAACAAAAGTTTTTCATGACTGTTTTTTTTCTTTTTTTTTTTCTTTTTTCTTTTTTTTTTTCTCTATTGATTTGATAATTACAATGTAAAAGAAATGAGACAACATTAATCATGAGTTACAAAAACCTTACGCTTTTTGTTTCGACATTAATGTTTTCCTAAAAATGAGTTATTTTCTAAAAAATATTTTCTGAATAATTATCTCATTTTCTTTGTATTTGATAGCAACCATGAAAATGAGCATAAAAATGTTTTCTGGTATTTGGTATGCACAAATATTTTTAAAAACTATATAAATTAAAAATCCAAATATGAATTTGGTCATTCAAATAAAATTATGACAAAAGGGATGTCATTCTAATATCACAATAATTTGTGAAATTTAAGTTCTTGATAAACCATATATTATCAAAAATATTTGTCCAATATCCATGACCTCTATCACTCATCTAGCTAATAATTGATATAAATAAAATAAAATAAAAATCATTCAAAATAAAATTAAAAGGTAGAGATTTTGAAATGAAGATAATCAATAATGTTTAGCAATGATTTAGATAGAAAGAAAGCCAGAGAGGCCTCTGGGGATTTTGGAGGCCCCAAGAAGTAAATTGGTGGAAGGAGAGTAGTATGGTTGGAAGAGAATGGAGGCCTTGCTTATCTTCTATTTCTCTATTTTCTTTTAATTCTACAAAGAACAAAGGTGCAAATCGTTGCTGGGCTTTAGCTACACTGGGGTTTTAGTTTTACAAATACACCCTCACTGGGAAATTAGTTGTTTACTTTGTCGTTTTTCATTTTTCTGTATATGAGATTGGGAATCAATCTTTTATTTTTTTGAGATTTTCAACAACGAAATCAAAAATCCCTATTACCTTTCTTTAATTAGGGTATTTACAAGTCCCAAGTGATTAACAAAGAATTACCTTATAATTTATTTGAGATAGGTTTAAGTTACACCTATTATAACTTTTTAGAATTACACTTTTTTACACCGTTAGATTTAAGTAGATTTAACGGTAAAAAATATGAACCCATTAATGTTGATTACCATATCATTTATTGTCCCTTATTTTTTCAATTTCCATATCTATCTCTATTTCAAAATGTGCTTACAATTACATTTATCTCAACCAAAATACCTGAAACTTTTTATTTTCATGTATTGTCTCTATTTCCATATTTTTTGAATTTCCATATCGTGAGCCTTAGGAATAGTTTAAAAAGAATTTTGAATCTTAGATAAAGACTTTAGTACTAGTTCCCTACAAATCTACATTAAAAAATTCAGTGTCACTGCATCCTCAGAGGAAAACACCACCTCTACTCCAGGTTATACAAAGACTTGAAGCCAATTCAAAGGCTTCTTTTGTGATCTCAAAGTCCTGGACGGCTGGACTTTAGCATTCACCAAAAAAAAAAAAAAAGGGTCCTGGACTTTAAATTTATTTTGCCACTTATACAAACAAAACAAATCTTTTTAACTCAAACTATAAACTCAATTACGTTTTTCCATGATGACTATATTGAGTAGGAGGATGAGAGAAGAGAGATAATGTGAAAACGTTTTAGGAGTAAACACAAATATGGAAATTCAAAAAATAAGGGATAATAAATGATATGGTAATCAACATTAATGGGTTCATATTTTTGACCGTTAGATCTACTTAAACTCAACATTAATGAGTTATATCAGGTGTAACTTGAACTCATCTTGATTTATTTTGTTAGACTTAAGCATTGCAGTGTGAGATATAATTGTTTTCCAAAAAAAAAAATTAGCAAAAAATAACATCTAAAAATAAGTCATATTTTTAATAGAATTTTCTATTGATTAAAGATGGTTTTCTTTTGACCAATATTTTTTGATAGTTGATACTATCAAACACAGAAAAATGTGAAAAATTATCTTCACATAAAAATTTTCATTAAAACAAACAGAACATTAATAATTACTTTACAAACCATATTAACGAAGTTTAATTGTTTTGATCGATGTATCATAAAAATAATAATGATATTGGTATATTACCCTAACCATTTTTTTTTAGATGGCTAAACTTAAATCTATAATCTACGTAAGTTTGTGAAAAAAATTATGTCTCTACTCTCTCTAACATTGCCCCTTAATTTGGAATCACGTAAAAATCAATGATCTTGTAATCTTGATAATAATTTTTGTTTTTGTTTCTTTCAGGAGTGCAAGTTTAGGACTCATTAGTCATTAACAAGTAAAATCATCACAGACACACGATTCTGAGGTTAAGGTTTCTCGTTTGTCAGTTGTCACATTTATCACTTCGGACTCATTAACCAAAAAAAAAAAAAAAAAAAAGGTAAATAACATAGGCCCATTCAACTATCATGCATCGATCTTGGGCTACATATCCCAATTCAACCGAAAAGCAAGCTTGTGTAAAAGATTTAGAACACAATATTGGGCTTGCTTTTAAGATTTCAACTTGGCAAAAGATTGAATGGGCGTCGTGGAGGAAGTCTTAGAGCCTGTTTGGACAAACAATTTCCACAACTCAATTCTCAATTTCCATAACTCATAACTCAAAAATGGTGGGACCCATAGTAAAAAGGTTGTTTGGCCAAACGATAACTCTATTTCCATAACTCTGTTTCCATCACTCAATTCTCTGATTTTTGAGTTATGAGTTATGGAAACTGAAAACAACTTTTGGCTGTTTTCAGTTTCCATAACTCATAACTCAATGACAATATTGTAATTAAACACACATAGGGGACCCACAGCCGCAACTTTTGACCACCTTTTGACTCTTTTTTTTTTTTTCTGGGTTGGCCGTTCAGTTTTTTTTTTTTTTTTTTTTTTTTTTTTTTCTTTCTGGGTTGGCATTGGCTGTGTTTTTTTTTTTCTTTTTCTTTTCTTTTCCTGGGTTGGCCGTTCAGTTTTTTTTTTTTTTTTTTTTTTAATAATATTAGCTTTGGTGAGTTGGGTACTGAAAAAAAAAAAACAAAAAAAAACACTGTACTGGCTGACAAGTGTGGGACCCATGAATAGTGTGAAAAAATTGAGAGATGAAAATAAAAGTGATGTTGCCAAATGAGTGTGAAAAAATGAATGATGAGTGATGAGTGATGAGTGATGAGATATGAGTGATGAGTGATGAAAATTGAGTGACGGAAATTGAGTGATCATTTTTTGTTGGCCAAACAGGCTCTTATTGTCTTAGACAACTATTCGGACACATAATACCTCTACCGATTTCCTGTTTAGGTTTTATAACGTACTAAAATATTTTTACATAAATTATTAAACTTTCTAAAATATTTCTATCTTTTAGATAAATAATTTTAAATTTAAAAATACAAACTAGTTAAAAGAGTAATTTAAAAACTATTTTTACAAAAGTTCCTAAGTTTTAGGCTTTCAAACTTTTATCAAGATTTTAAAACTTAAGACATTATCTCTATCTCACTTTTAAATATTATTTCATTAAATTCAAAATAAAAAACAAAAAAGATCTTTATTGTACGCACAAAACACGTGTAACGAGTCTAGTAAATAATAACAATAGAATTCCCTGTTTGGGTTTCAACATTTTGCGTACTAAATAAAATACCCTCACACAAATTTTTAAACTCTCTAAAATAGCCCTATCTTTTAGTTAAATAATTTTAAATTAAAAAACACAAATTGGTTAAAAGAATAATTTATTGCTTTTAAGTTTTAGATTTTTTTCCTTTATCGATCTTTTCCATTTAGCCTAAAACTTAGGATACTATCTCTATCCACCTTTTTTTTTTTTTTTTTGGATAAGATCTCTATTCCATTTTTAAACATTATTTCACTTCCTTACCTCTTTCTTTAAAAAAAAAAAAAAAAATACACACAATTATTTATATATCACCTTTAAACATTATAACACTAAACCACGAAAACACATAAATAAAAAAGAGCATTATTACACCTACAAAGCGTGTGTGATGAGTCTAGTATATATATATATATATATATATAGGCATATAGCACATATAACCTATTATATACTATATTTATTTAAATCTATAATCTTGTAGTTTAATCATTAATGTTATCTCCCTAATGTTAGGCCAAATAATTAATTTATTAAGGGTACATGTGGTGGAATGGGTAAAACCGTAAAAGCAATGTAAAAAGGAAAGACGATTCAATTTTCTCTCCAAGAAGTTTCACAAAATAATAATAATAATAATTCTCTCCAAGAAGTTACAAACTATTACCTCGAGCAGTAGTAGAAAATATTGAACCATAATGACACAGGCCAAGAAGCCATGAGCAACAAGGGAACAATTCCCTCAAATCAGTTACATGAGGTTATCAAGTCTTGTTAGCCGTGAGACACTTGGCAAGGAAGATCTATCGAGAAGCAACACATGAAAAGTGGAAGTGGGCATTACTGACAATGCCTCAAGTATAAATAAAGGCTTATTCTACAAGGAAAGAACCACACACAATCAAGAATAAACCAGAGAATAATTATGAGATCATTTGTATATAAATCCTTAGAAGATCCAGTAGTTCTTAGGATTTTTAGAAGACCTAGCCCTTGTAATAAAGTTTTATTTATTTATTTATTTACTTATTTTATATAAGATAGAAATTCTACTTTAGTCTAATCTAAGCGTATATGTGTGTAAAGCTTCCTCCTGGATATTTGAACCCCAGCTCTTGCCCCCCTATACTCCACAAACACTTTTACTTGTGGAGTGACCATTGCACCAAGGGTATGCGATAGTAACCCTTGTAATAAAGATTTAACCCTCGTAATAAGAGCACCTATCCTACTTTGACTACTTTTTTCATGACCTTTCCGCGTGTAACTTCTTGAAGCGGTCTCCAAAGAAGGTGTGCATCTGCATGGTGGTGGCTACAGCTACACCTACTTTCTTTCTCAAACAGAGGTGAGAGAGAGAGAAAACATACATGCAGGGGCAAAATTAGGAATTTATGTTTGGGGGTTCGAGGCAAAACTATCATATTAATTTGTAATTCAAGAAAAATTCAAACTACAACATACATATGCATCTTCGTGCAATAATTTTTTTTTTATTAGTGTAATTCTCATTAGCACCTAAAATACTAACAACCTAAACGACCAAGTGAAAAGATCTGGGATTTGATCCTCGTCTAAAAAAAAAAAAAATTAGTATTTTGATCTGATGATAAAAAGTAATAATCATGAACGGATGCTATAAGTTGAAACTATCTCTTAAAAATGGTAAGGCATATTGTAGAATTTTGGGAAAATGAAAAACTTAAATACGATACATTTTTAAGTGTAGTTCATTACGTTTCCTAATGAAGCTCAACCACCTATTTACCATGACCAATAAAACACAAACATTATTTTCATTTTCAAGAACAATTGTATTTAATATAGTTGAGTTTAATTGGGGACTTTAATATACTATAGGTGTGTTTGGATACCGCTTATTTTGCTGAAACTGAAAAATTATTACTGAACATACTGTAGATAAAAGTAAAATTTAGTTGAAATAATACAAAAAAGCTCATAAATAGTGTCAAAAAGTAAAATAGTACTCATGAATAGTAACAAAAATAAGCTGAATAATGAAATAATTTTTATTTTTCATCCTAACCCAAACACACACTATATATATAAGTTTTGTCTTTTTAGAAAAAAAAAAAAAAAGAATAAATCTTCTAAATGGAACTAAAACTAAAAATTAGAAGAAGTTAATAAAAGTGCGTGAGATATGGCTGAAGTGTTGAGAGAAGGAAAGAAAAAAAGACAAATGGTGAAAAATTAGGATTTTGAGATCCAAATTTCGTTGATGGGTTGAAGGAGAGGAGCCAAGCATTATTCTTGTGGGGCCGGCTATTAAAAAATGGGGTGAAATATAAATTTTCCAACTATTAGAGGGCTTCTAAAAAAATTTGGGGGGCCATAATAATGTACCTCTGCGGCTCTGCCTCTGTATAGATGGTGGCAGCTGTACTCTTTGGTCCCTAGGAGTACAACTTTGTAATCATCAGATTATGGTACAGAGGTCCGTGTCAGAGAAATTAGATTTTTTTCTTAAGGACATTGTAAGGTCTAAGCTCTCTAACTATTTCACCGATTCGATTCTTGCGCACAACCCTACTATACCCATTTTCTCTTTTTTCATGAATTGGTTGTGAATTAGATTGTTTTGCAAGCTGCACTGTGTCAGAAACAGTGATCTACTGCTATCAATGACCAAAACACGGATCTACATGTCAATACAGCGTGTTAGTATCTTGTTCCTGTCACGTGCTTGTGAGAGTCGTGCTCCATATGTCTTGCGTATCAAATAATTTTCCCAAAAACGTACACAACATGGTAATAAATAATTCCCAGTGAACACAAGCAAATTAAAAAACAGTCAGATCTGCTCGTTTTCAAGTACTAGAACATGTTAAAATGTATTACAAGCTAAAGATATTATGTTGTGTCCACAAAAAAACTTAGGTTTGATCACATATCCCACATATGCTTTCCCCCTCTAGGAAATTTTTTAACTTATCAAAAAGTAAGAACTTCTCTTTTTTATCCGCTTGTCTCAGTTGCCTGTCAATATGTCGCTTCTGGGACTAAGTTTTGCATGTTAATAAATGAATATTAGGCATGGTCCTGCCCAAAGATACATACAAATGGTTTAAGGTTTAAATCATCCAAAGATGGTGAAGACTTTTGAGATTTTGAAGAATGGTGTAGGTTACTTACATCCACACCAGACATATACACCACAAAGCTAGTGGTACCATTTATACTATACATTTCTGTTCTTGTGTTTTTGTCCTAGGAGGACCATTCATTACCTAACTCTTTTATGTTATCTTTGCTGCATAGTCTTAATTAGGTCAAGTCCTGTTCACTCTAGCTATTTAATTAAGGTGATTAACTCGACCCACTTCAACGTCAAAATTTCCAGTTTTTAATTCAACTCTCTAGTTCAAATTCTATAGGAATATTTAAGGTTCAATTAACCCAAAAAACGTTAAATTTGGTCATCATTGATTTCTTCTTGCTTATAATCAGCTCACTTCTAGCATTTCGGACCTAAAAAAATTTATAATCTTTCTGTGAACCATCGCCCAGACTACTTAGTCATCATTTAAAACAAATGAGAAAAATATGATGAATTGAGTCTGACTAAAGTAATATTCAAGAGGCACAGTGAGAGAAAGGAAGGTGAGAACAAAATGAAGAACATGATGTAACAAAAAATAAAAGAGGCACATTGAAAAAAAATAAAAAAAAATTATCAGAAGGCAGATTTAGAGGCATGCTAATGAAGACGTGCAAGCAGAGATGAGAAAAATAAGAAAAGGGCTAAATTGGGTAGAGAAAAAGTGATTTTAGTCATATAGTTTACGAAATAGCTTAGGGCATATATTTTTAAACTATTTTATGAAACTTTTTATGAGAAAATGAAAAAGTTACTAACTTTTTTTACAACTTGTTCAATTTTCAATAAAAAGTTTCTTAAAATGGATTATTAATGTAATCGGACCCTATTTTTAATAACAATCTAATCATTTTATTTGAGTTCTTTTAAAACATTATATTTAATCCATTACAAATTATACTTTCATTTAGTTTAACAATGTCGTGTGTCATGTAGATGTGCGTGTCAATATATATATATATATATATATATATATATATATATATATATTCGATGTTAATATTAAAAACGGTGTATCAGTATACATTGGTACCGAAATATTCCATTCTAGTAGTCAATTCGGAATGGAATTCAAAATAATTGCCTCAATTCTAAAAATTGTTGATATTTCAATTCTATCAAATATTGATATCCCAATTCCAAAAAATGTTAATGCTCTAGCCCCCTTCCATTCCATTAGTCAATCCATAATAAAACTAAAGATCTTCATCCCAATTTAAAAATTTGTTGATATTTCAATTCGATAAAACGTTGGTATCCCAATTCCAAAAATTTCTAATACTCCAGCCCCCACTCACCCCCCCCCCCCCCCCTCTCTTATCAATCAAACTCCTAGCTTTGTCACTGTTTGAAAGTGAGAGAGGTTGTGGACAAAATAAATAATTGAAGGGCTCGCTTTCATCTGTGGAACAGCTTGCTTGTACAAGCAAATAGGAAATTGACTGGTAAAGAAAATTTGTAAATCAATTCAATTCTGGTCCTCCCAAACACTTCTGAGTATGGTTTTTGGTAGTATCTTATGTGGAATGGAACAATAGTACGAAACCACATTCAAATAAACTACTCTTTCACATTAGGTGGGACTTCAACATTTACGAGTTTCACATGCTACGAAAGGAGAGTCTTTCAAGACCACTCCATGAGATACCCCCTCTGTAGAAGTCCCCATTATAAGCACTATTGAAAACAACCTATGTGGGTAGTTGCATGTGTTAGAGTTCCAAGTTCTAACTCAATTATCAACTAAATAAATTATGAAAAAAATCCAAGAAAGAGATTTTATATATCTATATAGAGATATTCGAAAATATATCAGTGTAGACCCTTGCTATGTAATATGGTTGAGTGTTCAATCCAACATAAAACCATGAAAGCAACGTAGTACGCTTGTTTACTTTTGTTTGACAATTCAGCATCAACTCTTTTAGATTTTTATTTTTTATTTTTTGAAAACTAGATTAAAAATAAATAAATTTATGGACCACAACTTTTACTTTTGGTATAATTGTCACGGTATAGTACTTTATTCTTATAAGTAAGTTTAGGAACAAAAGTTTTTCACAACTTTCTTTTCTAATCGATAATTACACCATAAAGGAGATTGAGACAATGCCAATAATGAGTTATAAAACTCTTAACAATTTTACAAAGTTTGTTGTTATGGATGTATCATAAAAATAATAATGATATGGGTCAATATAAAAATTATATTACGCCAACTTTTTTTTTTTTTTTTTTTTTTGAGGTGATTAAAAATACTTACATACAGAATATGCTTAACTCGACCCATGCCCTTCCCTTATTCGCCGAGTATTTTGTGCTTGGGAGGTACCCATTCGCTCAAATGATGCCATGATACTCGAACCTTTAAATTTATGACTTGATATCTTAGCAAGTTGTGAAAAACATTATCTCTACTATCTCTAACATTGCCCCTTCGAAATCACATAAAAATCAATGGTCTTAGTAATCTTGATAATACTTTTTGTTTTTGTTTCTTTCATGACATGGAATTTTAGGACTCATTAACACATAAACTCTTCACAGACACAAGATTTTTGAGGTTAAGGTTGGGGGTGGTGCTTGTCAGTTATCACATTAATCTCACTTCAGACCCATTAATATAGGCCCATTCAACTAGCAGTGAAGCCAGGATTTTAGTTTTGGGGACAAGATTAAAATAAAGCTAATCTAAAAAATATTAGTCAATATTTATAACAAAATAAGTAAATAATTGTAAAGTAATTTAACTGTCAAACAAAATCTAATATAAATGTAAATCATAATATTTTGTCAATCTAAAAGTGTTAAGAGTATAGCAATACATGTACAAAATAGTATATAGGTTCCCTTGATAAAAAAAAAAAATTAGAACTGACCATTTTTTTTCTACTCTTATGAGTATTTAAAATTTGGATTCATAACAAAAATCCAGAGTTTGGAATCATAAAAGAACCCAAAGATGGAAGAGAAAAAAAAAAAAAAAAGAGATGGTTTTAGTGTCTTAAAGAGCATTAAGTAGTTTATTACTATTATTATGTGTAAAACATGGGACTCACTAATTAAAATCGCATGAGACATAAACAAATTGCAATAATTCTAGAGTCACAAATAAAATTTACAAAATATTTTTATAGTTGCTAAGGAGACTAGATGTTAATAGGAAATAAAAATAAAAAATAATTATGGAAAAATCCTATATCCACAATATTTTCATAACCCTTTCATAACAAATTCTAAGTAATATGTTGTTATTGACTATTACTGATGGCAAAAAAATAATTTTCTATTGTAAGTTCAAATTAAAACTAATAACAACTTATCAAATATGATTTTTTGTAAAAATATTGTAGACGTATCACTTCTCATAATTAAATGGTAGAACAAAATAAAAACCACTAAACTTAACCTACCTTTTCTTTACCCAAAAAAAAAAAAAAAAAAAAAAGAAAGAAAGAAGAAGAAGAAGAAGAAGAAGAGGAGAGGAAAGCGGAATAGGCATGACTTTTAGTGGGAAAAGTGAAAAATCTGGAACAAACTTTTGACTTTGTCAGGAGCTTTTTGCTCCCTTTTGTATGGTGCTCCTACTAACTTCATTCTCTTTTTCTTTTCTTTTCTTTTTTTTTTTAATTATTATTTCTTTTTATTAATTTCCAATTGCACCTTCAGTTTTGGTTGATTTTACACAAAATTGAAGAGTGTTGCTTTTTGTAATTATTTTATATTAGGAGGGGCAAGACATAGGTTGAGGCATACAAGAATAGTGTTTTTTGAGAAGTCAAGGAGGCCAGTTGCCCCTTCTCGCCCTCTGGCTCCGCCATTGCATTCAACTATCAAGCATTGATCTTGGGCAACATATCTCAATTAGTTTCAAGAGGTTATCAAGTCTTGTTAGCAGTGAGACACTAGGTAGAGAAGATCTACCAGGAAGTAACACACGAAAAGTGGAAGTAAACATAACCGACAAAGGCCTCAAGTATAAATAGTGGTTCATTCTACCAAAAAAGGGACCATGCACAATCCAAAATATACTGGAGATTATTTGTATTTTGATCCTTAGGAAATGTTATTAGTTCTTAGGCTTCATAGAAGATTTTTTGTTGAATGTTGTTTCTTTTACACTTGCGATCTTGTTTAGTCATTATTAGTTAAGTTTGATGCAATATTAAAGTGTCTATTTATATTTGATCTGATTTCCTGCTTGCTTTGAATCAATTATATGTTAGACTGATGACTTTGGCTTTAATCTGTTGTGATTACTACAATTAACTTTACTTCGAGATGATTTACTTCAATCTAGTTTACTTCGTAATGATGTTACTCAATTAGTTAGATTAAGTTTATTTCGAATAAAAGTTACTTCAAATGAGTTTAATTTACTTCGAATCAATGGCAGTAGAGACAAATTAGGCTTGATAATTCAATTTAGTTATTTAGGAACATTAGTCACTTAGGGTTTTTCACTCTTGTTGTTAACTTACGCATTTTTCAAAAAATCCAATTAAGTGAGGAATTTCTAAACCCTGGGCCTTGGTTTCAATTTGAGCAACTAGCAAATATTAATAAGAGACCAAGGTTAATCTAAAAGTTGCTTCTACTGATCAAAAGCTAATTCCCTAGAGTTTTGAAACTTTTTTCAGAATTCATTAATGTGATAAGTTATGATTAGAGAAATTTCATTATCACAATTCATGTTGGTCCATCATTGATACTTTTTTCTTTATACATCAATCATAACATGTCACATTAAGAATTGTGGAAAATAAAATATATCTATAAATGTATTGAAGTCTCAAACACCATCTCCATAGAACTGCCAAACATTCCTCCCTCAAAATTCATGCTATTGAAGGTTGGTTCTGGTCAGAACTACTAAGTGTGCTTTTGTACTCTTATAATGTTTTGTATTTTAAAATTGGTTTATCACAACCCACCACCACCCTTCCCCCCACCCCAAAAAAAAAAGGTTTGTCTCTAAATAATAAATATTGGAGAGGCATTGCTTGGTGGAAGGACCCGGTTTTTTTTTTTTAGAGATAGTTTCAATGTATGGTTTGATGTAGGTTAGGATTGAACCACAAATCTCTATTTTAACAATAAGACACTATACCAATTAAGTAAACCGAAATCCACTTTTTTTTTTTTTTTTTGTGTTTAAAGTTTAGAAGAAAACAATAATTTACTCTACCAAAAAAAAAAAAAAACAATAATTTTCTTTTTATTTCTGCTCCTTTTTGTGGGCCTGTGATTGGGGAATAAGACTTAAACCGAAG
Organism: Quercus agrifolia; assembly: GCA_029955455.1. Lineage (NCBI taxonomy): Eukaryota > Viridiplantae > Streptophyta > Magnoliopsida > Fagales > Fagaceae > Quercus > Quercus agrifolia. Next base: position 56,249,498 of record JARQAD010000003.1, on the reverse strand, counting down.
TCCACAACTTTACCACGTTTTTGTTAAAAACATTGGGACTAAAGGGCCGAATACAACTGGACCCGACATTCGGCCAGCTCAAGCCCAAAGTAGTGATGGATCAAACCCCCCAAAAATTGTACCACTCTCTTGTTGGGCATGAATTTGCCTGCAAAGTGCAAACCTTTTTTTTTTTGGAGAGATAGTTAACTCCCAAAACATAATGTTTGTGACTAATCAAACATTATGTTAGTCTTTTTTGTTAAAGTTTAATGGATCTAATTACATAATTTGCACCTTTATTAACAAATCAAACATTATGTTAGTCTTTTTTGTTAAGGTCTAATGAATCAAATTACATAGTTTGCAAACCCTTTTGAATATACACCATTGTCAATTTTTTAAAGACATTCTCCCTTCTTTTTCGTGTATGTGTGTTAAAAATACTTAGTATTTTCCTTTAAAAAAATATTTTACATAGTTTGCACATAATAAAATTATTGATGATGTGATGAAAAAAATGTAAAGGTAATTATATTTGTTAGTATTTTTTAGGAAAATATTAATAGAAGGTTGGATTTGTCACAAACCTAATATCTTGGGAGTTAAATTTTTAAATCGAAATTCTAATAACCAAAATAACACAAACAATCCAATGATAATTTTTGTAAAGGAGATTAGCTAATGGTATCATAAATTTTATTACATATAAGTGTATAACTAATGGATTAAATTTTAAATGTAACAAAAAAAGAAGTAATTGAAAATTTCATTTATTTTCTTGTTGATGTATCATCAATCACATTCATTATCATGTCAGATTGTAAGTCTTTTGTAATAATATTGATAGTACATTTAGTATTTTTCCTTGCAAAGAAAAACACTTACTCTGAATTCAAACCATGGTATAATGGAAGAGATTCTCTTAGTAAATCTCAGCTAGTATCAAGGAATTATAATAATAGAACTATATACAGAAATACTAGGAGTCCAATTGAAGAGAAAGGGTGGGATATGTGGTCTCCACTTGGGATTTAAAAAAACCAAATGTGGATTCATTAATCAGAATTTAGAATGAGGTGGTTAAGATGCATTCTTTTAAGTAGAGTAAATCACCGCTTGTGCTATGATGGTGTTAATCTTGAATTTCTCAATCGGGAAACAAAGGATTCTTGTCAAGAGCAAATGATCTTTGGTGGGTGATTTCACTTTTGAAGCCATAATCTTTGCAATTATCTTCTAAGAAATATTTCAAGGACTTAAAGAAAACAAGTTGTTAATAGTTGAAGCCTTTCTACCTTTGAAATCAAAGTTAGGTTGGTGTGAATGGTTTCTCTCAATACTTCTGTGAATAATAAAGTATAAGGGTCTGCATTATATATAGGTAGACAGTGTGTGATGTATAAATTGTCGGATCATGTGCCTTACCGATCCATCCAACGACCAATTGGTGAAGGATGAGAGGAAACAAATCTTTTATAGCATTCGATCGCAGACTAAGCCCATTGGTATTGGAGTGAATTGTGAAAATCCCTCACAATCCCTCCCTTACAATGCAACTCCAACGACCCAAACCTATAACCGGGCTCTGATACCACTTGTCGAACTGTGTGCCTTACCGATTTATCCAACAATCAATCGGTGAGGGATGAGGGGACACAAATCTTTTACAGTATTCGATCACAGACCAAGCCCATTGGTATTGGAACGAATTGTGAAAATCCCTCACACAAATAACCCTACACTAGGGGCTTAAGTCCATTGGACTTATATTCTAACAACTTCCAATCACTTTGTGTAAAATTCTTATGACTACAACTACCACTTAATGATAATCTATGTTCCAAAAATGTTTGAAAATTAATACTGACATACCACAAGACTTGGAAATTTGTGGGACTTCATTCTAAAGAAACCCTCTGATTTCTTCCACCAATGAAATAGAGCATAACATGGAGTGTTTATCATCGTTTATCACCGGTTGAATTAATACTGAATAAGTTTTTTTTTTTTTTTTTGAAAATGTTTAAAAAGCTCTATCCAATTTCCTTCTTTTCTTGTTCTTTTTTGAAAAAGTTGAAAAAGCTCTCTCCACTTCATTGTACACCTAGCCAGCTAGCCTACTAGATAGAAAGTTTTTTAGCTTTAAAAAAAATTGCATCAATTGTTTGGTACAAATGAGCATTGTGTAATAATTATCTTGAGAAAAATTCTTTTGATCAACAACCATAGAACTTTGAAAACTTGAAGTACTTTGAAATATGATTTCTTGGCCCTTAAAGTTTGGAGTTTTATTTTGGTTATTTATGTTTCAAAATTTTCATTTTTACCATTTATTTTTTATTATGTTTTCATATTAGTCATGCTGTCCATTTTCATTAATAATACAATCATTAAATACTCTTCACATTTAACTATTTTATTAAAAATATTAGTTCTAAATTGTTGTGAAATGTAGAAATTTTATTGTTATAGGCAAAAAAAACATATTATGAATAGTGAGATTATGAACAGAAATAGATAGCAATGCTAATATGAAAGCGAAATAAAAAATAAAGGATTAAGATGAAAATTTTGAAATATAAAGGGTCAAAATAAAAACAACCCAAAATTGAAAAGCACAAAGAGTGCTTTAGTCTTGAAATATGATATTTTTTAGTCTAAGAATATATTGTTTTATTTATTTTATGCTGGTACTGTTTAGCTACCAACAGGAGGTGGGGGAACCCATCACAGATATTGGGTGCTATTTTCTTTTCACTATTATATCTACTTATTTTGTACGTTACACTGAAGATTAATGGACTTTCCCTTTTCCATCTGTTAAAAAAAAAGCTGAAAGAAAGCAGTAGGGCCTTATTCTGATTCATGAATAGATATATGTTAGACAAATAAAAAATAATAAAAAATAAAAAATAGAGAAAGTCCACTCATTTTGATTTTTGGAGAACTAAATTGTGTTGGTCACATGATTAACAAGTATTCGGTTAAGGCCCACAAAGATATTCTTCAGGATTCATCATGTACATTTATTTGACATCATTCTTTCATGCATGAAACATGAGTACTGTATCCAGCAGAAAAAAACATGAGTACTATATGATTTTCCTTCAACTATAGGAGGGAGATCAAAATATATGAGTAGGGGGGACTATGAAAATGGCAAAAGCTCTCTCTCAAATCTAAAGGTCAAAACTAAATTCATGAACCTAATCCCTTGCTTGAGAGTCTAGCACTGAAAGGCCATGACTTTGAGGGCACTTGTGAGTTACTTTTTTATTGATTTAGTGAATTGTGACTTTGTGACCTTCACATAGAAGTTTCTTTGGCTTTCTTTCTTTTCAAAAGACAAAATGTGGATAATTGACAAGGTTGAGGATAATCTGACTCGTTTCTCTATGCAGTAGGTATTGGCTTTTAAGATTTATCAAGCAACATCTACTTTGGAGGCTTAATGGCTTATCAAATATATGATAACTGCTAGCATCCCCTTTTTAACTTCTTTTTTTAGGGTCAATGTTCTCCATAACATATTGTCATATTATAAGTTTCACCTAGATTAAGTGTATTATAAATTGTACAAACTGATAGGACACCGATTACAAGTTTCAGGTGCCAATTTTAAAGAGTGGAGATTGGCTTAAATTTCATATCAATTCATAAATTATGGACCCAAAAGTTTGGACTCGAAAATGATGACCTAAGCCCCATGTACATGTGTGCGTAAGTATAGACTTTCTTTGAACGGAAGATACTGTCAAAAGTCAACACAAGAAGTTCATGACACAGAAAATATTGATAGAAATCAATAGAGCTACATAAAATTTCGTGACTTGAAAGGAATTATCATGAGAATCAAAAGTCATCGCTTTGTGACCACTGCCAAAGCCGCTTTTATTGTTTAGACCTTTCATTAGGTATTCTTTATATTTATGGTAAATTTTCTATTAATTTAAATGTTATAGTAAGGTCTCATATGTTTTTGGATGTCTCCTAGAGACTATAAAGTTTGACTTTATAATTTTCTCAAAATTTCTTTTTTTTATTGGTAATTTTTCCAATTTTCTAGCATAATTCCATGCTTAACTTGAATTAGGGTGTTCAGGCATCTTATAGCCTTCCTAGGAATCCTTTGGGGTTTTCTAAGGGCCTCCTGGAAGCCCTAATCTTTCTTTTCCTATTAAAATAAATGCATTGTAGTCTCTAAGACAATTCAACTTTATCAATAAAAGTTATCATGACTTTTGAGTAGAGTTGTGGTGTGCTTTGTGTTAATACTCATTTCCCTCTCCCTTGTGTGTATGTGTTTGTTTCTAAAAAAAAACTTCATCAATAGTATTTTCAGAGTTCTCTCAAAAAATAAAAAAATAAAAAGCATTTCAGAGAGTTTTTACTTCTTTGTTTTTTTGTAGATTGCAAAATTCACTTTGTGGATTCAAGAAAATCTTCGTAACTTTGTCTTATCCAAGATTACTCAAACCTTTATAATAAAAAAAAAAAGTGTTGGGTTTGAACTTTTAGATTTTAGTGGACTTTTATGTGATGGGGTCCTTATTACCGACTAATCCTTCAACATTAAATTTGATTGTGCTTTTCCACCCAATCATTTGGGGTGAAAATGGTTTCCCGCCGTAGAAAATCTATTTATAATTTTATATGACCTTTGAGTTTGATGGGAAATCTGTTTTAGTCTTTTAGATACTTTGTTCCGAGAGATGTTTTGTATGTAAACAAAAACTTTGTACAAATAATGTGAGTTGGTCGTGCAATGAGCTAACTTGACAAAAACACAAAGAGTGCGAGATTCTATGCTCCATGCATGTTAAAACATTTTTACATCAATTTATAGTACATAAGTATTGTTAAATCCATTGAATGAAAACATTTATTTTTTGTTTTTGTTGGTCTTGATTGATGTTATGTTTGTCGCGTGATATTTCATTTCTCGTAAAGACAAAGCTCTCCCCAGATTTTGAATCTTTTGAAAGCAACAAATACCATATTGGGAAAGAAGAAAAAGGGGAAAGGGGGGAGGTTTCCATTAGGACAATCAAAGGGTCAATTTTTAATTTTTTTTTTTGTATGGTTTTGTTTAGTTGGAATTTTTTTTTAAAAAAAATTATATAATTATTTCTTATAGTTTGAGAATGGTTTCAAATTGAATTGTATTTATAAAAAAAAAAAAAATCAATTAAAACCATACATTTTCTGACTTTTACAGTCACTTAGGGTACGTTTGGTAGACTGTAATAGATACTGTAATGTAATAGTTATTCGTATGGTTTAGCTATTCAATTGTTTGGTTATGTTTTTATTATAGAGAATAGTCATTCCTTATGAATAGCTATTCTTTAAAATGAGAAATAATTATTCCTCTCTAAAAGGGTTGTAATAGCTATTCCTTAGTAGATGTAATAATTTCTAACATTAATATATTTCCAAATAAATAAACTTTCCATATCCATCTAACAATTGTGGAAATAAAAAATCATCAAAAAATAACTCTTCTCTCTAAAATTTAAAATATATTATTTTCTAGGAAATATAATTATATGTATGAGATATTTCCTAAAATAGATCATAAGTTTTATTCTAATATTACAATTCACAACCAAACTAATGAATAAGTTTAGTTATTCCATTACAACACATTTTATTCCTGGTAATAAAGATTATCATTCCTGTTGTAATCCACATTCATTGTATCAAACGTTCACCATCAACTAATAGTAACAAAAATTCATAAAAGTGGTTTCTAAAAGTTAAACATTTAAAATTCTATGTAAATCATTTATGGTTTTTTGTTTCCTAAAAAAACCTTATAATGCATCTTAATGATTTTTTTTTTCACCAAAAAACAAAAGATAAATACATTTTAATGAATAAAAATACCCTATTTTTAGCATAAATTATAGTTTACCCCTTCAGGATTGGCCCAAGCACAATTTAGTTTAAAAAATTTTTATTTATACATTTGATTTCTTAAAGTTAGGATTAAAATGAAACCGATAGGTTTTGGCCCAATTAACAAGTTTATCGTAGGGGATGGTACTATTAAATTTTAAATAAAATAAAAATAAAAATAAAAAATAAAGAAGAAGAAGAAGAAGAAGAAAGAAAGAAAGAAAGATATTTGGCTCCCTGGGAACAATGCTGGTCATGTGTTATCTCCAATTTTTGTGCCGTCAGAAAATGCCACAGTTGATCGGTTGTTTGATGGGGAGGCTAGGTGGTGGAACTCGAACCTTATAGATCAAAATTTTCTCCCTTTGGAAGCCTAGAAAATCAAGTCTATTCCCATTTGCTCATCCCCTCAAAAGGATGTTCTGTTTTGGCAGCACACAAATTATGGCACATACTTGGTGAAGTCTAGTTACAACCTTCTTTGTGAGTTGGGAAATAAGGAGGCAGCCTCAACATCAGATGCTACTTGTTCAAAAAGTTATTGGTCTGGTCTATGGTGATTAAGAGTGCCAAATAAAGTTGAATCATTTATATGGAGAGCTAGTACCGACTCTCTTCCAACAATGCATAATTTATTGAAGCGGACAATTACTTCAACATGGATGTGTAGCATCTGCCAATCAAAAGAAGAATCCACTATCCATGCTCTATGGAATTATGAAAAGATTAAGCTGGTTTAGAACTTCATGTTTAGTGCCCTGCCCTCAGAATTTTCCAGGATTCACTTTTTTTTTAGATCTCCTTAATTTATTCCTTAGTTTCCACATTAATTTTAGTCTCTTTGCTATGACTTGCTGGGTCATTTGGATTAGAAGAAACAAACTCTGTGTGAATGAACTAGTCTGGCCTCTGGAAAGAGTTGCTGGTTTAGCACAACAACAGCCCCAAGAATTTCAGTGTTTGGCCAAGCCCAAAGAAGAAGGTTTGCCTGAGACCAGTGTGGAAGCTACCCATGGTTTAAAAAATTGGACTAGACCGGTTGGTTTAACTGGTTCAATCGGGACCCAGACACCAGTTTGGTTTGATAAAAAACTTAAAAACCGGTAAAAAAAACCGGCCAAATCTAGGTTGAACTAGGAACCAAAGGTAAGAACAGTTTTGCCCCCGGTCCGATTTTTAAAACCATGAAGCTACCTGATCAAGGGGAAGTAAAGACTAATTTCGATGGGGCTATGTTTGAGGATATAAATGCAGCAAGCATTGTGTTGTGGTTCGGAATGGTAGGGGTGAGGTTCTAGAAGCTTTGTCAGAGAAGAATCAGAAGATTCCCTTACCAGATTCTGTGATTGTCTAGGAAACTCTAGTAGCAAGATGTGCGGTTCAATTTGTTCATGAAATTGGTTTCATAGCTCTATCTTTGAATATGACTTTGAGACCTCCATTAATGCTCTTCGAAACAAGAATTTATTGCATTCTTCCTTTGGTCACATAATTAGAGACATTATGTCTTCTACTAAGCTCTCTTCATAGCTTCTCCTTCACTCATACATGTAGGCAAGGTAATGCTTTAGCAGTTGCCTTGGCCAAAAGAGCAAGACCATCTTTATAACCGTTATCTGTTTGATTTTGGTGGTTTAGCCCTTTTTTGGAAAAAAGGGGTTGAGTTAGATGTTGAATCCTCATCGTTAAATCACATTGATGCATTAACAAACAAAGGCAAGGATGATGTTTGGAGGTTTACAGGTTTTTATGATGTTCCAGAGACACCAAGGAGGATGAAATCTTGGAATCTTGTGAGGAATATGGTAGGTTCTCGGTACCATGGTTGTGCGTGGGTGACTTTAATGAGATTACAAAGACTCATGAAAAGAAAGATGGGAGATTAAGACCTTACATTCAAATGAAAAATTTCCGTGATGCTTTGGATGAGTGTGGTCTAATGGATTTGGGTTATGTGGGAAGTAAATTCACATGGTTTAAAAATTTTGCTAATGGAATTGTAGTGTGGGAACTGTTGAATAGGGCGATGGGAACTACAAATTGGTTTGATAACAATTTGGCTACTAAGGTGATGATCTTGGAATGTGGATCGTTAGACCATAAACCTTTGCTAATTCATCTGTGGGGTGTTCCTATGAGGCCTAACAAACCTTGGTGATTTGAACAAATATGGTTGGGGGATGAAGGATGCCATGATACTGTGGCTTCGACTTGGAGAGATGGTAAAGGAGGTTCACCAATCATCATGGTGGTGGATAAAGTGGGTAAGTGCCAGGAAAAATAAAAAATGGTGTAGAAGATGTTTTGGAAATATTAATTGGGAAATAGTTGAAAAGAAGAGGAAGATGAAAGAAGCAGAAGTTTCAACATTACATGGAAACAATGTGGAAATTTTGGTGCAATTAAAAAATGAATTAGCAAGTTTGTTGGTGAAGGAGGAACAAATGTGGCATCAACGAACAAAAACTCACTAGATTCAAGGGATAAAAACTCAAAGTATTTCCACAATAAAGCCTCTCAAAGGTTTAGAAGAAATCGGATTCTGGGCTTACAGGACACAAGGGGTGTCATGTGTATGGGGGATGATAACGTGGCTGGTCTATTAGAAAATTACTACCAGCAACTTTTACTTCGTCAAACCCGTGAGACTTGGAGGAAGTTACACTGCATACAAGTAGGTTAGTAACTGATGACATGAACAAGGAGTTGATTGGGGACTTTACATGCAATGAGGTAGAGTTAACTCTAAATCAAACGGCACCACTAAAGGCACTGGGACCATATGGAATGCCGCCAATTTTTTATCAACATTATTGGAAAAGTCTTGGAGATGATGTCGCAGATGCAGTGTTGTCATGCTTAAATACTGGGAAGATGTTTACAGTTTTGAATCATACCTATCTTACACTTATTCCTAAAGTAAAAAGTTTGGTAAAAGTTTCTAATTTTTGACCTATAACTCTTTGTAATATTTTGTATAAGATTATTTCAAAGGTGCTAGCAAATAGGTCAAAAACAATTTTGCCACTAATTATTTCAGAGTTTCAAAGTGCTTTCCAGATCGGCAAAGCCATCTTAGATAATATATTAGTGGACTTTGAAACTTTACATTATATGAAAACAAAAAAGAATGGGAAAGCGGGTTTTATGGCTATGAATTTAGATATGAGTAAGGTTTATGATAGGGTGGAATGACAGTTCCTTATGAAAATTATGAAGAGGATGGGTTTTCATACAAAACGGAGGGTGTGGATTTATAAGTGTATAAGTTTTGTATCTTTCTCTATTATGGTTACTGGGGAACCAAGAGGCCGCATTGTACCAACTAGGGGTTTGAGACAAGGGGAACCTTTATCCTTTTGTTTCTTTTATGCTCTAAATGTCTAAATGGGATGATTCAAAATGTTGTGAATTATGGAAAGATTCAGGGATACTCTCTTTGTAGGAGGGGACCAAAAATCTCTCACTTGTTCTTTTGTAGATAATAGCTTCCTTTTTTGTCAAACAAAATTAGAAGAGGTAAACACCATCCAAGGCATCCTAAAGGTATATGAAAAAGCTTCTGGTCAACAAATAAATTCTGATAAGATTACCCTCCTCTTTGGCCAATCAGTTTGTGAGTCAACAAAAAATTCCATAAAAGTGCTACTTGGTGTGTCAGAGATAAAACAATATGAAAAGTACTTGGGGCTGCTTGTAGTGGTTGGAAAAAATAGGAGAACAAGTTTGAATTATATAAAAGATATAGTTTGGGGTAAATTACAAGGGTGGAAAGAAAAACTCTTATCTTAAGCTAGGAAAGAAGTGCTTTTAAAGGCAGTAATTCAAGCTATACCCATATTCTGGATGGGATGTTTCAAACTCCCATTGGGTCTTTATAGGGACATTGAGATGCTAATTAGGAAATTTTGGTGGGGACAATGTGGGGAGCAAAGGAAGATTCATTGGGAAAATTGGGAAACATTTTGTAAACCGAAGAATGAGGGGAGGTTGGGTTTTAAGGAGTTTGCAAAGTTCAATGATGCCATGTTGGCAAAACAGGTATGGAGGCTTATTCATGATACAAACTCACTTTTTACCATTTTTGATACAAAACAATCTTCAGGTTCTTTTGCATGGAAGAGTATATTAAAAGCAAGAAGAGTAATTACTATGGGTGCAAAATGGAGAGTGTGAGATGGAAGGTCCATTCTTGTCTTCAAAGACAGCTAGTTACTAGGAAATTTAGGTGGAAGAATTGCTTTTTCCCCCTCGGTTTTGGTCAATGATGCCTGTGTGGCAGACTTGATGGCCCAAGAATCGGGTTGGTGGAATTCTCAAGTGATTGACGCATTTTTTCTCCCTTTCAATGCTCAGCAGATTAAGGTTATTCCTTTAGGTGAATTGGCTCAATCAGATTTCATCTACTGATCATTGGAAAAAAAATGGTGTTTACTTGGTGAAATTGGGTTATAAGTGTATATGTGAAGATTCAAGGAGTGAGGAGGCTTCGGGTTCAACTAGGAGTGCAGCTTTGGGTTTATGGTTTGGAATTTGGAAACTCAAGATGCCTGGAAAGATCAAACATTTTCTTTGGAAGGCATGTGCAAATATTTTGCCAACCAAAGTAAATTTGATGAAGAGGAAAATCTTATCAGATCCTCTATCTCATCTCTATGGCAGATGTCTTGAGGATACAAAACATGCTCTGTGGGATTGTGAAGCGGTGAAAAATGTCTAATGTAAGGACTTCAATTGGGTTAATCAATTTAAGGCAGATCATGGAAATTTCTTGTTTCAATTGGTGTTTTTTTTTTTTTTTTTTTTTTAAGGACCTATAGTATAGGTCCCTCAAATTGTTTTTGGGGGTTGGGCTATAACATCATTCTACAAACACCACTCTCCTTGTAAGACAAGAACCTATAGTGGCATTTCTAAAACCCTGCTATAGGTCCTTCATATATATATATATATATGAGAGGAAAATTTTTAAAATTTCTCTTAATTGGGTTTTTTTTTTTTTAAAGGACCTATAGCGGCGTTTATGAAACGCTGCTATAGGTCCCTCAATTTTTTTTGGGGTTGGGCTATAGTAGTGTTTTACATATGCCACTATAGGCCCTTTGTCTTACAAGGGCTTATAGTGGCATTTGTAAAACGAGACTATAGATCCCTCATTTTTTTGGGTTGGGCTATAACAACATTTTATAAAAGCCACAATAGGGCCAACCAGAACATAGAGTGGCATTTATGAAATCTTGCTATAGGTCATTTTTTAATTTTTAGTTTTATTTTTTGGGTTAGCTTTTTTTAAAAAGGACCTATAGCACTATGACCTATAGTGGCATTTTTTAAAACGCTGCTAAAAGCCCTTAAAAACGCCACTATTGAGCACTGAACTTGGCTGTAGATATTCCTATATTAGCGTTTTAGAAAACGCTACAATAGGGTACCTATATTGGTGTTTTTTGCAAACGCCACTAAAAAAACGCTGCTATAGGAAACTTTTTTTTGGTATAGTTTTGTATCAATAGTGGTGAGACACAATCTTCTATCGATATGGACGGAACAATTATATTTTAATGTTTATGTCAATTATTGATATGGTGATTGAAAAATGCCACAGATATATTGTAATAAGTTCCTAATATTTGTCCCCTTTCTTGTTAAGAAAACTTATCAATTAAAAAAATATGAAAAATGCTAAAAGCACCTTTCCATTTTACTACCAAATGTTCATAAAATATGATTTTTTAAGCCATATTATTACTAATAAAAAATATTTTTCTTACTTTTTATTTTAATTTTAAAGATTAACACGTCAATTTGTATAATTTATGTAATAAAATTTATAATATTCTTAATATCAATTATGATCATCTAAAATTTTAGTATGTAATCCAAGATTTATTCCAAATTCTTTTTAGAGTAAACTTCAATTTTATTGGGAACTTTTAAAAAAAAAAAAATTTACTTTTCAATTCCTTGACTACTAAATTCTAGAGTAAGTAATGTTTGTTCTTTTTGAAATAATCATGCTTGTTAGCTTACTATTTTTCAGAAACGAATTTATTAACACTTAAACCAATTTAAAATCTTATATGATTAAGAAATTTATTATTCAAAGACGAAATTCTCAATATTAATTATCTATAATAAGTTTTATTTGTAGTTAAATTAAATAAATGGAAAACCTAAAATTTTGTACTATTCAATATATATTGAAATAAATAGATTACATAAATATATATTGTTTTCTGTCAAGCAATTAAATAATCGAATAAATGAAACCTAATTTAAACATTTTGAATTATTAATGTTTTCAGTCTTAACTTACACACAATTGTAAAACAATAACCAAAAGATATAGTAACAATTTTCAAAACATGTTTCACTATAGTGATGTGGTAGGTTGTTATCAGTGTATAATAAAAAAGGGTTTTGGGATAAATCTTCTGTAGTATTCAAAAAAGCAATGTGAAAAAAGTACTGTTTGTCTTTCCTGATGAATAAATTATATCTTATTACTCTAGTTTGTTGTGTTCTGCTAGTTTTTTCTACAAAAGTAACGATTCTTTTCAATGGTAATTTACAAAGAGTGAATTGGAAGTTATATTTTTATATGAAAGAGTGTGTTAGTAGTTGTTTATGTCACATCAAACTTCTTTATCTGTAAAGAGGGATTTAGAGGGAAATAAACAGTGGCATAGCCATTATTTAATTAGTAGCTATGCCTACACCTACACTTGCACCCATTGAAATTTATAAACATATTTGGTTATACATAGAAATTAGAACAGATTTGAATTTATTTTTTGCAATCAAACCCGTTGAAAAAAACAATTATGTGGGGTCAATTATGAGAGGCTTGCTGAAACAATTTAAAAACATATGGACATATTAAATAGAAAAGAACAAAAAACCTTTTCTAAAGGTGGCTCCGGCATACAAAACAACAAACCAAAGGTCTATTTGGTAGTAGCTTCCAAAACTGTTTTTTAGAATGGAAACAAAATGTTTTTTGATATTTTTAAAATAAAAATTGTATTTGGGAAAATTCATTTAAAATTTTTTTTTTTTCAGAATAATAACCTAAAAATTTGTTTGATATAAATAATAGTAATTAAAAAAACCCTAAACACTAACACCATTTTGGTTCCATCCTAACACCATTAAAACACTAATCAATATGAATTGACCAAACAATTTTGTCTAAAACAAAAAATGAAAATTTTCAAGATACACAAAAACAACAAGCATTGTGTCATAGAAATTTTTTTATTGACAATAACCAATAATAGAATAGACCCATCAAAACCATCAAACCAAAACCCATTACCTCATAAAATTCATCCCATGTCAAAAAATTCATTCAAAGCAAATCCCCCTTATCCTTCTCATCACGCAGTATCGAAACACTCAAACTGGTGCCGATGCATGGCCAATAACAATATTGACACTGGCGGTTCGATTCACACACAACAAAAAATTCGAAGTCACCCATAGACCAACAACCCAATTTATAAAGTTTCCTTGTGTCTTTGTTCCATCCTCTTCTCCCTGTATGTCACCAAGCCAAGTCAATATTCACAATTTAACTGATTGCGAGTTGTTTACAAGACTCGTGGCAAGAAGAGAATGTATCGCATGAAACGGCCTCATAATGAGACTTCTCTCACAACATGTGAGACCCATACATGTGAGATAGGTCTCTGATAAAATTATTTGATAAGATAATTTTCTCAGTAAGAAATGATAATGTGTCTTTTACTCCCATTGTTTATCAATGGGTTTGGCTTCAAAATTGGCGTTGTTTGTGGCTTCGACTTCAAGATCTCACACCCATCGAATGATGTAAAAAAATTAAAAATTAAAAAAAAAATTAATAAATAAAAAAAGGTGGGCACAGTTGGAGAAACAATGAAGAATAAGAGAAAATAGTTGGGGAAAAAAAAGGTAATGGGCGCAACAAGATTCGAAGGCTTGGCGAATTTTATTTACAATTATGACACCATGTTTTGAGATTTGTGTTCTCTATATAGTAAAAATGGAGTGATTTCAATTTTAGAGTTTGGTTTCATTTGAGGGGGAAAAAAAGATTGATTGTTTCTTGTTCTTTTCATTGATGTGGTGCCACACATATGTTAACACTCCTCATTTGAAATGAATTAATTTCACGGTTGAAATAAAATATTGCAATTTAAAAGTGTATTTAGTATCATGTCATTCAAAATTTAAATGATGTGGTACTACTATATACATCATCAATAAAACCGTAATTGTGAAGTAAATTCTTTTAACTTAAAGTGAAATGAAAATAGAGAAATGAAAATAGAGATGATTCTATTCCCTCCTATGATAATAAGTGCATTCAAACATCTGGGTTTATTTGATTCACATGTGGTAGAATATGTTGATTACTCATAGTTGCACAAGCTTTTTTTTTTTTTTTTTAATTTTAATATTAATATGAGCAAATTATGATATTAAGGATCTATTTGGAATATGCTTATTTTACTGAAACTGAAAATTTTTTGCTGGAAGTACTGTAGATAAAGGTAAAAGTTAGCTGAAATAGTACAATAAGACCCATGAATAGTATCAAAAAATGCAGTGAAACCCATGAATAGTAATAAAAATAAGCTGAATAGTAAAATAAACTAGCAAAATTAAGCCATGCCAAATGGACACTAAGTGTCTATTTGGAAATAGTTTATTTAGTTAAAACTGAATTTTTTTTAACTGAAAGTACTATAGATAAAGCTAAAATGTAACTAAAATAGTACAATGAGAAATATGAATAGCATCAAAAAGTGTAATGAGACTTATAAATAGTAACGAGATCCATAAATAGTAACAAAAAAAGCAACCTTAGTGTGCATTTGGCATTGGCTTAAAAGACCAACTTTTTTTACTATTCAGCTTATTTTTTCTACTATTTATGAGTTCTATTGCACTTTTTGGTACTATTCATGGGTCCTACTGTACTATTTCAAATATCTTTTAGCTTTTTTTACCGTCTGTTTGGGAACAGCTTATTTAGTTGAAACTGAAAACTTTTTACTGAAAGTACTGTAAAAAAAGTTAAAAAATAGCTGCAATAGTACAATAGGGTTGATGAATAGTATCAAAAAGTACAATATAACCCATACAGTAGCAAAAATAAGTTCAAAAGTAAAATAAGCTGACTTTTTCAGTTATCCCGAACACAACCTTAGTGTGCAAATTTTCTTTTTCTTTTTATTTTATATATATATATAAACGAATTAAGTGTGCAATAAGGTATATCTCTTGAATTTTGATAAACGGAGTGGGGGCACGCTGAGTTTAGCTGACTGTAAACGCGTCTTGTGAAACGCAAGTGCCACAGCAAGCTCATGTGGTCGGAAAGTCAAATTGGTTAGCACTTTACCTCTTTTATTTTTATTTTTATTTTTTTTAATAAATTAGGACCCACTATAGTCAAATTCACTTCAAACCCACTTCTGAGCTCTGGTCCACTGAACTATCTGTGATCTATCTCCCTCTCTTACACTCACATTTTAAAATCCCGTAGCCGTTTTTCAGTTATTTCATTTTCATGTATATAATCTTTCATATCAAACAAAATTACATACATCATACCAATAACACCACCGTCCTTACCCACACACTCTCTCTATAAAACCCATTCACCACTTCAGTGTCACGATGTGTGAGACTGAGTGGAATAAAACTATAGAGACACCCCTCCACACAAAAACAAGCAAAGCTAGGCTCTCTTGAGAGAGAGAGAGAGAGAGAGAGAGAGTAACCCACAAAGAAGAAAAACAAATGAAGCTTGTTTTTGGAGCTGTTCGTCCATGCACACCAACTATATCAAAAAACATAGTGGCCACCATGCACTACTACTATGCCATTGCCAGCAACAATAATAAACGAAGCAGCAGCGGCTGTGAATTCATGAGAAACTTAGAAATCTCTTGCAGCTCACTCAAGCAAGGTGCCTTAAAACGAAGCCTCGCAACTCAGTCAGCTAAGCTTGGAAAAAGGTGGATGGAATTTCAAGGACTCAACAACTGGGAAGGCTTGCTTGATCCTCTAGATGATAGCCTACGCAGCGAAATTCTAAGGTACGGCCAGTTTGTTGAGGCAGCCTATCGTTCTTTTGACTTTGACCCGGAATCCCCGACTTATGCCACGTGTCGCCACCCCAGAAGCTCACTTTTTACTCGGACCAGAGTAGGGGAAACCGGATACAAAATCACCAAGAACTTGAAAGCCACTTGTGGGGTCCAATTGCCACGTTGGATCGACCGGGCTCCAGCGTGGCTGTCCACCCAATCTAGCTGGATTGGATACGTGGCAGTATGTCAAGATCAGAGAGAAATACAAAGACTTGGAAGACGTGACGTGGTGATTTCCTATAGGGGAACTGCCACATGTCTAGAGTGGGTAGAGAATTTACGTGCCAATTTGACCAATGTGGGTCCCAATCAAGTGGGATCCATGGTTGAGAGTGGGTTTTTGAGTCTATACACTTCTGAGACTGCCACGTGTCCAAGCTTGCAAGAAATGGTGAGGGCTGAGATTGAGAGAGTCATCGAAATGTATGGTGATGAGCCACTAAGTTTCACGATCACCGGTCATAGCCTTGGTGCGGCATTGGCTACGCTCACAGCGTATGATATCACCACCACTCGTGAAAATGCACCAATGGTGACTGTGATTTCGTTCGGTGGGCCACGTGTGGGTAACAAAGGGTTTAGGTCACAGCTGGAAAAGAGTGGGACTAGGATACTTAGGATTGTGAACTCTGAGGATGTTATTACTAAAGTGCCTGGATTTGTGTTCCGAGATGATGACATGGTGAGCAAAGAGAGTGTCCACATGGCGGCTGGGATTTCAGGTTGGGTTCAGAAGTGCGTGGAAGACATGCAATGGGTTTATGCTGACGTGGGACAAGAGCTTAGACTTAGTAGCAAGGTCTCACCGTACCTCAACAAGAGGGATATGGCCACGTGTCACGACCTCAAGACTTACCTTCAACTTGTGAATGGTTTGTGAGTAAATTAATAGATTGGTGCAACTTTGTATAGGATTTGTACATATACTGAGTTACTAGTGTAAAAAAGAAAGAAAGTATACTTGTTAATAATTCATGATTAGAATAGTTTGTTAAGTTTTGTTGAATGAGGCAAATTTTGACACATCTCTTGGTCATATATAAAGCTTGAGTTTGTAGATTATGGTACTATATAGTTTACCTTTTGATAAAGCAGAGAGACATGGTTTTGTGTTTGTGAAGCATGTCCATATTCAATACCCTTTTGTGAGCGGAATTGGCCTAGGCCAAGCAAGGTAGAATCATCGGAACAAAAGTCTAATTAGATGTGATCATGTGAAAACAAAAGGATAGAATCCAAGATTTAGGCTTAGTTAGCTTAGGTTTGATTTGTCAAAAAGCTAGATTTATTTTGGGGTGATTTATAATTTGGTAGGGCCATGATAATAAAATAAGTGGTGGTGATGTGGATCCAACCATCAATAGAAAGATGACGCAGGTATGAGGCGGATTTCTTATCCTTTCCACCTACTCTCATGTTGAGGTGGTTCCTTTTTCTTTTTTTTAATCTCTACCCAACTCTAACAGACACCTGCATGTATCAACCCTTCTGTCAAACACAATTTTTTATATATAATTTATTAAAACCTAATTTAAAATATCTCATTTAGCAAATTAAAAATCTTAAAATATATATATATTTTTTTAAAAGTTATAACATTACAAAATCTTATTGAAGAATAACAATACAACATTTCAAGTAATAAAAAATACAAAAAAAATTCAAACATAACAATACAATAATTATAATAAATAAAAAAATCTTAAAACATAAAACATAAAAATATAATTTCCTTATAATAAAAAAACATCAAAAGATATCATGAATTTAAAGTTTAAAGGTTAAAGCACATTTTAGCCTAATTAAAAAACCAATAAAAAAATGTTTTTTAATTCTTAAAATATAAACATGGTGGATATGGCATAGGAGTGGGGAAAAAAAGTTAACTCCCGTCCCTATTTCTATGGGCATAGCCATGTAAGCATATTGTCGAACCACGTAAATTCTCTATATATTTTGATTTCTCTCTTCCCTCTTCTTTAATCTTGCATAAGTTGCTTCTTTCACAACAAAAGAACTATGAAATTTATTGCATAATAAACTAATCAAGGACATTATGAATGGAAATAAAGGGATAGCCAAAGACCCTCTCTTGTGCTTTGTTCCATGTATCTAATGAGCCCTTTTTAAGCAATCTTTTTGGAGGCAATATTCACACGATTAAAATGACTTGAGGCAACTATCAGCCGTCTTAATTAACCACGAGGGGAAATTTCTTTTGTATCTTCTAACCATTATGGTTGTGGAAGATGATTCCGTTCTTTCATCAAACACTTTGGTTCTTAATTAAGACATAATATAGGCCTATTAACATTCATGATTAGAAGTAAAATGACATAGATCCATTTCATCAAAGTCATTTTTAATTAATGATTTCATAATATAGTAATTAACAGTTCTCCAATCTAGGCTTATAGGTGAGATTAATTATTGGAAGAAAAAATAGATGACACGAGTATCACATAAAGAAATTTCGAACATTCAAAGAATAGAAACTCTGCCCTACAATTGACAGCAAGGAAATTTATGGGACTTTTAGGCCAAAATGACAAACAGTGATAAGAAGTGTGTAACATATGATTAGATGGGTGCATGGTGGTCTCGTCTGAGAAATCGATGTCATTTTTCTACTTTTTGGACTGACCATTTGTGGGTACTCCGATTCATTGAATATAAGCTCTGCTTCAGCAAAAAGAGTAAAAACACTGGTTCTGAATTACCTCTATATGGAACCTCTTGAATCATGTGTTTGAATCTTATAATTAATACCTCGTTTTAACTCCTACTCTGCAAAAGAGTTTGTGCAAATGTAGCTAGCTAGTTCAACTAGGTGCCTGTTTGCATAATACACAATGGGATTTTATAAGGCCCTACTTTGTAGAAGTAGAACTTTAAACCACCCTCCCAAACATTATATAATTCTGAATTTTGCACGTTGTAAAGAACCAATAGTAATCCTTTCCATCAGAACAATTAAATATTATTTTTTCTTTTTTTACTTTAACTAAAATTGGTGAAACTTTTTAAATTTGTCACTATAGACTAGAAAAATTTTTTGTTAAAAGAGTCGTAATAAAATTATACCAAAATTATATCATGCAGTCTGTTTGTTTTCAAATGTAAAATATTTTCAATGAAAATATTTTTAAGCGTTTGATGTGACATGTAATATTTTTCAAGTACAAATCTCAAAACTTGCTAATCTATTTAGAGCCTCCAGTTTGGTGGTTTAGTGACCGACTGCCATCACCAATCTAATTGGAGCCACAGATTCAATGGCTGAAGTTGGTGGCCTGGTGACTAAACTGCAGACACCGGCAACCCAACCACCAAATGAGAAGGAGAGCTACTATTTATTTTTTTGTAAAATATTATATTATATTTTTTAAAATAAAATGTTTTACAATATTTTATAAAGTATTTTACTTTTAACCGAATTTTTTTTTCAAATTTAACCAAATTTTACAATAAAACAAATACAATAAAATGATAAAAATATTTTTTCCGTAAAACATTTTATAACGAAATAAACAACTGTAAAAGTAAATCTTGTTATACAATTACACCTTTAAATATATATATATATATATATATATATATATATATATATATATATATATATATATTTGTGAAGTCACCTTTAAATAACTTGTGATAGGATATATTAGGATTTTTTTTTTTTTTTTAGATGGTCAAAAATAGAAATGAGTGGTACGCATGGACGGTCTAACTATGCGAGTAGAACGCGTTAGCCCCGTGGTGACTTTTTTTGAAGGAAAGGAATTGCTTAGAATGGAAACCAAATGCTTACACCCCGTTTTTTTTGTGATGCCAAAAAGGAAGACCAAATGCTTGCTCTGATGTTGCACTATTGGGAACGAATTAAAAGTAAAAACTCTTCCAATTCTTCACGCAAAATAAGAACAATGTGGAAAATGCCACAATAAGAACGTGGTAGATTTTCATTCCAAAACAAAAAGCCAGCAGACCTTTTGTTAATGAAGCCCCACACAATCATTCTTTTTTTTTCATCATCCTCAAGAATCTTTTATAGCACCAATACCGACAAATATAATGAAGCCAAAAAAAGAAAAAAAAAAACCATAGAAATTAAACCACCTCCTCTGTTTTTTTTATTTGAATAGAAAAATGCAAGAGCTGTTTGTATAGGAAAATTTAATGGTCTAGGGGTATAAATTTACTTGGTAACTTGAAAGATTAACCCATATCAATTAAAGACACCCCATCTAGCTAGAAAGAAATCAAACCACACTTTGGCGTTTCCTTTTCTTCTTCTTTTTCATGTGTAAAGCTCTATCTTTTGTGTGAATCTTCAACCTTTTTTACCTTGGTTTTGAGGGAGTTGATTTATAATCAGCTTGGTTGAGGGGAGGGAGACAATGAAAGGTTGTTAAAACTGAGCCTAACCCAACTTGATTGGGTGCCCATGGGTGCTTGATATATAAAGCTATTTTCATGGGTGCTTTCTTAAGAAAAAAATATATTTTTTGTTCATATTTTTAATTTATTACTCATTAATTCACATGCTGGTTTTTTTACCCTTTGATGTAATATTATTATTTCATGTGATTTTCTCCATATTTTATGTTAAGAATATGCATGAACCATATTTTATATGACACATAAATGACATGTAAGAATGAAAATAAATTTCATCGCCATCAAAAGAAAAAAAAATTTTAATTAATAAATTATATCTTTATTTTTCCCTCTCAAATTATATCTTTATTTTTCCTATTAATTTATGTGATGAAAATTAAATAACCATATGCTAGAATCATCATAATTATGCACAAGAAACATCGTTTCGTTCAAAAATTTTCAGATTTTTAATGGAACAAAAAGTTTATTTACATTCTAAACATATTGATTCAAAGACCTATGGATCTATTATAGTCATCTACACAAACCCCTTTTGTTAGTGAAGCCCCACACTATAATTCCTTTTCTCATCATCCTCAGAATATTTATAGCACAAGTACCGACAATATAATGAAGCCAAAAAAAAAATTTCATCAAAGAAATTAAGCCAGGTTTGGTTTGATATGTTTTCATCACTCATTACTCAGTTTTCATCACTCAAATTTCATGAACCCCACTCCAACTTACGTTGTTTGGTTTAGTTTTTGGTCTCAGTTTCCATAACTTATTACTTAAAAGATTGAGTTAGAGTTGTGAAAAATGAGAACAACTTTTTTCTGTTTTTGAGTGATGAAAATTGAGTTAGCATGGCATATTTCTAATTTTATTTAACTAAATGGGACCCAATCTTATGACTTGTCTCATCAAGTTTGGCCTCTCTCTCTCTCTCTCTCATCTTTTTTCTTTTCTTCAAACACATAGCTCTCTCATCTCCTCTCCTCACCGAACCTCCACAAACCACCACTTACCACTATATGAGCATCACATGCCACCACCACCACGAGCCATTGTGAGATGGCTCTCACTCGAAAGTCATTCTCAGTCTCGAGTCTCTCAGTTCAAACTCAACCCAAGTGGGCCAAAACTCTTAAGAGCTACCATCCCCACTATATCCACCAACGGTGGTTCCTTGCTCTCTCACCTTTAGCATTTCTCTCTAAATTGAATCACCATAGTCGAAACTTCAAGCTCCACCCTCCTTTTGATACCCTCTATATATCTCTTTTATTTTCTTTCTATTTATTTGTTCAATTTTCCCTTTTTTCTTTGGGTTGAAAGTTTCTTCCTTTGTAATTGTTCATGGGCTTGGGGAATTGGTTGATTTAGGTTATAAGGTTTTGAAATATGGAATTTGGATTTGGATTTAGGGTTTCAAAAGAAAAAAATTTTGTTTCGGGTTTTGGGGTTTGTTTCAAAATGGGTATCTGTGTGTATTAGTTTAAAATGTAGCCTTGTGATGTGTGTGTACATATGAACTAATTGTATAGTGGAACATGGAATGATCTGCTTGTGCTTGATCCACTTTCCTTCCTTTTGCTTTTCTTGTTTTTTTGCTATGCCACTATATTGTTTGCTTGACATTTTTAGAGAGAAAAATGAAAGAGTGGAGAGAGAAAATATCACGTGGGTAAGAGCAACAAAAAGAGTACTATTAACATTTTTAAAAAACATACCTGTGGGTTCCACCTTTTTGAGTTAAACTTAAGTTTTTAAGCTGAAAACTAAAGCCAATATTTGAGCCAAATGCATTGTTGAGTGAGTTAAAAGAAAAGTAGAAAATACAATACAGGATATGAGAAGTGAGATATGAGTGATGTTTCTCTTCTTGTTCTTCTTTTTTTTTTTTTTTTTTTTTTTTCTTCTTTACTTGAAAAGAAAAATCCAAGATTTGTTTGTATGGGAAAATTTAATGGTCTAGGCGTATAAATTTACTTGGTAACTTGAAATTCACCCATCTCAATTGAAGGGGCCAAGCTTGTGTCCAGTGAATTTTTTCACTGGACACGTTGGATCTTGGACACGTGTCCACTCTTGGACACTTGTCCAAATCTGGCCGTGTCCAGTGAAAAAATTCACTGGACAGAAGCCTTGCCCCAATTGAAGACACACACCATCTAGAAAGAAATCAAACTCCACTTCGGTATTTCCTTTTTTTTTTTTTTTTTTTTTTTCCATGTGTAAAGCTCTATCTTTTGTGTGAGTATTTAACCTCTTTTTACCTTGGTTTTGAGAGAGATGATTCATTATCTACTTCGTTGGAGGGGAGGGAGATAATGAAAGGTTGTTATAAATTGAGCCTAACCCAAAATTGGGTGCCCATGGGTGCTTGATATATAAAAGTTATTTTCATGGGTGCTTTCTTAAGAAAAATATATTTTTTTTTCATATTATTAATTTATTACTCATTAATTCACATGCTGGTTTTTTGACCTTTTGATGGTAATATTATTATTTCATGTGATTTTCCCCCATAGTTTATGTGAGGAAAATGCATGAACTATATTCTATATGACACATAAATGACATGTAAGAATGAAAATAAATTTTATCTTTATTTTTCCTATTAATTTATTAGATGAAAATTAAATAACCATATGCTAGAATCTTCATTACCATGCACGAAAAAACATCATTTCATGTGAAAATTTTCATATTTTTAATGGAACAAAGTTTATTTACATTCTAAACATATTGATTCAAAGATCTATGAATCTATTTTAGTCATCGACACAAAGCCCTAAATTAACACATATGCGATCATGACTTAACAAATCCATTTCAAGAGACAAATCTATGACTATCATAAATCACTTATTAACACATATCATAACTTAAAAGGTTAGAGTTAAGACAAGAAATTTTTCATTTTTTTTTAAATTTTCAATTAATTAAACTTATCAAAAAATATCTATACAAAAAACATAATGCAGAGTAATAAGGAATAATTACCTATGGACATGCATGGCTCCTCCAACAATTACCTATGAAGCTGAGATGTCCTTCAATCTTAAGCTTCTCAAACAATTTATATGACTCATAACCTTACTAGATATGTTGGTCATATCATAGATTTTTCGGTATGGATATGAAGGATGTTTCTTCACACCTTAATGTTGTAATTCTAGCCAATACCGGTTAAGTTTATTAATAAAGGTTTTCAGCATATTCTTCAATAATGGGTTCGATTATTGGGCTTAGGCTCTTTCATGGTGGGTTCAACTATTGGGCTTAGGCTCATTCATGGCGCGCGCGCACACACACACACAAAATTCAATCGAAGTTTAAATTAGGGTAACTAATGGCCAACCACAAGACATGGAACTTGAATTTTATTACATGGGTTGGGGCTATCTAAGGAAATGTTTTAAAGGGCTTTTACATGTAGGTAAAGGTTGGCTTTAAGGTCACCCATGAGTTAGGATGTTGTACCTCACAACTTGTGATGCAAGGAGTATCTTGTTGGTTCAAATGATATAATTTTTCCTTCAATATACCTACTCAAGAGGGTCAAAGACTCAAATGATACAATGTAATGATGTGGTAGGCTCGCCTTTGTGATAGGGTTATCCACAGGTCGAGTCAGCCCGGGTTTGGGCCCAACCCGCAATCAATCGAAATATGGGTTAGACCCGCCGGGTCGGATCATCGGTTTGAATAGGTTGAACCTCTTATTGGGCCTTTCCCTAAATTTTATTGGATTTAATTTTTTTGGGCCAAAATTATTGGGCTATTTAAGGAATTAATAGTTTTTGAATCTTGACATATTAGATTGTGCCTGTTTTTTACTAAATTTCTTTTTAAATGGGCCTTCATCTCTACTTGAATTTGTCCAAAACTCCAAATTCATACTTCCCAGATATTGAGTATGAATTCAAAGTAAAACCTGGGTAAACTCCAAATTCATACTTCCCAAATAGAATGTAAAAACCTAGGCATTAATCAAAAAAATAAAAACACAATACCATTTTGCCTAAGCCTTAAGGCCTGGGCAGTACCATTTTGTTTCCACATTCATCAATCTGTCAAGGTGAAAACATACCTAGTACCTACCAACCATTCCACACATCAAATAAATTTCCAGAACCACACAGGCTGCAAGCACTACTAAAAATACTACATCTTCATAATTTGATATATAAAGCCATAGAGGCAGCAGAGAAGGTAGTTACTGCACAAGACAGTAAACCATCAAAGCAGAAGGCAATATTCCCAACAGTATATATAATTAGTTACAATTATGAAATACTATAAGTATTTCCAAAAAATAGCTTTCCTAAGGCAGTAAAGAACTACTCTATTATCTATAGTTAACAAGTCCATAACTTATAGAAAGGAAAGCCTACACAGATGCTAAGTTTTCCTTCCTCTAAGCAAGACAAGATTTTCATGTATAATTAGAAAAGCTACACATCTGTCCAAAAAATCTTCAAAATATATTTTAAAAAACTGCCTCCTATACAAAAGGCGACCTTCCATCCTCCTACAATACAAGGGGAAAAAATATTTATCAATAATAAATAAAGACAAAGAACAAGAGCTACAAAATAACCAAAAGGGCAGTAACCAATATGAACAAAAATTATAAGGGCAGAAACATACCCAATCAGTGATCATTCATCAATATTAGCTGTGGTACAAGTACCACCTTTGTTTGAACAAGAACTAGAATTTGCTGCTGTTATTGCTTGATTTAAAACTAGAAAAGAAAAAAGTGAGACAATAAATTAAATTTTGCTCAAGTATATGACACATTTAATAACACTTAGTAGACAAGAAGATTGGAAGTTAAACATATTACCTAATTCATGAAATTCATCCTCCAAGACCTCCATCTCATCCTTTGACTTGCGAAAAGAAATTGGGACATGGGCTTGCAGCAAATTTTGAGCACAAACAAGATTTTGAACCATTAAAGGGGAGAGTGAACTTCGAAATGGATCCAGTATGCGTCATCCGGTACTAAAAGCCGATTCAGAGGCAACCGTAGAAACAGGTACAGCCAACACATCCCTAGCCATTTTGGACAGCACTAGGTACCTATCTAAATTGGCTTTCCACCACCCCAAAATCTCAAATTTCACATCCCTTCTACTCTCACAATTTTCAGCCAAATATTTTTCAATCTCATTGCTACACCCTACAGGCTTCTCAGCCTCTAAAAACCGCTCATATCGTGAATTAACCATCGCATATGGATCACTACAACCAATTGTATCACCTTCCTTGTGTATCCTCTCATTCTCACTTGGTAGTACCACATTTGGTGAATCAACCCTAGAGTAATCATCATACAACCTATCCATGAATTTCCTCACCAAATCAACCATCTCATCAGCCACTTCATCCCCATAAATTTCAGAAAAAGAAAATTTCAAAAACCTCATTTTCTTCCTTGGATCAAGAACCACAGCCACATACAAAAGCTTATTAATTTTATCCCCTTTCCCCCAATACTTTTCAAATTTAGCTTCCATTTTAGTTGCCATATTTTTCAAGAGATGATTTTGAGATTTAATTAAATGAGCAATATTCTCTTAAATCACAAACATCTCATCAAAGAAGGTATTTTAAGTCACATACAAAGAACCGGAGAACTTTTTTGTTGCATTGTAAAAAAGTTTCAAGAAACCCACAAATGTCCTACAATTTTGAAAATCAACCCCACAAGGAGATCCCAAACCACCACTATTTTCCTTATTCAAAAAGTATGAAGAATAGCTATCATCCTCAAAGTCCATTCTTAGGAACACTTTCTCAAATTTTTCAGCAGTATCTAACATGAGATAGGTAGAGTTCCACCACGTACATCAAGACTTAGTAAACACTTGGATTCAATACCTAATCTCTCCATAATACTCCTAAAAGTTTGATTTCTATTTAGTGAGGACTTCACATACCTCACCGCTTCACGCACCCTAGCAATAGATGCATCAATTTCTTTCAAACCATCTCCCACAATCAGATTTAAGATATGTGCACAACACCTCATGTGCCAGAACTCATGTTCTAAAACAGTCCCCTTCCAATCTTTAGTTACTGTTTGTAAAAATTTAATGGTAGTACCATTAGAGGAAGCATTATCCACTGTCAAGGTGAATATGCCATCAACACCCCACTCACGCAAACACATCTCAATCTTTCTACCTATAGTCTCCCCCCTATGGTCTTCCACTTGACAAAAATTCAAAATTCTCTTATGCAAGTTCCAATCATCATCAATAAAATGACCTGTGAGGGACATATAACACAGATTTTGAATACTAGTCCATGTGTCCGTAGTAAGGCACACCCTACGACCTTTCAAGGCTTCCCTTAGTTTCTCTCTCTCAACACCATAGATGCTAATCACATCCCTAGCCACAGTTTGACGAGATGGGATATCCCTAATTTGCAACTTAGGTTGTAAGGTTGTTGAATATCTTTGAAACCCATACCCTTCAACAAACCTAAAAGGCAACTCGTCTAATATAATCATTTCAACGAGTGCCTTCCTAGAAGCCTCAACAGTAAAAGCTATAGATACAAGCTGAAACCCTTCCTCCCCATTCATTTTGGGTTCAAATGCTAAGGTTTGTTGCCCTCTAAGTGAAGCTCTATTAGGGTTCTTAACACAGTTTGGTATATGATTCAATAAATTAGTAGTACCATGACCCTTACTATTAGCACGATAAGTTTTTTTGGCAATAATGGCAAACAGCCTTAAATTAACCCTCACTAATTTTTTTTTTTTCAAAATGATCCCAAGCAGTAGACTTTTTCCTATTATTATCACAATCAGCAGCTATCTCACTCACCTTGGTTTTATCATTAGGTTTAGGTGGAAGTACCTCAGCATTAGTTGGAGTGGCAACAAGTTCAGCTTGGGCAGTGGGTGTTGTTTGGGAAAGGGGGGAATCACTAGAGGGTTCCATAACCTAAAGACATCAAATTTAAGCATTAGCAAACAACAATAAAAAAACTAATCCTAAGAAATATCATACACCGGAGCTTTGTAGAATAAGAAATATCATTATGCATAAGAATTGACTTCACAAGTACTGATTTCATTTAACACTCAGTGTTCTGTATCAAGGTAAATTACATGGCACTTCATGATTTCATTTAAATTACAAGTATGTATTTTAAGAGTCAAGACAAAACTAAGAACTGATATAACTATAAGCATTTGAAAAGAAATTGTCCTTGTTCAAAACATGGAGGCCCAAAACATTTTCCCAAACTTTTTTTTTTAATAAAACCAGATCATAGACACAACTTCAGTTGAAGTAATCTCTCATTGTCTTTAGTTCCCTTTTTTTTTTTTTTTTTTAAAGATTGCTTAGTTACGCATAGCCAATGGTTTTTTAACAAACTTCCTCAACACCACAGTGCTCTTACATGGAAAGGAGGTGCTTGAGCTCAAACTCACTGCCTATTTGTTGTAATGTCTCACTTTTCACAAGTGTTGATGCAGATGTACAATAAAAGTAACGGTGCACTAATCACAATCCGTCACCTCAAATATTTTTTTACTTCAAAAGTTACAAACTTTGTTTGGTGTCTGTATTATTCATTAAATCCTCACCACTCTTTATACAATAAGGTAATCAAATAATCTTAAAAGCATAAAAAAACAGCAATCAAATAATCTTAAAAGCACAAAAAAACAGCCATAAAATACTCTTAAAAGCATCAAAAAACAATCAGAAGAATCTAAACTAAACAACTAATAAAAAGTGAAAGAACAGATTTTTAAGGTTGTTTGTGCGACATGAACCAGTTGACGAGGAAAGCGAAACCGCGGTCGCCAAGCTTTAAGGCAGAAAGGCGGCGGATGGTGCCCTTGGTGCGACGGACCAGCGATAAGACTTCGATCCTCTGCTCAGCGGGGATACGTGCGAAGATGAGAACCAGCAAGGTTTGGTGTTTGGTTTGTTGGAGACTTGGAGTGAAGTCAAGTGTTTCACTTTCAAAATATAAGAGAGATTTTGAATTAGCCCTTGAGACTAGAGAGCAAAGAAACGGAAAACAGAGAGAAGAATCAGATTGATTTAAAAGAGAGAGAGATGAGGGTTGAGGGCCTCTTGAGGCTGAGGGAGGGTAACCGACCATGGCTTGGGGAAGTGGAAAATTGATTATGATTTGAGGCTTAGCCATTCTGAACCTCTGAAGAGAGATTTTATATGATTTTCTTTGATTTTCTTTTGTGTGTAACTATGTAGGAACGATTTTGTTGATCTTCAAAAGGATCAAGACCATTAATCATGCTCAAATCACACGGCCATGGTTCATCCCACCAGTGTAAATGTGTAGATATAGTGTTTAGTCCAATCACTCTTAGGCTTTGCGTGTAAAAGTCTTAGCAACAGGCTGTTGATTTGAGACTTTGCCTGTAAAACTAAAAAAACTCAGTGCTTTAAGTCCCATCACTCTTCTCTCTTTAGTCTTCACGGGTTCCTGAATCTGGATTACTTTTTCTTTTTCTTTTTCTTTTAAATATCAGTCGGGTCAGGTAATACGGTTTTTTTCTTCCTTAAACTGTTACCCAACCCGAATAATCGGGTTTTGAAAGAAGCACACCCAAATCCGACTCACTATAGGTTTCGGGTTCACCCGTTGGGATTCGGGTCGGTCGGACCCGGTCGGTTTGGACGGGTCAGAGAACCGCTGGACACCCCTACTTTGCGATTTGTGACTACTACTAGCAAGCTTTCCGGCTAAGCATGCAAAATCAACTCTATTTACAAAATATACATATGCATGCATGAACATACCAACAATGACATTTATGAAAAGAAAAGAACATCCAAGTGTAACATAGAAGAAATTTTTGACATTAAATCCTACTTGGAGTCTAGCTCTCAACACACCCATAGAGTTGCGATTGTGAGAACTATGACCCGAAATGCGAGGTCAAATGGGTCTTAAAATGGTTACTCAATATAGATGCCTTAGAGCATTCCCATCAAAGTTTCTATAAGTGCCAAAATGCTATTTTTAGCATCTGAAACCACAAAATGCTACTCCATCGAACATACTATATCCTAAAAAATTTGAATCTTGCTACAGTGCGCTTTCATTTTTGAGAGCGCACTATAGCAAGGTGTTATCATTTTTTTAATATTTTTCTTTTTCTCTCTTCATACTATCACTATCACTCTCACTCTCACTCTCTCATTCTCATTCTCTCTCATCTCTCTTTCTCAGATTCTCTCTCTCGTGGGTCTAATGGGTCTCGATGACTGCAAGTGGGTCATGGGTTGGATGATGGAGGGTCCGATGGTGGTTAGGGTTGGTTGAGACCGTGGATTGAGGTTGGTTGAGGCCGTGGGTTTGTGCTGTGGGTTAAGGTTGGTTATGCCGGTGGGATGAGGCCGTTGGTTGTGGGTTTGTGGTGGTTGGGTTGCTGGGGTGGTGGTCATCGGAGAGGTTGGGGTGGGTTTTGGCTGCGGTTTTATGGTGGGTTCAAATCGGGTTACTGGGGTGGTGGATTTTGGCTGCGGTTTTGTGATAGTTCTGTGGTGGGTTTTGGTTGCGGTTTTGTGGTGGGTATTGGCTATGGTTTGTGCCGTGGGTTTTTTTTTTTTTTTTTTTTTTGGTAGTTGGGGGTTGAGGTTGTGGTTGGTGGTGGTGGCTGTGGCTGTGGCCATGGTTAGGGGTGATGAGCTTGAAAAGCTCTGGCCATGGAGGTTTTGAGAGCATAATATCAAAGAGAGGGAGAAGCTTCTAGACTGGGTTGAAAAAGATGGAGAGACAGTGGGAGAGAGAGAAATAATAAAAAAATGAATAAAAAATAATAAAGAAAGAATATTTAAATGAAGTGTTAAAAAAATAGAAGTTTTGATGTAAGGGATATTATAAAGTTATATATGTTATAAAATTGGTTTTTGAGATAGTAAATGCTATTTTTTTTAGAAGTTTTGATGGGAATGCTCTTATCCTTTATATTCGGGATTTCATAATTTCAAGTTGCCACTTCATTATTTATCCTTGATTATTTTAGGATAAAATGAAGGAAAGAAAAGGGAATAAAAACATATCTTTAATTATCCTGATGACCTGTGACTGGTCCCAATAAAAAAGGAAGACAAACCAGCTCTGATTGATTGGTTTTCAAAAGATTATGTAATCTTTCATTTTTTTTTTTTTTTTAAGTCTAAAAATTACATGGTTTTTTTTCTCCAAATTAAAAACTAAAACAATTACACCCTTTCACTCCTAGTTAATTACATTCCTTTCAAAATGGAAAGACACTACTCTTTTGTTTTTTTTTTTTTTTTTTTTTTTGGGTTAATAAGAATTTAATTAAACAAAATTAAGGATTATAAAGTCTCAGGTATGATATACTCCTAGTATCTAAAAATAACTGATAAAAAATAGAGAGAGAGTGTGCAAATACAAAATAAAACTATCACTATTAAGAGATTTCTCTTTTGCTAAAAGGTTCGCATATTGATTCCTTTCGAAGTGATGTGGTAAATATGGACTATCTCAAAAAACTTGAGGAGAAATCTACTATCTAAAATTAAGATAATGCCATGAATCAAATAAAGCATAATGTGACGTGAGAATTGTAACAACTTTTAGATAGAATTGGAACACTACCCTAGATATAATGGAAAGACCCATCTTGCATTATCCGATTATTTATCTCCTAAAAAGTAATGACCAACTTTAATCTCATCAGATAATTTCATAAAGGTCATGTCCAATACAAAATAAAAAACACGTGAGGTATGAATAAAAAGGAAACTGAAGAAACTCATCAAGAAAAGGAAAGAAATGTTGGTGTATGATATGACAAATACTATATGCCTTTCAATAATGGCAAGAATAAAGGCTCCTCTCCTCTCCTCCCTACTTTCTCCTACACTACAGGTCGTGTCAGAATATATAGTGTACTATGATATGATACCATCATAGCTAGCTTGATTGCCCTACTTCATCGTACGCCAGGTACATACAACAACATAGGTCCCAAAAAGTTACTGTGGGTATGTTATCATTTTGGACTATTAATTTGTTTTTATTCACAAAGTAAGTGTCAAAATAGAACTCAAAAAAAAAGTGTCAAAATACTGTAGAAACGGCGACTCTAGAAATCTTTTTCTTTGGAGAATCGATAAAAGGATATATTTTAGAGGAGATAAATCCTGTTGAGTACTATTATCTTTCTTATAAATTTGCACATAGAGAATAAAAGATAAATTATTAGTTCATTTGATATATTGTTTCATAATATTATGAATATATTAATTATTGTTATTAAGATGAAATCTTGAAAATCGTTCATTGTTTCTAAATATAATAAACATATTTATTATTGTTGCTAAGAAAATTTTAATTATTATTGCTCAAAATTCTTTTATCTATTAGTTTGTTTTTACTCTTTACAATTCTTTTATTTAATAATTCAAATTAACTTTGACAATTATTGTTCTTCGTAATTGTATTAAGCATGTGTTTGGATGTTGATTATAAGCCAACTTACTACTCTTTTTCTCAACTATTTGCGGGTCTTATGTGAGTCTTTACTTCTTTTATATTTTTTTATAAAAAGTTAGATAAGTTATTCCTATACGCATACTAAGAAATTTTTTGTTGTGTTAACATTTGCTTTTGTCTTCACTCAATCACTCTCGGCTTATCCCACGCCCCATTCTGCACTCAACAAATAACAAATTAAAAGTATATTCAGATTCAACAACTAATATTTATTTTCAAGGTTTTAGATCAAATTGGTTTGTTATTGTGTTTTTTTCTTTGTTTAAAAATGTCCAAATATTGGTAAGAGGATCATATTAAAGGTTATTATAGTTGTGATTAAAAACAATTATGGTCAAAGTGTTCAAAATTTTATTTTAGAGTGGTCAAAATAAAATAAAAATAAAAATATTATATATAATTTTTTTTTTTGCCAAGTCAGGAGATTCATTTGAGCCCCTGGGCTATGGCTAGCGTCACCTCTGAGTGACAAAGGTAAAAAGTATTAGAGTGAAAAAGTAAATAGAAAAAAAATTGTGGCAAAATCTATTACACTTTGTGTAACTAATAACAATCCCCAAAAATTTTAAAATGTTAAAAAAGTTTGGATATAAGAACGGGTTGTTGGTGGATGTGTTAGTGGGCCATGTGAAGATACATCCTTACTAATTACAACTCATCATGTGGCGAGTTGTAGTACAAAGTTGTGCCAAAATTGGTGTCCCTAACATTTATCTTGTACACAAAGGCTGGCCGAGAAGGTGGGAAGAATCTGCAGCAAAAATG
Source organism: Quercus agrifolia (assembly GCA_029955455.1). Lineage (NCBI taxonomy): Eukaryota > Viridiplantae > Streptophyta > Magnoliopsida > Fagales > Fagaceae > Quercus > Quercus agrifolia. Next base: position 56,216,778 of record JARQAD010000003.1, on the reverse strand, counting down.
GAGCAAAAAATTAAAGCCCTAGTAAGCTGGCCTAATGCATATCTGTGAGACTGTGACAGTGAGTAGTGATAAATCTAAAATATATGACTGACTTGGGTCCCATATTTAGTGGTGAGGGATAGCATTAGCATGGTTTTCACCTAATTTATCCACTCAACTTTATTTTGAATTTGTGATTGATACAGCCTACAGCCTACTTTCCGACCAATGAGCCGGAGAGAAATTCCAACATGGTAATAAGTGCTGATTTGTGACATCTAACGAAATTTCATGAGCTACAAAGTTTCAAATTTCTTGAGATAAATGGACACCATAGTAAAGTTATATTGCTACATGTGACACGAGTCACCTTTTATTATCTTCATTTTACATAGAAAAAAATAATTACAGAAAGGAGAACATCAAATCTCAACAAAGAATCACTATTTCTTTTTTCTATTTCTTATGGTAATTTTGCATTGCTAGGGGCTTCCCAACCTTACAACTAAGGATGTTCAAGCCATGCGGTAAGCTGACCCACCAGTGACCCACCACACTAATCTAAATTTGAACCGCCCGGTACCCATAGAATCCAACGACGGTGCGTTGTTGGCAGATTTCCTCCTCCAAAACCTGAGCCACCCGACCTGACCGTGAAAATTAATAATCTTGCGACATCTAATGTTTTTTGACGATGAATCAATTGAGATCCACCATATTTGACGAGATCTCTGCTAGATCTAGTGAGATCTACCAAACTTTGACGCATTATCAATCCAGTTCGAACTGAATACATCGCCAGTTAGTAATGGATCTGAAACTCCTTAACCAGATTCAGTTGTGTCAGTTACGAGTTGAACATAAACCTAACTTATGAACACTCCTACTTACAAGATTCTTTAGTAAATCATGAAAGAAACAACATGAAAAGAAGTATTCTTCTTTTGTTGGCTATCCAAATTGGACAAAAATAATTTCAGAAGGGAACTTTTACAAATAATTTTTTTTTAAATAAAATATTTAAAAAAAAAAAAAATCTAGGAGTGGACGGTTAGAGCGAGTAGGACATTTCCTTTGCTGCGCCGCCATTTTGAATGAATACTTTTTTTTTTTTGCTGAATACTTGAATACCCCCAAAATTTTATGTTGATGTTGAACCATCATCAAGGACTTTTAATAGGTTAAAGATAGCTCCAAAAAGCAATGTGGAACATGCTACAAAAAGACGTAATCTTTTTTTGAGTCAGAAAATCAGTATTGTACAACGACTTCACTCGCACTGCCCTTTTTTTTTTTTAATAAGTCCATTTATGAATCTCATATTTCTGAATATAATAAGTCTTCATCCCCATCATTATCAGAATCATTGAGGCCCAATGCAAACATTTCTGTGACCCAAAAAATTGAGCAAAGTGCAAAAGGAGTGTAGGCCGTGTGTACTTTGTAGGAAGAAAATTGAGGCTTTGAAGGTCGGTGGTCTTCTCCCAATAATATTAATAGGATATTTGGGAGATATCGAATATCCTCAAATTAAGGTCACCCTTGCATATAGCATATATAATATCATTGATAGCTGACTTCTCTCTAACATGTACGCGTCCTCTTCAATCTTGATGTGTTCTTTCTTCTAGAATAGATACAACTATTGCCTAATTTATCGATAACCTTATCTAATAGGGTCTTATAAGGTGATGGATTCCATGATAGGAAAGTCAGAAAGTGTGGTCATTATAGAACTTCCACCCTCTTCTTTTTGAGATGGGAAAACATCATCACTGTAATGCTGAAATATCAAATGGTTGAGTTACACCTATGAAGGAGTAAGGGTAATGTGCAAAGACATCGTTTTTCATGCGAAATATTATATATAATAACCATACTTTCACATCAAATATTAATATTTTATATACGATAGAAAAAATGTAAACATGATATAAAATAGTGTGGACACTGTTGAATGTGAAACAATCACTACCCCCTTAAATATAGTGGGAAATGTCTTGGTTATGGTTACGAAATAAATCATTTAAAACTCGGAACTTTTTTTTTCCTGCTATCTTCATTTTCTTTCCATAGGTTTTGAGCATTTAAAAATGTTCATAAAATAAGAAATATTTTCTTTTTCTTTTTTTTTTCTTTTTAATGAATTTTGACATATAAAAGATACAATAATAGTAGTGTATTGATTATAAGTATAATAAAAATTAATCTGTCAACAAGAAATATAGTATATCCATTCCAAGGTAAAAATTGTGACCGTAAAAGAACCATATGCAAAACCTGGTAATAACTGATTGAGTGAATCTTTTTAATCATTAAAAAACACACACACACACACAAAAAGCTATCAATAAACTGACTGATTGGCCAAATTAAACTACTCACTTAAAAATTAAAAACTCCGAACTGAAAATTAAATGGAAAAAAGGTTTTACTACTAAAGACTTCTTGGGTTAAAAAGAAAATTGTTTTTTTATTTATTAATATATATTTTTTGCATATATTCAAAAATATAAATATTATGTCAATAACAATTCAAGCAAAGGTAAATCAGTTTACTTAAAACCAATCTTCCTTCGAGTTGATGTTGAATACAATTTTAATAATTGTGATAAAGAGATACAATTTTAAATATATATATATATATATATATATTGGTGATTTTTGGTGTGTATAGGATTCAAACTCAGGACTCTTATTTGACAATAAGAGACTTTACCAATTAAACTGAAATTCACAACAAATTATACTATATAAACCTTAAAAATAGATGTTTCAACTTTTAAACACAAAACAAAAATATATTAAAGAAATTAATTTATTATGGTATTGTTCTAACACTAACCATATTTATTATCATGTCATTTTTTTGTAGTACAATTAGTAATACTGTTATCATTTTCTTTAAATTTTGATATTAGTAGGTGTTTAGGGCCAAAAAAGTTGCGAAGTTTGATAGGCTATGGTACACCAATGGCAGGTCCATCCCAAGCTGCCCATCACAACTATAAAAAGCCATGCTCAAGCTGCCCATCATGGGTAGAGTTTCGTCGACCCACATTACAATTGCTCGAACTAGATGATCAGTTCAATCCCAACATCCCCCCATAAAAGGTTGACCAAAGTCCCTACATCCAAAAAACAAGATTGGATGACAAGCCAATCAGAACTCATAAGCCCTTCCACTCTAATCAAACGGATGACAGGTTAACAGTTCCAAGGACCGGCCCTCATACCTCAATATTTAATGCTAACACCTTATATCAATTGCATTAAATGTTATTCGAAAAAGGGGGGGGGGGGGGGGGGGGGTGTATTTCTTCTCAACCCAACCCCACCACGGCCTCTCCCACGGGTTGTATGGTGTCATACCTAAGAGTAGCAAAGTAAGCTCAAATTCATTTGCCCACCAAAACTCACTCACTCTAATTAAACCCAAACTCACTCAATTATTAGTTGGGTTAAATAGGCATCAACCCAATTAGACTCAATAATTATTGGATTTTAACTAAAAACTCATTGAACCCCATTTAACCCAAAAATAATATACCCAAATTTAACCTAGTTCTACCCAAAAAAAAAAAAAAAAAAAAAAAAAAAAAAAAAAAAAAGAAAAGAAGAGAAAAGAAACTCAGCCCTCAGACGTTTAAGGCTTTCACGAGAGATTTCATTTTCCCTCATTTTCTCAAAACTCGATAATGCCGATGTCGACGACGAAGAACATATCGACAACGTTGAGTTACGGAGGGAGGTTTATTCAAGCACGTCTTCCTCTGATCGGTGGAAAAGATCCTCTCCGTCTTCCTCTTCCTCGACATCTTCCGGCTCGCCTCGGATGATTTTGGGATCCACAGCAGCCTCGTCGTCGATGTTGATGTCGTCATCGTCTGCGAAATTCTCGAAAGTGTGAGGAATCTGATCGATGTTGAATCTGGCGGAGGTCGGTGATTCCGACATTGAAACAAGCACCAGATTCTCTCTAGAGTTCTCTCCGTCTTCTCCTCCGGCCATTAACTTTCTCTCTCTTTTAATTTTGCTTCAATTTAATGCTTAATTTGGTTTAGTGATTATTGATTACTTAGATAAAACTTGGGGGGGGGGGGGGGGGGGGGACAACTAATTAGGTATAATAGTGTGTTATGAAGTGTATTTAATTAATGGTAGTGATGAATGAGAATTGACAAATTGTTTCAATTTATTGCTTAATTGGTTTAGTAATTAGTAATTATTTCGTTTTTAATAGAAATTTGATTGCTTTATGTCGCTTGGCAAAAACTGGAAAAATAAAAATAAAAATAAATAAATAAACAGTGAATTGGGAATAATAGAGTACTTTGGTCATTTTCACTTTAGTGGCATTTTGGTAATTTTAATAATTGGGTGGGTTGGGATTTACTCATAATAATTGGGTTGGGTTAAATTTGGGTTAGAAACAATTAGTTAAATAGGTTTTAATGGGTAAATGAATTTTATAAACCCAACCCAATTATACCCATCCCAAACCCACCCATTTGCCACCCTAGTCATACCTAACAAGTAACACCTGAATTTTGAAGGATGGGAAAATCACATTAAAACTCAACACTAGGCTCAGACTAAGGAATGATCTTCATATGCCTCTAACCCTGTCAAAATTTCTACCCATAATTTGCCTCTAACTGGACCGTCAATAGTACCACCAAGAAAAAGAGCACGTAATTCATCTGGAACTCCGAGACTGACTTCCACTTTAATTTTTCTTCCACCTACATTTCTGTAGTTTATGTTATCACTTGTGATCAATATGAGAACTATTTGCAAATTCAAATGGACAAGTTCCTTGTATGATACATTTTTTTAATTACAAAAGAAAAAACATTTACCATGACAAAAATAAGGATATACAAAATGTCTATGTTTGCTTACGAAGCTTCTCTAGTTCTTTCATTTGTGATTTCAATAGTGCATGCTCATTTCGCATCCTCTCAAGCCGAGCCTCGACCATGTACATCTCATCTTTAAGATGGTGAACTCGCTTCTCCAACCAAGCAATTGCTTCAGATGATCTTCCACCTACTCCACCGCCCATGCTAGCCATGTAATCAGCCTGAGGGTTCACATGGATTTGATGCGGTCTTACTAGTAGCACAACAATGCTCAACTGCAGTGACAAAAAAATATTATATAATAAAATAAACAATCTGTGACCCTGTCTCATGGAGTAGAAAGGTTTATCCTTTTAACCCTTACAATTTTAAAAAAATGAGTATGGTTGCTACCTAAAATACTATAGAATAATTAATTGAAATTTGGGTGAACGCTGAAAAACCACCAGGTTGATTATTTATAAGTCAAACACACACCAATCAATTTTGAACCCACAACCTAACATTAAACCAACCTGAAATAAGAGATTTTAAAAGCCTATTTCAATGCTGGGAAAAATGGTTCAACAATTAATAAATAAATAAATGGTTTCGTGAATGCTATAAACACTATATGATATCAAATGCTAATCCAGGCTCTTTCATAATTGATTAAAGATAAATCACTAGCTGTATGCACTGTTAGTAACTGCTTCATTAATAGCAGTGAGATTCTTTGTTTTCAAAACAGAATGATTTGGACATAATAAGATTGCGCCTCTACAAAGGATAAAGTTGACACAAATTCCAGGAGTCAAATATATACTATCAGAGTAAGATTTGGAATGTTATTGCGGCCAAAATATCTGCAACAGCCCCCTTGAGACTCCCTACCAAATGATCTCGATAACATTCAGAAGAATGCTTGACCAAAACATGTTAATTAACTAGTCAGACCAAAATTCATTAATCCCAAAAGAATATTAACATACCACTTTGAGATATGTTTGGTCTGACAAACATCAAAAGGTGATAAACTATAAATAGTCCCAAAAACTTAAACTGATATGACATGGTGAATTTGATCAATTGACCATTATTTTCTAATCCTTCCCCTCACATGTGGGCCCAATAATCATCCTCAATCCAACAAGTAGAATTTTTAATTTTTAAATGGGAGGTAGTCAGGTAGAGTGGAAATAGAGTTTATACTCAAGACTACTTGTTATGATACCATGATAAACTACAAACTTATTCCAAAAGCTTAAACTGATATTAAATGATGAATTTAATCATTTATCCATTATTTCTAACAAAAGGAAACATATATATATAGTGAAAATTCAATCTTGATGATTCTTCCTTCACACACACACACACACACACACACAACAACAACAACAACAAAAAAGAGACTACATCATTTCTTTTCCTTTTTCAAGAAGTCTTATAAAATTCAATAAAGCACCTCCAGGAAAATTTAAGCTGGAAATCAGTCTTTTCTAGCTGTCCCAGCAAGTCAACCAAGATCAACCATATTTAATCCAAGAAATCCAATAACAAAGTTTAAACCTACAAGGGCAGGTGTCTAATATAAGTTTGCACAAGCTAAAAAACATGTTTAAACTATTGTTAAAACACCCAACAGCATATGTATCAGTTCTTGTAATAATTGGCAATAATCTTGTCATCTGGCATCATCAAATTGCTACAATAGACTACACTCCTAGAGACTATCCCTTACCCATCGATAAGGAGCGTAAAGTGTAAATTGCAAATTCACAGTCCCAAAGGAACCAAATCATATCAAAGTAGTATTTATTTCTTGGAGAAAACTGCTCAAATTAAATTGATCAGATGAATAGCAGAAACGTAACAAGGCTTGAAAAGTACATACCTGCATCAAGAAAATCACTGCAAAGATGATAGCTGCAAGTACTGAAACATGGTTTTGACTTTTCAATGATCTTAACGTCAATATAAATTCTCTTAACCAAGATGCTAGAGGTGTAGCATCAATGAAATTTTCTTGCAAGAGACGTCCAGCTTGTTGGTTAGCATTTGTGGAATCAGATATCTGTTGCGTTCTTATATGGTCACTTGACTTGAATGAACTTCTGGAGGATTCCCCAGTTTCTACTTCATCCTCAATATGAACTTCACCATTCTGAATCACATTAGCAGCAGCAGCTCCCTCTGCTCCCATGAAATAAGGAGATGATTAGTTGAAATAAGTAAGCATCTCCACCAGGGCATAAAATATCATGCATTGGAAAAACTCTTGTATATACAAATATCTTCTAAGGCCCAACCTTCTTTGTTTTCAAGGTTCTTCTGCTTCAACAATTCATGAGCCTGAAAGAATAATGAATATACAAATTCTTAAGGTTGACATTATTGCACTTATCAAACTGCAAAATAAAAAACAAAAGATCTACAAAATAAAACAGAAAGACAATACCATATCAATCCAGATCAAATATGCTTCTCGACATTCCTCAACAGTTGACTGCACTATTTTGCCTGTGACCACATACATCAACATTGCATCAAATCAAGTCAGTAAATCATGGTAACACTTCAATCAAGATAATAGCAAGCCTCAACACACACCAAAAAAATATAAGTAAAATTAAAATTTTTAAAATTAAAAAATAAATAATAAATAAACCCACAAAAGGAAAAGATATATATTTTTTCCTATGAGTGTTCTAACATAAAGAAGAGAGTCTCTTAGCAAGCACATGTTCAAAATCTGCATTTTAACACAAACAAAAAAGCATTGTATTATAAGGTTTGTCAGGTGTACAAAATGAAAAAAACCCAAGACAGATTCAAATGCCTTAAGCATCCATGCTCAAACACCCTGACTAATCCAGCACATGCAATGCATTCAGGAACAAGAAAAAGGTTTTTCACCTTCAGTAAAATGTGTGCACGCTCCTGAGATTTCACTTGACATAAAAGAAAGTTCTAATTTCAAGTCACTAACCAATAAAGTAGTTTGCTTAAAATCCTGTAATTGTTTATTCTGAACTTTCAACTGTCATATTTTATATACTTCTGCCTTCAGCTCGGGAATCTTATGTATATTACATCTAGGGTTGCCTTCTAAAAACTATATAACAGTTTCTAAACAGAAAACTTCTAAGAAAAAGGTAGTTAATTGATCTAAGATTTCATTTCTTTTTTTTGTTTTTTTGAAAATTCAACAGTTACAAGGGGGGAGGAGGGGCTTGAACCCAAATGTCTCCATTGGAAACACCAAGAGATTTCAATTCAATTTTTAAATATTATTACATTGGTTCAAATTTTAGAATACATATAAGAAGTTAAAAATTAAAAAAAAATAAAAAAATTTAAAAAACCTATTTTTTAATGAAATTTAAATAAAATCACTCCTCAGTCAATTTAATTGTAGGGAACCAAATACAACAAACAAAGTATTCGCAGGGCAAACCTTTCCACACAGTTTTCTTGGAAAAGGCCACATTTACATATATACGCAAACTACAGCATTCTTTTGATCCGTCAGCATCTCTTTCGACATCCCAAAGTCCCTAATATTGGACCAGGAAAAAAAAAGTAATATAAACTTAGTTACAATGTCAACGGATTATGGAAATCTTTCAGTAGAGCAAACAGATTACAATTAAAATAAATTCACGAGAAGACAACACAACTGCACAACAATCACTTGATTGGTTGGCAAAAGGAAACCCATATTAATTTATTAAAGAAGAAAGCTGCTTTGATGTTTATAACATAGCTAAATGAGCAAGGTGTTTATATTTAAGCCTTTGAAGATTATTTCCATACAAACTAGAGGACAGTAATCATTTTCTATGCACAGTATAGACCAGGGTGTAAACTATTCTGCCCCATTAATAAACCCACATATGAACTAGAAGCATTAATAGGAACCAAATAGCTTTAAAAGATATTAAATAAAGAAGTAACTTAAATTGCAGTGGCATGCCATGCTTCACAGAACAGACAATCACATTATTGTAGTGCAGCTCCGCACCATTATTATTTTGTTAATAGTAGCAGTAACTAAGTAAACGAGCTATGAATGTATTATATCACAATCTGTTCAATGCTTTTGTACAAGGCTAAAGAATAACTCCTTCGTCTTTATACAGACCAACTCTAATATCCTACTCAACTATATATCCAAATATAGGATATGCCTAAAAGATGCAAACTAATACATTATGGGAAAGTAAGTTTCATAAATGTAAGGTAGATATGTCGAAATAAATTAGATATAGCTTAATACCTCAACACGGAAATAATCTGAATAAGGCACGTCACTGATTTCTTGTGATGTCTCCATAACCAAATGACTAGAGAAGTAAAAGTGAGAATATCAAGAAAATAATATACAAATTGGTAAGGGCACCATCTTGGACTAGATAAAGTAACCTCAGATAAGTTAGACCCATTAATTATAGAAAATAATAACAATAATAATAATAATTTGCACCAAGATCTAAACACATCAAGGAATGAAAGAACTGATAAATATGGGCAAGTAATAAAAGCAAGTGAAGAGAAATAGTTCACTAGCAATTGCAATCAATCATGTCAGCACAATTAATGCAGTCCCCTACCCAATATTGTTTGGCTGAATTCACAAAAAAGAAATTTAAAAAAAAGTTTGGCTGGAAGGGGACAGATTAGAAAAAGTAATCAACTTGCTTTATATATACCTTAGCCAAAACAAGACTTCATCAATAATCAAAATGTGGGACTAGTATTATCATGTTCACATTCTTGCATCAATAATCAATCTCTACTCGATTCAAGTAATAAGTACTCTAGTGAACACACATCATAAAGGTCAATGATCAAATCAAGAAAACTTATTTTTTACAAGTTCTCTCTTCTCCCATACAGGAGGACCCTTGAGCCAAAGCTACCAAAACCGTTAGGGCACGTTTGGTACACTCAATGGAAATTACATTAAAAATAGTAATATTTATTACTGGAAATAGAAGATATTGTAATGGAATAACTATTACCATCTATAAGTTTGGTTGTTACATGTGGAAAACTTGTAAAAGATGATGTATAAAGAAAATTTATATTTTTTGAAATATATTAATTTTAAGACCTATTATATGCACCAAGGAATAGTTATTACATCCATTTTAAAGAGAAATGGCTATTATTCAATTTAAAGAATAGTTATTCATTTGTAATAATTAGTCCATGTAATAAAGATGCTATCAAATGACCAAATTGCTATTATACATAAATAGCTATTTCATTACAAGAGCTATTACATCATACCAAACATACCATTAGTATTGTTGTCTATATATAAGCCTTCAAATCATATTCCTCAATAGAGAAGAAATATTAATTACTTCTTTAACAAGGAATAGACTTTCCTTCCAAACACACAAAAAACCCAAAAAAGTAACCCTGTAAACTTTCCTTCCACACCAAGAAAAGAAAGCCATTTATTCTAGCTTCCATACATAGAGTTTGAGGCATTTGTACTAGAACTCTAATCTCAAACAGTAATCATGAATTTAACTAACAAATTAACTTGAATTTTGCAACTCCATCTTCAAACTCTCAACTCATATCAATTTGCCCATTTGTAGCTTAAAATATCCTCATATTGCAAAATATAAAGTTCCTAAAAATCGATTACATGATATGTTGCCAATTCAGTTTTCTTGTTTCTGCTTCAGAACAATAAGGATTCAAGATACAAGGTTATCTCCACCCTCTATCATCTGGAGCTGTTTACCAAGATCATAAGTTCTTGCTGAATATCCAAGTGATTTTAGGATTAGCATCAACCAATCCACAATCAAAAATCATTGCTTAGATTTTCTGTACAATTTTGTGGCATGATATGGAATTACATACTTCTCAAATCCTGTTGTGCCCAGATTTCTGGCTTTCACACTTCAATTTTTAATTATATCTTTGCAGTTAATTGGGCAAAGGCTGATATTCAGCTACCATTATGCCAACTACAACAAGCATTACTTGTAAAACATGAAATCTGATCATCATGTTCTTATTGATCCACAGTATAAAAATTTATATGCAATAGTTTGCATCTTCATTCATGTAAACAGGGATCTACTGCCAATTTAATAGTTTGATATTTATCCTCTTCTAGGTGTATTTTATGTTCAAAAACTTTCCATGAATCTATTGTTACAAAATTTTGTGTCATATATTGCTTCTATGGTATGTAAGACAGTCACAGGTAAATTTGGACTTCCATGGAATTAACACTCGTATAACTACTCACAATTTCCCTATTGTATCCACTAATGAACTTTTTTCTCCTGCCATTCTACTACATCAACTTGAATAGGTTTTTCTTTTCAATACAATGATCAAATCAATAGTTCTCCAATTGGGTACTAACTGTGAAGAGGTGCCCTTAAAATAGGGAAACAAATACAGTTTATCTCACCTCTAGTAAAACTCATATAAATACTCTGTTGACTAGGAACTTTCTATAATATTACGTGCTCAACTTCCTTCAAAAGTGATCTATTTATTCAGGACCACGTTTGTTACATATGGCTCAATCTCATTCCAAGTATAACAAAGACAACCACAACCACAACTCCAACCCCAACAAAGGAATTATCATGATGACACCATTGATAAAGAAGATGGTACTGAATACTGATATGCAACACAGTAAAAGTAGCAATGAATTACTAATTTAACAACAAATTCAAGGTGTATTTTTTAACTGGAATAATCAGCAGCACATGTTGGCTACCTGTTTCTATAAACTCGACATTTCTGGATCTCTTGGCAGCTACCCAACTTTGCACCTTAATGGCAAAACAAAATATTAATACTAAAACACACTGTAATACAAGATAAAGAAAAACTTATAGAACATATTTTGGTGAGGAATAGCCAATGTGCTACAGAAGCATAGTTTACTGAACATTTAAATGAATTATTATACATTGCTGAGATAAAAATAGAGGGGGGGAGGTCCAAAAACACACAAGCATACCAAAATAGACTTTTATTGGATGCTGAAATGATACATCACGGGCATGCCCATATTTTTCATGAGGATACCAAGAACTGCACCGAAATTCTGAAAATAAAAACAAAATTCACAACATGAAAAACATGAAAAAATATCTGCCCCATATTCTTCAATGAGGAAACTAAAAAGATCACATTTGAATGAAAATTTCATAGGAGTTCCGAGAAGGCTACCTTTATCTCCGCATCTTTTATGAAATAATTCAGTACAACTAATAGCATCATCTGAGAAAAAGAAATTAAAGAAGTCCTCAACCTTTATCTGCAATTCATAAATTGGAGTTAACTTCAAACTAACCTAGCTATAATGCCACTGGCAATTGAAGCAAAGCTACTTTTAAGCTTGAAAACATAAATTATAATTTCAAAAGAACAAGAAAATATAACAATACCGGAAACTTCGATTCAGCAACCCTTGTATAAAATTCTGGTACTGCAAGTCAAGTAAAAACAGTTCAAATAATCAGGACATACATTACAACCGTAAGCACAATAGCAACAAAAGTAGAAAAAGATCTATCACTTAATTTTTTTAAAAATTTAGCTCATAAACAATACACGAACACAATTGCAATTGTCTGCATACACCATATCTGTGAGCTACTTTTCCATTATATATCTTCCCCTGAAAATATAGATGTTCTGGCAACTTACATCCAAAACACGTCATTCAAAGACACAGCAATCCGAAATAGTTTGTACAAATTATGAATTGTCACATCACGGACTTTGGGCCTAGTTAAATTCTAATAATTAGTTTCATTTCCAATTACATAGATAAAGCAAGCGAGCTCCTTTTGATCCCAATTCGTAGACTAAGTTACAAGGTAGTGATGAGCTACTTTCTCTTCTCTGATAAATGTGGCTACCAAGTAGCACAGGGAGCGTGCAAGAGACAAAAAATTACAACAAAGCCTTAGTGCCAATTTTTGGAGTCGGCCACATGAACTCTTTTTCTTTCATTTTATTCTATCTAAAGTCAAACTCTTTGTTACTTCCCTAATTGACATGTCCTTTTTTATTACTTTTACTAATTTTATTTTTGTTTTCCTCAACCTTTATTCATTCCCTCAACTGGGATTAATTTACTCTTTCTTACTGGTAAATTAATCACTCTCCTCTGAAAAAAAACTGCCAGAAGATCTAAAAATAAATTTTGATAAGTTCCTAGAAGATCTAAAAATTTAAGATATAAAATTATGAAGGTCTAGAAATTTCAAAATTGATGAAGAAGATAAACTACTAGTAACTGTCAGCCAGTTAAGCAACAATCTTAAAAACAGAATTGTTGGCCAAGCAACACAAGGACAAACTTTTAGGCCAGGATATGAGATTGGGGAACTGTAATTCAAACTGAAAAGTGGTAGCAAAAGCTGCAAAACTATCACAATATTAGAATGACAATAGAACTCTAGAAATTAAAAAATGGGCTCAAATCAGGCAAGTGACACACCAAAGCAACAATCCTAGAATTCAAGATTAAACTCACTCTTTGGGGCATCAAAATTTTCCTCCTTCCATGTCCAAGCCTTCTTTGAAGATGAAGATTCAGCATTTGGAAGTGGTTCTGTATCCTTCTCTACATTATCTTGCTGCTCAGAAGCTATAGCTGACACTGTCTCATCTTCAACATTTAGAGGAAGCGAATCATTCATTACAGGAGCATCCTTATTCCTGATTCACAATGCAGTAGAGCCTAAATGAGACACCCAAAGAAAACACTAATCCACACTGAAGTATCATGATTATTGCTCATGGAAACACCTGTCAGTAGAATCCAATTCATTGGCTGAGCTTTTAAAGCTCTTGACCCTTTCAATTAGAACCCCTCCATTCTCTTGGCTGCTCGTTTCAGATATTGATTCCTGAGGTAAAATCAGGACATATGCAAAAAGAATAAGCCTGTTGGAATACTAATGATTAAGTGATAAAATTCACTATTTCCTATCAACTTAAACTTTTGGGACTAGCAGTAATTTATCATGGTATAGAATAGGTTGGGGTCCTGAGTCAAAACCATGTTTCCATCCCACCTTCGAATTAAAATTAAAAAATTCAAGCCCCAAGGGAGTCTAGGCCCACATATGAGGAGTAGTGTTAGAATAATAATGATCAAGTAATTAAATTCACATTTTCTTATCAGCTTAAGCTTTTAGAACTAGCAATATTTTATCAAAGCCAAAGCAACAATTTCAAATTAATTGGGGTTCTTAAATCTCATTATTGAATAATGCACACAATTTTGGTGTCTTGTACGTATATTTTAGGTTTAAGTTAGATATATCACAGTATATTGGCATAAATTTGGATGTAGAAAGAAGAAATGATAATTAATCAAAACTTCAAGAAGGTAGAGAAATCTCATATACATATAGAGCACATATTGTAGGCAAATAAAAATAGAAGGATCAAATTAAGTAGCATGTAGGTTCTGCTAAGAAGTTAAAAGTGAATGCCTACATAAGTCACAGCTAAGCTATTTGTATGTCCTAGTATGCTAGAACTTTTTCATGATATGAAAATTAATGCAACAATCACCTTCCTATACATACATACATACATACATACATATATATATCCCATATTGACAAATTATGTTATCAAGAAACTAATAAGCAATAGCCACTCTAGCACATACACAAATTACATTAGTGATCTCGTACAAATATCAAGATTACAAAAATAAAAACATCCTCTAATCCAATCAATTGACAAGTCGCTCATCCAGGAAGTTGTATTGCACATAAGCCCCATAGAGAGGAATATCCATTTACAATATTCTCTACGCAGAGATGAAAGGGGATAAAAAGATTCTAACTTAAATAAGAGTACAGCATAATTTTTAAAACTTAAATAATTTATTTTAGAAATTTTTTTAAATTCAATAATAAGAAGATAAATTTTATTTTTCTCATAAAAGATTACATTATAGATGTCGCATGTTATCAGTGATTTTACATTCTTAACAAAATGAAATTAATCACCACTAATGAACTGTGATATAATTAAAATACCTGCTGTTCTGTAGCTGCTTTAGTGCCATTACTCTGTTGCAACCATCCATCATTTATGAGCTTGAAAGCTTCATCACGGGAGAGAAAGGATGCGAAGAAGTACTGCCAAATCAACAAGTGGA
Source organism: Quercus agrifolia (assembly GCA_029955455.1). Taxonomy (NCBI): domain Eukaryota; kingdom Viridiplantae; phylum Streptophyta; class Magnoliopsida; order Fagales; family Fagaceae; genus Quercus; species Quercus agrifolia. The sequence goes on along the minus strand of JARQAD010000003.1, from coordinate 56,201,766 downwards.
TTAAGACATTGCAGCAGATACTGAAATGACAAAGATTATAAGAAAATGTTCAGGCTATTTTTATAGGCATCATCACTACAAAGCCAAAAAGAAAGAAATGATATTTCACATCTAGAATTACCTTTTTGCCCCCAGAAAAAATTTCTATGGCATTAGGGAAGATGCCTGCAGTCTTTGCCCTTCGTACACTGGTCACTTCTTGGAAAGCAATTATTTTCTGAAGCATATGCTCAAAAGTTCATTGCAATCAAGATCAAGAACAAAAGGCACTTAAACTCAATGGCAAATGAAAAATCATGAGATACAATTGTGTTCTGAAGTATAAATTCATAACAGAGCACTTGACAGAATCTAGCGTAATGGTCCAAGTTTGAAAAACTTACTAAACCAACATAAATCCAAAAAATTTTCATCATTTGTCATCATTATATCTACCCATACAATACATACACCAACAATATATATATATATATCCCAATAGCTTATACATGCACGTGTATATATAGAGCCCAAAGTGGTTTCAAGTGTCAGTGCAAGCTCAAAGCCTAGACCTAAGGCCCCCATTATAAGAAGGCTCAAAATATTATGATAATACATGGTTTAAAAATAAAATGGGGTGCAAAACTCAATTGAAACCCTATACTGTTTTTTGTTTTTTTTTTTTGGGGGGGGGGGGGTGGGGGGAATGTGTTGCAAATGTGTCGATCAATGAAGATTAATTTTCCCTAATGGCTTGAGGTTTATTTTTTGTAAACCAATATCTTATATCCCAATAGCTTATACATGCACATGTATATATATGGCCCAAAGTGGTTTCAAGCCTCAGTGCAGGCTCAAAGCCTAGACCTAAGGCCCCCATTATAAGAAGGGCCAAAATATTATGATAATACGTGGTTTAAAAAATAAAATGGGGTTTTGCACTATTTTTCTCACCTCCAAAAAGGCCTCCAAAATATTAGACCAATAGAAAGTTAGAAACTGAACTCAATTGAAACCCTAAACTGTTTTTTTTTTGGGGGGGGAGGGGGGAGTGTTGCAAATGTGTTGATCAATGAAGATTAATTTTCCCTAACAGCTTGAGGTTTAGTTTTTTTAAACCAATATCTTACACAATAGATTGTCAACATTAGCCATCTAACATCCCACATGGCCACACCAAACAATCTTGTTCTCTTTCTCTTTCTCTTTCACCTTATCTAAAGATAAAGTAAACCACCTTTTTAAAAAATAATAAATTTTCATTTCTTTTAGTTAAATTTTATGGGTGAACCATGATCTTTGATTCTCTATATAAAATTAAACTTAGTTTGGTTAGTATTAATTCATAAATTATGTGTTTAATTCTTCAGATTAACCCTGGTGGTTTGGTTAGTATTAAATAAATTTGTTTAATTGATATGTAAATAAAAAAGGCCCCACTAAAATTAATTGCCTCAAGCCGCCCCTTTCAAGCCAATATGCAAACCAAAAAGAGAACCAGTTCAGCTGGTTTTTAAAACACTGGTCTTAACTGTGCCCCTCAGCATAGTTACATGGTAAGCTTCACAGTGGCAAGAATAACCTCAATCCAATGTTATCTTACACCCATTTTTAGTAAAACAAGGACAAACATGCAAAGTTAATTCTCTTTGAAGGGAGTAAAGACCTTCAAACATATTATATAATGTCAAAAAGAGAGACTCAATGTCAATTGCCCTCTGGTTTCATCTTTCAAAATCTAACCCAACAAGATCCACTATAGCTTGGTGCTCTAAAATTGCATGAGCTTTATTTACTGAAATCTGAGTGAAACTGGTCTAACTGGTCACTATTAATATCAAAGCACCCCCACCCCAAACCAACCTTCCTCCTCTTTTTTCCTCTTTATATATATACAGAGATTTGAAAACAATACTAACAAGTGTAGGTACGTTCCCAATGCCTTCCCGTTTATCATATACAATAGAGCATAAAAAGTCCTAAGTGAGACACATTTTATTTCTTTTGGGTAAGTAGACCAAATGGGATACTCAGACTAGCAACTAATCTTCCTTTCCCTATCTTTCCCAAGCACATGAAATTAGAAACACAAACCTCCTGACAAATTTTTAGATTTCCTCTAATCCTATTAGCTCATAAGCCAGTGAGGTTGAGGATGAGCTAAACCTTCTAGGCAAAAAAGAACATGCACAGAGTAGGGTGTCTCTGCCCTAAATGGTTTTCTGAATGTTTTTTATTAGTGTGCAACCGTTCCAAGTTTGAGGACTTTCTATCATGATAGCAAACTAATACAAGAAAAAGGGAAATGTGGTAGAGCAGGTGAATATAGTAGTTTGCAAGAATTCATTTGAAATAAAGTTAAATAAGAGATACATCATCTTACCTTCGTCTCAAACCCGAATATGTTAGAGTAAAAGCAAATATAATGAACAAACAGGTACATATGACCCTGCAACCAATACACATCCAAGGAAATTAGAACAAAAAATATACAGAAAGTTAAGCATTAAAGCCTACAATCAAGAAGTTAAAATGGATGCATAAAAACAGAATTGGTAGCAGATAACCGATATGCCACTTCTACTACAACTACAACAACAAAGCCTTAGTCCCAAAACACAACCAATATGCTACTGCCAACCAAAAAAGTAAATGATGGTAACTTAACGATGCCTACAAAAAAAAAGAGATGAAGGACAAAGGCATTTATGAAATAAATCATGCACCTCACAAACTCAAACCTTGAATATAGATAAAGATCACCTGAATAAGTATATTCTCCTGGTAAGCACAATTAAAATCTTCAACAAGAACCTATAAAGAAAAAGAAATGTAACAAGGTTAAACATGTCTTCAAATAATAATATGTACATTATGTGCATGTACGTGTCTGTGTGGAGAGAGAGAACAATAATTTCCAAATAATCAGCAGTTTTAACAATTAGAACTACTCTATCAGATTTAACATTAACGTCTATGACATCATATAAAACTCAACTCAATTAAACTGTGAACCCAATTAAAGGAGGAGTTGGTGGGATAGGGAAGATCTTAGGTTTGAAATTGAACCAATCAAAAGTAAATTAACTGATTCAATCAGAACTCAACTATAACCTAGTTTTATCCAAAGTAAAAAGGATGTATTAACTCATTTCAGCCCAATTGTAATTCTTTAAACTACTTCGTGTCTATTTTCATGAGGTAGTCTCATCTCAATAAACTTATTCTTACCTATCAAAAACAAAACTCATTTCAGCTTACCCTGCTCTCTTAACTGCTCAGACATGGACTTTTTTCATAAGTAATAAATTTTATTGAGATACAGGAAGTACTTTTATGAAAACAGGAGGTGTACACAAAGTATTCCTAAAAGACAAGCTCAGACGTGGACATGACTCTATAATGGGGATTTTGACATCCGTTCGTTCTATAATAAGCTACGAGGTTCTTCTTCTGTTGTCTTTCCTTAGATAGGTATTTGGAAAGTTAAGGCTCCTCAGCGTGTTTCCTTCTTTGTTTGGACTATAGCTTGGAAGAAGATTCTTACAAGGGATAATTTGAGACTTAGGGGTTTTGATTTTGTTGATTGGTGTATTATGTGTCATTGTTGTGGGAAGACTATGGGTCATTTACCGCTTCATTGTGAAAAGGCTCATCGGTTGCGGAGTTTTGTTCTTAAATCTTTGGGATTTCATGAGTCTTACCTAGAACGGTTCCTAATCTGCTTTTTGGTTGGTGGTATTGGTTGGGGAAGCACTCATCTAACACTTGGAATTTAGTTATGTTGTGCTTATTGTGGTGTCTTTGGAAAGAGCGCAATCAGCGGACTTTTGAGGACTTCGATAGCTCTAAAGATCAGTTGCTTGCTTCTTTTAGCAGATCTCTATTCGACTGGTCTCAAGCTTGGGGACTCACATCTAGTGATTCTCTCCATTCATTCCTTTGTTCTCTCATCTTTTGTACTTAGTTTTCTTCTTTGTTTTTTCTCTTCTTTGTTACTTTTTCTTCTTTGTAAATGTTGGTCTGCTTTGTGCTTTTATTGCATAAAGTAGCTTTTTGAATATACATCTTTCTTACTTATCAAACAAAAAAAAAAAATTGACTCTACCGAAACAAATCTTGACAATTTGTTCCCTTGCATTAATAGAGACTCCTATGTCCTTTGGTGTTTTTTTAATTTATATTTCTTTGAAATGATAAAATTTCAGAATTTATGTGAAAACAATACAACCAGTTACAAAAGTAGCTATGCCCTGTAGTAGGGGATTCTATACAAGCAAGGAACAAAACACTAATAGAGTAAACACAACCAAAATGAGGATGCAAGTGAATAAGATGAGGAAAAGAAAAATATGAATTGAAGAAAAATTCACGTCAGCCAATGGCCTTTGGGCTTGATGGCACTTCCATGTTGGGTGGTGGGTAAGATCACAGGTTGATGTCCTGGTGGGTGCACTAATCCAAAAAATAAAAAAAACATAACATATGGGAGAGACTAGAGCAGCAATACCTTCTAAAGAGGAGGAGGTGAGAGTGCAGAGAATAAGAATGGACCTTATCTATAGGTTCTAGAATTTTTTTGCAGCAAGCAAAACTTCACAAAACAATCAAACCTGTAAAGAAATTTATAGGACTCAATTTTCCTAATATAGAAAGAGTCCAAATAACTAATTGAATTCAAAGAAGGAAGCAAGAAAAAATATGAACCGATAATGATAGGAAGTCCAACATAATAGAAACATCTTAACAGGAAGAAAAACAGCACCGTTTATAGGCATGTTAGAAAAGAAATAGAACCTTCTTACCATAGAAACTCTCAAGTAATACTTCATAAATGTGTGAATCAACTTATTTCCTAGAATACCCCTAGGCTACTAATAATAATAATAATAATAAAACAGCTCTAACAACTACAAAAAAGGAAAAATTACGAAATTCCCAAACAAAGTTTCTAAGATGCAACCCCACATCAGAATTTTCACATCAAACATCATAAACTACGGACACCTTACAAGCTAAAGAGAATATCAACGACAAAACACTGAAAGAATTAATATATATATATATATATATACATATATATATTGCAAGAATCTTAAATCCAAATAGATATTACAAAACCCTTAAGTCACTCACTTCATCTGGTGGAAGCCGAAACAACTGACGATACTCTTCGCTCTTCAATGACGTTGGAGACTGTAATAAAAGTAGAAGGGCTAAATAATGTTAGAACATAACATTCAAAACATATCTCCTTATCAACAAAACTGAACTCTGTCCTTCATTTGTTACATATTTCATATTCCCATCTATGAGCTATGTCCTTTATTTGTGACATGTTAAGTCTTGCAAAGTGTGTTTGGGTTAATCAATTTACCCTAACACACATGCTTAGCATTTATACTAACAACTTTAGTACATTATTACACATTTACCTCTTAACCTAAGAAGCATGGACACACGGCACAAGACATAGTGACACAACAATTCTAAAAAAATATAGCACAAGACACAACAGTAACATAGCAATTAATTAATTAATATTTTGTGTATTTTATATTTTTAAACAAGTTTAATGTTAGGCTTTTGTTAATGAGTGCTCTAAGAGCAAAAACTTTTTTTTTTTTTTTTTTTTTTTTGGATAAGTAAAAATTTTAATAAATAATTAAAAATAAGCACCGCTAGAGGAAGGGCTTGAACCTTCGACATTGTGGTTAACAGCCACATGCTCTAAGCTCTAAGAGCAAAAGTTAAGGTGCATTTAATACTCCATTAAATGTTATTTTTATACTTTTTCAAAAATTGAGTCAAACTATGCACAAATATTTAGAAAATCACATATAACCACATTAAATTCGTACATACAAAGTGATATTAATCAAAATAGTGTAATGAATCTTAGAAATAATAATTAATGATAATAGTTATAAAACTTGTAATAATATAATGCAAAAAATAATAATGACAATAGTTCCCTATTCTCCATTCAGTTTGTTTTACTACAAAAAGCCTTATTCCCAAATTTTGGGATTGGCTACAAATCCTCAACAGATTAGTTAGCATCGGCCACATTTATTTTTTTTGTTCACAGCTCTTTTAACGGAGAGGAAATTTGATAAGCCCGGTCTTCAAAAAGAAAAAAATTCAAAGCCTCTTCCAGAAGCCACTAACTCTCAAACCATCCAAAGCAACCAAAATGAAAATGAAAGAAGAAGAAGAAGGCAGAACATATGAAGGCAACTAATGGCAAGAATGATGATGCGATGAGAGCAGCACTGAAGGTCTAAGACCACTGCCAATGGGCTGAGACCAGTGCTGGCCAGGTCAAAAATCCCACTCTCTTTTCCTTTTTCTTTTTTTTAAATTGATTTCATCTCTATGTTGCAATTATGTCCTAAACATGTCTTGATTGTGTCCAAAAAAATTCTTTGGACAACGCATCAACACATAAGCAACCGTCTCTAAGGCATGTCTATATCAAACATGGACACGCTAAGCTTTTTAAATTGTTCATGCTTCCTTACTCTTAACATGTAAATACTACTCATAACACTCACCCTCAAACTGGGACATACATATCATATAATCCCAGCTGGCCATATAGTAAATTCAACCTAATCTTGCATAAGGGTTTAGTAAACATATCTGCATATTGAGCTCCTATAGAAACATATGGCATGACAATCACTCTATTTTCCACTTTTTCCTAACAAGATGGCAATCCGCATATCTGCACATGAAATACAAGATTCAAAGCAATGTGGATAGCTACCTGATTATCACAATACATACTCAAAAATAACCACACATTAAGCCTCAATTCCTCAAGTAGATGCTTAATCAATATAAACTCACATAATGTATGATTCATGGATCTATACTAAGCTTATGCATTAGAGTGAAACACAACACTCTACTTCTTACTTTCCCATGTAATCAAGTTTCCTCCAAGAAAGATGCAATATCTAGTTGTTGATCTTCTGCTTGAGGATGATAATGTCCAATTTGATTTTGTAAACACTTCTACCTATAAGTGACCATTAGCCCTCTATAAAAGTCCATGAATAGCATGGGCCTTCAAATACTTCACAATCCAAATAACCACCTAAAGTGGATAACAAGGAATTGTCATATACTAATTCACAACAAGCACAGCAAAGGATATGACTAGACGAGCAATAGTGAGATGATTCAACTTGAAAACCAGGTGACGATATCTCTCAGGATTAAACAAAAACTCCCCTTGATCCAAGTACAATTTAACATTGGGATCTACAAGACTCTTTACAAGTTTATAGCCTAACATGCCAATTTCTCCCAAACTATCCAACACCTATTTCCATGGTGACAATCGACAAACTAATTTCCTCTTTTAGATCAAGCTACCTCAACCTCCAACAAGCAATATACCTCTACTTTCCTTAATCCCTAGTTTGAAACGAACTCCGGAGGAACTCTTTCAACTCCTCAATCCCCCTTCTTGCCATCAACCGTGATAATAAGTGAAGACTGAGTCTGAATCATCAGATTAGCAGCGGTGGAGCCCGAACCTGACCACTGCTTCACTAAATTTACCAAACCAAGTTCTAAGAGACTGTTTAAGCAACAAATCGTAGCGGTTGCTCAATGTAATTTCCACACCTTATACATATACAAACATATATACATATAAAAATCTTCAATTCATGCATACCTGACCTATTTCATTTCTGAATTCAGCAATGGAGCAATAAACGAGTAATGAAGAATCCCTAAAAGCGAAATCCGCTCAACTACTACTAACTATAGAGCTGTTTCACTAACTCTAAGCTAAAGTTTTCAATTCAAACTCACGGAACCTCCAAATTTGCATATAAGAGAGTACAATTACAACAACTACCACATCTAACAGTAACAAATTCCTGATAACTCAAAATTCAAAGAAAATTGCAAAAATTCAGACCTGAGGATCGCCATATCCGGGAGAGGAATTGGCGGAGTCGTTGCGATCAGGCGAGTCGGCGGAGAAAGAAGGCCGAGCAACGGACGAGGCTTCGGAGACCAAGTCAGCGGCGGCCAACCTCGAAGGAGACGACGAGTCCATTGGCTGAGACACGTCGACTCTCTCCGCGGTTTCCGATGCAACCGCCATAGCCAAAAACGTAGAGAGCGAGAGCGAAAGCGAGAGAGAGATCTAGGGCTTGAGTTCAACAATGGTGGGCTTGGAATTGGAAATGGAGAGAGAGAGAAAGAGTGGTAGTTGAGGGGTATGTAGTTTTACGGTTTTGAGAAGAATGAAAGGGAAACGGAAAGAAGAAGAAGCGTATTTTGGTGGAGCTTCTCATTAAGTTGCAGCAGCTCCACGTCACCTCTCAAATGTTGACCTTCTCACATGTGCCTCGTCAAAAACATTTCCCTTTCTAATTTTATTTTTAAGATAATAACAGTAACTGGCCTCATTACTCGAGTATAATGTAATTTTTCAATTTAGGTTACATATAAAGGGATTTTTAAGAAACTAAAATTTGAAATAGAGTAAACAGCTAGGTTTAGTATACGCTAGTTTTTAAGAAAAAAATGTATTAAATGAAAATAAGATATATTTAAATAGATAGTGTGCTTCTATAATAAATAAATAAATAAAGTGTGTGCTAATCTTTAAGAAAAAAATTTGGATTATCTAATTAGATTATGAGTATTTTTGATATTTTTTGAAATCATAAGTAACTTTCTAAATCCTCTTAATATATAAATAAGAGATAAACATATCCACTTATTTCAAAATAAATGAATTCAAGTGGAAAATATTTTATTAAGATTGTATGTTTCCAAACTTAGAGATTAGATGCAGCATATAGTTTTTTTTTTTTTTTTTTTTTTTTTTAAGAATGAAGATGCCTTATAATAACAGAAACTATCTTTAATAGGAATAGTAAATTTGGAAGTGGCATGAGCTGTTGAGTTTAACAAATAATCTCCTAACCCAATAGAACTCACACTAACAAAAAATAAATACTAGTATTAATGAAAATTCTTAATTTACATTGTATTAGTAATATAAACTTACATTGTAGACATATAAAATGTGTACAATGTTGTACACACTAGCAATGCCAATGTATTGTACATTGTACACTTTTTTATGTCTATAATGTTAATTTGCATTGCTAATACAATGTAAACTAAGAATTTTCAATAGTAGTATTTCTTTTGTTAAGTGTGAGTTATACTGGGTTAAGAGACTGTTAAACTCAACAGCTCATGCTGTTGCAAATGTGTACAACATCATACACATTTTGTGTGTTTATAATGTAAGTTTACATTGCTAGTATAACGTAAACCTATAAAATTCCAACTACTAAATTCCAAAATATTACTAATAATTGTAGCAATGAACCAATCAACTTGAGGATTACAAATAAACAACAACCATCCAAAGAGGATTACAAATAAACTTGTCCTATAGTACACAACAACTTCATAACCACTTAGTTTCATAAATATGCAAATAGGATTACACAAGATAACTTTAAAACTCTTAGCAAAGCAAATAGAAATACACATGAAAGATGAATGACATATTAACTCTCAGCATCATTCGACTCATCATTTGACCCATCATTGAGCTCTTCATCATCTTAATTCTCATCATCAGTAGACTCATCATTGGACTCATACACGTCATCAATGAACTCTTCATCATCTATATTGTCATCTTCAACCAATTCATGCTTAATAAATAATGGTGTTTCATAAATGGTCTCTTTTATATGTCATACACTTACATAGTACTTAAACCAATAACAAAATCTCTCCATGCGTTGCTTTTCAATAATATCATTAGCTACATTTTGGTGAAGTTCCTTTAAATGATCTCTGTGCACATTGTGTAGGAAAATGTGTGTTAGTATCATAAACTTAAGTTATGTTATGACATTAAGCGATACCAGATGATGTCTTAATTACTTACGTGTGAAATTGGATAATTTCATCACAACTGAATAGCACATAACAATGTGCTTAGGTCCATGATTTTGAATCAAGGGTGATGCTTAACACCGCACTGTAGATTCTTCAACATTCCTTATGGGTCAAGTGAAGGCAGTTTTGACATTTTTGAAATATTGTGAACAGAATGTTAAACACTCTTCTGTCAAGTACCCTTCTGCAATACAACCTTCTAGACAAGTCTTATTTCAAACATAACTGTAATTATTGCTCCCAAAACTGTAAAGAAAAAGGGAGGGAATATCTTTTCCAATTCGCACAATGTCACTGCAATTCTCTTCTGAAGACTCTCAAGATTTTCCAAACTTAATACTTTGGAACATATTTCCCTAAAGAAACAAGATAACTCAATCAAATGCTTGCTCACTTCATCCGACAAAGATCCACGTATACCTATTGGAAAAAGTTGTTGCATCAAGATATGACTATCATGGCTCTTCATCGCAAAAGTCTTGCGTTCTTTAAGTTTAGCACAACGGGAAACATTTGAAGCATAGACATCCGACACACTTACACCTTTTAAAACTTGCAAAAAACTATATTTTTTACTAGTAGTTATTTCAAAGCAGGCAGGTGGTTTATATGTCTTATCACTACCAAGCTCCTCAAGATAAAGTTCACTTCTTATACCCATATCTTCTAAGTCAATGCGTGCCTTCAAGTTATCCTTCGTCTTTCCATCCATGTTCAACACTATGCCAATTACATTATCAACCACATTTTTTTCTATATGCATCATATCAAGATCGTGACGCAACATGTGGTTCTCCCAATAAGGCAAGCTAAAAAATATATTTCTCTTCTTCCATATACACAAGGCTTCCTCCCCTCTTTTTCTCTTATTCGTCAAATTAACTTTTTTCTTCCCAAATTCAAGAATTATGCAACTTCATTTCTATATTCCACAGATGTCTTATCTCTAACGTCCATCCAACTCTTGTTCATAGCTATAGAACAAATTTACACAATAAATACCTATAGCACGATATCATAAAAGTATAAACCAACCATTAGTCCATATTTCAATTACTCTGACAAAACAAACCTATGCTTCTAACAAACCAAGGCAAAATTTTTAAATTTGAGAAAATGACTTACAAGTCACACCAAGGTCCTAAATGTAGGCATAAGGAGTCAAAATTTATAAGTAATTTATTAATACATTTAGTAACTAATCAATATCTCTTGATAATTGCCATTTAGTTTGCATGTTCGACATGTGAAAGAAATGAAATAATCAAACTACAATCTATCACAAAACAATTATCAATACAAGCCACCCGCTTGCTCCAAATAAACAATCCACTACAAAACAATTATCAATATAATAATATAGAATGCTTACAAGTATTGAAGTCTAAAAAGTAATTAACAACCATAACTCAATAACATCCAAATTTTCAAAAAATAATAAACACTCCCAATATGAATGTAAACCGTTTTATAACATCATGCAAGTCATCCGCTTGCTCTAAGACAACAATTCTCGCAATACAATTGTCGCAATCACAAATATAGAATGCTTACAAGTATTAAAGTCCAAAAAGTAATCAACAAATATAACTCAAAAAATATCCATCCAAGTTTTCAAAAAATAGTAAACACTTCCAATATGAATGTAAACTGTCTTATAGCACCATGGAAGCCGCCCGCTTGCTCCAACTGAACAATCCATCCCAACGTAATTATCATAATCACAAATATAGAATGCTTACAAGTATTGAAGTTCAAAAAGTAATCAACAAATATAACTCAACCATATACATCCAAATTTCCAAATTTAATAAACACTCCCAATATCAATTGTAATGACTTTATAACACCATGCAAGCCACCTGCTTGCTTCAACACAACAATCCACCTAATACAATTATCAATATAATAATATAGAATGCTTACAAGTACTGAAATCCAAAAAGTAATCAACAAACATAACTCAATATCATCCAAATTTTTTAAAAATAATAAACACTTTCAATATGAATATAAACCGCCTTATAACACTATGCTGGCCACCCGCTTGCTCCAACTCAACAATCCGCCCTAACGCAATTATCATAATCACAAATATAGAATACTTACAAGTATTGAAGTTCAAAAAGTAATCAATAAATATAACTCAATCATATCCATCCAAATTTCCAAATTTAATAAAGACTCACAATATCAATTGCAATGACCTTATAACATCATGCAAGCCACTCGCTTGCTCCAACACAACAATCCCCCCAATACAATTATCAATATAATAATATAGAATACTTACAAGTATTGAAGTCCAAAAAGTAATCAACAAACATAACTCAACAACATCCAAATTTTCAATAAAAAGTAAACACTTCCAATATGAATGTAAACCACCTTATAGCAACATGCAAGCCACCCACTTGCTCCAATTTAACAATTCACTCTAACAAAATTATTAACATATCAAGTATAAAGTTTTAAGCAAAAATTACTTACTATGGTAAAGCCAAGCAAACACCTTTCTAAAAAAAGTTCAAACTTATCACAATAAATGATTACTTAACCTGCAAAATAAAAGAGGACAATTAAATGATGTGGAAGGCAAATAAAGGTGCCATTGCAGAAAATTTTTATGAGTTAGGACTTGGAACAATTAAGCAAAAAAATTAAGAACCACTTTGGAGAAAATATTTGAAGTTTAATTGTATCCAAACTTTGTCATTTGGTACACATAAGGAAACTTACCTATTATGCATAAATGTCTCAACTGAAAAAGGTGCTTCAAATCATCCAAATTTTGCATATGAGAATGCTATTGCAAAAAATTTTAATGAGTCATGGTGCATGAAAATTTAGTAACAATATATATATAAAGAGCATTTAGTTGAGATTATTTACTCACGACAAGAATAAAACCCCAACACCTGGGCCAATAACACCAAATGAAACTTGCAACAAAAAAAAAAGCCACAACTTTCTTAATTTTCCAAGATTATAAAGAAATTACTATAATTTCATATAAAGTAATAATTGTAATTTCTAATATAATAACACACACATACAAACACAGGTTAATACATAGAATATAAAATCTTATCAAAATATATAAATAAGCATGAATATCGCATGGCACCACACTGTTGGCTAAACCATTTATTAATCTAATCAACAATGAATTATGCTAGGGACACAACTTTGTGCCATAACTCGCCACATGGCGAGTTGTGATTGGTAAGGGTATGTTAGTGGACCATGTGGGGACACATCCATAGTAACTAACATATTTGTGTTTCAATTTCTATTTACCTAAGAGCTTTTGCAGGCTAGCCAACAAGGATAGAGCCAAAATTTGAATCTAGGGGGGGCAAGCTTAATATGAACTTTCGTTCATTAAAATCAATATCTCATATTTGCAGATACAATTTCAAATTACACACCATATATATATAATTAGAATTTCAAAATAGCTATACAAACAAATGAAATAATATAACAACGTAAATGTCTGTTTATTTTTCCATAAATATACACCAACTTGTAGTAATATATTTTTTTAATAATATATGTCAAAACCCAAAGACAAATTTCTTTCGCAACTTTTACCTAACTTGACAAAAACTCTTACTATCTATTGTCCATGTAAATTGAAGAGAAATAACGTGAAATAATATTATCTAACATAACAATAGTAATGATTATAATCCAATGGCTTATTGCGTATGAATCTAACGGTTCCTATTCAAACCAACTCTTTATGGTGACTTTTATCTCACACTCTTCCCTCTCCTTCATTCTCAATCATAACTAATCTTCTCTCATTCTCATTCTCTGCATTCAATGAAAAAATCAAAACGAAAGCAAGCATATATATATATATATATATATATAAAGAATAATGATAACACATTGAAAATATAATTTTTAAGTAGAAATCCTCATCTAATAGAAGAATCTCCTTGTACACATTAGTGGGTAGTGGGCTTTTTAAAAAAAATTAATCTCAAGCTAGCTAAACCAAAAAACTAATAACAAAAAAATTCAAAATCTACACACTATAGAAAAATTAAGTAGAAAAAAAAAATACAAGATTTACAAACTTGTACATAAACTTACAATGATTCAGCCTTTGATGCTCAGGTCTTTTTGCTCAAAAATCTAAATTTGAATAAGAGTTTTATGTACCAAAATCCAACCAAAACAAGCAAACAACAAAAATTAGCACAAAAGTTCCATGACCCATTAAAGAAAAACTAAATCAAAGCAAATTCATAAGCCAAAACACAAAGACTCCATGACCCATTAAAGAAAACTCAAATCAAAGCAAACCCATAAGCTAAAACACAAAGACTTACACTTTAAAGAAACTTGAACACCAAAAAAAAGGGAAAAAAGTATGGTGGTGGCAGTGAGTGGTTGTGGAGGTCGACGATGGCTGTGGTGGCTATGTTAGTGGCTGTGGGTGGTGGCTACAGAGGGAAAAGCTTGTAGATCGATGGGTTGGCAGTGGCAAGGGCGATAGCAGCTAACGGCGGTGGCAATGGCTGGCAGGGCTAAGTGTGAAGAAGTGATTGGGGGGGGGGGGGGGGGGGGAGAATATAGAAGTGGGATGAAGGGAAGTTGTTTGTTTGAGAGAAAAAAAAAGAATGAAAAAACGTGTAGGAAAAAAAAAAGGAAAAAGGAGGGACAGAACCGTGGGAATTGAAACTTAACGAAATTTTGTGTGGGAAAAAGACAAATTTCGGGGAAACATATAGGTGCCGTTTGGTCACCCATTTCAAAACATAGTGTTCAGTGTTTAAACACTGAACACTAGTGTCCAAAATTTAAAAAACATGTTTGGTGGACCATTTCTGTTCAGGGTTGTTTGAAAAATATTGTTCAAAAACCCATGTTTAAACAGATGTTTTTGAAATCACCTCGGAGTTGATTTTAAACAACAAACACTAGTTTCAGTGGCACTTCGATAATTATATTGAACACTCTTATGAGGCCCACCTGGTCAGCTTTTTTTCAAGCATTGCTCCTCTCTTTACTCTCATCTCTTCACACCGAATCTTCTCGCACCTGGTATGAAGATCACATAGTCAGAGCAACCCAGAACTCTCACCCACCTCCATAACTCCCCTCACCGACCCAACGCCATTAAATCCTCACCAACCCATCATAAACGCGTCTTCGACACACTCAATTTACACCGCATCACCAACCTCAGTCAATCACATTAACCCCTTGCTCAGAATCATAATTCCATGCCCAACTGCCCCTAATCCTTGTAGAGATCCCACCCTCACCTACGAAGCTCTGGTGCTAATGAAAAGCCAAACTCACACAGTGCGAAAGGCTTGGTTAGGTAAAGATTTGTAATTTTCTTAATTACTTGTTGCAACTTTCTTTCACATCCCAATCTAACTTAGATCAGTTGACATTAATCCAGCTTAGGGCTTATTTAATCCCACATTTTCATTCAATTGGAAGCCTCATTCTCATCCTCATCCACCTCTCTTATGCTATACAGAGCATTTGCTACCTCCTCTCACCGTGTTCCTTTACTGGTAGGTCTGCCTAAATGTAAACTGTTATAATTTCGTAGGTAGTGAATCATTTGTTTGCTTGTTCTATTATAATTTTGTACCTAGGTCATGCATTTTGTCTTCATTTTGTGGCCTCTGTGTTGTTGCCTTTAAATCCTTGAGATCAATATGTGTAAGTGTAATTGTAAACTATAAACATGTATCTTTTGCTGTCAAAAGAATGAAGGGCATAAAGTTAGGTACTCGAGCCATTCTCCCTTACCCACTGCTTCAAAGGAATAATCCATCTTTCTTACAGTACCTCTGCATTTGTAAATGATGCACTATATATGTAAACATGATCTACTTATAATTCGTTTTATTTGACAAAATTTTAAGTTTTGATGGAATACAATATTTTAAAAATTAATTGTACTTATATCATATGTATTTATTATAGTATCTATGTAAGTTGTGTTGACAAAATAAAAGGCTAGTGTCAAATATAGTACATAATATGGATAGAGATTGTCCTAATTTCCTCTTGCCTTTTGTACAAAGGTTTTGATTGAATTAGTTCTACTATCATTTTAGTTAGTAAAAAATAAAAGGGTCCATGATATAATTAAATTGACATCACTATAATTTTTTTTAGGGATAATCACTTACAATTATATAAATATACAATGCCACTGCAAGTGTATGATAAACTGATGTGTATACAATGCATACCTATGTATTTTTCCTTTAGTTTTGTTAAATTTTCTTATAAAATAAAATGAGGAACAATTATATTTTTGCAATTGCAAACACACAAACCATATAATGTGTTCAGTACTGCTTGTTTCCATGCCCAAATAGGAATGTCCACATGCAACTGATTACTGCTCTTTGACTCTCCTGTTGTATAATAATCTAATTAGATCATTTTTACCCTTGTTACCTCCCCCCTCCCCCTTCTTTTTTCCTGAAAAAATAAACTGTAAGACTAGCCATTATCCCAACAAAGAGTAAGTAGATGTATGGACAAAGATGCTCTAAATACCAGGCTTTTCAATTATTGGGTTCACCATTTATGGTCCTTGGCCTTGCTTATATTAAAATTCAGAAAATCTATCTTAAAATTTCCAGATTTAGACCTTAGTTTCTCTTATATGCCTGCTACTTGGGTCTTTTAGTGAGTAGGAAGTTAATGTTTTTTAATCTATATCATACAATTTCAAATGACGAGTCTACGTAAGTATACCAAAATTTATTTAGATGGAAGAGAGAACAGCTGATGCTAAGGATAGAAAGTTGTGGCCTGAAGCAGTCGAGAAACATTTCATTGATGTATTGTTAGAAGAGGACGCTAAAGGGAATATGCCCCAAGGCCAGTTCAAGACTGGAACTTGGACAATCGTTATGAATGAGTTTAACAAACGCACGAATAAAAATTACAACAAGACACAACTTACACAAAAATTTCAATGAATGAAAGGTCGACATCGCACATTCTCCTAGCTCATCGCACATACAGGAATGGGATGGGACCCCATTTCAAATACGAAGACAGCTAGTGAGGAAGCATGGGCTGCTGCATTTGCGATAAATCCTTTAACATACTCCAAACAAAATTTATTACAATTAGCTATATGCATAGTTTATGGTTGTAATTAAAATGATGCTGAAATCTACCTTGTGTTCATAATAGCATGGCCCATCTTTTAAACACTGAATGTATTCACAACTAAAAAAGAGAAGAAAATTAAAAAAAAAAAAAATGTTTATATGGACCAGCACTATGTTGTAAGTGTATACGTATCTTTGTTTACCTTTCCCTGCATATCAAGAATATGAGATTTATTAAATGGTATATTAATAAATAGTGTGCTAAAATAGTTTTTTTGTAGCATTTTCTCATGATGATGCTTTTAGAAATGGAATAAAATCTTATCTAAGGGTTTATTACTTTAGAAAACAAAAATGTGATTTTGGTATAAAGTTAAATTTTGAGGAAATGCCGTTACTCTTTTTGTTTTGGTATCTAAGAGTGGATGGTTATTATAAGGTTATTATAATTACCCATCTAATTTGTATTGGGTTTTATATGAATAAGTCATCTAACCCAATATATGTGGTTGTTAATAGGTCAATCATAAATTCAAGGACTTCAAGAAAAAGGGGCTGAAACACTACGACCTGTTGGGCAGGCTTTTCAATTCAAACACAGCCATGGGTTTCCTCCAAATTTCATCTGCACAACCAACTCCCAATAGTGACGAAGATAGAGAGCTGGATGCAGCCTTCCTATCATCGAGGGTGCATGTCAACGTCAACACCGATAGTGTGGATGATGTGGAAGAGCAGCCCACACCAAGTGAAACCCAAAGCCGGAGGCAAGCTGAAAAGCGGCTAGCTGAACCATCTCATTCAAGCGGAAAAAGGAAGAAAGGGCACTCCCTTGAAAGCATGATTGAGGCTATTTGGTGGTTTACTAACATGAGGAACCGGAGGGGGAAAAGGTCCACCGACATCGGAGACTCTAGTGTGGGGGGTGACACTGAGTCAGTTACACAAGCTGTAACACTGCTCAACCAGTACACCAATGTGGATCATGTGACACATTGCAAGGTTGTGCAGGAGCTTCATAACTTCAAGAGTAGAGTCGCTTTTTTTGCTATGATGGTCGATAGGAGAAGGGCTTGGATTGAGTTTATTGGGGGTGGATTGCAGTAGTTGTGGGGGTGGTTGAGAATGTGCACCGTTTAGAGAGCTACTAGGAAGTTAATTAGTTTAATTATTTTGCTTTAATGTGAATAGGCAAAGTCTGTATTATGTTAATATTTTGGACAATGTTTGCATGATACCTTCATTTATTGTTACTATACAATGCTTTGGACCTCAATGCTAGTTATGTAAGAAATATGTTTTGTGGTTGTCGTCTCTTATATGAATTGCTTTGTTTGGTGACATATATATATTTTAGAAAGTCTGATGTGTTCTTTATGGAATTTCTATGGTACACACAGTAACATCTATATATATATATATATATATATATATATATAATTTCTTTGGTACACACAGTAACATCTATATATATATATATATATATATATATAAAATTTCTTTGGTACACACAGTAACATCTATATATATATATATATATATGTATATATATGTAGTGCTTCCAGCAACATATAGACTCACTTATATATACATACTCATTTATATATACTCACTTATATATACATACTCATTTATATATACTCACTTATGCAGAATCCCTTCTCAAAAAAAAAAAAAAAATTGCTATGCATAATTATATATTTTCTCACTTATGTAGAAACATATTTACTCACTTATATATACATACAGCCATATATACTCATTTATATATATACTAACTTATATATACATACAGCAATATAGATATATATACATATAACAACATATATATATGTGCACTTCTTTATAGTGGCTGATGTGAACTTTTTGGCTGCCCACAGGTGTGATTCAGTTATGGCCGACACCGATTAAGATCGTGATTCAGTCATGACTGACCCCGATTTAGATGAGTACGATAGTGAGGTGGAGCTTGAGATTGCCACAACCTACGTTCAGCTATGTATAGAGTACATGCAAAAGTACTACATGAAGTGACCTATGTGCACTAGTACCCTAAATGGGAGGTCATATGTGATTGAAGTACTAGAAGGAAATCCCCAAGTGTGTTACGACATATTCTGCATAGACAAGACCATTTTTAGGAACTTATGTAATGAGTTGAAGCGGCTGCACCTATTAGAGGAGGACACTAGTATTGTTTCAATTGAAGAGGTCGTTGGGATAGTGCTATTTATCGTCGGACACAACGCTGACTATCGGCTAACTGCCAACCGCTTCCAACATTCTCTCAAGACCATTCAAAGGCGGTTCTGGCTTGCCTTGCGTGCTATCCATGCTTTGGGATGTCTCATCATCCGGCCCAACATTGATGCAGCTGAGCTTCCTCATTCACTTCGAGGGAATGAGAAATATTACCCATGGTTTGAGGTATGCTTTGATTTTTCTTTTTTTAGTTCTTAGATAAATTATCACTTTGATTCATTAAAATCTGAAAAATCTATAATAGAGAATAAAAAGAATCCCCTATGAAGTGTGAAAGAGATCTGATTGCACATAAGTTGAATTTACCTAATTAGAGCTACCTATTTTTTAACAGAAATGTGTGTAAGCCATCGATGGGACGCACATAAGTGCTTTTGCCCCATCTGGTAGGACCACCACATTCATAAATAGACGAAGTGACATCACCCAAAACGAGATGTGTGCATGCAACTTCAACATGCGGTTTATGTATGTGCATTCTGGATGGGAAGGGAGTGCGAATGATTCACGAGTCATGCAGGACGCACTTGGACATGCCGAGTATGAGTTCCCTTGGCCACCTAGAGGTAAAAAAAAATTTTGGTGCATTTGGTTTTGGATTTGTTCTTTGGGATTAAGATCTGTTAGGTATTTTTGGTAAGCAATCTGGTCAATAGTAGCTGTGTGTTTTAGGCACTTGTCATCCACTTTTTTTATTTGAACTTATCTCAAGTAATTCAGTTGGATTTGAAATGTGGATTACCAGAAATGGTTCCCTTATTTGAGCTGAATAATTAAACTGCCAAGGATAAGAACCCAAGTTTGATTTATTTTGAAGTTAATACTATCTGTTAAGGAATTTTTAGCTTTTGATAGGAAAAGTAAGGTATAATTATGGGTTTTTACTTTACATCTGGAAGAAGATGTTGATTATTACTATATAATTTGAGTTTTTGATCAATGTTCTCATGGCTATCCAAATAATTGGACAGCAAATTAAAACAAATTGTTATTTACATTTTTCTTTTCTGGTCAAGTGTGTGCTGAATTGAGTTTATTTTATTTATTTCTTTTTTGGCTTAAAAAATAAATTGTGTAAAAAAAATGGCACATACACACAAGAAGAGGATCAGAATCCAAACATGGAGAATATTTGAATACCAAATAAAAAATAGCAAATGATTGAGGTTCTACATGTAAACAAACAAAACCTTGTGGCTAAGTAAGGATTAGGTGGTCCTTTTTAGTGACCATTCAATATTATATGCTTTTGTATTGTATGCGGGGAAAGGCTATTAGAGACCGCAGTTGTTGTTGTTGCTGTTGGGGGTAATGGGTGTTTTTGTTTAATGTTTGTCAAAACTTTATTTATCTTTCCTATTCTCAAATTGTAACATAAAATTACATATAGATTAATAAATAGCAAAATTGAATATTGAAATGGTAATTTTATGAGCGCATACTAAAGTTTCTCACCTCTTTATTAACTTCATCTTTATGTGTAGTTTATGAATTTAGATTCTAATCTTCCTTAATCCATACTATACAACTTGCCTGTTTCTTTCTAGCAGATTGGTTTATATACAAAAACAATTTTGGGGAAAAAGGAAGAAGACAAATATGTTGACCTTATTGAAGGCCTTTTGGTTTCTTGTTAACAATCTGCTAAGATTTTTTTTTCTTCAGGAGATGACAGAAAACCCAGAATGTAGCTTCTAAACTTGTTACCATGACAGGTTTTGGGATTAAGTTTAAAATGGTTAAGAATAATTCTGTAAATATGAATCATGAAGAAGACGAGCAAGTACACCTAGCCAGATGAAAAAAAATGTTGTTGGGATGGTATGTACATGATCTACGTAGTATGTAGAATCCTAGACTGTGGTACTGTGGTAAGAAAAGGGAAAAACACAGCTTTAGTGAATTTCATGTCTTGAGGTAGGATTCAACAAGGTGATTTTTCATAAGCAAGATCAAGTTTTTGACCTTCTATGCTATCTTATGTTGGTCTCTTGGTGTGTTACAGTTGTCACATTTCTCTCCTAGAACATTTATTCTCACAACATTTCAACCTTTAATTTATATGCCTAAACAAAAGACAATACAATGAATGACATAGAATGAGAAATAAATGCAGAAAATTTGTCTTTTCATGTTACATTCCTTTATTCCATCCAATGTAATAATTTTCCTGTAAACTTCAGCTGCTAGCTAAAAACTCTCCAATTGAAAGCAGGGCAGGTACCTCCAATCACAGTGAGCCATAATCTTACTAGACAGCTAAGAAGAGAATGACAAAAAATGAGAAATTAAAGAAGAAAATTTCTATTTTTTCATGTCACATTCCTTTATCCCATCCTATGAAATAATTTTCCTATAAACTTCAGCTAATAGGCATCATCACTTCTATAAATGGTAACTATATGTTTCTGTGTATGGTGATCCTTTTGCAATTTTTTCTTTATTGTCACTTAAAAATAGTTGTGTTGGGTAACATTAATTGTCAATGGTTATTACTCTTATTGTAGGATCGTACTACCTCGTTGACTTAGGGTACGCAATAGGCAGTGCATTCCTCCCCCCGTACAAGTCCACACGCTACCATGCCCAAGAGTTTCAGGGTGCGAACCGACAGCCTACTACCCCACAAGAGTTGTTCAATTATAAGCATTCGTCATTGCGGATGGTGATTGAACGATATTTTGACGTGTTGAAGGCGAGATTCCTGATCCTGAATGAAATGCACTCCTCCTCCCTTTCAAGACAACGACTGATTGTGACCGCTTGCTATGCACTGCATAACTTTATCCGCATGTATAATCGGGCGGATGAAATGTTCCATGTGTGGGAATGATCATTTGTGCATAACAGCAACGCAACCATAGCAGGAGCTGCATGCGTAGGCAGTGGGGGCACTGAAGAAGCTTTTATTGCTCGGGCACAACGAGCGATGTCGGAGTATCGTGGTGCAATAATTGCTACTACGTGGGAAGATTACACAGGCAATCGTGATTAAGCTTTTTGGGAATAGACTGTAAAAAAATGTGGATATTACAGTATTCAAACTCTGTTTTAAGTTTTAACCTTGTTCTTGTTAAAGAATATGTTGTGACAAAAATAGATGCTAGTTATGGAGGCATTAGGCAATGACATCATGCTATGTTTGCATTTTTAACTGAACTTTGCTGTTTCTTTCCTTTTGGTTTGTTCCTTTTGTGCTTCTCAAGTGGTTAGTAAGATCTCTTGAGATTGGACCACTCTTGTCAAGGAGGTCATATCTTATGTGATTGTCCCATAAGATATTATTCCCTAATCAAGGCACCTAAGTACTCTATTTGAAGTTTGATATGCTTCTCATTCCTATTGAAAGGAAAGATGGGTGTAAGACCCTATCAGGTACTGTGATGAAATTATTATGTTCAGGGATATAGTAAAAGTGCTGAATAAAGGTTAGTAATATAGTTTCTAGGTTGTGTGAAGACAATTCAATATATAATGAAGCAGTTGAGATGCAAAAATTATGAACCATTTGTATTTCTTGGAAAGTCTATAACGCAAGCTGTAACTGTTGTTGACATTGTTAGTTTTCTTTTATTTATAGGTATTGTGACAATTAACTTGAGATTGTTTTTTGGATTGAAATTGTTGGTAAAAGATAGTAAATTTGGTCTATTGTTTAAAACATTAATTCCAACAATTGGCTAAGCAGAAGCTTCCAACTTAACAATTTCTTAACAAAATTAAATTTTAAGCATTCACTATTGTGCTGGTACAATATATATGTAGGAAAAAGGAAAGCTAGAGGAATGCAACAATAACATACTATTGTAAAAGTTCTCTGCAATTCAATAACATACAATTGTAAGAGTCAAGAGTCAGCTCCATACATATACCTAGCGCTAACAAAATGGATGACTCAAGATTGTTCAAAAATAGTACATAGCGCATCAAGTTCATGAGGAGTCGGTAGTACATAATAAGATAATATGGTTACAGGACATCATCATAAAAGTTTGGTTTAGACCATTGTCATAATTAGCAATAGTGCAAGCGCAGTGCATAAAAACACCATCCAATGAACATTATCTTGACCATTTTTTTTGTCTGATCTAAGGGGTGGACCTTGTTATGCATGACCCTCAATTCCTCTCGCAATACACACAACTCTTCTTGTAATTGCTGGAAATCCTCCGCATATGACAATGGCGTCTTCAAGGGAATACACCATTGAAAAAACCCACATGCATCCTTTAGGCAACATTGAAAAAGCCTGTATTGGTTCTCATTTCGTTTATCCAAAATCCTCACGCTTGCTCTCAAGCCACAAAAACAGTTGGAATTTTGGAACCGAAGGCCATCGTCAATATCCTTATGCATTGCGTCCGACATTTGGGAGAAAAAGCCACAAACCTACTCACTTACACATTACAGAACGTAATCAACACTATTAAACAACCATTTGAACATGCTACCAATTCGTGCAACAAAAAATATAGCAACATATCCAAGTAGACCCTATGGCTATGCAATTTCCTATAACTGTTTTCAATTTTCGTTGCAAGATTAATACAAACTTTCAAAATTTTGGATTAGAAAACCATCATTCACAGAACCAGAACAGAGAAAACCAAAAGTACTCCTAAACCTCACAAAACCTTTTTGTTGATCACTATAATCGAGGAATTGGCCTGAACAACACCACATTATATCCATCATATCCAAACTAAATTCAACGAAATTCAATCAAACCGACCACAAAAATTATCAAATTCACCAAGCTTAAATTCATGAATAATTAAACTAAACCTAATCAACTAAAACTAATAGTAAAAATTCACTAATGAAATTTAGTCAAACCGACCACAAAATCATCAAATTCACCAAGCTTAAATTCATGAATAATTAAACTAAACCCAATCAACTAAAACTAATAGTAAAATGAAACTAATAATTCGCTTTCTCGGCAACCAAACAGAGTGTTAAGAAAAATGAAAAATCGAATGGGTTGTAAATCAAACATTGTTTCAATAGCAAAAGATTTCGAGAATGTACCTAAAAGATTTCGTGAATGTAGGGCGTGTATGTTTGGATTGTAAATCAAATATTGTTTCAACATCAAACAAAGAACAAAAAAGTTGGGGGTTTTCCCGATTAATGAGGAAAACCAAAAAAAAAAAAAAAAAAAGTGAGAAATCTGTGAGTGAAGAAGGAACGGTTTGGTCTTTAGACAAAAACCCATTGACAAGCAAGGTGAAAGTGAGATTCGAACCTGGATCTTAGGGTGATGGGTTAGCAACTCGGCGACGATAGAAGCTCGATTAGTTGCTGGGTCTTGAAGTGTTGATAGTGGAGATGAGATCCAAGGAACGTGAAGCCCAGCCGTGGATCTTCTTTGGTGTCGATGGAGATGAGGACTGTGCGTGGGTTTGGTTTTCTACTCTCAGGGAAGAGAGGGGATAAAGAAAGAAAGAGAGGAGCAACAGGAATATATGGATGTTCTCTCTCCTGATTAAAAAAATGTTATTTCGTACTTTGGTCAGTTTTTTTTATCATCCAAAACACACATATCAAACACATATTTTATATTTTTTGAACACTGAAAAATGTTATTTAAACCATGATACCAAACACATTTTTTTGTTTTATTCACACTAAAAACACGTTTTTCAACAACACTTTTTAAACCACAGTTTTCACATCTTTTTAAACAACAATTTTTTAAAACTATGACCAAACGGGCCCATAGTGTCCCTATAAACAAAACATACGCCACTAAAACTATACTTTTTGCGGCGTTTTAAGAAACACTGCTATTGTTTTGGGTTATAATGATGTTTTCCAAAAAGCATCGTGGAAGGCTCACTCTTTAACGGCATTTTTTTAAGATGTCACAATATACGACTTATAGCAACAGATTTAAAAACGTCGCTAAAAAAACCGCTACCTAAACCCATATTTCTTATAGTGGTATGGGTTAGGTTGACTTCTAAACTTGATTATAATGTCTCACTATTCACTACCATGTTAAAACGGCAAAAAACCAAATAATATGAGATCAATTTTAATCAATGTAAATTATGATAACCTAAGGGTGATCAAATTACACCAATTCAAATCAACCCCACTTGATCCAACCATAATGGTGGTAGATGGTATGATTATAAATTTATAATCAAGTGTAGCTGTTTAAAAATTTTCAAGTGGTATGGGTTCCAGTTAGCTCAATTGATAAAGTTTCTGATGGTTGTATAAGAGATCTGGGGTTTAATTCCCACCAACACCAAAAACTAATTGGCATCTTGGTTTGATGATAAAGAGTTATTATCAAGAATGAACGCCATAGGTTGAAACTCTCTCAAAAAAAAAAAAAAAAAAATTCAAGTGGTCAGACTAATGGCAAGTTTGATAAGATCTTGCCCAACAAACAAATAATATTTATAGGCTTTTTTTTACATATTTATACACCTTATCCTATATATCCAACTTATTCTCTCTCTCTTTTTCTTTTTTCTTTTTTTATTTTTATTTTTTTCAATCTCTCTATTACTTTCTGCAATAGAGGACTTCATTTTCATGAACAAGGACCTCAATGATAATGGCAACTCATTGAAGACGAGATTGAGCTCTCTTTAAGCGGTTACGGACAACAAAGATGATATTCGAGCTCTTGGGTTATTTTTCATGCATCAACTTGTAGTCCATATGGTTTTTTTTTTTTTTTTTTTCATCATATGGCTTGGTAGTAGACTTGTGATTTTTAGTTGTTGGAGATAAATTTATGTAAATGTGGCTTCTTATAAATTTATATTATGTTTTTGGTTGGTTATACATGATGTCCCCACTTGACTGCATAAGGCCCCTAAAGATAGGACACATATGGTTTTGTCCAATCCATCAATTAGTAAAGGTGAGAGAGTTCTCCACCCAAATGAACTGGGTTGAGTGATGATTTGACCCTACCAAAACTTAACCAGCCCATGACCACTTGTAACAACAAATTAAATTCTTGCCACTTGGATTTTGGTTTAGGGTAAGTATGATGTTCTAAATTTTAAGTATAATTTTATGATGCGCACTTCTTTTGTGTGTATGTATCATAACTACCTAATATTGACCTCTTTATGTAATATATAGCTTTTGCATTATGTGGGAGGTGATTATACATTGGTTGGCCAAGTGGTAAGCACTTGGACCAACATGCCTTGAAAGATGGATTCAAGTTCCCCCACTAATAACGTGTTGCAACTCTCCATACCCCACTTGCAGGTTGTTCACCTAACTCATCAGCGATTGTGTGGTGGGATCTTAACCCGAGAGTAGTTAGAGTACTATTATAAAGAAGACACACTAGTCGTCCCCTCTAACCATTTTTTAGTTACCAAAAAAATTATAAAAAATTTATAATAAAAAATCCTGACTGATAGAGCATCAAAATCCAGGTTCATATAGAGGTTGGAAATTGTGTATTGGAAATCTTATACTCATGAGATACACACATCATCAAACAAGCATATTTCAAGTTCGATATTTGGCAACAAAACTTTTTTCTAGTAATCTATCTAAATCTAAGAGCATCTCCAATAGAGTAGGTAAAGCCAAAATATAGAGAATGAAACCATAAAAAAGAGGAAAAAGGAGCTCCAACAGCTTCTTTAAAACTCATAAAGTTTTTTGCTAATAAACAACCATTCTCCAAACCTAATGTGCTATTGTTCATTAGCAAAAGAATAAAACATAATAAAAAATTAGCAAAGAAAGGAATGGGGATGGGGGTATGGGGATACGTGTGTTAAAAAATGAATAAATAATAAATAAAGAAATAATATTTAAATGAAATAGAGAAAAAATAGAAAATCTGTTGGAAGATGTATTTGAAAAAGTAGGTAAGTAAAAGGTAAATGTCACTATTCACTGTCCAAACAATACAAAATGAGGAGCTGCTGGAGATGCTATAAAGGAATCCTCTTTCAGTATTAATTTCAAGTGTAAATCATAGATGATAGAGGTTGGAGTGCTTTAGCTCTTTGGTTACATTGAAATATTCAAGTACCTTTGACCATTGATCCCACCTTTTCAATCGATGAACAGCCACAGTTTCTGGTGTAAGCTCATGTGAGCACCTCCCATTTGTTCCCGGGTAATCATACATGGCTGGCTTGTTAGAAAATCGATTCTTGGCCTTATTTCCCATCTTCAACCATTTCCCAACCAGTTTATCCTCGGGACCATTCGTGTTATTTTCAGGGATATTAGAATTTCCAATCCATTCAACAATGTCCCAAGACAACAAAAACCCCATCCCTGACATATAATCCACATGGGGGTTCGTGCTAGTGCATGGAATTACAAATCCATAGTACAAGTCTAGCCTAGGCAATGGCTCAAGGGACAATGCCAACTGTGCAAGCCTGATAAAAACATCATCATCAGCCTTCATGACATAGTCATAAGACCTTGAAAGGATACGTGGGAGCGAAGAAAAGTATGTGTAGGTCTTACCACTGTTCATGTTCTCTGTACAATTGAGGATGATAATGTCATTGAAACGTAGGATTTCTAAAGCTATCAATACTTTTTGCTCAGGCTTTGTGAGGTTGCAAAAGACAAACTTCACATCTATGTGGGCAAGGGGAGATGATTGGATTCCCTAGACAAGGCGAAGGAAATGGCGACGATCATAGTTGTCTGGACGGGTTAAGATTCCAATCAAGAGGCTAAATTGTTTGTGCTGCAAAGGGGTTTCACAAATTATTACGGCATTTTTGGATTTAGCTATCAAGGTGGATTTTACATGGATATTGAATAAGATGAAGAAGTAGAGGAAAAAGAGGAAGAGGAAGAGAGAGGACAATGCAACTAGAAATAGCTGCCTCCTCCGCATTATATCTTGTGTAATTGCTCTAAAATGCTTGTTTTCCTTAGACTTTTTTTTGTAATGCATTAGGCTAAAGAATTACAAGTTGATAATATAATGGTGGTGCAAGTGGGTAGCGAGGTTCATGCTTTTGCTCAATCATGGTTAAAGTTGTCAGCCCCTATTTTGAGAAACCGTCATTCATAAAGTCATGCTTTATGTGTATATACTTATGGGTTATGGCTTTACTCATGTTGCCTTTGCAGAGAGTTGCTCAATCTACGTGAAGTATTTTAAGCATGATCAATGAAAGAAAGAGACTCATTTATCTACCATATCATGCATACTTAACTCATCCTTGGTTCATCAAGAATTAATTACAAAAGCAAAATTAATTATCTATAAAGTGCTCTTATAAAGCCTTAGCCAACTTGCCACTTTACTTAGTTGTTGTTCATGAGGTGGTATACCATATATTTGGTGTATGTATTCTCCCTCTCACATTGAGACCAAACTAGATTAGCATGCCTAAAAAGTGATCAACGAAAAAATACATCTTGTTATCTAAAGTCGTATAGCTAACTTTTCACAAATCCTTCCCATAAACAAGTTATCTCTTTACTCTAACCCAATTTTATTGCCATTAGAAGTACATTTTTGTTAGAGAGAGAGAGAGAAAGAGAGTTAATTTTACTAAAGCCTTACTCTTACAGTTAAAAGAATTCTAAAAAGAAAAATCCCTTTATCTCTTTGCTCTTACAAATTTTATGGCTATTGGAAGTACAGTTTTGTACATGATAAACTAATGGGATTATCTATGAAAAAGGCAAAGCTCTATGCATGTACGCCTTGGTATATCAGACGAGATTCAACATGAAACTATGAAATATATAAAATTTACAGGTCCTTGAAAATATAAACAATGTTTTTAGTGATTTTTTAAAATATATATTGGCCCATAAATTTTTAAGTTACTTCCTTATAATAAATATATATATAAATGGGTTTTAGGTTATTGACATGTTAAGGAAAAAGCAGTAGCCAATTTAATTATTTTGCTCATAATATAGATAAGGCAATATCACTAAACTACAAGACTCTTGATATATTAGAAAGAGTAATGTTTATTTCACACTCTCTGTTATACATAAAGTTGTATATACAACTTCAAACTTTGTGTATAAGTGTATAACTGTTTGTTTGCACTAGTCATTTTCCTTATGTATTAAGCACTGGCTGCTCCTACAAAAATGGAACCTCATAAACTGAAAAAAAAAAAATATATATATATATATATATATGTGTGTGTGCGCGCGCGCGTGTGGGTGGGGTAATTGGATCCAGATATGAATATTTGAGGCAAGATTGATCATCAGCAGCCCAGCCCAAAAAAATTCCACGCTCTCAACCCATTCCAAATCATCCATATAATGGGCCCAAAGACCATCTTCAACTTACAGTTGAGTCACACCGGTCCATATTTATGCATAGCACCTTTAACTATTATAACTTTCATATCAAAAGGGAAAGGGGTCGAAGGTGATAATTTGATGGCAATAATGGTATCATTTGCAGTATTTTATACAAGGGCATAGCCACATATATGGTTGGGCGCCCCAAAAATTGTCTTTCAAAAAAACAATAATTTTTTTTTTTTGAGTTAGCCCAATTATGCTCTTAAAAAAAATAAAGGAATTTGTCAGTTGGTCTATTGATTAAAGAGGTAATGTAGTTTTTGTTTTCTAAATTTCATTTTTTATTGTAAAATTTATACTTGAATTTATTAAAGTTTTGGATGATTCATATTTTTGAAGACTTTCAAGATTTTATTGAATTCTTTTATTCACTTTGGTAGACAATTTTGTAATTTTTATTAAAATTAAAATTTTAAGAATTTACTATAAAAATAGTAAAAGATCAAATTTTTTCTGTGAAAGATCTTCATTGAGCACAAAGTTTATAGGAGATATTAAGGGTATGTTTGGTAACTGTTTTTCCTCATTATTTTCTATTTCCAAAAACAATTTTTTATTTTTGAGACTAAAAAACTTGTTTAGCAACCTAAAATGGACAGAAAAAAAAAATTTGTTCTCAAAACTCAATTTGTAAAGGAAATAGAAAACATGCAAAATGCTGTTTTCAGTTTCTAATTTTCAAAAGTCAATAAAAACACGCATTTAATTAAATGAATCTGTCTTATTTAATAAGTTAGTATTAGAGTTCAAATCCTAGTAACAACATATTTCAGTATTTTATATTTTTTTCTTTAAAAAACTATCTTTTTAATTTCAGCTAATCAAACATGTTCTCTATTTCAAAAATATAATAAAATTGTTTTTTCTTTATATTTTAAAAAACAAGTTTTTGAAAATAAAAAATAAAAACTGTTACCAAACATAACCTAAGTTTTTTGTTGTTAATATTTTTGTACATGTCCAATATCAAACTAGACAACTTTTGACATTAGAGTTCAAAAGATGATAAGTTCAATGTTGATAACTGTGGGGGCAGGGGCTCAAATTTATACATTGGGCCTTAAGCCCTATTTGCTAATATGGGTACGTCCGAGGAGGAGTAAATGACTGGAAAAGCCCCAGAATAGAGGATCGCGTAAAGAAAGGGTGGAGGGCTGAAGTCTGAGAAGGTAACCTTCCTCGGATCGGACAAATATCAGTCACGCGAGTATCTTGGTGACTTTGGTGACCTTCCAGGAGTATCCAACGATGAGGATAGACTTCAGGCACGTATAGAAAGGATAAGAATACAGAAATATCTAAGGAAAAAGCTGCTATCACCGCATTAAATGCATTGTAGCAACTTTTTTGGCCGCATTTATGTGAAGAAGACCTCTGAACAGTGTAGTCTCAACCACCACCATTCACAGAGAGCCAAGGAAGATGCTTGATAAGACATATACTCAAGTATAGGTTTAGATGAGGAACAAGTGTACGATGGAGATAGCCTAAAAAAGATATATAATGCGCAAGACCCTCCGTAAGGTGGGGATTCGAAAAACTGAGTGGGAGAGAATGGAATAAGAACTACTGTAACAATAAACGTTGAACTATTTTTTAGAAATAGTGATTTGAATAGCAATTCACCTCCCTGGATCAACATTTCACCGATATTTACGTGTGCTTTCATGTTTGGTCACATTGAAAATCTTAGCTGACCGTTGTTCAATTCACTAAAAGCCCAGTTCTTTCACCCACTCTCTACAAATTTATTGCATTGGGCTCATACCCCAACTCTTCTGAGCTTGGGCTACAAACCGTGACCTTACAATAACTTTGTATACAATATACTTATGACTTATGACTTATTATAGTACTAAAATATTAAAGTGTGTGTGTTGGAGTTTGTCTTGGCTAATATATAAGTACCACAATTTCGCCCCCTAAACATAAAATCCTAAATTTATATGTTCATAAACGTACTAAATCTATTGCTAGAGAAACTCTTTCGGATCGAAATATGGGCTTTAAAGATTTTGGTATTGCACCATATTAATTGACGTATTACATTTTTCAAAGTACAATTATATATACTTTTACACAATAAACAAAAATAAGTTCATTTAAATGTAGACATAATAAAATTTGAGCAGTAGCACAAATGATAAGGATCTTCTTTTCTTTATTGAA
Organism: Quercus agrifolia; assembly: GCA_029955455.1. Classification (NCBI taxonomy): domain Eukaryota; kingdom Viridiplantae; phylum Streptophyta; class Magnoliopsida; order Fagales; family Fagaceae; genus Quercus; species Quercus agrifolia. Next base: position 56,169,973 of record JARQAD010000003.1, on the reverse strand, counting down.
TGTAAGAATTGATAACCTTTCTTGTGCTTGTGGGGAAAGGTGAGACATTTTGCCTGGACCAAGTGATATATATATATATATATATATGCCATTTTAAGCTAGTTTGGTTTAAATGAGTAATGAGGGTCCTTCCAATTTGTTATCTTAGTCTGGCAAATGAGTAAATGAGTAATTAAGCTAGTTTGGTACTTTAGTTCTGAAACAAGGGTTGGGCCTCCCACCATTAGTTGTTTAATAAAACACAGCCCACTCTCTCTCTCTCTCTCTCTTGTTGGACCTTTTGTAGTGAACAGCAAAAGTAAGGCAAGAGCTGACCAAAAACAAAAAACAACAAAACTGAGGATTAGCTGGAAGTGGCAGAAACTGTTCCTTTTTCAATTTTTTTTCTCTCTTTTTCTATCTCTTCAGGGACATCAATGGACCATGATCAATCATAACTTTACAAGGTCGACACAGAAGTTCTTTCTACATACTAGTTTTTGTCACCACATTAACAATACTGGATTTTCTTTTCCTTTTCTTTTTTATCAGAACAACAGTGGTTTTTTTAGTTCTTCTAATTGTTGTTTATGCATTTTCAAGATTATCACATAAACAAGTCTTTGTTTATCATTGCAAGACAAGTACAAAAACTTAGAAAAAAGATAAACCCATCAACATAAACAAGTCTTTGTTTCTTCTTCTTCTTCTTCCTGTGCACTTACTCCAGTTGATCAGGAAACTAGTAACACCTACACCTACTCGACTTCTCCTTATGTATCTATTGGCAATGGAAGCATACACCATCTCAGAAAGAAATAGTGTATGCAAGGTGGCAGAGATTAGAGCCTTTTTTTTTTTTTTTTTTAAAGATTATTTTGAAAATTGACTCAAAACGAATTTGGACTTCATTACATACTTAACTATTCTTAGTGTAAAAGGAAAATAAATATATTTCTTGTTAAATAATTAATTTATTAGTTTCATTTTTCAACAGCACTCATGTAAAAGATTTGGTGACTTTACTCAAAGAAGTCATATATGGGGAGTGAAGAAGGTTCATATAAGAATGAGTTTCTTCGAAAAGTAACTTGATAGTTATTTTGGGGTTAAAGATTTCTTTTGTGTGTGAGTTGATAGTTTACTTGTTTTGATAACATGAGAGTACCATTAAGTCTATTGGGGTTTTATAACTATTAAGAGTGTCAAATTTGTCTGATCAAAAAAAAAAAGGAGTGTCAAATTTGTATTGAGTGAGAGTTTGCTTTAGGTGTATTATGATTTGAGTTAGTTTGTGCCTTTGAGAGTGGTGAGATTTATGAGATTTTGTTGGGTATGATTGTAATCATTATTGTTAATAATGGATTTTGATTGGTATAGTCTATGAAAGTTGACCAAATCATGTTAAATATATTTATCTTGTGAATATGTTTTTAACTTTATATGTGTGAATAGGATTCCATTAATCTAAAATGACAAGTTTGATAATGTGCATGTCACCCAAAAGTCCTAAAAAAGAAAGGTAAAGGGCAAATAATAGTAGATCATTTATAGGTAACTGTGAACTTCATTTTTTTAGTATGGGAATGGAATTTCTGGGATGAAGTTATCCTATTTGCAGTAGGCATAGAAGAAGAAGAAACTCCTTTTGAATGGCAAATTTGCTTGTAGTAAAGAGAAAAAATGATCTTTGATTTGAATTTTTGGTTGTTTATCTTTTAATAAGCAAAACATGGACTCAAAATGATTAATTACAAATGCATTAATGCAAGATTTTTAAGATTTAAACAAAAGTAAAGACAATTGAGATTACTATATTCAAAATCCTACAATTTCTGTTTCCAAAACCTAAAAGAAATTTGGTACTTCCAAAAATTAGGATCCCTATTCCTCTTAGTTATGAATTTAAAATTCCAATTCTAGTGAGCTCAAAAACCTTTCCAAATTTCTATAGTAAGAGTAGTGAGTACTGCATGTATGATATTATAATGAAGTTACTCATTCTCCTCTCTCTCTCTCTCTCTCTCTCCTTTTTCCCTCTCACTCTCATAAAAAAGAACAAAAAAAGAAGTGGACCTATGCTCCTTATTTAGTGCATCATTCACAGCTAATAACTTAGAACACTCACTGAAAAAGCCTTTAATAAGTGGACCAAACACAAGTGAGAAAGGAATCATGAAAGAACCCACCTTTGAATGCCTTATTACACTTTTCCTAATTCCAATAACCAAAATCCCACACTTTCAAACCTCTTATTTGCCCAACTTTTCAAAAAGCAAAGGGAGCAAATGCAAGGCCCACAACAAAAGATAGCAAAATACTTCTTTTTTGGAAATGTGGGTATGAGTTTTTAGCAATTTTGAGTGGGTAAAGATTTTGAGCTCTATAATAATCATTCTAATCACCAACTATGTAAAAAGCTTTTCATGGGATTTGAGATTTCCACATGACAACTTGTCCAATTGATCGTGACCATCCGCCACAAAAGATTAGCCAATCATGATCCCCATCATCCATCTAGATTCTTGCCACATCAGCACATTTTCACAAATTTTTTTTTAATTAAAAATGATTGTTTTTCATGTGCCATTGGATTCGACTTTCTACGCGTGTCCTATTATATGTTTTACCATAACCTTGAAATTAGAGCTTGAAAATTTTACTAAACTCAGTTAAGTCACATTATGATAACAGTGCATTTTGGAATTCAATGAGTGCGGCTCAAATTGGAGATTAAAATTTGGGCTGAGTTGGATTTCAATTATAAAACCTATGCTTTGACTAAGTACTTTGGTCAATTTTGTTAGGTTACTACTTACTTTAGTTGTTATGTTCTTGCTTATTTTATTAATCTCTCTCTTTCGCTGTTATGTATATAGTTTTTTAATTTCATGAAAGAAAAAGCTCAAGCTATGCTAATGGACTTTTTCCACCCCCTCAATCAATCCTTTATTTCTTTTATATGTTTTCTTGCAAACGACAAACGTTTTTGTAAGATCTAAGAAGAGAGATAGAGAGATTGAAGGAGTAATTTAGTTTGGTCTAATGGCCTAAACTAACTATACATCTTCACTCTACTTAATTTCATATAACAATGAACCGAATGTGGAATAATTATAGGAGGCTAGACTAACCATACATTAACCATGGTTAATAGACTTATATTACGGGTAGAATACTTTGTTTGCACATTAAGAGAGGTCATTGATGGGGTCATTGTTGAGGATGTTATGCAAGATAGAAAAAAATTTATTGTCGTTTTAGGTGTGGTCCCTAATCTTTGTATTTGTGAGTGAGAGCTACAAGAGTGTATTTAGGATTTGGTTTTGTGAGAGTGCCTCTACACTATACTTCCATCTCTAAATTTGTTAGTAAAAATTTGTCGTTGCCCATGGACTTAAGCCAAAGGCCGAATCACATAAGTGTTCTCTTTTGCATGTGATTGTCAATGTTTTGAGTCTTCCTTATTCCTATTATTTGTTTTGGAGATCTTTCTCAAGTCCATAATATTTTCCCAATCACTCTTGATATATTGAGCTTCTGTTTTTACAGCACTTAGAACCCAAGTCAATTATATTATTGTGTCCTAAATCCCTAACTGTACACATACTCCTAACCATACTATGCTAACCTAGGGTTGGTCTACTGTATATATTATTTGATTGATCCACTGTAATGCACATGGTTTAACACTTACAGATATAGCCGTTAAAGAATTTATGTTATAAGTGAATATATACCACTAAGAACGAACCAAATTAATTCATAGCATCTCTTTCTTTTTAATAGCGAAAAAAGAAAGAGGAAATATGCATTTAGGTTGCTTGAAAAGCTAGGGGTTTTACAATGCTGCACTTAAAACAAATTATTATTTCATTTACTGTTAACTAATTTGTATTTTTTTTAATGCATGTTCTTTTCACTCCCATCCTTTTCAATGGAATAATTGAGCAAGAGATGAAAGCAGTTTTGTTTATAAAACACAAAACTTGAACCTCAACTCTAAAGTAAACTTCGATTAGTTTGAGAATTAAGACTCCAAGCTACCCTAAAGCCAAGTTTGTAATTTTTGTTTTGTTTTGTTAACTAATATAAAGACAGGAAACAACGTATGAGCCACATTATTAAAAGCTTAATCATGTTAATTTCGATTATTAATTATAATAGGGGTCGAAGAAATAGAAGACCAGTCAACCAATATCATGGACATCTCTATTTAAAATGTACGTAGATATCCTACACGACATGGAAAGTCGTTTTCATTTTAATTCAAGAAAGTGTAGCTATGTTTTCTTGAATGTGACATATCAGAAATGGTGGCTCCATTATGCATGGACATAAAATAAGATGGACAATGACTCATGCATGCATCTATGCATTATCAAGTTGTGGAAATATCTCATTAAAAAAAAAAAAAAGTTGTGGAAGTATATTCTTTGTAATTGATAGTTAATTAGTTTGTAAATACCGAATCCGATAAGATTTTTTTTTTTTTTTAATTTCTTAAAGTAAATTTACTAATTTTTTTTTTTTTTTAATAATTCAATAGTTACAATGGAAGTGAGAGGATTTGAATCGTAAATATCTTTATTGGAAACACAAAATGTATCAACAAAGTTCTTATTAAAATAACTTTATATATATTTGAGTTCTTAGAATTCTAATCATCTACAATTAAACTAATAGTCCATATTTGGCCACTTTAGTAATATTTAAATAAACTTGAATAATATTTTTTTGTATCTAATTAAGATATTAATTACTGACATTGTTATAAAATCTTAATTATTCATTTAATCATAGATTATTATAATTTTAATAATTCCATAGTGAATTAACCTAAGGATTCTAATGAATCATAATACAAAACTATGGTGACTTGAGCTTTCTTTGAACTCGGTATAACAAGCGTAAAAAAATATTGAACCATCACTCATCAATTAAGTGATAATTAGGTCAAATTAAAATTGAAACTTATAAATTTAGCATATTTTCATTTTCATCCTTGTAGTTTTAATTTTTTTTCAATTGAATCTTTAACCTTTCAATCTGTTTCTAATGTTGTCCTTCCATTCACCTTTATCCATTTATCACGTTTAAGTGCAACAAAACAACGTAGTTTTATTAATTTTTAACTTCCAAACCCATAAAAAAGTTAAGGAATTAATTTTAAATTATAACATTCAATGAAAATAAAAAATTTCCCCTAATCCAGGTTTATTTCGTGGGTGGAGCCAAATACAAGATTGGGAGCCATGGTCCTCCCAAAACTTAATAATTGCTTTATAATGTATAATTTTGATGAGAATGTTATGTTCATTTTCAAATACTTTAATATATTTTATAACAAATTAAATTACTTTTATATGCTCATTAAAGCTTAAGAAGATGGTAATTTTCTTTTTCCAAAATACAATATATCTATATATTATGAATTCCTACCGCATTAGAAAGTTGAGACTTATATTTTTCTTTCATGCGCACACACAAAAAAAATGTTATTATGTATGTATACTTTGAATTTATCTTAAGTATTGGTATACCAATACTAAAATTTGGTTAGCTATAATATTATTTTCAGCAAAAATTTCATTTTTTATTCATAAATTATTGAAAATGTTACACTAATTAATTTTCATTTTAAAAAACTCGTTTTTCATCCCTAAACTATTATGAAAATTTCTTTTTTGTCCCTAAACTATTGAAAAAATCTTTTAAAAAATTTAGGAATGTCTATTTAGTTCATGGATAACATTAAAGTATTTTTCTTCCATGCATCCTTCAATTCCTTGAAACTGTTTCTAGTTACCAGATGTTGTTGACCCCTGAGAGATTGGAAACTGAAACTTTCCTATTCCCCAATTCCTTTACAACCAAATAAAGGCCAAAATGCATCTCTCAAATGAACCTAAATTGTGATTAGCATATCCATTTTTATTTCATGAATAATGTCCAAATTAAGCATTATTACAATTACCATAAAAGTATAACTATACATGTTATAAAAGGAATAAATGCCTTAAGGGAGTCAGGAAAGATTGTCTTAAGCGGCTACACAATGGACCAGCCATAGCAGTGAAAAACACACAGAAGCTGACCAATCACACTGCCTTTCTTTCTATTGAGTCTCTCATTAGTCACAATCCCCTAACCGTTCTTACTACTATCCCTTTTTTGTCAATTATTGACTGCCAATCTGCCATGCTAGACACTGATTGACCATGCACGCTCACAGTACTCATCATTTTCTTTGAAATTGTCCGATTGACCATTGTTTTTATTATCTGGAGAGAGGCTTAGGTTAGGTGCGTTCTGTGCACTGGATCCGATGAAATGTTGTCAGGTGATAATTTTTAGACATGTGACAGCATCCTATCGAGTCTAGTGCATACTATACTAGACTCAAGTTGCAGTGTCTACAAGACCCGATGAAATTCTGTCACGTGATAATTTTTGGACATGTGGCAGCATCCTATCGAGTTTGGTGCATAGGACATTAGACCCAAGCTGCAGTGTCTCCAAGTGTAACACTCATCCAACGTTAAAAATAAAAGAGTCTCCAAATGTAGGAGCACAAGATAATGCATGCATGATCATTCTTCTATTTGTGATGAAATCGATTGTCCTAGTGTCGTCATGTGTTTTTCATTCCTGAAATATGAATAATTTTAGGGATACAACCCAATTTCACGCACAATTTCACAACTTGCTAGTGTGTGTGTGTGTCTGTGAGTGGTGAACACTTAATACTCACTTCTATTTTCATAGACCCACTACTTTTGATTGATCACTCACAATCACACAAATCAACAAATTGTGAAATTATGTGTGAAAATACATGTGTCTATAAGCAAACGGTTGAAATATTGATTAGGAACTTCCAGTTATATATGGACAGTTCATATTGAAGTAGACAACCCAGAAAAACCCTTTTTATCCCTTACATTTTATCTTATTAGTATGGTCAACCATTTTGTAATAAAGTGGTATCTCTAATTTTTTTTTGGTAAAGAAAATGTTTTTTAGTTTACCCGTAAAAAGGAGAATTATCATTCAATTTTGAATGTGAGTAGATCAAAGTACAGAGCCTCCATAGCTTGTGGAGGAGAATCTTTTGTCCAAATAATTTAGGATGCATGGACATGAGTACGGGTACGAGTACAATATGGCGACATGAGCAATTTTTGAAAAATTATAACATGATACAGCAAATAGGACACCGTTACGACACAATTCTGAATGTGAGTAGATCAAAGTACGGAGCCTTCATAGCTTGTGGAGGAGAATCTTCTATCCAAATAATTTAGGATGCATGGACATGGGTACAGGTATGAGTAATATATGGCGATATGAGTAATTTTTGAAAAATTATAACATAATACAGTAAATAGGACACCATTACGACACAAATACAGTACCTCAAATGAAGTGTCTGTGCATCCTAAAATAACGTCATCAATGACAAATCTAGCATGCCTAGCCAACGAATGAGCTACAGAGTTTGCACTTCGTTTAATAGAACTCACTGTCTTCCATCTCATACTATGGATAAGGAGTTGAACATCCTGTAATACATGACCCATCCGAGACAAGTGAGGGCCAGTCGAAGTTAAAGACTTCATGACAGTAGCATTATCACCCTCAATGACTAGCAAATTCCAGAGCACTCTTATTTTTTTGATGAATCCGAGCACTCTTATAGTACTCTTATTAATCATTATGTGCCCTATAATTACTATAAAGAAAAAAAATGTGGTTATAAGTTATCTATTTTTAAAGAATTTCATGTTTTTCAGTAATATTAAAGTTATTTAGCTATATAATTAGAACAATTAACATAATCAAGATTAGTACATTCTATGTTCATTATGATGTCTATCAATTACCAGACTTGAAATGGCAAGTTATTGTCTAAAAAACCAAAAATCATTGATCAAGCATTAGATTGTCCATCAAGGATGTGATGCTAATTAAGCTAGAGTGGTTTTAATTTTTAACCTCCCAATCACGTTTTCATCTCAAATACTGATTGATTAATACATGAAAGAATTGAACAATCGGGATCCAGAAGCTGCTCCTGTTTTCATTTGTCATTTTTGGATTTTAATTCTTCACCTAATTGACATTTCAATTTTGTGCTACAAAAAAATGAAACATAAAGCATAGTTTTTGGCTTTTTTTTTTTTTTTTTTTTGGGTGCTGCATGGTTCTCTGGATGACAATCATTCTTGATTTGTAGATAAAGAATACTACACATTTGTAGGGTTGAAGTAAGTTTAACCGGTAGATTATTTGTTGTCGAATAAAGGACCTATGATCAAATTCTCTCAACATAAAAATAAATAAATGAATAAATAAATAAAATAATTTTTTATTATTATTATTATTTGTGTCTTGACTTGATGTAATTGAGCAATCCTTATAAAGTGGATATTACAATTAAATTCAAATCTTATTTTATCTATTAAATAACTACATCCGTCAAAGAAACTATACTATATATAGATGAGGATTGTGGTCATAATGGTTTTTTTTTTTTGGGTAAACTATTTTGTACTAATGATATCTAGATCTAAAACTTTTCAAAACTAACTAAATTAATCCCTAAACTTAACTTGTATCCTAAACCGTCACTTATTTTTCTTTTCTCTCACAATGATTAGAGATCAAGTTAGCCAATTTTAAATCTGCCTAGCATTAACCCAAACTTTAAAGTTGTTAACAGTATATTTTTCTTTTGTTCATTCTAGGTAAATAGGGGAGGGGATATAAGATTCAAACCCCAAACACAGAGTAGGACATAAGGTACTGTCTTTTTTTTTTTTGCTAAACACTCAGAAGGTCCTGTTATTAGTGGACTATTATTCGAATCCCAAGGTCATAATATTGTATGAAACTGAATAACTTTTAAAGTAAGGTATGAACATAGTCTGTCGTCGAAGGAGTTTACAATTTGCCTCATATCTTTTTTCTTGATCAGCTCTTCTTTAATCTTTTGACGTTTGTCATAATTTAGGTTCTTTCTTACAGATTACTCTTTGGTCTTTTCGTTTTCATAGCCACATCATGCAGCAGAGTACGTCTTGGGCTTGCACCCACACTTCTATCCAAAAATACTACATAATACCTACGGTGGTTGGTCAAGATTATATATAAAAGTAATGGAAATTCTATGCTAAAGTAAGTCCACCTTGCCTACTTTGTGGACCCTATCTTTTTTTTTAATTATTTTTTTTATATTTTATTTTGTGTTTTAACATTATATATGCTGCACCTAGTCATCATTCTCATATCCACACATATCAATCTTTTTTGGTATTGAACTTTTATTAAATAATAATAAGTAGCATTTGTTTAATAGAATAAAAAACAAGAAAGAGAGAGAAGAAAATTGAAAAGAGTTTCTAATCATTTCGGGACTCATTACTTTATAGGTAACCTTAAGGGATTGATCTAGTGGTTTTTAGACCTTATATAATCCAGGAGATCGTAGATTAAGTCTTTTAACTATGATTATTCAAATGCTATTTTTAAGAACTATTTTTTCTTTAATTATTCAAATGCTCAAATATTCATAGTTGATTGTGTCTACACATTTGTAATAATCATATAGACACTCAATGCAAACAAAGGGAGGGTTGATGAGCTTCTAGATGCTATAACTTGTGGAGTGGAAATTTTGTTTCTTTCCTTTCTTGTTTTCAAAGGGATCTTGGAGTTCCATAAGTGAAAATACATTCAAACAGGAAAAAATTCCACTCTTCCATTTTCTTTTTCTTTTTAAAAAAGTGTAACTGTCCATCATTATAAGTTTGACAAGAGTTACATAAATATCATGCCTTTTAAGTCTAAAGCAAAAATGATCTTGGATATTTTCATTACAAACATTGAGAGAAACTAATTGAACTACAAAATTTTTGACAAAATCATTTAATTTCAAATATGTTTATTTACAATAACAATAAATAAATAAAAAATCTAATCCTTGTTCTTCTACCATCACAATAGAATCTCACAACAAGTTAAGGTGTTATCTCACCATAGGTCAGAAAAAAAAAATACTAGAACCCATTACAACTTAAAATAAAAATGTTATGAAAATGTCGTAAGATTATGTGGTTACAAGCTTTTTAGTTCGCCTATAAACACACCCATTTTCACATCCAAATATACACCCTACTTATGTGTTAACTCGTGATTGGATTTCAACTTTTTCATGTGAGTCCATCACAAGTATTTAGCATGTCAACTTAAGTATCAATTAGAAAGCACAAACACTTCGTTTAGACTACCGTATTCATGTCATATCAATGTCGTATCCATGTCTAATGTCTTACCAATTGTTTTATCACCATGTCATTATTTCAAAAAAATTCTTGGTTTAACTATTGCATAATTAAAAAAATAAAAATAAAAATAAAACAGAACAACAAACAATAAAACAAAACAAAAGAAGACAGTGGGAGGGATCCAAAATCCAGAATCCAAACCCGATCAGGGAAAACGGTCGGAGGAATCATCACTTCACAGGTTGATGAGATAGAAAGAATGACAGAAACACACACAAAGTCGCAAATGAACCACACCTTGAAAAAGAAGTATAGAGTGTAGCTAAAAGAAGGAACACAATAGGTCCCACCCTCTCTCACATTACATTGGGCTCCACTCGTTGGACCCCACCTCTTACAATCATGTCCCCACAACCAGCCAAGTTAAATAAACACAAACAAAGAAAATCTGTCTCTCTCTCTCTCTCTCACATGCACAGTCACACTTCACTGTTACACATGACTCTCGCTGCAAAAAGTGCACATTTTGCAGCAACACAAACCAAAATAAAGCAAAAGCAACAAAAACAATAACCCACATCAACAACAACATTTAACATTAAACCAAAGACAGAGTTGTTGTTGTTATTATAGTTTTATAGTAAGTGAGAGAGAGAGAGAGAGAGTGATATCTTTGTTTATATAACCAAAAAAAAAAAAAACAGTGATATTATAGAAGAAGAGAGAGCTCGAGCAATTCTTACAGCTCGGGCTCTTCATATTTTTATATGCACTAAGCTCTGTAAAGAAGAAGAAGAAGAAGAAGAAAATCCCTTGTACAGATTCAAATTCTTGGTTTCAGCTTCAAATTCCAGTGGTGGGTACTTTTTATCTCTCTCTGTTTTCTTCGACAACGTATATTTGATCCCTTTTTTCCTTTTGCTTTTTCATTTTTTGTTTTTTTTGGGACTTCGAGATCTCTCTCTGGTTCTCACTTTTTTTGAATTCCAGATTCTTTCTCTCACTTTCAAGTTTCTGGGTGTGTGGAAATTGTTTTAAGTGGAAATAAAGGGATCATTATTATTATTAGTACTTGGGAAATGTAAATTTCGAAATTTTTGGTGTTTTTAGCTGGTGGGTATTGCTTTTTCAGTGATTTTAGTTAAAAATAAACATGGGTTTTTTTTTTAGTATTATGTTTTTGTATAATATAGTTGATTGTGAGTGAAGTAAGGGAGTTGATTGGTTTTGTGAGTTGCTTGATCTGGTGGGTCTTCTGAGAATCTTGCAAATTGGGGTTTTTCTGCTCAAGAGTTTTGCAGTTCAAGTCCCTGAAAATAAAGGGTCTGTGTGGATTTTTTGGAATTTTATATACTATCATGCATCTACAAGCTCTCATTCACATTCCAAATTTGCTTGCTCTATAATGTGCATTTTTTTATTTTTTTTAACTTTATTATGCTTCTATATGTTGTAGTTGAGCTGTATGTCTTGTAATTTAGGAAACTAAATGAACAATGGACAATTGTTTGGTATATTATCTTGTAAAAGGCTTTCATATCAACCAAATAGAGGGCTAGGCAGTAGATTTGCTTGTGTGTGCCTCTTGCAATTTCTTTTATATGTTTATTTATTGATGATGTTTTGACTTTTAGAAGCCTTAGTTGTTATAGAAAAATACTCTATTATGTAATGCTTTGTGTTGGCTAGAATTATAGTTCTATGTGACTGGTTTTTCACTCATTAGGAAGGAAGTTTATATTCATTGATATTGGATAGTCTTTGAAAAGGAATAAACACTATGCTGTTTGGTAGAGTATTCAGTAAGATCTAAACAAAAATGTAGAGCACCTACTGAACTAAATCTCATTCTTATTTGCAGATTTAATTGACTAGAAGAATATTTTATATGTAATGATACACTGTTTCCGGACATGGAGAGGGCTAAAGAATCAAGGAAACTTATGGTTATGGGGAAAGTGCCCATTTCCGGTGAGGCGTCAAATGCACATAAGGCCTCAGTAAGGGAATTCGGTCAGCTACCACACTTGCACTTGCATGATGTAGTTCAGCTATCCAATGCACACGAGCTACTCCAGCTGTCAAATGCGCGTGAGGTAGGCCATCTATCAAATGCGCGTACAGTCTCAGTAAGAGAATTGGGCCAGTTATCAAATGCGCGTATAGTTTCAGTAAAAGATGTTCGTCAGATACCAAATGTGCCTATGGTTTTCGTAAGAGAAGATGGATCTGAAGCAAGGGACTCTCAAGATTCAGACTCACCTGCACCTCTAAGAACATGGAGAGGAAAAACCTCTTTCCCTGAACGTGAAGAATTTATGCCTGATGTCATCACATTTAAGGGAAGTGGGGATTCATTTGAGGAAGGTGGTTCTAGTTCTTTTTCTGGGGCTAGTCATCCCCCTGAACCTGTTGATACAGATCTAATGAGAACGGTTTATGTTCCAATAGGTCAAAACAAATCTGAGGGAGGATGCTTAATGAAGAGCTTGTCCATGAAGGGTCCTTTTCTAGAAGATCTTTCAATTCGTGTTCCTGCTAAAAAACCAGGCCCAGCTGTTCTTTCCCCTGCAGAAAGTTTGGTTGAAGAACTAATTGATGTTGGTGCTTTGTGTTCACCATTTTCAGTTCCTCGTGGATCACAAAATACAGAAAACTCCCTCCACCCAGATTCTGATGACAAGGAATGTGTGTGGGATGCTTCTTTGCCTCCAAGTGGCAATGTAAGTCCACATAGTAGCATTGACAGTACTGGTGTTGTTACAGCTATGAGTGTTGTCAATAGCTGTGCCAGTACATATCGGAGCGATGCAATCACAAGTGATGGAATGCTTAGTGTGGAGAGGAACTTTGAGTATACAAAAGGGAGTGTTAGAGGGGATTCACTTGAGAGTACAAAAACTAGTGTTAGTCGAGCAAGTGATAGTAGTGGCCTTAGTGATGATAGTAATTGGAGCAACATTACTGGAAGTGCTAATAAGCCTCACAAAGGAAATGATCCTAGGTGGAAGGCTATTCTTGCCATCCGAGCTAGGGATGGAATTTTGGGAATGAGTCATTTTAGATTGCTCAAGCGGCTTGGTTGTGGTGACATTGGCAGTGTGTATCTCTCAGAGTTGAGTGGGACACGTTGCTTTTTTGCAATGAAAGTAATGGACAAGGCATCTCTTGCTAGCAGGAAGAAATTGAGTAGGGCTCAGACAGAGAGGGAGATTTTGCAGCTGCTGGACCATCCATTTCTCCCAACTTTATATACACATTTTGAGACTGACAGATTCTCCTGCTTGGTCATGGAATATTGTCCAGGGGGTGATCTTCACACTTTAAGGCAACGGCAACCTGGGAAACATTTCTCTGAGTATGCTGCACGGTATGTTATATGGTGTAGAAGCATTCTCTTATCTGTCTAGATCATTTTTTTTCCCATTAAGCCTTCACTCTCATACTTAAATCAGTGTTCTTTCTTTAAGCAGTCATTTTTTTATCCATTTGAGTCATATGTCATTGTGTGCGCTCATGATCTTGTTTTTGAATACCATAAATGTTACAATCATAGATATATGCGTTACAGATGCTTTATTTGCAATGCATTTATGGTTATCTTCTAGTTTCATGTGATTTTTCTATCCATGCAAACTTCCACTTATTCATGATATTATCTTACACACATACACACATACTAGACGTACAGAGTTGCTTTCTGATTCTCCCATAGCATCATTATAAAATGGCTCCTTCCTCTAGGTAAAGCCTTAGCAATATATGAACTCAATAATGAATCTAAATCTTGGCCTTTAATATGCCTTTTGCTGCACTTTATTTGTGTAATAAGTAACATTTTAGCTTTGAACTATAAGATTGAAATGTTGAATATTTTTTAAAAGCTGACTCATGAAGTATTAAAGAACATATATATGTAATTTAGGCATATAATATTCCAAGAGAATAACATACAGGGTTAGTGGTTAGTTCCAGTGTATTAAAAACCAGACTGGATGGTTCAACTTTCAATGACTTCTATACCAGTCCATTTGGCACCCTATAACTGGTGAATTTAAAAAACTGGTGAAAATAGGACCCAGCGCTTCAACCATGAGATTTGGGATCTGGGACCGATTTTTCCAGTTTTTTGCGGGTCTTGAAGACTGCAATTCTGATTTTTATCAATTTATGATGGAGGTATAGGTATTGCCTTGCTATCCCATTCATGACACAGTGGGATCATGGGGATTTACAGGTGTATGCCTCCACTAGTGACTCTTTACATTAAAAAACAGAACGTGCCAGGTATGGTCGACACCTGTGTATCAGAATGGTGGGGGGGGGGGGGGGGTGGGCGGGGTGTGTTACCCATACAGGCCAATGGGAGAGCAATTTTCTAATGCTCCAATGGAAGGAGACAGAGCTATTTGCAATGTGTCCATGACTACTTTCTAATCCAGAATCCTCACCTTCCCTAATTCTTGTTTGTCTTCAATTCTTGGCCCTACGTTTCAATTTAGTAGGATCAGTCTTTTCAGATTCCTTTATTCCATTGATATTGCTGCCTTTGATATAAAAGGATGCTCTGTTGAACTTGATGAATATCTCTGAGGCTTTATCTCAGTGCTGTAACCAGAGTTGGTTTTACAATTCTGGTGGTCTTAGTCCACTTGAATACCTCTTCTGTGGTCTGTTTACCGTTCAAGCTCCTATGAAGAGATCAAAACAGAACTCTGAAATTGTTTTAGGACCTTGTATTGATGATAAGAAGTAACAGTATCAACAAGATAAGCATATTAAGTGTTTACATTGACCAGTTGCATCCACCTTAACCGTTTTAAATGCTCTACTTACTGTCTGAAAGATTAAAATCTTGGGTGTTCAACTGTCACTGAATAACGTTTAGCATGTTTGATAAGTTGTTTTTATCTGCTTTTTGTCAATAGTAACATGACAGTGCTGTGTTGTTATCATGCTGTCCATGCAGATGCTTTTTCACTTTGTAAGTATTTTCCAGTGGACAGAAATATAATTGCTCTTTTCCTTTATGCGTGCAGGTTTTATGCGGCAGAGGTTCTGTTGGCCCTTGAGTATCTTCACATGCTTGGAGTTGTGTATAGGGACTTAAAACCTGAAAATGTTTTGGTTCGTGATGATGGACACATAATGCTTTCAGACTTTGACCTTTCCCTCAGATGTACTGTTTCCCCGACCTTGATAAAAACCTCCTTGTTGGATTCTGACCCTTCAAAACGGGCAGCTGGTGGTGCATTCTGCGTCCAACCTGCCTGTATTGAGCCTTCTTCAGTATGCATCCAGCCTGCCTGTTTTATTCCCCGGATATTCCCTCAAAAAGGCAAGAAGAAAACCCGAAAAACTAGAGTTGAGCTTGGGTTGCCAGCCAGTACACTTCCAGAGCTTGTTGCAGAGCCTACTGCAGCCCGATCTATGTCATTTGTTGGAACCCATGAATACCTAGCCCCAGAAATTATCAAGGGAGAAGGCCATGGCAGTGCAGTTGATTGGTGGACATTTGGCATTTTCTTGCATGAATTACTGTATGGTAAAACCCCATTCAAAGGCTCAGGAAACCGCGCAACACTATTCAATGTAGTGGGGCAGCAACTCAGATTCCCAGAGTCACCAGCAACTAATTATGCAAGTCGGGATCTGATCAAAGGCTTGCTGGTGAAGGAGCCACAGCACCGACTTGGGGTGAAGAGGGGTGCAACCGAGATCAAGCAGCACCCCTTCTTTGAGGGCGTAAATTGGGCTCTAATACGTTGCAGCACGCCGCCAGAAGTGCCTAGACCAGTGGAGGCTGAGTTTCCCGGGAAGTTTGGGCCACCAATTGACACAGTTGGGTTTGGTAGCGGCAGTAAAAGGATGGTAGGAGGAGGAATAGGAGGAGGAGGAGGAGGAGGAGGAGGAGTAGTAGGAGGAGGAGGGACAGACATGAAGCCTGGGGGTAAATATCTGGACTTTGAGTTCTTTTAGTTTTGGGAATACAGGATTGTTGTGCTATGTTGTATTAGTTTCATCAGTTGATTCTACAAAGAGTTTTTCCTTCAGTACTGTCTACTAGTGGTGAACTTTAGCTTACCTTTAAAAAAAAAAAAAAATTCCACTCCATTTGGAAAATTGGCACCTCAAGTTCACAGAGTATGTGAATTAAGCCTGTTGGGTTGTAAACATGGCCTGACATCAAAATCAGATTAGATAATCTCAAACGTAGTATTATATGTAGAAAACTCATTTTTCTTAATTACAGCTAATGTTTCATTTTAATTAAGTTATTGGAACAAATATTACCAGTTGCAATTCATAAAGATTTCTTGGGTCTGTATACTCTTCGGCTGTTTTTCCATGGTGTTCATCATTTTATATTCTTGCAATGTAATTAGGTTTAATATGGTGCATGGTCACCAAAAGCCTTGTTGCTTAATTGGCATCCCCCTATATTTCCAACAGGAACGGTTAGATTCAAATCTCTTATTCCCAACTATGAAATTATATAACATTTTTCAGTTTGAGCAAATATTTTAATGAAAATCTAACTTTGTTAAAATGAATTTTGTTCATGATCTTATAAAATTATAATCACCATTCATCACATCAATCATATATTGTTAAAAACTATGTATATATTTGTCTACAAATTATACTAGTTACATCATCAATAATTTATAATTAATAATTTGATAACTTATGAACTTATTTATAAATTTACACAATCCAATTTTAAATCTACTTAAGTGATTAACACTTATGTTCATATATATATATATATATATATATATATATATATATTTTTTTTTTTTTTTTTTTTTTTTTTTGAATTTGACCCAACTTAATAGTGAAGCCTTAAACTTTGACGCTTTTCTTAAATAAATGAATATAAATAAGTTTTTTCTTGTAATGAATCCAACCTATTCATTACACATATTTTAATTCATCTTTCACTTTACTCCTTTCTCTTAAGAGAAAATTATACAATTTTGCATATAAATTCACATATAGAAAATTAAAGTATAGAATCTTGCATCTTTTCATATTTTCAAGAACCTCCAATTTTACTAAGAATCCCTATTCCCCAATTGGATCATCACAATTTTTTCAAGAATTAGGAAGTAACTCTTTCTTTATTTTATTCAAATTTATGAAATTCAAATTATAAGACAAAAACAAGATAAGAAACAAAATAATATAATGAAGATCAAAAGTAATTTTCTTTCGTTAAGTAAATTTAGAAGGAGAAAATTGATGAAAACCATTGGCAGGGCTTATTTTTATCTATTTGTTTCATACCTTCTTTTTTTTTTTTTTCTCCGATTGAATTCAATAAAAAAAATAAAAAAAATAAATATTGCATTTCATATGGGCTGGATCAGGAGACATGTTTAGGCTCGGTTTCAAATACAACTAAATCGGCTCTAACGCACAATCTTTGTTTAGACCTAGGCCCATCCATACACAATCCTACCCAAATGTTTTTAAATAAAATATTAGTTTGTACCTATGTTTAATATTACCAATTGTATCAATAAAAAATATTGCTGATATATATATTTTTTTTAACTTGTCAACTTTGAAAAAAAAAATACAATAATTTCATTAGATAGAGTATGCAAAGTTGTTATTTCTTGATACCTCTATAATAACAATATAAAATAAGGTACTTTGTTGCCTGATTTATATACTTAGTTTTTACTTCTTAATATAATTTTTTTTTTAATTGTGATATGATGAATTTTGTTAGTATTTATTATATTCAAATATTATATAAAAATTCACTTATTATGAAAATTAATTGAAAAGACACAAGTTTTCGGAACATAGTTAATATTTTATTGTTAAAGTTTATACTTGAGGGTTGAGGTAATGAATAAGTCTTTTGAGAAGAGAATTTGGGTTACTTTCAAATGGGTTGGCAACTTGGCATAGTCCTAAATGGGCTTGAAGTAGTTTCTTATAGGTCTAAATGGGCTTGAAGTAGTTCCTTATAGGTCTAAACTTAAATGGGCTTTTTTTCTTTTTCTTTTTTTTGTTGGGTGAAAAATGGGCTTTTTCCTGGGAGAATTTAAATGGGCTTAAAGTTGTTTTAAATAGTCCATAAGTTTTTCAATAGGCTTAAAGTAGTTCTAGAACACTGGGCATATAATTAGAGTTGATTTAAAATCCAATTTAAGAGACTAGGTACAAATTATAGTAGAATAGCTTAATATTTGGTGAGCTTCCACCTAAATATATAGCATAGATATAGATCGGTTTTTAAACTTTGTAAAATTCAATTTTGTCCCCAAACTGTAAGATTACATCAATTTAGCTCTTAAAATTTTGAAAATGATTAAATTGCGTATAAATTACTCAATTTGGAAATAACAAATGAAGATAGGAGTAAACACTGGATTGTATTCAGAACTTAAGGCTGGTAAAACCAGTAGTTCATGGGCAAATTGAACTCCAACGCACTAGATTTATGATTTTCCCTAAATTATTTTAT
Organism: Quercus agrifolia; assembly: GCA_029955455.1. Classification (NCBI taxonomy): domain Eukaryota; kingdom Viridiplantae; phylum Streptophyta; class Magnoliopsida; order Fagales; family Fagaceae; genus Quercus; species Quercus agrifolia. The sequence goes on along the minus strand of JARQAD010000003.1, from coordinate 56,151,220 downwards.
ATAAAATCACCTCTAATCTACAAACCCCAACCAAACCTTAGAAAAGAAATGCCAAAATTTTGTAGCGTGTCTAATGCAAAAAAGTACTGGACACAAGTCGTATCCATTATTATAAATAATAAAACAATAAATAATTCTAACATATTATGAATAAATGTCCTTTGTCTCATCTCAAGTGTTATATATATTATGGACCAAGTGATCAAAGTTCCAAACTAATTGTAGGCTCAACTGCTTGTAGAACAAACAAATTAACCCTAAATTAGTTTATGATTAGTCTAGTGAAATATAATATCAATATATGTAGCCTCTCAAGGACTTTCATATTGTGAATATAAGCTGTTAGACCGATCCATATAAACTTTCACGTGCTCTGTTTTTCATATGTCGACTCATTATTCAATCATCATCCAAAATGGGGCAACAATTTTAACATTGAGTATTTCATTTTGTCTTCCACCAACCCTTACTATTTACTACGTAATGAAAATGCAATGAAACCGGGCGGGCCCAACCATATAATTACAAGTTGAATAGTTCTACAATTCTATTAGCTTTTGGCAGTCTTTCTTGGTACAAAGTTTCTTACATGTTTTCTTGTTCTCTTCAACGTAAAATATGATGGATTTGGGTGAAAACTTTTTAATGGATTTGAAGATCCAATGCGTATTAGGAAATGAACAGAATAAACCATTTGTGGGTTGCTCATTCAAGAGGTTATTGGATTCTCTGATTTTGCATTTGAAGGTGTTCAAAATGGATTTATTCAAACTTCAATGTATCTGTTGATAATATGAATATAAGATGGGTTTTACCGTCTGTTTAGAAATTTAATTATTTGCATAGTGTTTATCAAAAAATTTGACGACTTTTATTTTAAATGTGTTACAAAAAATTAAAAACTAGTTTATTTATAATAAAATAAAAATTTTATTTAAAAAAAAAAAAAAAAACTAGAAGTTAGATTATGTGCTAAAAAACTAAGAACTACGTTGGTTGGCCTATTAGTAAGGGCTTGGGCCGACATGCCTTACGATATGGGTTTGAGTCCCTCCACTAGAAGCGTGTTGCGGCTCTTTATACTCAATTTACAGATTGTTTACCTAATTCATCAGTAACTATGGTGTAGGGTCTTAGCCTAGAAGCGGTTAAAAGCTCAAATAAAAAAGCTACATTGATCGCCCCTCTAAAAAAATTTTAATTTACCAAAAAAGAACAAGTATGATATCCCCATATTACAGTGTAAATTTGTGAATTAAATAAAAGTGACAAAACCTGACACAATCTATTTATTTGAGTTTTGCAGGAGCACCTAACTGGTCACACTCACAATTTCATGAAAACGTAAAGCAACCACGAGTACAACGTGCACTATGTGTGTGACAGTGTGTGATGTCTAAATTTTTTTGGCATTGACTGTAAATGGGCGTGCCCGGAAATTAAGGCTTCATACTTTATATAATGAAAAGACCAAACTCAAATTTCCTTAGTGCAATGATTTTATTAAATGGACTCGTCTACCAACTTCATCATTTTTCTTTAGATGCAATGAACAAATGCTTGAAAAAATGTATTGTAGGGCACTTAAAATAGTGAGGAAGCCATAGGGTGCGAGTTGGAAGAAAATAACAAAATCCATAGGGTCTACTCCAAATAAATATCATATTAATAATGACTTTAAGAAAATGCATAAATTATTATCAATTTTTTTATTACAAAAAGTTGATAAAGTAATGTGTTAAATGAAAGTAAAACATAATAAATAAATATTTGAATTACTTTTGTAATACATCAGTTTGTAAGGCTTTTATAATAAAATTTATAATTTTTTAGCATCACTTGTTTTGTTGATAAATATCGACTTTATTAACGGACAAAAGTAGCAAGATCATTCCTCAATTGATCAACAATAGGAGGAGAAAGTGAGTGCTTATAACAAGAGCCAAAATACCTATATTCAGAAGCAAATTTAGTAAGGGCATGAGTAGCTAGCACAATTAGCATCTCTACTAACCAAGCTAAATACATACCAAAAACCACAACTATTTCTAGCACATTACTTTTCAATAGAGTGGATATACTCAACAAAAACAAACCTAAATTTAGCCCATCAACATAAACTTTAGCGGGTGAAGCTTGTGTCTAGTGTATTTGTGCACTGGACACTATAGGATATGGACATGCGTCCGTATCATATCGTGTTCACATCATATCATGTTCAATGTAGCACTGACGCACTAGACACAAGTTTCACAAGCCCTATCCTAATTAGCATCACCCTCCACAATAATTTTCAGCATGGAACACAAGTCATATCCTAATTTAGCATCACTCTCCAGAGTAATTTTCTGCAGCACTTCAGCATGTGTGGCAAAGCTCAAAAGGAAGTATGTTGCCACCGTCCACAATGATGATCTTAGCATCACTTTAACTTTATCAATCATCTTCTATGTATTGACATTGGAAAGTACTGCCACAACAATATTAGAGAGCCCAAGCCAAGGATAGTCCGTAGGGAAAGGATCTAGTGAAGTGACAAATCCTAAAATGATAACCCTTTAATTGGAATTCCAAACAAAAAAAGCTGTTAGCAATAGCATGATGAAAAAGAATTTATAGGCCCACAATAGTTATAGCTTTCTCTTTTGCTTTATTTTCATTCATATATGTTCTTGGCCCCCTACCCTCTTCACCACTCTACACAAAGATCATGGTTACATGCATGTGGAAGCTGCACCTTCTTGTGTAGTCTTTTCGGCCTCGTTGTTGTAACAGCTTATATATACAGATATACTAGTCTTGACTCTTTGTCATGAACTATCTATTCCAATTCTTTAGACATAAAATTGTATATATGAAAGCTACCACCGTATGGTTATGACTATGAAAGGCCAAATCACACCTGAAACTCGTGCATTTGTCAGAATAGATAGCCTCTGAAACCCCCAAAGAATCATACTATGCCTTTGTACATTTTAAATAAAATAAAATAAAATGCAACTTATTACTGTCTTTTTCTTTTTCATTTGTGGTCAGTTAAAGTAGGGTTGAAAGCTTTGGCCAGTACTTCAAGTTAACACAGTCAAGATATCCAGTTTCAATGCTGTTTTTTCATACAAAATGAGTTCATCTTGTAATCATAGAAATGGCAAAGCAGAAATGTAACTTAAAGTTTGTTAGCTGTATTAGAGATTGTAAAAAATATATACCAATCTTGCAGAATTGGGAGCCTTGTGTCCCAGGTACAATTTCCTTATTATTGTTTTTTAACCCACCATGCCTTTTTTTTTACTAAAAACAGGAAAAAGTTCCATAAAATGTACTCAATAAACTTGTGTTCAATGATATTGAAGTAACAAGTATGCTTTTTTATGATTGTAATTCAAGCACTCGATCAAGTTGATATTATTCACCAAAAAAAAAAATCAAGTTGATATTGTAATTAATAGACTATAAAGCAATGGTTTGTGTCATAATGAAAGTGTCAACTAATAAGGATTCAATCATTGTTAACTAATAGGGATTCAATCATTGTCTTTGCCTAACATGAGAGGTCCTTGAGACAAGAAGCTCAGGATGTCCAAACTCCAAACACCCCCCAATACCCTAAAAAAATTGTGAAGTGCAAAAGTTTTTTGATCCTGTTCAAATGATATTGTCAAAACACCCCTATATAACTTTAAATATTAAGTCTTCTCAAGTATTAGAATTAGATGAATGAGGCCTAATATTCTTCAATAACACAGTAACTATATATATGGTAAATGTTAACAAACTCCATAACCATAAAGTACTCTTTAATAATGAGTTATTATGGGATTCAGCTAATAAAAGATTAGTAGGAATTGATGAGAGAGACTTAAAATATAACTAAAGTGATAAATGGAACTCAAAAATTGAATCCGCTAGCTAAACATCTTGTAAGACCGGTCAAAATCTAATATAAAGCAATTTCTTAACAAGCAACTGTCCTAACATATATATATATATATATATATATATATGACTTGGGACTACACTTTTAACCAATTCTATTATCATTACAAGTTTGACAAACAAAGACAAAGGGACAAACCTATGTGTACCCCTTTTTTCTTGGATAAGTATCTATGTTGCTCCTTGTTAAAGCATATTCCTCTCAGGATTCCTCTTACATTTTTTTTCAAAATATAATACTTATCGATTGGCAGGATTTTATATAAGTGTGAACAATGCTATAATTTAAGAACACGAGGCATCAGATCCAAGAAGACTCGTAGATTAATAAGGTGAATCTTGGAAGATAACACTTTTTTTCTATATTTTTGGGGCAAAAGGTTGAATTTCATTTGAAATGATTAGTCACTTACATTGGCTTTTAGCACGCAATGTCAGTGCAACTGCAAATCCTAATTTGAAGCCGGTTAAGTCAGCTGTGAGGAAGGGTTACAGCCCGAATGTCTTGCCTAACCTTAGTTAGTTAGTTAGTTAATATAATCAAATGTTGTCTTTGATTAATAGTACAAATGTTTTTTGAGATTTTTGTTTTCTTTTATCAATAGTTGGGAGGGAATGAGTTAATTTGAATTTTCGACGTAACATGACGTGTAAATTGAGTTATAAGGCTTTTGAAGATAATTAATAATAGAATAATTAACAAACAAAATAAATAAATAAATAATGTAGTGCAAATCATTGTTATTGATAATATATAAGGTTCTAAGTTGCATGATTTTATCTTTACACTTACCATTTTCTTTTATTTTGGGGGGATTTTTTTGAGAAAAAATGGAAGAAGAAAAAAGTCGGTTAGCATTTGTATCAATCCGTGCAAAAATTCCTTTATATTTCAGCATAAGAAAGAGAATGGATGACGATTGTTGTGTGAAAAAAAACCAATTTAAAAAAAAAAAAAAAAAACTAATTTTTGTATAAACTAATGCAAACTCTACAATGAAACATAAGAAACACGAGAGATATTATCAATAAAATATGGTTTTTTTTTTTTTTTTTTTTACGTTAAAGAAGTCATGTCATGCAATTTGAATGGAATAATTGTTCATAAGCGCTAAAATTATTGAAACAGAAATACAGCTTCTATGTCACACCGACTCAGACGCAGGAGAGAGGCTGAGGTTGAATGGTTGCTACTAAGCTATATAGACACCATAGAGTCAAGTTGCACGCATGCACCTTCAGTATCATGGGCTGTACCTGCTGTATGTTTCCCAACGCTTTATCTATCATTCACGTGAAGCTACGTAATTGTCCTGATTAGCTGTCTGCCTCTTTTTTCTTTTTTCTTTTTTTTTTCTTTTTTTTTTAATCTTCATACCTCAGCATAACCCCTTTGCACCGAAAGAAAACAAAGGGACATTAGCATTGTTCTCAGACACCACAGCTAAAAGCACTTGAAAAGATCAACAGGACATTTGAGCCCACATCAAATAATAGATTATATGGGTCCCTTGAATAATGTTAAGGTGTCCAACGTTAAATTACCAATCATCCTAAGAGTTTAAGTGGGTGTTTGGATAGCTTTTTTTCATCACTCAATTTCTATCACTCATAACTCATTAATCATTACTTTAAAATATCACACCCATTTGGCATCATCACTCATTTGCCAATACTCAATATTTTTCACACTGTTTGTGGGTCTCATACTTGTCACTTGATGCAGTTTTTTTTTTTTTTCCCCAGTACCCAGAAACCCAAAAAGAAAAAAGAAAAAAAAAAAAAAGATTGGTCAAAAGGTGCGGCTAAGTTATGACTAGTAGTTCCCTATGTGTGTTTAATTACAAAAATGCCATTAAGTTATGAATTATCGAAACTGAAAACACCTAAAATGTGTTTTCAATTTTTATAACTCATAACTCAAAAATCAAAGAAGTGAGTGATAAAAACAAAAAACTGGAAACATAGTTATGATGCTCCCAAACAGACTTCTCGCTATGGATCCTATCATTTTTGAGTTATGAGTTATGGAAACGGAGTTATGAGTTATGAAAATTAATGATCCAAACAGCCTCTAAACTATTAAGAAATGATAAATTTAATCACTTAATCATAATTTTAACACTCCCGCTCAAACTCCCTCTTAATAGATAAGGCTTGAACTTAGAATCTCTTGTTTTAATACCATGTTAAATTACCTATTCTCTCAAAAACTTAAATTCTTAAGAAATTGTGAATTTAGTTACTTAACAATAATTCTAACACCCAAATCCTCAACTCTAAATACCTATGGTTATGCCAAAAGCTTAGAGCTTAATTGGCACCTTCCTATATACAAAGTACTTGGAAGTCTAGGAAAAAAAAGGTTTCGAGTTGCTAAGTTAGAAGCATATTGTAACTATGTCAAAAAAAAAAAAAAAAAATAGTGATAGTTATATATACATAGAGAGAGAGAGAGAGAGAGAGAGAGAGAGAGAGAGAGAGAGAGAGAGAGAGAGTAGAAGGTGTATATTTATTCATCTGCTGAATGTGTGAACATCTGATACAACAATCCAAAGCAATTTCCTGTACAGATACATTTTTCCTTGCCATAAAAGAGGAATGATAAAATCACAAAATTGAAAATTCCTCATATTTACATTGTCAAAAGAACCCCAAAACTAAAAACACTAAAGCATAAAAAGAGCCTTCCGTCAAAAAATCCCAGCCCTTACCAATTCCATATTACCTCAGAAACCCAAGTAGAGTAATTTTATGTAAATCTATTTGATAGCATAGGAACGGTTGCATACTGTCTGGAGAGCCTCTGTAAATAAGGCAGAGAAACTGGTTAAGGCCCCGAAAACGCCTGGCAAGCCCGTCTGAAGATTATTTAGCGTCATTGCTCTTGTCACCTCCACAGCCTTTGAATGCCTCAGCATCTCGTCTTCCACCCGCCTTTGGCAGGCTGCAAGCTCGGATTTCTTCTCGGCAAGAGGGTCCCGGGCATCCAATGCCTGCCCATTGTCAGGCCCGGCATCAGGAAGCCCAATACCTACCATAGAGTATGAATGGTAGAACTTCTTTTCTATAGTTCTAAGAGACGAAGCCTTTTTCTCAAGCTCCTTTGATGCAGTTTCGGTACGTTTTCTGATCTTGAACTCTTCACTTTGTTTTACGGTTATTACATGGACAACATTGACAAAGCTCTTGATAGCTTCAGAAGCAACCGTGTCTGGAACACGATCAAGGGCAAGCTTCCACTCATCACAGAAGGCATATACATCAGAGGTTTCCCTGTTGGCATTGATGTTGTCATTGTCAACCGGTAGAAGGGTGAGCTTGAACCACCCATGGAGGGACCGGATGAAATCCCGTTGAAACCTTATAAGGCGGCAGAAACTGGAGTGCCAGGCAGAGACAGCTGATTCAAGGTCACGAGTTGCCTGCCGATGTAACTCAGAAGTTGAATCACCTTTGGTTGACCGATTCACAAGGCCCCGGACTTGCTGCACTATATCATTTTGAACTTCATGGTACTGGTGCATTGAATGCCACATGTACATGAACCTGAACACAGTATGACATAACAACACATGAATACATGGATTAATTCAGGAGTCCCAAACTCCTTCATGGTCAGCTCATTACCTACTCACAATATCAAGATATGGTCATTATTATAATGCAGATCCATGAATGCTGGTGAATATACCACATCTACTCACTTTCTACTCCATGTTAGCTGTGAACTTATCAAAACAGAGAGCAATGACTATGGTCACCTCAAGATCGGGGAACTAATCAGCAAGGGCAGCAAACTATGATCCTCCAGTGAAATTCACTTCCAAAAAAATAATATTTTCTTTATTTTCCCACCCCATTTGTTTTAGAACCAGGTCAGAAAGTTTAATTTTCTAAATCATTCTTATTACAGCTTATGTCCACCCAGAAGTTCCCACTTGTACAGCATATATATGTTAAGAAGATGAAATTACAAAATTACAGAGAGCTTCAGAAGCTTCGAAGCAAACTTGTCAGGCAATGCATTCAAGCTCTGAAGGCCTTTCTAGTAGCCAGAAGCTACCACACTGAATGGACACAGAGGTGACAAAAAAGGGATCTCATGATAAAGCATTAACCCACAATCATTATGCTGTTTACTTTGGTTTCTATGCTTTATTATAATGCCACCATGTCGGCCCTACTAAATTGTTTGGAATAATTACAATAATGATCATGATCACGATCATGATGATAATAGCAATAATGATAATTTCTTGAATTAGTTTGTCAACATCTAAGCAACCAGTCCATTCACCTAGAAACAGACAACTGTGGGTCATATTACAGTTAAGTCTTATGTACTCACTTCTACCCATTAATTACCTTTGGCCCCAAAAGGCCTGCAGATCAAAGGAAACACAACCATCAGAGAGGTGGAGTTATGGCCCCTGTCAAATTTAAAGATGCAGCCAGCAATTGAATAGTCCAGTACAATAAAGCACATGTAGCTACAGAGGGTCTGAAGCAAGTGGCACAGCAGAGCAGTGGTTCACAATGCTTCAACCACCAATTCAAAATGCCAGTGATCAGAAATAGCATGTTTTACATGAATTTTTCAAGTCATGATTCATCACTTAAATATGAAAGGTGCTCACCCTAACACCATAGATTATGTACTATAATAAAGTGAGAAATGTACAACCATACTACATTGACATTGGAGTGGCATACAAGTGATATATTTTTAGATCACACAAACTAGTGATCAAACTTAAGATAGACAATATACCTAAATTTGAAAAAATTGGTAAGAATCCAATTAAATTTGGTATCAATTATAAAAGTCAACTTTTCCATTAGGCTCAAAATTTGAAATACTTTGAGCATGTCAAAGTGGTTATTATTTTGAATAAATTCAGAAATTCAATCCAGCTATATTAACAAGTATTTAAAACAAGACAAATTTTGGTGAAGAGAAATATCCTTTTAGTTCAAAACTTTAACATCACTCTAAATTGATTTTATGGATTTACCTTGATTATGTTAAGGCAGCATTATGACTCATGACCATGGTTTTAAAAACCGAACCTTCAACCGGTCCAGTAAAAACCGTAAAATCTGGGAACCGGACACTTTTTCGGTTCTTTGACAGTTCCGGTTGTTAAAACCATGCCCATAAGTGATCTTATTGCCACATCCCAAGGATGTTTTAACTGTATTTGCATCATCCCATAATCCATGCACATCATTAGAAGAAATAAAAAGAGAAGAGACGTACCCATGACAAAGTTCAACAAGCTGAGGAACAAGATCAGAGTCTCTAAGACCAATGATAGCAGTTGAGGTGGTAGAGACAGCCTGGGATGTGACAATCCTTAGTGACTTCAGCTTATTTATTGAAGCCTTGGTCTTGTCTAACTTGGTTTCATCCTCTCCTTTGTACTCCTGACTCTGGAGAGCAGATAACTTCTTTTCACACTCAATCTTCACACCTTCTCTAGCCTAAAATTCATAAACAGATTGTTACCTGCATCAGCACTTAGCAATTTGAAACCATATAGTTTCAATATAAATTAAATGTGACAGCACAAATACATTTTACCCTTCACCTAGCACTTACAAAGGGAGGAGGAGTCAGTTACGTTAGAGCTTTTTGGCAAATAATTTTCATCTATATAAATATAGCCACTAACTGAAAGCTCTTTCACCCATCAAATAGAACCTATAATGCCAAGAACGTTGAAACATAGTGGCATGGCCTATTCTCCTTTATTAGGAGAACCAGCCAACCAGGGTTTGAATCTCTCTCCCATTACTGTAATTATTGAATTATCAAAAAAAAGAATCACTTGTAATGGCCAAAAAATTATAAGACCATAGATGTGCTGAAAAATATCGTTCCAACTTCACAAAATTGTCCTAAAACAATTACATAGCCTCCTTCATGTTACATGGAAGACCAAAAAAAAACCCTCTTTGATTACTAGCCCAAAAAATTATAAAAAAATTCTTGGAGTAATAAAAAATTCTTTGCCACGAGCACAAGAGGATTGTCTTTCTGGGTAGTTAATTTAAGTACAATCCTTGAAAGACGTCAAGGTATAGGAGAAATTCCATGGTATATAGGGCATATGCAAGTGTGGGACCTACTTCCAATGTGAGAGGGTGGCTAAATATGTCAATATCCACTATCTCGAGGTGTATAGGGTGAGCTTATTTTCATTAATTTATTTTGTTTTAAAAAACATAAACCGTGGAAATGTACTGTTGTACTCTGTAAAAAGACAGTTTTAAAGTGTTATTACACCCAATCAAATAAATACTCGAAAAATAAACTGAAACAAAGGTACCCTAAGTTGGTTAACTCAACCAACCCACAAGCATAGGTTGTCAATATCAACCTGACATTTTGTCAAGGGCATTATTGTCATTATGCCAAATACATATGAAACCAAATACCAAGAGATTTACACCAAAAGATTCATATTATCAAGAAAGTAGTGCCTCAATCCACTAGAGACATAAGTGTTATAAGATTTTTTAAAGATTTTTTCCTTGGCCATGACACCTCAAAAACTCTATAGACCAGAGCATGGTAGTTTGAACTTATGACATTTAGATTTACATCACATCTCAAATCAATGAGCTCCCCATTCCCCCACTAGGGTAATTTTCTACTGTACCAACAAAAAAAGGTTTATTTTTTCCTATCAGGTGATCCCCCACCATCTAGTAGGGCCATTTTCGTCAATCTAGCCCAAAAAAAAAAAAAAAATCACCATGACAATGAAAGTGCATTTATTACGCAATTTACGCTACACTGCTAGTCAAATTTTGCGGTGGAGAGAATTGAGAATTTACCTTGACTTCTCCATAGAGCTTCTTCTCCCAAGCCAAGAGCCGGTCCAGAGTGCAGCAGAGGCTTTTTGAACCGCCCGGTTCATCTAGCGAACCGGCGTCGAGCCGGTACTTAACCGCCAGTGGCGGTTTTGAAGTCCAAGTCGAGCTTAAGTTACTCAACACACTGTTTGAATGATACACAGTCTCTGCAATAAAAATAATTATTTAAAAACATTTTCCTACATTTACTCGGTAACCAAACAAGTTTTTTCAAGTGGAAAGCAGAAAATGAAGGAACTAATCAGTGACTCACTCTTGAGCTGTCTGAAACTCCGATCGAGTTGAGCTCGGCCGACCTCGAGCATCTCGGAGACCTGGTCTCCGGCGGCGGCTTCTTTATCGAAATACTCCTTGATCGCCTCCGCAATCTCCTTCAAGTCCTTGTGCCTCACCACCATCCTCCGGTCCGACATCTCTCCGGCCGTGTAGCTCATCCCCGCCGACGACGACGCCGCGGCGTCCTCCAAATTCTCCGATCTCGTCGGATACGTCCGCGGCAACTCCGACCTCACAGACTCCGCTCTCACCGACGAGCCGAAATTCGACCTCGCTCCGATCTCCGATCTCAAATCCCTATCATCCTCATCACCGCGTCCACGCGCTCCTCCTTCTTCTTCTTCCTCTTCCTCTTCCTCGTCAGACGAACTCGTCGTCGTGCTGTAGTGGTCATCCCACTCGCTACACTCCACCTCCTCCCTCTGCTCCGTCGTCGTCGCTTCAGGAATTTTCCGATTATTCTCAACCTTCTTCTCAAAGAAATCGTACTCCGATTTCTCCGTTTCGTGTCCATCGTGCACTTCACCTTCGTGTTCGTCGTCGTCGTAGTCAGGATCCAAGTGGTGGTTCCGGTGAGGAACGTCGAAAGACTGAGCTCGCTGGTGGAAGAATTCGGAGTCAGGCGGCGAAGGAGGGTAGAAATTCTCCCAGTTCCAAACCGACGAAGCTTGAGACTGCGAAGGCGTACTCGAATACGTCGAGCCCGCCTGGTACGCTGTTGGTCCATAATTACCGAAATGCCCAAAGCTCTCGCTCCTCGGCGTGGAGGAAGCCATGCTCGATTCCGATAATATGTGAGGCAGCTTCGGCTGCCGTCGTTTCGCGACTTTCGCCGCCGTTTTGACGCGACGCGGAGTCGCTGAGGCGGAGAGTATGTGAGGGAGCTTGGAGGTTTGGACGGTAGGAGATGGCGAAGGAGAGAAACGAGGCTGAGGTTGCTGCGGCTGCGGTTGCGGTTGCGGTGGAGGTGGAGATTGGGAAGGGACACGTGGCGGGATGTGATTGGAGGGGGAGTGGAGGAAGACGGCGGGGGTTTGGTGAGAGACGGAGAGGTGTTCGCCTAGGGCGAAGGTGAAGAGAGCGGAGCCGGTGAGGCGGAGGGACCTGATGTAATCGGCGTGCGACGCCGCCAAGTGGTGGCGGGCGTAGACGGCTTGTTTCATTAGGCTGCGCCGCTCCTTGCACCGCCGGACCGTGTCCTCGTTGTCCAGCTTCGACGCCGTGCAACCCATTTTTTGTTTATAATTTATAATTTTGGGTTTGAGGGGGTGTTGGTTGGTTAGAAATGGAGAGTGAGATTGGAGTGAGAGAGGGGAGGGAGTGTGAGAAAGGGAAAGAGGGGGTAGTCTGTAGTGTAAAAATAGATAGGTGGACTTTTAGGACTACTGTGTTGAATAAGTGTTGGTGCCTTTTCTTTCCCTCTTTTTTTTTTTTTTTTTTTTTTTTATGGTGGCTTTTTTATATTTGAAAATTTTCCTTTTTTTTGAACTTTCTCTTTCTAATTTCTATGTTTGAAAGTAACTTGAATAGGAATAAATTCGTTGAGGGGAGTTTGGCCATAATTTCTTTTTCTTTTTCTTTTAGAGATAGTTTCTATATTATTCTTATAGTGTTTATAATTATTATTTATCATTAAATCAAGACACTAAATTTGTTTTTAGTAAAGTGTAATATTTATTGTGTGTTCTAATAAGTATTAATGTTTAAAAAAAAAAAATAGGGATATTTATTCCACGTTAATTATGTATGTCTAGTATCCACTGTTTATAGGAAAATTATTAGGTACTCTCGGAGTACTATAAATGCATACTCCCTCCTCTCACATAAATGATAGGTCCCACTATGAATTTAATTAGTGGGACCCACCATTAATGTGAGAGGAGGGAGTACGCATTTATGATACTCCGGGAGTACACAATAATTTCCCCTGTTTATAATATCAGTCTATAACTACAAAGGTTGGGCTATTTTGTAGTTATACTTTGATTATATAATGTATTATAAAACTGATTTAAAATGCTAATATTACTATTTTTGTGCTTGTTCTAATAAGTATTACTGTTTACTCAAAAAGAAAAAAAATCAAGATACTAATTGAATTTTTGGTGTATGATAATTACTATTTATCATCCATTCAAGACATCAATTGGTTTTTTTGGTATAGGTGGAGACGACAAGAAATTTTACCAGTTGGTCTAACTAAAACCTACCGTTTAGCCATAAATCTAGTGGATAATGGTGTTTTTTTTTAAGTGAGTGTTCTATATTTTTCTAGATAGGGGTAAGAGATTTGAATCTTAAGTACGTAATTTGGAACAACCGAATGGTGCTGACGAAGCTTTTGTCTTGACATTCTATGTTTGATTAAGGATTAATAATGTCTGTCAATTTTATTAGTTAAATATGATCATCAGATGTCTATCGAAAATTGACTACGTGACTAATTTGAAAACAACTTCAAAGTTTAGAAGGTCCAAAATCTACTGTAATCTTGAAAAGTGACTAGATTGGGCAATAATCTAATGGGAAATGATGTGGTTTTTAAGTGGGCTCCATATTTAACTATGTTTGATCAAAGAGTTAATAGTGTGTGTTGGTTTTGGTTAATTAAATATGGGCTGCAAAAGATTACTTTTTGTTTTTGTTGGTGATGTGCTGGGATGGGGATAAGGGGAAAGGATCTTCAAACAAATTGTGTAGGGCCTATTGGCTGTTGGGGGTTTGATTATTGAGTTTATAAGATAGACTACTCTAGCTAGTGTACTACTGGATTTTGTTTTCTTTAGAATTAGGTCTAGCTGTGTAGGGTTGATTTGCCCTTTTTTTTTAAATTATTTTTTCATGGCTGGAATTTGTAACATTTTAGTGTTGGGTGTTAATGATGTGGAAGAAAGATAGAACGATGTTGATGTTTTAATTCTGTGCACAAGATGGAATCTCAGTTTGTGCTAACTTTCCTACATTTTTTTTTATTAGTTAATCTGATTACTATGCTCATTGGATCCTCAATTTCATTTGTTTTAATTCAATAATAAAATATTTGAATCTTGAATGTTTTTGTTAAAAACATTAAAATTTACTAGTTTACAAAACTTTTGACTTCATTTTCAATTTTTAATAGAGTATATTTATACTAATTTTCCAAATTCTATCTACTTGTCTAAAAAGAATCCCAATTCTATGCTTAATTATATATGTTTTATATTTTTATACTTAATTACCATTGTAAGGACCCAAAACTGACTTGAATCCTAAGCGGGAATGGATCCAGGCCCACGTAGCCCAAACAATGAATTTATAGAGTGCGGGAAAGAAAGCTAGTCTGATCTTGGGCCGAAATATTGGATTTTAGTGTAAAAAAGATCCAATATACGAGCGTGATATGTAGCAATAAATCTCCTTCGGACATGTCCTAAAGATCTGATTTTTCTCTTTCCGTTTTTTTCTCCACTTACTTCCGATCCTCCTTCCTTCTGTCTTTCCTCGCCTTATATATCATAGCTTTTCTGCCTTTTTTCCTCACCTTCTCTTGAATCTTCCATCCTTAGCTGGAAAGCTGCCCCTTCACTGTTCAGGTATCACCTCCACATTAATGCGGCCAGAAGGTTAGCTGGGAGACATTTAATGCGGAGGTGACAGCACCACTAGATATATGCCATTTTCTACCATTACTTTTTGTTGGATATTTTCCCCTTTGTGCCGTTATAAGATTGTCCTGGGCACTGTTCTGAGTGACCAACAAGTTAACCAGGCACCTCGGACAAAATTGCCGAGGTGACCATCATCCTCGGATACAGTCCCCACTCCTTGCTAACATGCTGCACCTTTCCTCGGATGGTAATTTTATCCGTTCCTCGGCTGGTCGTCCTCGGATGTTCGTATCTCTTCATACAAGATATTGGGCCGGGCCTTGCCCTTTACACTGTTGGAACCCAGGGCAAAATTGGCCCACACAACCATATAAATGTTTTGTTTTCTTATATAATAGATAACTAAATAAAAATTACAAATCAAAGCTTATAAATAACAACTATATATATATATATATATGAACACACACTTTGCCACATACATTACCACAAGGTGAATATTATATATTGTAAAAAAGAATATGATATAATATTTATATTATTAATAATAGATATTAGCTGTTCAAATAATAAATTTATAAAGCCTTCAGTTTTTTTTTTTTTTTAATATAAATAAAGTTTGAAAGTAGACCATTCGTTTTTGGAACTAATAAACAAACACACATTTTATTCCAACTTGTACATATATTAACTTATGATTAGATTACATTATTTACACATGGGAGGATATGATACTACCAGTACTTTGATAAAAAGCAATCCAATGACCGTTTTACATATTTACAAGTTGTTGTAATGTGTGTTGCAAATGTGTGCCCATAGATTTTTTGTTATACCTCATGTCCTCACCTAAGTTTCCCACCTAAGTTTCCCACCTTCACCTAAGGCTGTATATTGTACAACTCTACGCTTCTTGCTCTAGTATCTGAAATTTGTTCATTGAAAGTATGAATGACGTTCTCATAGTGTACTTTGAAATTTGAACTCATGAATTAGCAAGAAACACTTGTGTAGTTTGAACATGGTTCTAAAGAATAAGAAGATTTTCCGACTGAGCATGTGAAAAATTGGACTACAGCTAGACCATCCTATACCTGCATAACCTTTACCCTCTGTAAATCTAAGTAGGTGGGGTATATGTAATTATGTATATCACTTTGTGACTTTGTCTATCATATGCGTGCATATAATTATAAAAAATGTTAACTATGTTGCTCATATTAGTCATCTTTAATAAAAAAAATATTTCAGTATAAGATTGCTGACACACAAAGATGAGACATTGTGTGTTGTTTTACATACTATTTTATTCATGTAATTATAAGTTTGAACATTTTGAAAGAATATATATATATATATATATATATATATATATATATATATATATATATATATATTTGGCAAAGGGCATTTTTGATCTTAAACAATAGAAATATTACATATAAAATCAACTTTATCTCTTCTTTTTCAATAGAAAGTTCAACATTTTATAATGAATAATTCTAGTACCACATAAATTACCACAATTTTTGCCATAACTATCTTACATGATAAACTGTGACTAACTCATGTCACTTTGTCGATCATATTCGTGCATATATTTATAATAAATAAAAAAATGTTAATTATGTTGCTCATCTTAGTCATCTTAATACAAAAAATATTCTGAATATAAGGTTGCTGACACACAAAGATGAGACATTGTTTGTCTGTTTGGTTTGTTCACGTTTGCGTCTGCGTTTTCTCTCTTCTGCGTTTTTGGCCTTTTTTTTTTTTTTTTTTTAAAGTCCAATGCCCATGAACAGTGCATTCAATCTTATTTACATTAACCTTTGTGTAAACAGTAATTCAGAAATTATTTTTTTATTATTTTCAGTTTTCAGTTTTCAATTTTCAGCAAAATAAGTGATATCCAAACGCACACTGTGTGTTGTTTTACTTACTATTGTATTCATGTAATTATAAGTTTGAACATTTTGAAAGAATATATATATTTGGCAAAGGACATTTTGATCTTAATCAATAGAAATATTACATGTGAAATCAATTTTATCAATAGAAATTAAACATTTTATAATTCATGAAAAAGTATGACATTCTATAGTAACCTGTCAAAAAGGGGTGGGTGACTAATGAAGGCACAATGAATGTTCCACAAGACTAAATGATCTGAACAAGCGTCTGCTGTGGGATTACTATCTGCTTCTGCAACAATCATTTATAAGGTTCTTTTTCATGTCCCTTTGAGAAAAAGTCCAAGGAAGATAGCCGATCTCAAGAATTTGATGTTTTTAACTTTTTATAATGAAGTATTTGATGCCACTGGTATCTCAAGGATTCTTTTTCAAATCTTGAACTATCTATGTATAAAACTATAAATTGATACAAAATAAGAAAACAAGTTCACCAAAGGATATACAAATTACTTGTTAAATTTTTAATTCAAGAGTTAATTACCTTTATGTTGATTTGATGCATTAGTAATTTGCTTTTGAGATAGTGATAAATACCTACAAAATTAAGTTTTATTCATATCTCTCATAAATTTCACATGAAAAAGCCTCTACTTAATTGAGAAATCAATTATCAGAACAAATTCAAGCTAAATAAGCAAGGCAGAAAATTTATTGAAAGTGAGACATAGGTGGGCTAAAATCAAAGTTTCCTACCTTTGGTTGAGTCTAGTGCACTAATGCAATGGACACGGTCCCAACCCCTTTATAAATGCAATAGAGTTCTATACTACTACAATAGTCATTAAGTTATGATGATTTGAAATTATTTGGAATTAAAATTATACTATCAATTTTTTTTTTTTTGATAATTAGATAATTACAATGAGGAGAGAAAATTTGAATACTAGATATCTTTGTTAGAAATGTTATGAGGTTCTAATTAAGTTAGAAGACTCTTGGTAATTATACTATCATTTATAAATTAAGAAAAGCAAAGATATTAAAAAAATTGCTTTTATCCTCCCTTTTAGTGTTGCAAGGGATAAAATTCCCTTCAATTGAATCCTCCAAGTCTCTCCAATTTTTATTTAGATGTAAGACACGTGGCATTTAAAAATCAAATAAATATTATATACATTCAACTAAAAAAGAGAGAAAATTAAAGGATTCAATTAGAGGGTGTCCTTTCTTGGGTTAGAAAAAAGGGTTCTAATCTCATCAACCATCTTATATAAAGTTAAATTGCACCCAAGGCAATTATTCACTCCATCCATGCTATTGTAAATGTCTTATAGCCATTTTGACAAACTGGTCAAATTCAAAAACCTTTTTCAAATGCAACCCATCAATAAATTTTATATGGGTTATTCCTAAGGCCTATAACAGCCTCAAAAATCTTCAAATGGAATCATTGTTTTTACTTTCCTTTCTGAAGTGTTTTTGAACTTTACTCTTCTTTATTCTTGATGTGTTTTATAAATGGTTTTGCACTTGCAAAAATGCAAGCAATCAAGCAAGCATAAAAAGGCACATAAGCATAGACTAGATATTCCACACTAAGTGGATCCTTTAGAGAAAAAGCAAATGAAGAAAAAGGGAAAGAGGGGTGGTGAGTGAAAGGAAGGGATTGAAAATAGTGTAAGGCAAGTCTTTTTTCCTCCCAAGCTTTCCATTCCACAGTCACAGTTTCCCACTGGACCCAATTATCCATACAACCACATGCACACACGCAAATCCTTTTTCCCATACACTACTTTTTTGCTTTATTTAATTTTTGATCAAAAGTTTAATTTTGGGCTTTCACCGTTAAAATGGACAGAAAACCTAACGGTGTTAAAGGACCATTCTTGTCTGGCCTTCTTGAAATTTTTTTTTTGACAAATTCTACCCCACCTTTTTATTTATTTAATATTATTGGCCAAATTCTAGTGAGTATCTGATTCTTCAGGAATTTAAATGTTCCTATCAATAAAAATTCTTCAACTTTTTCTTCTTTTTTTTGTCCCTATAAAGCTAAAGCATATTGTACACATAATTATAGTACTATAAGCTCTTTTAAACATTTTAGATTAGGAGAAGAGGGAAAAGGTTAAAAAAGAAAAAAATACACTGAGCAGAAAGTAATAAATTTATTTAGGCATACTATCCTCTAAATTGGCTTAAATCCTAAAAAAATAGTAGCCCATAAAATTTCCTACTTTTCTTAAAGTTCCAATAAAACGACTACTATATATATATATATATAATTTTTTTTTTTTTTTTTTTTGAGAAGGAATAAAACGACTACTAGTTTCTTCATTCTTGTATAATAAAAAATAGTAATGATCTTGACCAAGGGCCAG
Organism: Quercus agrifolia; assembly: GCA_029955455.1. NCBI lineage: Eukaryota > Viridiplantae > Streptophyta > Magnoliopsida > Fagales > Fagaceae > Quercus > Quercus agrifolia. The sequence continues at coordinate 56,132,236 of JARQAD010000003.1, read as the reverse complement.
TGATAAGGACAACTCTCTCTCTAAAATACTATCCCTATTTATTCCAGTAAGAGATAATGTCTATCCCAAGAAAATTAAAATAATAAAAGTATTTTTTATAAGTTATTGTGAAATGACATTTGGGGTTTTAAAAATGTACTTTTAATCTCCCAAATCACCAAACCAAATGGGTTTTAATATAGAGTAACTCTAGGAACATAAGCACTTTTTTTTTTTTTTATAAGTTGTAGTCATCACTAAATTAGGAGACTCAGTTCAAAACCGGTTTGGTTCCCACAAGTCACAAACAATAACCAAGTTAATTAGTTCAAAACAATATTTTGAAGAAAGCATTGAGAACAACAATTTCATGGTGCTGGAACCAAAGGAAGACAGGTGATCTGCCTCAGCAGCTAGCTACATTGTCAGCTGAGTACGACCATTTGTACCCTCATGAACCCTTTTATGGTTTAAGTGCTTAAACAATAGAAAAATGTGACCCATAAAAAAAAGAAGAAGCCTCAAATAGAACCAAATACAAGTACATCACTGAGATTTTCCTATGCTTTTAAAAATAGTTAAAACTAGTCTAGCAGTATCCAAAATCTCCTTCTGTTCTGAACAGTAAAACAAAAGCTTTCTGTTCACTTTATAGGCTGCTACAATTAATTAATTTCCCCTTAAATTAGGGTGTCATAACCATCCAAGCAGACAAATAAAAAGGTTGAGAGAGAAAAACAGAGAGGTGGGTATGGCAGCAATCCAAAGAAAAGTGATGAAAGAAACTGTTATCTTCTAAAAAGATAGATTGTGGGATCCACAAATAGATGATCAAAATTGAAAATCCACCCCATTCCAATTTTTGGTGCCAAACATTTCCTAGCTGTGGGCCCATCAAAATTACTCATTTTTCGCATATCCCTCGAGATTCATTAGAGGCAAAAGCTACTATGTACGTAAAAGGTAATAAATTGTGAATAATGAGTAAATTAGCATCCTTTTCCACACTGCTTATATGTGTGAAAATTGTTAATTAGATTTTAACCTTTTTAAGTAAATGGTGGACTAAAGTGAAGGTACTAAAATTCAATAATAAAAAATTGACACGTAAAAAAAGTAGATTCAGATAGATTTAAGTGTGATAAGAAGTGTATCCCTATCCTTACTTAATTTGGCTTTAGATGGATTTTGAGTACATTTCCGTCTTACTCTAAAAATTAAAATTACATAACATTAGAAGCTTCAAAAGAGGTCCGAAGGGACAACTATCTCTAACCAATTTTTCTACTCCATGATTTTGACATAAATTTTTCTTTTTAATTTTCACTATCTGTTACTTTGATTAAATAAAATAGTCATTTCTTCAACTAAAAAACAAAAGAGTCATTTCCTCACAGAAGGGCCCCAAGGCCTCCAATGGAGTAAGAAAAGCATATTCCTCTAAACAGATTAAAAGATAAAATTTCATTTCTTATTTCTTGTTGCCTAAACCTTTGTGTACGTCTTTTACCCCAATTTGAACAGTCAAAATTTTTCCAACTCCTGGTACATGTACTTTTTACACTTGAGCCAAAATATCTGAAAAATGAGGGCATCTTTGCTCAGAATAGTACGACTTTTGGTCCCAATGCCACATTGATTTTGCACAATCTAACCATCTCATTGGCTTTTAATGTCATACCAAGAAAAATACAAAATAGAAACAGAGCAAGCAAATTGATAAGAAGAAAAAAAAAAAGGGAAATCACATTATAAAGGAAAAGAAACACCATGCAAATTTATCTTTTTCTATTTCTCCACATGGCCAAGACCCCACAAAGCCAATACTATGAGACATACATATTGGTGCTCAGTGGAACCCACCACGTTTTTTCTTTGCTAAACAGCTTACATATCAGAGAAGAAGAAATAAAATAAAATAATAATAAACTAAGGGAAATAAAAATCATATTAAAAAAAAGATCTGTTTTCTTTGAAAAAAGAAACAAAAACACAGTTCCACGCAAATCATCATCCTTTTGGAGACAACTAGTAGTTGAGGCTTTATAATAAAAGATCCTTCTTTACCTGACCAAACCCCCCACACAGTAGTTGCTGAATTGGCACGTGTCAGTCACGAGCTTTCACTGTTTATTCTTCTCATGGCGATGCTGGTGAGGAGTTAGGCACGTGTTGCTGGTCGTTAGGAAAACCAAAATCCCCAAACAGACCCTGAAGCATAAAAAGGAAAACCCAAAATTAAAAAGTGCTTTAAGCCTTAACCATATTGGTTTCAAAATGAGCAATTTAAAAGCACTCACACCTCTAACCCCACCTTCTAAAAAGAACAAGAAGAAAAGAAAAAAAAGTGGCAATATATACCTTGCCATGATATCATGGCAAAGGAATCAAAACCCACCAAATATTGATGCCTCTCTCTCTATATATCACCATCACAAAAGAATCAGGACCCATCTTTTATCCTTGGTGGGTGCTTGGTTGAAGGATTGAAACAAAAATAACCAAAGCTTATGAATTCAGCCATTCGATTCTTGGTTGAACATTTCTGATAATATGTAAATTAGGAACCAACCCAGTTCTTGTACACCATTGAAGGGGTAAAATACTAACATGAACGGCAACTTTTCCAAGGGTGCAACAAGATTAGTTGAGTTACCTCATAAATAATGAAAGTATATATCTCGTTTTGGAATGCATGACCACAAAAGCAATATCCAGAGAATTGAAGGAAAAACACATGGCAAAGGATGTAAAGACAAAATGGGAAAATGATAGACCAGGCTTTGGGGTTATGTGACATACCATGGCATCGTTGATTGCATAAGCCACGCAGTAGTGCTCCTGAAAAATCAGCAATTTGGGACAAAAATTAATGACAAGATAATAATAGAAATTAATAATACTAAAAATATTAGTCAGGTAGGCTGTAATGCATGGGTCAGGTGACCGACTCTGTTGAGTAGTGTGAGTTAGCATCCCAACAACCTAACTGTTGGTCACTACCAGTACGCATCAGGACCACAGTGGCCTCACAACACACACACACACTGGGAGAGGACCAACTCCATTTAGCCAAGGCCCACCCAGTCCATTCAGCCGCAATAAATAAAAAAATGCTAGCGCTCATCTTTTTCTTTTACAACAAAATAAGGTTGGCTTGCCTGCATCATGTGCCACTCTTCAAATTCATCGAACAATTCCAGCCGTTCAATCCTAATCAACAAATGGCAAAGATGAGAATCTTCACAAGATTATTACAGATGCAATGGAGCATTCCAATGCAAAGTGTAGAAAAAAAGGCACCCTTTATATCCTACTAAAAACAAAAACTTTAGAACCTTATAAAAAGACATGATTCCATTATCTCACAACTATAGGATCTTGGAACAGCTAAAATTATTATTAAATAAAGGCATCACTGAACAGCTAAAAATCAGGAAAAAGAGTTCCTAAAGGAAGGAAGCAGAGATTCTCCTTTTCAGTGGGAAGCATAAAAAAGAGCAGCAATGGCACACAAACACATATGTTGCTTGCTTGAACCAAACGTTTTAAGATGTTACTTCAAAGAAAACTCTCACATAAGAAATTAATTTCCATTCCCTCAAGAATAAAATTTAAAAGTCAACGAAAAGTTTGACATTACAGGAACTCTTGCTAAAATTTAAACTTGCAAAGGTGGAGTGTACGGTGTACCAAACTGATTTAGGTTTAATCAGAAACTAGAACTCACATCTCAATTGATATCTTGAATAATGCAGGTGCACTATCTACTGTGTATGTGCATGTTTTCATATATATAGTAAAGATGTTTGCAGCTTCCAAATAATTTAAACAGTTTCCAAATTTTCTTTTACAAAATCAAAAAAAGAAACCAATAACATTTAAGAAAAAATTTTATTTTTTTAATTTTAAAAATATAGATAGAAGAAACTTCAGCAGGAGAAGATCATTTGCAGAACTAAGGATCTGATTTATTTAATTAGGTAGCCATTTGGTTAGCAATTTAAGATGATGCAGTCCAATTAAGTTTCAACATACAATAAATTATCCCCTACTAAGTTTGCATGATTGGCATAGGGCTCTCACTTGTCTGAATGAGAGACTAGCACTATGAGATGTTGACTAATTACACCTGTCACAAGGAGGTACAGATTCCTATCCAGTTTATTTCAAACCAAAAAACACCCATCCATGTGGTGATGAATTTTAATTTACTAAACCATTCTGAAAGAGACAGTCAATTTTATTTATTCATACAAAAAGGTCAAATTAAATAAATGGTTTTAATAAAACTATTTCATAAGATATAAACATCAACCTCAGTGCTAAACTAGATAACTTTTAGTGACAGAAAGATCAAGCATATAATTTGATGATATTACATGCATTGGTGGTTTTGAGATTTGACATAAAATGGAGATCGTTTTGCATAAATTTTGTTTTTAAGAAGACACAGAATGAAAAAAAGCAAAACCAAGTTGGATTGCAACAGATCTTGAAAATACAAATTCAGAACAAAGGAGCATAACTACTGTAAAACACACCACTTAGAGAACACTATCATGTCAAAAACCAGTTAACAAACACCACATTGGAAAAAAAAAAAAAAAAGTTTCTTGAGGTGGAAAGAACAAAAACTTTACCAACCCAGCCCAACCTGAAGAATTGCAGGCAGTTTTGATCAATACAACTGTCAGATGACGGGTTTATAGTTTTAAAATTTTCAGGTGGTCGGGCTTGTGGGAGGGTTAAATGAAATTCCACCCGACCCAGCTGATTAATATGCACTGCCTATTTTAACAGATGGCTTCTTATAATTGGGTGTGTGGCTTTGTTATTTTACTTGTGGCAGCTTTCCCACCCTTTGTTCCTAATTTGCTCATATCTCTCTCTCTCTCTCTCCCCCCTCATCACACATTTCTGAGCAATGAGGGAGAATCATATGGTTTTGGTGAGATAAATATAGGTGTGTTCAATTGGTTTCTGATCAACACCCCCCCCCCCCCCCCGGGGGGGGCCCCTAAAAAACCTGGACCTCAAGCTCCTGCGATGGCATGGCGATCAAATCCAGTGTGCCTTCAACTGCGGCCATCAGATCTGGACTTCCCAATACAAATTAGAAACTTATCAACTATCGCGCTCAAGATACAGTGAACTAACTCCCCCTCCCCCTCCCCCTCTCCACCCCCCCCCCCCCAACAAACAAACAAACAAACTTGAATCAGTATGCATTGTTTGGTTCCTAAGAAAAAGTAAAATAAATATTAAAACCAACAGAAAATGGGACATCCAAACCCAAAAGCCCTAACCCAAGGTCCAACCACCCCACCCGAGAGTACAGGCAGATTCACCTGACCCATTAGTCGGCAGCGGATAGAGGCATCCTTCACCTGACAATTTCAGTTTGGCTGATGGGCAAGAAACCCAAGCCGACCCATGATCACCCCTTGCTTGCTATTCAAGGGAAATAAGATAGAATAGAAGCAGGATGTACAGGTTTTTAGATGACATACAAAGGCTAGACTTCTAAGAAATTGGCAGTTCAAATCTTTAGACTTTTTGATAAGAGAACAGATTTTTAGCTGAGATCATATAAGATGGAGTAAATAAAGTATGCCTACTACCTATCAAATGTACTATAAAATGGGCCACTACCTATCAACCACATCATATAAGGGACCACTTACCCCCACCCCTGCATTCAATTGGGAAAATATACGAGAATGAACAACTTCATGATTTTACAAGATTTATAGAGCATTTACCTTCGCCTTTCCTGAGCTTCAATAAAATTACTATAAACTCTCAGCATGTCCCAAGCAACTGCCCTCTGATATCCACATAGAAAAGTATTGGAGTTAATGAAACAGAAAAAGAAGATTAATTCAGTACTAATAAAAAACTGAAAATGAGGATTGGTTCAGTGAACTTGAAAGAGAGGTTGGTGGGAGGAAAGTATTATTCCTTCAACAAAAACAACATAGCCTTAGTCAGGGTAACCAATAAAATGAAAGTATCAAACCCAAATTACTTAGTAACATCTCAAATGTACTTATGTACATCTAGTGACTGCCTTCTGAGGCTTCAATCATGACTCACACTCACACTGCCAGTGAGCCTTGGCTCAAATGGCACTTCCTCCTCTCACAAGTGTGGGTAGAGGGTGAGGGCAGTGATTCAAAAGCCACTAAATGCATGTATACCTCACCAATAAAAAGAAAAACATAACTCATGAAGTGTAAATCTGACAGAAATTGAGTATCAAATCTGCCCCACCCCCCTCCATCAACCCATCCATCCATAATCTGTCCATGAATCCATATTAAACATCTATACCTACATAAATGACCTTTCAGATCTAGGTAGTAAATTTTAACCTTTTTTTTTTTTACAATTAGGTCAATTATTCAAATAAAATTACATAACCTGGTCATGTACGTTTCATATACACTAGCAGGATTGATATGCAAATAGTTCAGCATTTTCACTATCTGTCCATGAATCCATATTAAACATCTATACCTACATAAATGACCTTTCAGATCTAGGTAGTAAATTTTAACCTTTTTTTTTTTACAATTAGGTCAATTATTCAAATAAAATTACATAACCTGGTCATGTACGTTTCATATACACTAGCAGGATTGATATTCAAATAGTTCAGCATTTTCACTATGATATAACTGTATCCTAATTGGGTCAGATTTGGTGCAATTGACAGATTTGTTGACTGGGTGACTTCTCTATCATCATTTAAAAGGATGGCCCACCTTTGAATGTAGAGTTTATTCATCTAAATTACATGCATATTAAACAAGAATAACAAACAAATATTTTTTTTGTAATTGGTAAGTTATACACATACACAGTGGATTTTGAACCTACAATCTCGCCCACCATCTACTCATCTGGAAAGAGGAAGTGCCATTTGAGCTAAAGCTCATTGGCATATTAGAAGAATAAATTCTTACTTTTAAGAGAAGCAAATTATAAGATATACCTGCCATCCCTGGTCAAGAAAGAGTTTTTCCTTTGCAAGTAAAGTCGGTGTAGCATGAAGCCCCAGAAGTGCACAGCCTCGACTCTGAAACAAACAGCAACAAGGATTACTACATACAGATGAAACGTTTTGCCGGAAAACAACTTAAATGAGATTGTGGCAAACATCATAATTTCAGTTGATGAAATAAAAAATTGAAATCAACCATAGATATCAAAATCGATAATGACAGTTTTCTATCTAGTTAAGGCATTTTGGGAACACCTAAGCACTGGAGTAGACACTAATAGTGTGTTTGTTTAAAGGTGAAATAAGGTGGATGGAAAACTTTGGAGACAAAAATGGGAAGAAAAACTTTTTTTGAGTATGTTTGGTTGGGTGGAGATGAAGGAAAATAAATGGTAAGGCCCAGGTGTTTTCTCCCTGGGCTCACCAAAAAGTTCTTTCCCCAAAATGGGGAGAAAACTGAGAGGGGAAAGCTCATGAAATGAGCTTCCAAAAATACCCCTCACGTTGGACTTCACCTCCAATGTGTTGGCTTTTTTTTTTTTTTTTTTTTTTTTCATCTGTTGCCTTCTTCTTTTTCTTTTTTTTTTTAATTTTTTAGAAAATAGTTTTAGGTTAATTTCTTATGCTACTTTTTTTTATTTACTTTAATGAAGTGTCCATCTATACACAATTTTTTTTTTTTTTTTTTTTAAGTATAATGTGTTACTTTTTGTTTTATTTAAGAGGGACATGATGGTAAATTTATTCAAACTTTATTTTCAATCAAATAAAAAAATTTTCCACCCTTCCAACCAAATACAAATGAGGGAAACTAAAATCTTTTCTATCCTCCTACTTTTCCATCCCCTTTTTATTTTCTATCCTCCCAACCAAACGGACCCTAAGCAGAATAAAGTGTAAGGCGCATCAAGCATTAAGCATCTAGGGAATTCCATTGATCCCAATTTTAAAATTCAGGAATCCTTGCATTTCTAGGGAATGTTTCTCTCTCTCTCTCTCTCTCTCTCTCACACACACACAAGGGCTAATAAGCCTTTCAGAAATCTATTCATGTCAATTGTACAGAAATTTTAACATCTAGGGTTGAAAAAACCATAAAAATTCACAAGTCAAACCCATCTTTTGAAAGTTTAAACCCCCTCTCTCTGTGCACACAACCCACTATAATCTCTCCCCCAATATCTCTTACACCTATTTCTACATTTCCTCAAACAGAATCTTTTTCATTAAAAATATTCAGACTTGTAATTAGGGTTTGAGTCTGATAGAATGGCATGCACCATTAACTAGCCCATCAGAAGGAAACAAATGAAGAAAATAAAAATAAAAAATAAGTAAGAAAATGAGTATGAAAAGGATAAAATAGTTTAAAGCTCTGTTTCCAAAAAACTAGGACCTTGGTTCACTAGATATCAGAAGAATTCTACTATGTGGACATCAATGAGAATCCAAATTGCTTAAACCAGCATGCTTGGGGGAAAGGAACATCAGATTACCCGAATGACTTCTTTTGTGAAAATATCTTTGCTTGTTCAACAGTAATATTGGAGAGAATATTGACAATCTATCAACACGAAGAAGCAACAAATTTTTATCACATAAGCACAGTCACAGAAAGTTCTGTGACTCTGTTATTATTTGTTCAGTGCTCTAGCAGAAAATTGCTAGTTTGCTACACTCTTTTACCTATAGTTAGTTTCAAATCAAGGAAACTTACACTCTAAATGTGCTTCTCTGGTGTTCTGGTGAACTTATTTTAGGACTCTGCCTTCCTTGGTTTAAAAAATTGGTGAATGAAATTGTAAGTTTTCTCTTTGAAACTAAGGAAGCTTAGGAAATGTTCTATGATCTCTCTCTCTCTCTCTCTTAATCTACTTTGTGCTTCTGTCTGGCACTCTTTTACTCATATTTTGTCCTCTAATTTCCCTGTACATCTTTCATTCATTACCAAATGGAATAAATAAACATCTTCAGAGCTCAAATGAATCCACTTCCAGATGAAAGAAGAAAATAACCTAAATGGTTCAAAGAATGAAGCCTAATATGTTAAAGAAAATTTATCCATACCTCCAAATTTCTGATCATTTGCTGTCCAAAAGCATCATCAGGATGGATCTGATGGGAGAGTGAAAAAAGAAAAGGTAAACTGTAAATAAACCATATTTTTTATACCATCTTAAGCAACTGTGTAATAATAAAATATCAAAAATCGAAATCTAAAGAAGCTGGGAACTAGGAACATCAAGAAAAGAAGCAATCAATGAACAGAAAAAATGAATATTCTTAGATTTGAAAAGTGTATACCTGCTCATATAAGAAAAATATTGCCGTAGAAAATGATTTTGCAGCCCAGCCAACGATACCACGCGTTGAATCTGGGTCCAAGTATATTAAAACACACTCTGCAATGATAAATGTTGGCAGACTGATAACAAGATCAGAATTATCATCCCTCAGCATGAATGCAAATAACCATATTTCATAAAGCCCTAGTGGGGACACCCCTCAAATACAAAACAGAGCATATTAATTTAGAATCCATCTGTGAACAGAATCAGCAGAAACCTAGTTATCACCATAGGTAAAACATGATGGAGATTTAATGATTACATGTATAAAACACAAGAAATAAACAGAAAGTAGCTAGAGAATGGCATGGTTGATTACATAAGCCTTAAAAGGAGACATCAACTGTCTGAATTGATTCTGTGCACATACCTGGGATCCATATCAGCCAAAGCTATGACATCATCTAATTTTTGCAAATCACGCAGATCAATGGGGAGTAACTTGTAGTGATCACTAAGCACTTCTCCTTTCTCTGAAAAGCAAGATATGAACAATTAGTTTAAGCAGAACAGATCAATATCCAATTACGTACATGCAAGAAAAAGCAATCATCTTGAGTTATATATGCATCTATATTTAACCATCAAAGAAAACCTTATAGGGAGTCTGCAAATCATTTCCAGCAAGTGTATCAGTGAAGTAAATGCCACTACATTTTTCCCACTTAGCATTAATACATGACAAACCAAATGGAAATCCCAACAGCCATACAAGTTTTGCACTTTTTCTGAGTAACTTTTTATATAAACGCAACTACAGCTCAAACATGTGATAGCCCCCCTAAAACTTATAACACCTTTGAGGGATTTAGTTTCAACTTAAACTTTAAAAAACCTTACACCTACACAGTAAAGATACTTTCAACTTCACATAAAGTATTGCTTCAACAAGACATAATAGAGTGACTACCGTAGAATACATGTCACTCCTGTAAAAAGGATATATACTTGATGCTAAAGATTTAGTGCAGATGAATATGTGAGAGGTTAGCTCAGTATGAGACAGGTGACCAAAGGCAAACAGCACAAGCACTTTCAAAGTGTAAGGCCCAGTGACAAATTTATTCAAAAACCATCATGGATTTACAGCATCAACAAACCCATGGGCTTACCTCGGGAGATTGATGCTGATGCACCAACTTTGTCCCTCAACTGACTATAGCTTTCGATGAATGCCGCCTTTTTACTAGTTACCTAACAATCAAAGCCCACAAAACTACTTATCAAAAAAAGGCCCTAACTTTATTGCATAACATAATAATAGTAGTAAATACATTGAGTTGTACGCAACATATGTTTGCTACTGGACAGTTAACTAAAGATCTGGTGAAGTGAAAGCAGACTTTATCTGGCAGGAATTGCCGAATTGGATAGGTTCACATAAGTTTCTTCCACATAATATGCATTCTTAAAAACTAACCCACAAAAATAAGCTAGTACATTGCTAACGAAACCCATGGGATAGTAATGATTGTGTCAAACTTGCACCTCCTTGAAATCCAGCTCCACATATAGATATGGTACTTTCCCCTCATCCTGCCAAAACAAAAATCCAATCACATTGCAGACATGAACCTTTTTGTAAACAAATCAATAATTAAACTAGAGTTTACAAAAGAACTGTACTACATAGTAACAACCATAGGCATATAGAGAGGAAAAAAGTATCATATTCTGAAACTACGTTACAAAGTAATTTTCATTTTGGTCCGTTAGGACTCACCCCCAGTGGGTATTGACCCACAACCTCACCTTCCACTTTGCTCTTACAAGTGGAGGAGGTGCCATTTGAGCTAGAACTCATTGGCCTTGTAGAGTGAAATTTTACAAATGTCACTAGATTTCACATCTATTAAAGCCCAAAACATACAAAACATAATAGATAAACACATAGGATGCTGAGAGACAAAAAGCAAGCCTTGGGTTCATCACACTTTCGTGTACAACAATTAACACAGCTCCCAAGAAAACTCACGCACCTGTAACTGAAAAAATGTTGTATCAAATCCAGCTCCAATTGATAATATTTGTTTCTTTGTGTGACTCTTGTCGTCTGTACCTCCTTCACAGTCAAGAAACTGAAAGAGCAGCTTCCGAAGAGCAGCCCAACGGGAAAAGTAACCTTAACAAAAGCAATGAAATTCACCTAGATTATTAACAAAGCAAAAGAATAACCAGTACACCCAAATTTTATACTCGATACTTTTGCAGTGAATATATCATACCACGGTTAATAATCGGAGATCTCCTCACGGGTCTTCTAACAAACAAGTGAATGTAGTCATCTTTCATGTACCCCTTTTTGACACAGGACCTTTTAACAATACAATAACAATTAGTATCATTCTCGAAAAGCTACACATCATAGACAATTGAAACTTTGATTACAGGTTCTTTTGGTGCTTAATATGCAAAGCCAAATTCCATTTTTAATCAGATGTTATTCACTATCCGATTCTTAAACTCGTGCTTTATATGCAATTTTAAAAAGCAAAAAATTTGAAATTAAAATATAGTAATTCATCTCACTATCTCAGATCATCTTGATATTTTGCAATTACAAGGAGAAAATTTAAACAAACGGTAGGCACACACAATTTTTTGATGAGGCATTGACAAAAATTTATATTGGGTAAATTACCTATTCAGTCCCTAGCTTTTATATTGTGTGTCAATTAGGCCCTGACCTTTCATATGTGCCAATTTGGTCCCAAGTTTTATGGTATTGTGTCAATAGGCAATTTACCAATTATGCTTTTTGATGAGTACATTGAACAAAAAAATTATAGCAGGTGAAACATACACACACACACACACACACACACACACACACACACACACATATATATAAGAATTGAAATGGATTTGAGTGTTGTTAGCTTGTAGATTTCAAGCCCAAACAAAGGTAGAAAATCAGAATTGGACAGAAAATATACAATAATGCGCCGTTTGGTTTGTGAGAAAATTGATAAATGGAGAAATATGTAATACATGCTTGTTTGTTTTTTAGGTATTTCCTCGTTCTTTTTTTTTTTTTTTCGTTTTCTCGGGAACCAAACAGAAAGTAAAGAGAAATGAACAGTTTCGACAAGAGAATATCAAAAAAGTGAAACGCAAATTGAATTATAATTAGGCATTAAATAGGCTTAAATCTGTGAGAGAGAGAGAGAGAGAGAGAGCGCACAGTTTACTGGCCGAAGCGTCGTCGTTTGTGGCTTGAACTGCTACTGTGTTGCTGTGGGAATCAGACGCTGGCTCATGCTGCTTCGACATCTCTCTCTCTCTCTCTCTGTTTTTCTTCTCTTTTTTGGTTAGAGAGACTATACGAATACAAGTTGTGAGAATGAATGAAAGAAAATCTTCCTTTTTTTTTTTTGGTTTAAAATGATTTATTTATTTTTTAAATAATATTTTTGAGTGTTTAAAAACTTGGAAATGTTAAAAATATTACAATTTTAACTCTCTTTTTTTAGTTAATGTGTTAAATGATAATAGTAATGAATGTACTTAGTACCATTCAACAAAATATAAAATATAATAAATTACTGTTTAGATTTTTTTTTTTAAAAAAAAACTTGTGATAGATCATACTTTGTAAATCCTACCCAACAAAATTTGTAATTTCCTTTTTTAAAACATATTAGAAAGAGTTTTTAGATTTTATGGCATCACTCTAAAAACATAAAATGCCATTTTTACAACAAATTTTAAAATAGTAAATTGTTATTAATGATTAATAGTGAACAAAAAAAGTAATCAACTAGCAATAACCCATCACTTAAAATTTGTTGTAAAAATATTATAAACTTAGCATTTCTCATTACGTGTAACCATTGCATGCAATACTTATCTCATATGGAAGTAAATCCCATACTTTTAGGGTTTACTCCAATATAAGAAAGATGTTTGATACTGTCGTTACACAAAATAATAAGTCCCCGCGGTGTAACGAATGAAAAAAAAATTATTAGAAACTTTTGAAATACACCAGCTTATTACCCCTTATCTCACATAAATGATAGATTCTATCATAAGTTTAATTAATGAAACTCACATTTTAAGAAAGAAGCTGTTGGTATTCTCGAAATATTTAATAATTACTCGGCATACATTACTTTAGATAATTACTATAAAATTATGACATCTTTGCATGATGGAGAGTAATCGTTAGAACATTCACATTAAAGCTCTCAAGAGCTAAAAACACTATTTTTTGGCATCTCATTCCAAAAAAACACACTACAACAAATGTGTTAGTGTTAAAATTTTTAGCATTTGAGGTACAGTGGACTGCGATGTATGTCAGTCCATTGTAACTCAAATCTTATAAATATAATAATATTTTAATTATACTTTAATTCAAATATATTTTCTCTCTCTCTCTCTCTCTCTCTCTCTCTCTCTCACACTATTCCTTTTTTCTTCTCACCAAACTTTCTCTCATTTTCTTTTCTTTTTTCTCTCACTATCTTTAATTAATTAAGTGGTAAAAAATAAAACCTTTTGATGTTGGGTATATTGTAAAGTAAGTTGTCAAAATAAATAAAATCGGTTTTTGAGATGCTAGGGGGTGTTTGGTAGAGTAGTTTGAGAATTGTTGTTTGGAGTTTTTTGAAATACGTGTTGGTGAAAAATTATGTAGAAATATATGTAATGTTGTTTAAAATGTGAAAATTTTTGTTTGAACTTGGTGACCAAACATACCTGAACGCTAAATTTTTTGAGATCTTTGATGAAAATACTCTCACGGACAATTCCCCCCTTAAGAAAAGGGTATTAGAGCACCCACAGCAGATGTAGGATATGTGCTAAATACTAAATATTTGGCATATATCTCACACCAAACACCATTTAACCCAATTTATCAGATGTTCTAAATGCCATATTTTTTACAACATGTTACAGTACAGTAACAAATTTGCCACGGTACGGTAAGCTATGGCATATGGATTTATTAATTTTTTATTCCTCTTTCTCTCTCATATCTCTTTGATCTTCTCCTTCAGCTATTCAGTATTCACCACCTCCATCTCCACTCTCCCATACTCTTTCTTCTTCCCTTTTCCCTTTTGCTCTATTCTCTTCCCATTCATGAATATGAGCCACCACCGATTTCCCCTCTACCATCACTGATCTATAAAATCTCCTTCACCGGTTTTTTTCCCCCTTCTATTTGCTATCTCCTCTCTATTCTATCTTAGAGTCACCTATCGACATAGGTCTGGTTGTGGGTTTGTGATTTTTGATTGTGATCGGCATGTGTCTCTGGGTTGTGGGTCTCTCCTCCTTGTTCTATCTTGAGTTGTCGATTCGCTGTTTGTCATGGGTCTGGGTTGTGGTGGGTTTGTGTGTGTGTGTATTTTGCTCACCGGTGTGATGGGTTTGCCTCTCTGCCTTTCTTCTTTCTTATCATCGATCTGGGTTTTCTAATTGTTTTCTTTCTTCTCGTCGATCTGGGTTTTGTGATTGTGATGGTGGTTGTTTTGTGATGTGTGTGTGTTTTGCTCTCCAGTGTGATGGGTTTGCCTCTCTGTCTTTCTTCTTTCTTCTTATCGATCTGGGTTTTGTGATTGTCTTCTTTCTTCTCGCCGATATGGGTTTTGTGATTGTGATGATGGTTGTTTTGTGAGTTGGAAAAGGAAGGTAGTGGCTGGGCCCCTTTTTTTTTTTTGTGTGTGTGTGTGTGTGTGTGGTGGATTTTGGTTGCCACAGTGGAGGTTGGTGCTGGTAGTGCTATAGCGGAGGTGGCTGTGATTGTTGCGCTTGGATTTTGTGGAGGTTGTTTTTATATTATTTTAAAGTATTGTATATATTATTTTAAATGAAGTGATAAAAATATAGAACATCTAATAAATGAGATATTGTAAAATGATGTGGTAAAATAATAAAGTAGGCTTTTGGTGTGGTAAAATGACATAATTTTTGCAACAGCTGCTACGGATGCTCTTAGGACCCTCTCTCTCCTAGTAAACAGAAAGTGTGGAAAGGCGCTTATAGGGAGATAGTTGCTATTGTGTGACATTTGATACATCTTTAAATTTATAATATTTAAAATTAATTATTTTTATTACATGTAATGTGCGTTTGACATGGTTTAAAAAGTCAATTTTTTTTAATTATTCAGCTTATTTTTGTTACTATTTATAGGTTCTATTGTACTTTTTGATATTATTTATGAATTTAACTGTAATATTTTAACTACACTTTAGTTTTATTTATAATAATTTTAGTAATTTTTTTTTTTAATTTTAACTAAATAAGTTGTTACTAAACGCCCGCTTAATTTGTCCAAAATTAAATTCACAGGCTTTTCAATTATTAAAAAAAAAAAAAAAATCCTTTTTGAGAAAGAGGTACTACAGGTTACCACGACCATCGGGAATTAACCGTAAGCAGGCACGGAGTATTATGTAGTGTAGTAGTACTATACTATATATATATGCAGGAGACAGAAATAAAAGCGCAAAGCAGGGACAAACCGCTTTCGGCTTCGTGGGGGCGTCCCTTAAAAACTCACCATTCTGACCATAACTAACACACAAAAAAAACACACACCTGTAAAGCTGAAGCAGTGGTAGTATCTATCTGTAGCGCCATTACAGATTACGTTACACACAATCTCTCAAACCCTAAAAAAAACCCCCAAAATCCTAATCCCTAAAACCCCTAAATTGAAGTAGAAGAAGGAGAAAATGGATATAGAGCAAAAGCAAGCGGACCTGATCGACCAGTTCGTGAAGCAAGCTTCGTCTCTCCATGGCTCTGCACTCGCTCCACTCGTCGCCGACGCCACCTCTCACCCTTCCCTCTTCGCCTTCTCCGAGATTCTATCCGTCCCTTCCGTCCTACAGGTTCGCCTTATGTACTCAGAATTTGATTGAATTGCCACTGGAAAAAAAAAAAAATTCAAATTTGTAAGATATGTGATAACTAATGGTTTTTCTTTTTTATTATTATTATTTGACATTTCTATATCTATATGAAATTGAAAAGTTCATTATTTGGTTAAGAAAAGAAGAAAAGAGGGGATTCTAAAATGTTTTTACGTTGGTAAATTATATATGGGTAATATATATATATATATATATATATATATATATATATACAATACCTTATGTGCAGTATATTAGGTTATCGAATTAACTAGAGCAGTACTGGTGTCATAACTGCTGTGTCATGTTATACTTTTTTCAGAAATTGCCCGTGTCGTTGTGTTGTACCCATCATCCCCATGTCCGGGTTTGTGCTTCCTAGTGAATTAATGATGGTTAAGGAAAGAATAAAATATTTTAATATTTTATGTTGTTTTCTTTTTCCTTGCTCTAGTACTTTGAATTAAAATCATTTTCCTAATTGAATTGAGATTTTAATTGTTTTTTTTCCTAGTTAAATTGTTTTTACTTCCTCAAGTAGAAGTAGGTTTATTATTTCTTTTCCTAAATGGAGTAGGAGAAATTCTATTCCTATAAATACTCTTTATAGAGGTTATTTATGTTATGTGTGTTTTTGAATAAAAGTTTGTTTAGAGATGTTTTCTCTATTATTTTGCCTACTAGCCTACTGTTCTTGTAGAACTTAGGTTTCGTGAAAGAATTGTAGTAATTGTGTGTTATAGATTTTGTTTCTACACGCCTACGCTGCATCAGTTGGTATCAGAGCAAGGCTAGGTTCCTACCATGGCACAAAGATGAGCATGTGCGGAAGACATATTGCCATAGATGACGTGTATGAACGCGATGAGGTTGCACGCAATGCATAATTAGAGGCGTTCTTTCAACGAATAGAGGAGTGGTTTGATGCGCTTTCAAAGCAGCTCGCTGCCTTCGCCGTTGAAAATCGACCTCAAAACTGCCATCCAAATCCATGTTATGTGAAAGAGTATTTTGATGTCAAGGAGGAGGACTACGATATCAAAAATGAGGATGAACACATTGAAAGAATCTGTGTAGTAAATTGGGATTCTCCACCAATTTATGATGACTATCTTGAAGATTATTATCAAAGAGACAAGATTGAGCTTGATGAAAACAAAGTCATATACATACGAGGTGAGCCCATAACTCACACCGTTGATGAGACACCCATAACTCACACCGTTGATGAGACTTTCAACATTAAAAAAAAAAAGGTTATTGATTTTACTGATTACAATCATAGGTTGATACAATCGGTTTGTTCAGTAGTAGAAAAGTTCTCAATTGATGAACAAAATTTCAATCTACTAAAGCTTGAAATTGTACACATTAGACAGTATGATTTCATTGGGGTTGATGAGCTTCTCTCAATTTTTTTTGGTAATACAGTTAACATCAATTTGGAAAGATTAATGGAAAACGTTATTGATCCCTTATGGGAGGATTTTATTGATTAAGAATTGATAGAGGTCAACAAGAGGCGTGAACAAGTGATTTTAAGTAATCTTTGTGGAGGAGGCAATATGAAGTTTATGGATGTGTGCATGGATTCTTTTTTAGAACTTACTTCTTATATCCTACCGTGGCAAAAGAGGTCAAGAATAAAAATTCATACATCAAGATTTATTATGAGTGAGAAAAGATTGATAAGTAGCATATTGATTCGTCTTGTCTTGCACAGAAGAATAGGATGGAGAGGATTATTCAGGGTTCCAATTGATCGTGGAAGACTACCACAAAACTCGAGGACGAGTTTTCCCCAACCCCAAGAGAATGATGCAGATTGATTAAGGAAGAATAAAATATTTTAATATTATATGTTGTTTTCTTTTTCCTTGTTGAATTATGATTTATTTACTCTAGTACTTTGAATTAAAATCCTTTTCCTAGTTGAATTGGGATTTTAATTGTTTTTCTTTTCCTAGTTAAATTGTTTTTCTTTTTTCAAGTAGAAGTTGGTTTATTATTTCTTTTCCTAAATGAAGTAGGAGAAATTCTATTCCGTTATTTATGTTATGTGTGTTTTTGAATAAAAGTTTGTTTAGAGATGTTTTCTCTATTATTTTGCCTACTAACCTAGTGTTCTTGTGGAACTTAGGTTTTGTGGAAGAATTGTAGTAATTGTGTGTTATGGATTCTGCTTCTACACTCCTACACTGCATCAATTAAAGTCAAACATATGGATGTGTTGAATTTTAATTGTCCTTGGAAAAAAAAAAACACCATTTGTGTTTCAATTGTCAATACCTTAGGTGCAGTATATAAGGCTAGGAAGCACAAACATGGGTATGGTTACAGGTACAACGTAGATATACAAGCAATTTTTGAAAAATTATGACATAAAAAAGCCGGTACAACACTCTAAATGAAGTGTCCTTGCTTCTTAGATATTATGTTCTCCAATTAAAGTCAAACATATGGGTATGTTGAATTTTAGTTGTCCTTGGAAAAGAAAACACCGTTTGTGTTTCAATTGTCAATACATCCATGTTTTCGAATTTTATTGGGGAACCTTATGTACTAAGTTTTGCCTATTGTATTTCTGCTCTATCTTTAGCTTCAATGTGTTGTATAGACGAATAATAGGATTATTGATTAGTTGTTAGTGGATTGCGTTTTACTATGTTGTTTTATAATGTGTATCAGTTATTTTTCTCATTTTTTTTTAGATGTTTCACTTGATTTTCATTTTCCATTTTTTTGTGAAGGTTTTTTCTCTTTATTGTTGCTTGTGATTGTAGCTGCCCCTTTTGTTGGTATTGTTGGGTTGAGGGCATTGAGGCATTTGGCTATTTAGTATCAAGTAAAATCAACTCAAAGTTATTCCCCCGTCGGGTTTTTAACTGTAAAATTGTGCAGCTTGGAGGAACAGAAAATTCTGTATACCTTGATGTGCTTCGTTTATTCGCACACGGCACTTGGAGTGATTACAAAAGTAAGCAAATGAAATCTTTTTTAATTCTTTTTATCTGCATTCCTTTTTTGTACACACAACTTGTTCATGTTTGAGGCATTGTTTTATGTGTCACTCAACAACTTGTTCATGTTTTGATAGATGTTAATAGGAATATTTTGCTTATATGCTTGGAAATGTGGTAAATTTTTAATTTCTCTATACAGGGGAATACAATGTTGAAAATAGAAAGTTGTAATATTAGCAAGGCTAGTTGTCGTAGAGCTCACTATATGCTTTTCTTGATTTGATTTGTGTTTAAATCTTGGTGCCTTGAATGTGATGGGATATTCTTTTATTATCCGTTTTTCTTTGTTTTCATTTATTTTGAGTGCCAAATGTTTTACTATTTTATTTTCATCTTCTAAATACATTCAACGTAAGGTAATGGTGATTATTTGATAGCAAGGAAAGATGCATTAAGGCTCTTCTCAAAAATAGATTGGGCGTGAAAATTATGAAATAACTCCATAATTTGCGGTTTAAAATATGCCAACATGATTGAAAGAAGGCCATAGAGAAGCCATCCAGGCCTGGAGCCATATCTCCATTAAAGCCTTGGATCACCCCAAACACCTCATCCTCCTCAAATGGTCTAATCAATCAAGCCTCTTCCTCCTTTGATATCCTATAGAACTCTAAATCATTCAACAGTGTCTTTGGTGAGAACGGAATGCTAGAAGTTTTGAGAGATGTGAATGGTCTATCCTTGAATTTAAAGCCTTTATCTTTTGTACTTTGTTAGATTGAATTGTTGCTTTTCATTCTTCTCCTTGTTTTCTCTTTTAGATATGTTTGAGCATTGTAATTTGAGAGTTTGATTGTACTTCCCGGGTTCTCCTGAGTACACCCCCGATGTACTTGGTATGTGTATTTTTAATAAAATATTACGTTACTTGTATAAAAAAAATGTATATATATCTTCATCGTAAAAGTATAAAGTAGATATTTGCATGTATGTACTAAATTTCTTGTTATATCAAAGGTTAAATTACTCATTTGGTCCCTCAACTATTAGTTGTGTAAATCCCTCAAGTTTCAAAATCAAATTATGGTGGGGGGGTTGTGCATCCGTGGTTTACTCATTGGGGATGGGTCCAAAGGGCCATGTCTTGGTGAGGTTCCACATCATTAAAAAAAAAAAAAAAAAAAAAAATCAAGCCAATTTCATCACTGGGCGCCCTCTCTCTGAAAATCTTAATGGAATTATTTGATAATGATGTTGATGAAAGAAGTTATGAAGTGTGCATTTGTTTGTGAGGTCAAGTAATCTTGCTAAGAATTTTAATGAAGAGGAGGCTCAATGGTGAAATTGACTTGATTTTGAAAGTTGAGGGACGAAATTGATATAATTAATAGTTGAGGGGCCAATTTGAACTTGGCCCAATAGTTGGAGTGCCAATTTGATAATTTAACCTGTGGAGGATCAATGTATATTTGTTACTTGGTTGTGTGAGATACGGGATAAGGTTCATGTGATTTATCTTTTTTGCTAAACATGTAGTGCGAATACCTCATGAAATTACCAATCTATTAATTGGCCGTCAACAAACTTATTGAATAATGTGGCAATAAACTAACAGAAACTTGTATTGAACTATCATGTTATCCTTTTCTGTATGATTTCTGTAATTTTTTAAACACTCTCTGTTCATAATCGTGAGTGTGAAGTGATTTACATATTTAATAAAATTTTATTTATAAAAAAAATTGTTATTTTAACAATTTCATTTCATTGAGCCTGACTTTTGAGTTGTGTTTCTGCAAGGCATAATGTGATGGAGTTTTGGAAATTTAAATATATATGTTTGTAGGTAATGCTGGCCGTCTTCCACAATTGGTTCCTGAACAAGTCCTCAAGCTGAAACAACTTACTGTGCTTACACTGGCTGAGACGAACAAGGTATCCTTCCTTGAGTTTCAACCCTTTTCTTTTCAGATTCATACATTTGACACTTGACAGGTTGATTTACCTGCCTGATTGAATGATAGTGGTTACAGCTGTAGGGTTTTGATTTTCAAGGAACTTTGTCATTTTAAAAATATTGTAACAGTGAAGTCAATTTGTGGCCTAATTCAGACAAGTTGCTTGTCTAGTATTCCTGCTCTTTATAGAGATAGTGAGTGATTCAAGGATCTAGTTGGAAGCAAATGAATTCTGATTTTAGTAAGTTATTATCAATTCTGTTGAGACACAGGAAGTATATTAAGTCAAGTTGAATTAAGTTATAAGTTTGGAATGTCTTGGGTGCATCCTTTCTTATCGATACGAGTTTTATAAAAAAAGGTTTAGAATATCTTCACTACCCTGAAGTATATCCAAGCGAATGACTTAGCAATGTATGAGTGTCAATGATCGATTATAGCTTGGGATTTGCTTACTGAAGTTAATGAGGTAAAAGTGGCTACCTTTTTAAACAGTTATTGTGTACATTCTTTACTATCAGATTAGATACTGAAGAGTGGAATCATAACTTTTTCAACTAACCTCTCCCTCTGAACCTGCTGTTGATGGATTTTGCAAGTTCTGTGTGCCTCTTGACCAATTATATTTTATGGGTAGTCATCTAGGTCATGGGTATTCAGTAGGCTTTTGCTTCTGTTTATATTCAGTGTCTTCTTTCTGATATTTCTTTTTATCTTTCTAAGTCTAATTGTTGTCCTTTCCCAGGTTCTACCTTATGATCAACTAATGCAGGAGTTAGATGTTATGAATGTACGTGAACTTGAAGATTTCCTAATCAATGAATGCATGTATGCGGTAGGTATTCCCCATTCAAAGTTTATATTGTTGCTCCAATCCTAATGACCTATGAAATTGGGATTTTACTCTAAACTGCTGAACAAACACTTTGATGGGGTGAGGAAGCAGAAATGCTATTACTAGAGATTTGTATTCACCACATCAAATGTGAAAGGAATCATTCCATTAGTTCTGCTCGTGCTGGATTTCTAAATTTTAATTATTTTTTCAGGGGTTAAATTATGTTTTGAGTGATGTTTGGAGTATAACCATTCTCTTTCTTGCATAACATCATACTTTGAATGTGAGAAAATGGTGCTTCAAATGCTATAATGACTTGATGGTAGTAGCTCTTTTTTGTTATTTCTTTCATAATATTACATATGATATGCATGCACTTGGTGGTCTTGAACCTATGATCCCACTTTCCACCCTATAGTCTTAGGGGGAAGAGGTGCTATTTGAGCTAGCATCCATTGGTACTAATGTTGCGAATGATATAGATGGCAGATTGAAGTTCTCTTTACTCTGTCTCTCTCTGGCTTTGCCTTTTAGTGACATCTCTATATGGGCCTTTATTTAGAAATAAAAGCTGGGTGGGGGTGGTGTGGTGGAAAGTTGCACTATTATAATTGTTAAGATAGAGAAATGACATAAACAGAATGTGCTGATTGTTGTGGTGGAATTTGTTGCATTCTATTAGGGCATAGTCAGAGGGAAGCTGGATCAGCTGCGAAGATGCTTTGAGGTTTGAGCTCATTACCCTCACCTCTCTTTAAAGAGTTACTTATCCTTTTAGTGACTTATTTATGATTTTGTACTACAGGTTCAATTTGCAGCAGGGAGGGATCTGAGACCTGGTCAACTTGGGAGCATGATACAAACATTGTCAAACTGGTAACATCCCTTGTTCAAATAGCATTTGAGTAACTTCTTTTTTTTGATAAGTAAGAAAATTATATTAAAGAAGCACAAGAGAACAAAGACAACACAAAGGATACAGAGAGGGGAACAAAAAGAAAAAAGAAAAGAAAAGAAAAGAACAAAAAACAAAAACACAAAAAACAAAAAAAAACCAACAAAGACTAATTACAAAGAAGAGAACTAAGGAACATAGGGATAGAATCACTAGAGGTGAGTCCCCAAGCCCTAGACCAGTCAAAAAGAGTGCCACTAAAGTAAGCAAGCAGCTGATCATCGGTTTTGTCCCTATCCTCAAAAGTGCGCCAGTTACGCTCCCTCCAAATGCACCACATAAGGCACAACGGAGCTAGATTCCAAACCCTAGAAGAGTGCTTTCCGAGCCAGTTCCACCAGCCGCAAAGAGTGTCTGCAATCGATCTAGGCAAGACCCAAGAAATCCCAAAAGATCTGAAAACCAAGCTCCACAACTGAAAAGTTTTTCTACAGTGAAGAAGCAAGTGATTCGCCGACTCCCCATTACTCCGACACAAGATACACCAATCAACAAAATCAAAGCCTCTACACCGTAAAATGTCCCCTGTAAGAATCTTCTCCCAAGCTGCAGACCAAACAAAGAAAGAGACATACACCGGGGCCTTAACCTTCCAAACACCTTTCCAAGGGAAAATAATAGGCAAGGGACAACGAAGCTTATCATAGAACGAGCGAACATCGAACTCCCCCTTCTTTGATAGCTTCCAAATCATACGATCTCTTTGCTCAGCCTGAGGTAAATTATCACCCAGGATATGAAGGAAATCATCCACATCTCCCGACTCCCAATCATTCGGGTTTCTAAGGAGAAGCACCTTCCAACTCCTCCGAGCCTCGGTCCCCATCCGCTCGAGAGACGAAGCAACAGAAGCCTCCCTATTGATAGCAATCCCATACACAACCGGAAAGGAAAGGTGGAGAGGTAAGTCCCCACACCACTGATCCATCCAAAACCTCACCCTATCCCCCATCCCTACCTCAAACCGAATGTGTTTGCTAAACACCTCCCAACCTTTTCGGATACTTCTCCATAAACCACATCCATAACCACCCTTGCCTAATTTGGACGTCCAACCCCCCCACTCTTCTCCAAACTTCAGGGCTACTACCCTCCGCCAAAGACGAGTCTCCTCAACCCCAAACTGCCATAACCATTTCCCTAGTAAAGCCTTATTAAACGTAGTTATCTTCCTTATGCCCAAACCACCATTAACCTTAGGAGCACACACCTTATCCCACCCCACCAGATGAAGCTTCGAATCCCCCCACAAGAAATCCCTCTGAATCTTCTCAATCTTATTAGCCACATGCGAGGGAATGGTAAAAAGTGATAAATAGTAAGTAGGAAGACTAGAGAGCGTACTCTTAATCAACGTCAATCTACCACCTTTAGACAAATACAACCTCTTCCACCCGGCCAAATTCCTGTGGAATTTCTCCAAAATAGGATTCCATATAGAAGGTGACTTATGGGAGGCCCCCAGCGGCATACCGAGATAAGTCATAGGCAAAGACCCAATCCGACAACCTAGAATCTCTGCCAAAGCATGAACGTTATCAACCACTCCTACAGGAACCAACTCAGTCTTCAAGACATTAACCTTCAAACCTGTCACAGCCTGAAAACAAAGGAGGAGCATCCGCACATGAAGGATCTGTTCCGCATCCGCGTCACAAAAAAGAATAGTATCGTCCGCAAACAGAAGATGCGAGACACATTCTCCAACACCTCGGCTACCAACAGCTTGGAAACCCCTGATCAAACCAGCACCTTCTACTCTTTTCAACATTCTACTTAAAACTTCCATCATGACCAAGAACAACATCGGAGATAGCGGGTCCCCTTGTCTTAGACCCCTCGAACTCCCAAAAAAATCAGCTGGCGACCCATTAATCAAGATAGAAAACTGGACAGTAGAAATACAAGTGCGAATCCAATTACACCATTTCTCTCCAAAGCCCATTCTCTTCAGAAGATCTAGAAGAGCCTCCCAATTCACGTGATCATAAGCTTTCTCAATGTCAAGCTTACAGATGATCCCCGGAATCTTGAGTAACTTCTATGCTCATGTTTGGTTGCTTGTTTGATTGCGAAATCAATCTCCATTTCTTGAACAATTTATTTTCTATTTTTATTTTTTATACTTATCAAGTGAAAATGCTATTTGAAAATACAATAGGGTTGCATAGGTTGACGATTAGTGTAAAATTTAGTCACTCTATTATGAAAAAAGAATAGTTGCAATGTGTCAAGTGCTTACAACTAAAAGTTTAATTGATCGGTAAAATCCAAGAAAGCATCACATTGGATGCTACCCAAAGCACAAGAAAAATAGAGTAGGTGGAATGATAGTTTTAACTTTTAAGAGAATTTTTATTCAGCTCTACATCATTAAAAGTTGGGTTATTTCTCTTCCTCTGAACTGTTCTCCTAACATAAAAGGGACTGTCCGCAGATCACTCCACTCTCTACATTTTGAGGAATCACCCAATGTACCCTAAATAAAGTTTTAGGCTAATGACTACAAAGCTACTGTGCACTCCAACAATGCTGTTGTCCGTTGAACCTTTTCACTCTTATCTAAGGACCTACAGCTATGCATGATACAACCTTTGAGAGCTTCATAGAAAGGACAACACTCAATCTTACCATTCATAAACAGTCTTCAAATGTCCTATACCCCCCACAACTGATCGACAATTGTCTTTCCATGTGGTATTCCTGTGTGGTGCTGCATTTGCACTTATAAACCCTGGTGTCTTGATTTTTAATACATGAAATATGTTACAAACCATGAGTAAGCTGCAATTATCTCATGTTGCATGGGTCCGTAGTATACTCCCTATGTACTTGGGAGTCAGCCCAGGTTCTATTTTCAAATAATTTCATATTAATCTGGTTAAAAAAAAAAAAAAAAAAACTCAACTTAAGTGACTTTTTATCCGTTCTTTTTAGTGAATAATATTATATGTGACTATATTAGCCTTCGTTATTGCCTCAAAGAGTAGCCATATGAACTTGGATTTCATACCTGGCTTAGTTAGGAGGCAGATATCAAACTAAAAGGCCTTTTTGAATTTAAGGGGACTCTTTTGTATCTCTCTCATCTGTTTTCCCCCAAACAGCCTTTCACATTTTTTTCTCTTTACTTTTCTTTTCAAAAAAAAAAAAAAAATTAGCCTTCGTTTAATCTAGCTGGAAAAATTCAACAAAATTAGTGTTCCAATTCTTGATCTAGCTTGCCATATGCCACCATAGATATGGCTACTAGTTTACAATAAAAATTTCTTAGTCTAGTTGCTTCTTTACCTCTTTTCCCCACACTTCATGATCTATGAATCTTCTTCTAAAGATAATTGGATATCTTAGTTCTTGGTATTTTGTCTAACTTTTATCTACAAATGTTGAGATAGGTTGGCTACATCGGACAATCTACTTATCTCAATTCAAGAAAAGATTAAATGGGCTGATTCTATGAGCGAGTTGGATAAGAAACACCGAAAGGAGGTTGAAGATAGGGTGGAAGATGTAAAGAAGTCCATTTCACTCAAGGTCAGTTGAATCTGGTTTTATATTTTGAATTGCTAATCCATATTGTCCTTATCCTCTGTAATCAAAAAATAGTAATCTAAATACGGAAGATAGGACATCACATGGAATGACGTTGTCTTGTTTCTTTTTTTAAACTTTGAAAAGGGTTCTGCGTGTGCCTTTGGACAGGGTACAATTGATTTTTGGTTGAAGCGGTTATTAAGCAAATGGGTTGTTGCAAGTTTGGAGGGTTTTTCTTTTTAAATAACAGAATAGTCAGTATTTGTATATAAAAAAAAAAAACAGAATGGTCAATATTTGAACGGAACCGAAGTATGGTGTTATTAGATGATTTAACACAAACCAGTTAGTTGATCATACTCTAGCTCAAATGATACTTATCATCTTGTAGAGTAAGGTGGAGGGTGAGGTTGTGGGTTCAAGACCCCTTGGGTGCATAATTTACCAATATAAAAAAAAAAAAGTTTGATTACACGGACTAGTAAGTTTGTTTGGAATGGCCACTGCTCCCCAGAGAAGCAGCCCATGAAGATCCTATGTTTATTCCAAAGGTTTTCAAGCTGAAACTAACTTAGGGATTGGATTGGAAGTCATTTTGATGCGGTGAGGATGACATAGGTCTAGTGTAGTAGAAGGGTTTAAGAAAAAATTCCAGCAACAAACAAGATTAAAGCAAAGAAAAACATAATAGGATTGAAGTTGGAACAATCAAATATCAATTTATAAGCGCATAGAAGAAATATTTAAATATGAAATTTCATAAGGTAGATAATTAAAAAAAAAAAAAAAAAAACTGCCTAAAATGACTCAAAAGAGGCTATTTATAATAATAAGGGGCTTTGGTAGCCTTAGATCTAGCCCTTCACTTTACATATAACAATTAAATCCTAACCATGCAACTGTATTAAAAGTCACATGTTGGTCACATGACCATTTAAAATACTAAAGACATAATAATAAATAAAACAACATAGAGAAATAAAAGACTAGTCTTATAGTAACAATTGGCCAGAAAAGATAAACTACTGGGTCTTTTTAGCTTTGGGCTTAGATGCTCCTGCATCACATTCAAACTTGGACATAAAACTGCAAGACTCTAATTCATATGTACTAGAGTTTGGCTGGACTCATTTATATTTGTATTTTTGGGTGGAGCATGACCAGCTCACTTTAGATATAGCAGAAACTACACTTACACCCAGTGTTAACTTAAAACATGGGGCTCACCTCTGTGTTTTTTTTTTTTTTTTTGGAATTTACCCCTTGTATTTGTCTCTGTTACACTTAATACCTGTTTGGTATAGTTCTTTTTGTGCATCTGTGAAAACAAGGTTGTTTGAAAAAGCTGTACTTATCAAAGTTTTAAAAAGCTGTACTTCGAAAATTTTGATAACATGTTACCAAATGGGCAAATAAGATAAAGATAGATACTTGAAACATGTTGGACACAATATGCAATCCGTCTGGAGTAATTTAAAATATGAATGGGCAATTAAGATAAAGATAGATAGATACTTGAAACTTGTTGGACACAATATGCAACCATGCTGGAGGCATTTAAAAAAAATGAATGGCAGCCACAATATCCATCCATCTCAGCCACTACTCACATACTCATCAATTGAACGGACCTAAGTATAGGTTTTATATAATGGAATCTTCTCAAAAGAAATGGAATCTTCTCAAAAGAAGGAGACATTGCAAAACACATTAGAGAACTCAATACAGATTCTGTAGAAATATGGACTTTCAATGATAGAGTAGATAACTCAATGCTGTTGAAGGTATGATTGTTTCTTTCTGGCCAAACTGTCCACATGAGGCAAAGTGGGCAGCGCTCCAAATATCAGGCATTTTTATGTCTTCCAACCATTCCGTGCCAATAGAAAAACACAAACTCTATGATTCTATACATGATCCACTCCTTTTTAATCACCTGTAGCTATAATGTTATTATAAGAAAGTCTTTTCAAATGTTTGGGACATGTTGGTCGATGTGTCTTACTTACATTGTGGCAGAAGTTACAAACTGTAAGCAGGCCGACATTGACTTCCGAGGGCATGAGGAGATCTACTCTGAACCTGGTGGAGTGATGGACTATGAGGAAGACCGAAGTCGTCCGAAGAGGTAATTTAGTAGACCTCAGGATTTTAGTGATTTTGCATATGTGTTTTCATTGCCAAAGTTTTGATATGATTGTGTTTATGCTATTTTTGGTTTCAACTCTTGATTTGAAGCCAATGTTTTCATTTTTCATTTTATCTATTACATCCTATGCAATAATACTCTGAAATAAGAACACCTAAAATTTTATTTTGAAGTACAAGCTCTCCTCTCTCTCTCTCTCTCTGATACATTAGTTATTTTTTTCTTTTTCTAAGTGAAGGCACTGGGGATTGAACCCGGAACTGAACCCACCACAAGGGTGGAAAAAATGCATTAGAATTTCTTATTTAGCTATATTTATTTTTAAATATCTAGATATGAAGTATGACTTAAAATCATTGGAGAAGCTAGCCAGCAGAATGGATTGTTGAGGGAGAGTTCTAATTATGATTGCATTCCACGCATTAACCTGGAATTGTCAATGAGCTTTAGCTCAAATGGTGCAACTTTGAATTAAGAACAAGTTGGAGGGTGAGGTTGTGTTTGGTTGCTTGTGTAACTTTGAATTAACCAAAAAAAGAAGTATTAGTTGGGATTTGGATTGTCATTTTGAATTGCCACAATTCTTTTCTTTGACTAAACTTGAAAAAATGCAGGAGGCGGCATCCAATAGGTTGAAGACATGCAGGGAGTGTAGCTCGTTGGATTGGTGTTTAGGTTACTTGCCCGATCTTTTTTGTTCATTGCATTCCAGCAACAGATGATTCTGCTTTTGGGGACAGTCCTTTGATGGTGAAAATGTCACTGTTGCTTTAGACATATATTTTGAAAATCATTAGCTGGTATTCCCGAGTTGGTGAGAACAAGATTGGATTTGATGATGCGGCTAAAAACTATTTATTTAGTTAGATAATTGTAATTTGCTTTGTGTTATTTGATGTTGCTATTGAATCTCGTCTTGTGAAGAAAACAGCTGCCTATATTAGATTCAGATGTATCAAAAAAGATGTCACTGGCTTCATGGTCCCGTCTTTGTTTTTTTTGGTAGGTTAGATAAGATATCACTAAGAAAGACTATGACATGGGAAAAACACGAGGTAGCCATAAAATTACAAAAGAGACATAAAGCTACGTACAAGAAGAAAGGGAATCTAAAATCATCGGGAGGGACTTGCACCAAACCCGTGACCAATCAAACAAAGTCCCTATAAAAGACACAACAAACCCAGATTGCTTTCCAAGGGAAGATAAAAAAAAGACGACGCCCTCAACCCACAATAAAAAGACTGAATCTCAAACTCTCCATTTGTTCTCAACTTCCACCTCATCCGGTCTCCAACCTCATCAGAAGGAATATGGGTCTCCAAGATGTGAGTAAAAGCTGCCACTACATCCAATTCTCAATCATTCAAAGCTCGATGGAACTGCACATCCCAACTCCTCTTCTCCTCCCCAATAAAGATTCTAAGTTCCTAAGCCTCCTAATCTGTAGCAAATTCATACAAGACTGGGAAAGCTTCCTTAAGAGATTGATCTCCATACCAATAATCTAGCTAAAATCGCACCCTATTTCCGGTACCCACCTCATACCAAATATATCTACGAAAATCTTTACAATCCATCCTAATAATTCTCCACAAACCACAACCATAAGGACCCCTCTTTAACTTAGAAGTCCATACCCCCTCTTTTCCCTGAACTTCAAAGCTATCACATGCCTCCTAAGCCTAGTTTCTTCCTTTCCAAACCGCCATAACCATTTTCCCAACAAGACTTTGTTGAAAGAAGTGATCTTCCTTATCCCCAAACCACCATTTGTCATAAGAGTACAAACTGTTTTCCACCTCACCAAGTGCAACCTGGGTTTTTCACCCGTACCTTCCCATAAGAAGTCCCTTTGCAGCTTCTTAATCCTATTAGCAACACTTGTAGGAATAATGAACAAGGATATATAATAATTTGGAAGGCTTCATGGTCCTTGTCTGTCTTAGCAGTAACAGTATCTCAGGTTCTGAGATATCTTTAAAGGAAAATGTTCAGCTCCAAAACGATTTGGAGGAAAATTCTTTCAACTTATTCTGTGGCAATTAATAAATAATATATGTGGATGGTTTTAGGAGCAAGTTAGAGAAGATTCCCTCAAACCGCTTATAAAAATGATAACTCTAACAATATCTTTGTCCTTAACACCCCTCAATTTCCAGGAGGAAAACTCTATCCATCTTTAAATATCTTGTTTCGCAGCAATTCCCATTTGACTTGCTGCATCTGCACTTAGAGGAACTCATTTAGAGGGGTGCAATATCTTTGTTGGAGTATGATGATGCTATTTTTTTAGTTTGCATCTATTTGAAGAAGCCTTCTCAAGAAGTAAGATCAAATGTGCAAAATTAATTACCCTATGAATGAAACAGATGGTGGATTTTTGAGTAATTAAAGCCATGGATCGAGTATTCCAAAGCATTTGTGTTGGTTGCCTGAACAGAATTCATCATACAGATCGAGAAAGGACTGAAAGGAATAGATTTCCACCTCTAAAATCTGAAATCTACTTGCTTCTTCAGTGTAGTTCTATACCTCGCTGAGCTTCATGCGTCTCCTCTTAGTTACTTGGAATGCTCATATATATGTATATAAATGCACATACACCAGAACTCTTCACATCATGCACTTCCCTAATTTAATCTACGTTTTGTTTTGCCATTACCCTTGAATCCTTCTATTTGTTTTCGGAATATCCTGGTGCATTATTCATGCTCCACATATTTTATCCATGGAGGTAATACTTGTGTCTTGATTTGGATTACGTTGTGAAAGATGTATTACTGACTGTTGTTGGAGCTCTACGAACATTGCTCTTACCAATGAGGCCTAATTCATGGGATACGGTATTTTTATTATTATCTTATTTGATTATATCTCATTAAATATGTTTAAGACAATACAGAAGGAGATGAGTACCAACACGCTTACTATTGAATGAGGCCTAATTCATGGGATATGGTGTTGTTTTTTTTTATAAAAATCTTATTTTGATTATATCTTATTGCATATGTCTAAGATAACACAAAAGGAGATAGGTATCAACGCGCTCACTATTGGAGATAAGAGGGACATAAACCCAAGATAGAAATCTTGTTGGCCCAAGCTTGGCCACTAAACCATATACCGGGTTGGTATGAGTTTATACTTCAATTGTTTCATATTTATTACCGTGGTAACTAAAATTGTCGCATCTTTATTTTTGAATTTTCAATACAACTGTTCTACACGTTAATTGTCTAACTTCTTTTATACCTACATCATTGTCTTATCATGCCACTTTCTACTTACTGAAGCTAATTATTTATTATTTTAAACATTTTGTAGACCAATTGGCCGGGTTATAGTCTTATGAAATTGTTTATAACATGCTTGTTATTGCCTCTATATGTGTGTATATATACATTTTTTTTTGGGGTAAAAAGAGAGGAAGTTTCATTTATTTAACCAGCAAATACATGAGATTATCCATATCTATTATGGGTTGCAAACGTTATTCTTAGGCAGACCAGTATTTTGGGCCGTAACATAGGAACTTGGGCTTGCCTTTTGTAATGAGGTGGGTTGGACCATTTATTAGGAAGCGGAGATGTTTTAATCATTTATATATATTAAGTTATTAATCACATTCACATGTTGAAAGTTATTTATCTTATTCGTTCATTAATTTATCCACCAATTATTTTATCATCAGTATTTATTTATTCTTGTTTCTGAGAGATGTGGCTTTTGGACAATGAAGTTGCTTTTATATTTATTTATTAAAATAATGATTAATTTCAGGATGGGGTTGCGTTGTTACTTGTTAAGCAATCAACTTCAGCCTTTCTTTTAATCCATTTACTCTTTATAATAATAATAATAATAATAATATGTTGAGAGGGACAAAAGCTAGTCATTCTGAATTCTATATAAGAGACATGATTTCGTCAGCCATTTTAGATAATAATGGTTATAATTTTGGTTCTAGCTATTTTCTTAATATGTAGCAACCATGCAAAAAAAAAAAAAAAAAATAATAATAATATGATAGAGAGGTGAGTAGGATTTTACAATTTGCTCTGTCTAAAACCAAAACCTGCTATTCTCGACATCTAAAGTGGACTCTTCCTACATGACACACCAAGAATATCTATCCATTGTGGGATTCATAAAAAAAAAAAAAAAAAAAAAAAAAAAAAAATCATTAAACTACATGGACAATGAACTAATAATTAACTTCTATGTGGAAGGGGTTGGATAAGCCATAATTGCACAAATTTGGATTGCTTGCCACTAGTTATAAACAATTAACAATCCTCATTAGCCTATCAAAAAAAATAAAAATAAAAAACACCATCACTATCAGGTTAAGAAATAGTCCTGAGGAGGTAATGGCCCAAAGGCCCCCGAGGACTTTAAAAAGCAACCAATCCACTGTTGTAAATGAGATGAGTTTTTTCAAGAGGTGAATGCTCAAGCTCGAATAAAGTTTACTGATAATGTTTAAAGTTAAGCTCGTTAAAAAATCCAACAACTTGATCTTAACTTGATTCCTTAGTGAAGCCAAGTTCGAGCTTATTATCAAGCTCTTGAGCTCAAGATCCAACACATACATTATTAAATCCATATCAAGCCCATTTGAGTCGAACAAGTGGTCCTAACTCGTAATTAATTTTAAACTTGGTAAGATATGGGTTTATTTGTCTAGTTTATATCCAGCTTATCACTAAGCTTACAAGCAAGC
Organism: Quercus agrifolia; assembly: GCA_029955455.1. Lineage (NCBI taxonomy): Eukaryota > Viridiplantae > Streptophyta > Magnoliopsida > Fagales > Fagaceae > Quercus > Quercus agrifolia. Next base: position 56,098,905 of record JARQAD010000003.1, on the reverse strand, counting down.
ATAAACTCAACTTATTTTTATCAAGCCTTATTTTTCACAAACCCATTCATGAACAATTTGTTTTTTGGGCACAACTCGCTTATTAAATAAGCCTAAAACTAAAACTCAAATTCAGCTTGTATATAAAATAAGCAAACATGAAAAAGTTTTTTATTAAGTCAAGTCAAAATAGTTTATGAATGAAGTAAGTTCATTTACAGCTCTATAAAGAAGGTAATAATTCTTGAATAAATAATTATTTTACTAAAAAGAGAGAAGTACAACTTCAGTGTTGGATGATTGGATTACTACACCAATGTTCTAGACTCTCCTTCTTTATCATTTTGTAAAGTTTCGGAGAAATTTGGATCTGCAATCAAAATTATCATTGTGGGGACAAAGGCCCAAGTTGGTATACTGGGCCTTGGGCCCTATTTGGTGATGTGGATACGTCTGAGGAGAAGCAAATGATTGGAAAGGCTCCAGAATGGAGGATCACGTAAGGGAAGATTGGAGGGGTAAAGTCTGAGGAGGTTATCCTTCTCGGATAAGACTAACATCGGTCAGGTAAGTAACTAAGCGACTTAGGTGACCTTCTAGTAATTTCCAACGATAAGGATGAACTTCAGGCACGTACGAAGAGGATAAGAATACAGAAATATCTAAGAGAAAAGCTGCTACCACTGCATTAAATGCACTGCAGCAACCTTTCTGGCTGCATTTATGTGAAGAAGACCCCTAAACAGTGCATTCTCAACCACCACCATTCATAAACAACCAGAGAAGATGCTTGATGGGACAGATACTCAAGTGGAGGCTTAGATGATGAACAAGTGTACGATCAAGATAGTGTAAAAAGAAACTATATAATGTGAAAACCCTCCTAGAAATGGGGATCGAAAAAGATAGGGAAAGAAAAGAAATAAAGAGTTACTGTAGCATTGAGTGTTGTATTATCTTTCAGAAATAGCAATTCATCTCCTCGGACAAACATTTCGTCAAGTTTTGTGTGTGATTCTATGTTTGTTCATATTTGAAACCCTTATTAACTGTTGTCTAATTCGTTAAGAGCCCAGCTCTTTCATCCATTCTCTACAAATTTATTGTATTGGGCTCATATCTCCACTATTCTGGGCTTGAGCTACAAATCGTGACCTTACAATTTGCGCTGTTTGTGGGAAGAGCTTATGCTTTAGGATCGTATAGCGGTTAGGTATGGTGGGATCAGGTCCACATCAAACAAGCCCGCATCAAACAGAATCTGCTAATGTTCGTTAGCAAGATGAGTTTCTCAATCTTAAATGTGAAAGAGATTGTCAAAACTATCAAGAAGGCAGTGTGCATTCCATCCACACTGATGGAAGTGGTTTTCAAAGGAAAAGAAACGTATCCCATGAGAGAGACAATGATAAAACCAAGCAACAAGAGATTGATGATTTGAAGAAGCAACTCCGTCGAGCACAACAGAAACGATCCCCTTCTAACTTTGATGTCTCCTCCAATGATGAAGAAGATACTGTATACAGACAGAGGTCTAGAACTCCACCAAGTGAATCATTCTCCTGTGAAGAAGAGCATCTTCATTGAAGGAAACGCATGAGCTCTTCTCGCAAAGGAGTAGGAACTGACGTTATGAAAAAGGCGTTAAGCCAAATTTCTAAATCACCCTTACACGGGGGATAGAAAAGGCAAAACTTCCTAGACGATTCCACCAGCCAACATTCACCATGTATAATGGCCAAACAGACCCTGTAGAACACATAAGTCAGTTCAAACAGAAGAAGCCTGTCCATTCTTAGGACTAGGCCTTGATGTGTAGGGTATTTCCATCCAGCTTGGCACCGATGCCGATGAGATGGTTTGACGGAATAAAGACCAATTCTATCAGTTCATTTAAGAAACTCACCTAATCATTCCGCTCCTGATTTATCACATGCAGTAGGGTTCCTTAACTTTTGGATTTCTTATTGTCCATGTCAATGAGGGAGGGGGAGTCCGTAAAGGCGTATTTCGAAAGGTACTGGGAAATGTTTAACGAGATCGATGACGATTTTGATGAAGTTGCCATTAAGACTTTTAAGGTCGGCCTACCAGCCGAGCATGGTTTGAGGAAATCTCTGACAGGTAAACCTGTAACTAGTTTACGCCAGCTTATGGACAGAGTTGATAAGTATAAAAAGACTGAAGACGACCAACAATAAGGGAAAGGGAAGGCTAAGGTTATCCCTTAGGAGAGGAGGGATTTCAGGTCAGACCAGTACAATAACAATCGGCTGAGAAGGGATTATGTAGGACAATTAGGGTCTATCAACACCCAGGCGGTTAATACAGTGTTCCGAGAGTCGGTCTGTCAAGTTCTAGAAAAGATTAAGAATAAACCATTCTTCAAGTGGCCAAATAAAATGGCTGGAGACCCTGCGAAGCGCAATCAAAACCTCTACTGCCATTACCATAAGGAATAGGGACATACTATGGAGGATTGTAGAAATCTATGGGATCATTTGGATTAGCTTGTCGGAAAAGGCAAATTAAAATCACTCTTGCATCATTCTAGTGGCCAGGGGAACTAGACGAATTCAAACTCCAGGAAGAATGCTACTTCTAGGCCTCTTTTAGGAACAATCAATGTCATCTTTGCTGCTCTTGGGAAGACTGGATCCTGTCCCTCTAGAGTGATGTCAGTGGCTCGATTGTCATCCGATGAGGGTGTTTCAGAGCCGAAAAGGGCTAAAGTACTAATTCAACCGACTTTAGGCTTCTCGGACGAGGATAAAGCTGGAACCATCCAACTCCATAACGATGCTTTGGTGGTTACGCTCAGAATAGGAGGATATGACGTGAGGCGAGTGCTGGTGGATTAGGGTAGTGCCATCGAGATTATGTACCTTGATTTGTACAAGGGGCTAAATCTGAAATCCGAGGATTTAACGGCCTATGAATCCCCCCTAGTAAGCTTCGAGGGAAAAACTGTCATTCCAAAAGGTCAAATTAGGCTACCCATACAAACTGATTCAAAAATAGTGGAGGTGGATTTCATTGTGGTAGATTCATATTCCCCTTATACAGCCATTGTGGCCAGGCCTTGGCTCCATGCTCTGGCTCCATGCTCTAGGGGCTGTCTCCTCTACCCTGCATCAAAAGGTGAAATATCCTTCTGAAAGCCTAGTTAAAGAAATTGTGGGCAATCAATCCTTTGCTAGACAATGCATGGTGGCGGCCATCTTGCACAAACTCGAAGCTGTATCCTTGGACTTTGCTGAAAAGCCCCTATAACAATCAAGGGCTGTGACTTCATCAAGGGGAAGGTCAGTCGAGGAGGCGAGTTGCGAAGACTTGGAGAGAGTGATCATTAATACTGATCCGGAGAATTTTTTTCAAGTGGGGGTACAAATGCCTCCTCATGAAAAATAGGCATTAATTGAATTCCTCCAGGAGAATGTCGACGTATTTGCCTGGGACGCTTGCGAAGCCCCGAGAATTGATCCTGATTTTATCTGCCAGCACCTGAACGTTAACCCATCAATCATTCCTAGAAAGCAACCACCCAGGCGCTCGTCTAAAGACCATTATGAAGCTGTTAAGGCCGAGGTGACTAAACTTAAACGAGCAGGAGCTATTAAGGAAGTTTTTTATCCGGAGTGGTTAGCCAACACTGTGGTGGTAAAAAAGAAGAACGGAAAGTGGAGGGTATGCGTAGACTTCACAGACTTGAACAAAGCCTGTTCGAAAGATCCTTTCCCCCTTCTTCGGATAGATCAATTAGTGGACGCTACGGTAGGTCATCCTCGAATGAGTTTCCTTGATGCTTTCCAAGGATACTATCAAATACCATTGGCCCTTAATGATCAGGAGAAAACGTCTTTTGTCACCCCTATTGGGAATTACCATTACAAGCTGATGCATTTCGGCTTGAAAAATGTTGGATCTACGTATCAAAGGATGATGACCAAGATGTTTGAAGCACAAATGGGTAAGAATATTGAGGTGTATATAGATGACATGGTGGTGAAGAGTAAGATAGTGTCCGAGCATATAGGGGACCTTACAAACATCTTCAAAATCCTAAGGGGGCACAAGCTCCGTCTTAATGCCTCCAAATGCTCTTTTGGGGTAGGTTCGGGAAAGTTCCTCAGCTATATGGTGACTCATCGAGGTAAACCCTGATCAGGTCAAAGCTATAAATAGTTTACAACCTCCTTGGAACCCTAAAGAGGTTCAGAAATTAACCGAAATGACGGCAGCTTTAAATCGATTCATCTCTCGGTCGGCGGACAAATGTAGGCCTTTCTTTCTATTGATGAATAAATGGAAAGGTTTTGAATGGACCAAGGAGTGTGCTCAAGCGTTTCAACAACTTAAAGATTATCTCTCTCACCCACCTATCATATTAAGTCCTGAAGCAGATGAAATACTGTTTGCTTACATCGTTGTAGATCCTTATGCTGTGAGTTTGGTGTTGATACGAGTTGATAGTGGTAAACAACGACTAATCTATTACATGAGTAAATTTTTACATGAGGCTGAAATTCGTTACTTACCTTTAGAAAAAGCAATCCTGGCGGTGGTGCATGGTACTCAAAAGTTGCCCCATTATTTCCAAGCGCATACGGTGGTTGTCCTAACCCAGCTTCCACTCAAGGCCATACTTTGAAGTGCTGATTACACTGGGAGGATAGCAAAGTGGGGCATGATCTTGGGTGCCTTTGACATTAAATACATGCCATGTACCATAGTTAAAGGCCAGTTCCTCGCAGATTTAATTGCCGAATTCGCTGAGGGCCTTGTAGAAAATGAATCAAATGAACACCGCATGGATGAAAAATTAGTTGGCCTAATTGCTGCGCAAGAACCATTGCAGTGGAAGGTGTACGTGGACGGGGCAACAAATCAGAAAGGGTTTGGTGTGGGGCTAGTCTTGATCTCACCTGAAAAACTCGTCATGGAAAAGTCGTTAAGGCTAGGTTTTTCAGCCACGAATAATGAGGTCAAGTACGAAGCATTGTTGGAAGGAATGTCTATGGTTCAGAGGATGGGGGGGAAATCAGCTACAATGTTCTCGGATTCAAGGCTGGTCGTCGGTCAGGTGAAGGGCGAGTTAGAAGCAAGGGATGAGAGATGCAAGGGTATTTGACTCGAATCAAGCATTTGTAGAATATGTTTGAATCGTTTGATCTACAACACATCCCTAGAGGTGGAAATATCCATGCTGATTCTCTGGCCACGCTAGCAACCTCTTTGGCTCAAAATTTACCTCGTGTTATTCTAGTAGAAGATCTTGGTAAACCCTCAGGAGAGAAAGGGAATATGATCTATGTTCCCCATGTCAGAGTAGGGCCCAGCTGGATGGATCTCATTATTCAGTTCCTTAGTAAAGACGTTTTACTAGAAGACAAATCAGAAGCCGAAAAGATACGTCGGAAGGCTCCTCGGTTCTGGTTATCTGAGGATTAGAAATTGTATAAACGATCTTTCTCGGGACCATACCTACTATGCATACATCTTGAAGCATTAGAATTACTTCTTGAGGAATTACATGAAGGAATCTATGGAAGCCATACAGGAGGGAGATCCTTAGCTCATAGGACCATCACCCAAGGTTATTGGTGGCTAAACATGCAAAAGGAAGCACTAGAATATACGAAGAAGTGCAATCAATGTCAAAGATTTGCACCGAATACACACCAACCAGAAGGATTTCTAAATCCCCTTTCCAGTCCTTGGCCTTTTGCATAATGGGGCTTGGATATTATTGGCCCATTTCCTAAAGCAGCGGGAAACAAGAAATATTTGCTGGTCAGCATAGACTATTTCACTAAATGGGTTGAAGCTGAGCCTCTGGCGAATATCCGAGATGTGGACGTAAAGAAGTTTCTTTGGAAGAACATTGTCACTCGCTTCAGGATACCTCATACCCTTATCTCGGACAATGGACTTCAGTTCGACAGTAAATTCTTTAGGAGATACTGTTGTGAGTTGGGAATTACAAACAGGTACTCCACTCCAGCATATCCCCAAGGGAACAGACAAGTTGAAGCTGTTAACAAGATCATAGTGAATGGACTTAAGAAAAGGTTGGATGATGCAAAGGGAAGGTGGGTGAAAAAACTGCCGCACGTTTTGTGGACGTATCGAACCACTCCTCGGAGGTCAACTGGAGAAACCCCATTTTCGATGTCTTATGGGGCTAAGGCTATCATTCCCATAGAAACAGGCTTTTCGACATTAAGAACCCAGTCATTTAATCCCAACGATAATGATAAGTTGTTGGAAAGAAGCTTAGACCTTATTGAAGAAAGTAGAGAAAGTGCAATGGTCCAATTGGCGTATTATCAACACAAACTTAAACATGGCTACGATGCCAGAGTAAGGCTAAGACCATTGGAACCTGGAGATTTGGTGCTAAGAAAAGTGTTGGGCATGGTGAAAAACCTAGCATGAGGAAAATTAGGGCCCAATTGGGAAGGACCCTATCGTATCATCTCGTCGGTTGGCATAAGAGCGTATTTTCTAGAAGATTTAGATGAGCATGTAATACCTCGTTCTTGGTATGTAAACAACCTGAGAAGGTACTATTATTAATGAAAGTTTCATTTCTTCAAATATGTGTTTTGTTGTATAAATCTGTCAAATTAAGGGCTGTTTATTATCTATATGAATGTTAAACAGATCCCAAGTCATGTTAGGTCTCTCGGACCACATACTTGGGGGTGAAATTAACAATCCTTGGCATTTATATGAATATTAAACAGATCCCAAGTCATGTCAGGTCTCTCAGACCACATACTTGGGCAAAATTAACAATTCTTGGCATCTATATGAATGTTAAATAGATCCCAAGTCATGTCAGGTCTCTTGGACCACATACTAGGCGAAATTAATACTCCTTGACATCTATATAAGTGTTAAACAAATCCCAAGTCATGTCAGGTCTCTCGGACCACATACTTGGGTGAAATTAACACTCCTTGACATCTATATAAGTGTTAAACAGATCTCAAGTCATGTCAGGTCTCTCAGATCACATACTTAGGCGAAATTAACACTCCTTGACATCTATATAAGTGTTAAACAGATCTCAAGTCATGTCAGATCTCTTGGGCCACAAACTTGGGCGAAATTAACGTTCTTGGGCATCTATGTAAGTATTAAACAAATCTCAAGTTATGTCAGGTCTTTCGGACTACATACTTGGGCGAAATTAACGTTCCTTGCATAAGTGCAGTAAGTTAGTTGTTATTTAACTTGTATGTAATTGTCAAACGTACCTCAAAGCATGTCAGGTCTATTAGATCATGTATGTGTATGAGATTAACTTTTATCAACTTAATGATAATTGATGCCTATTTGAGAGTTGGGCACTCATTAAAATTCCAAGTATTCTTGCCTTCATAGTAATATACTAAGTGTATTATTCATATGTTTTGAACTTGAATTTTGATATCATAATGATAATTTACGATGTTGATGGATGACATTTAATCGAAACAAATAGATAATACTAACTTGAAATAATTCATAATATCATTCAAAGGCTAAGTCAGATAAAAAAGAAAACATCTTTATTAGATGGTAGATATAAGTGTTACATCAAAAGCACAAGGCCATTACAAAAATCACAAAAACAAAGCTAAAACCCTATATCTAAGTCTGTGATTGATGAGAATCTTTCTTGGAGTCAATCTTGGACTTGGACTTAGTAGCTTTAGCATTGGAAACCATATCTCCAATTGTAAGGGCATCCTTGGAGGGGTTGGCATCAGCTTTATTCTTTCCTTCTCCTTCTCCTTCTCCTTCTCCTTCTCCTTTGCATTCTCTTCTGTCCGAGAGGCCACCATTGCCCCATTCTTCTCTTTTTCAGCCCCTGGTGGTACTTCGGTACCCTGAGAAAGTTTTGGAGTGGTGAGAGATTGTTCAGGAGGAGGAAGAGGAAGGGCGGCGAGAGGAGGATGAGCAGTTGTGTTTTCTCTAAGGTCCTTTGGGTAGTACACTTAGTCCACTCTCCTCAGATCAGAGTTCGCAGGGATTCCTGCCCGATCAAGGGCTTGATTGTATGTTTTAGCACAGTGCTCCCTGCAGACCACGGTCACTTCAGCAGTTAACCTTGCCTCCGTTTCCAATACCCCACGTTCGTAAGCTGAGGTCTCGGCGGCCGTAGCAGCTTCCTGGGCCACCTTTAATGCCTCATCAGCTTTCTGCAGTTTAGTTTTGAGGTCCAGAATCGCCGCCTGCTCAGTAGCGAGGTTAAGTTGAGTGGTGTAAAGCTCTTTGCGCTGGTCCTCAGCTTGAGCTTCAGCATTCTTCAACCCAGCCTCAGCGCTTTTTCGCGCGCTCTCTGCGGCCTTAAGCTTCTGGGCCAACTGCGTTTTTTCATGGTTCGCCACGCTGAGTGCTTTCTCAACATTGTGCTTGTTTTGGATTTCAACGTCAAGGTTGTTATTTGCACTCCGCACCCAGTCCTCGGCCACGTAAACTTGCTGAGTGACTTGCATGGAAATAGCAAGTATAATTAAAAATAAGATTAACATAATAGATAAAAAAAAACTTATCTTAAATACTTGAATAGTAGAAGAGCAGTTAACCATTGCTAAGTCTCTCTTTAATGACATGAATAGATCAGGCTGTTTTGTGCGCTAGATGGAATCCATGTCCTGAGGAAAAAGGAGAGGTTGTTGCAGGGCTTGCGCTAAGTAGTTGGCATGACCTCTTGGCGCATCCCATATTGAGGCATCGTATGGGATGGCTGCACCATCCATTTCTAGTCGGGGGGCCCAAGGCCGCTAAGGCCGGTGTACTTCAACCTCACCCTGCTGTCTACAGAATTACCCCTCTTATCCCTGGGGTCCTTGGTAGTTTTTTGTTACTTGTTCTCCTTCTGAGGAACTAATTCGCCTTCCTCCAATTCCTAATCTGGCCTCCTCTTCTTCAGGTTGGGCATGGCCAACAGGCCGAGATCAGTAGGGGGTGGAGGAGGAGGAATCACTAGGGGTTGTGTTTTGGGGGCCTCTTTTGAGCTTTTCCTTTTGTTCCTGCTGGCTAGCAGGCCTTTTAGACCAGGTCATTTTTTCTGATCTATTTGTTCTTCTTCTTCTTCGGACTCCGAGTCCACCTGAGTAAGAATCAACTGTTTGGGATGAATAGAAGATAAGTTCACAGATTCAGTCTCAGAATTTGAAATATCTACTGGCTTCTCAGACGGTCCCACGTCTTCCACGAAGCGGAATTGATCTATCTCCTCTTCCAAGGATAGCCGAGAAGATGCAATTTTCTCTGTTGCTGCAACAGGCGCTTTAAGGGGGACTTGTTGCAAGGGAATTATAAGCGGAGGAGGGATTTGTTGAACAGGTAGCCTGACAGGGGGAAGATCTTCTCGAGCCAAAAAGTTTGGCTTGGATACGTCAATGCGGTTTACCGAGGATCTCCTGCCTTGATGGCGTGACCTATCTCTTGAAAGACTTTTGAAATGGGTTCAAAATCCAAAATCAAGTGGACAACACGCAATTGGCGATCCTCGCTCATGAAAATTTTTGATCGGAGTATGTAATTCAGGGCTGCTATGTTGGTATGGCTGAGCCGAGGAGTAACTAACCTCTTATCTGCAATAAACAACTGGGAAAAGAGTGGTGATTAACTCATAAAAAATGATTATCGAAATAATGCAAGATAAAGGATAATAACCACGCTATGAAGATTAAAAGATATGAAATGTTTTGCTAAGGAACTTAACTCTAAGGTATCCCACCTGTCTTTCTCTCTTGGGTTGGACAAGGAAGACCATCGTGCTATGGCCCTGAGGCGATGAGGTAGTCATCTTTCATCCCTTTGTTGGACTTAGGGAGACACAAAATGACCCTGACCACAGTTGACCAGGATTTGAGGTAGAATCCTCCATCGACTTGGGAGTGGAACTCGTACATGTGCACCACGTCGTGCCATGTGAGTCCTAATTGAAGATGCGCATTAAGAGCATCGACGCAACCTAGGATCCTAAACATGTTTGGTGCGCATTGGTGAGGACACAACCTATGAATTATAAGGTAATCCCTTGTTTTCCTACCTATGGGGAAGTTCATTCCGCCTTCTATAAAGGCTATTATAGGAATGATGACCTCCCCCGTTTCCCTATCTGTAACGATCTGTTTTGTGGAACAGTATCGTAGACCCATTTCCTGGGGTATATGGTATTTTTGTTTGAAAAACTCTATTTTTAAGGGGGAATCTACCAGACTCTCGAATCTACCCATTTGAACGAACCTAAAATAAAATAACCGAATCCTATAGACAAAGAATGGTAAAAATGAGTGGCCGAGGAGTACAGCTGAGAAGAAAAGAATATGTTTTAAAAAAATGTAAGTCTACAGAAGCTAATGTATATGATAGTTTATGATACCTTAAAGAAGATGTTTCGAAAATATCTCAAGAAAGAAGAGAAGTTGGAATAGTCTGTGTTTTAGAGAAGGTGAGAAGAGTTTGTGTATGTGATATCTCTAAAATCTGAAGACTTATGAAAATGGAGAAGTGATGTCTCCGTTCACTTTATATGGAAAGTTGAAATGAGTGGGGGTTATCCCGCCCAACAGCTTCAGGAGAAAAACCATCCATTGGATCTGCGCTTCACCGTTGGATGTATGAGACAGCATGCCGCCTGGAGCATTTAATAGTGCTTTGCGAAACTTGAAGCGCCAGTGGCAAGTCTGAGGCGTGTGAAATATCCCCTCCCACACGTGTGAATTGAATAATCGTGTGGTCTTATGTCGTGGAAGTCAAAACCCTGTTTTTTCCCTTTCTATGAGAGGGAAAAATCAAAGTTTTGAGTGGCTATTGAGGGGACAAAGGCCCAGTTGGTATACTGGGCCTTGGGCCTTATTTGGTGATGTGGATACGTCCAAAAAGAAGCAAATGATTGGAAAGGTCCCATAATGGAGGATCATATAAGGGAAGATTGGAGGGGTAAAGTCTGAGGAGGTTATCTTTCTCGGATAGGACGAACATCGGTCAGGCAAGTAACCAAGCGACTTAGGTGACCTTCCAGTAATTTCCAACGATAAGGATGAACTTTAGGCACGTACGAAGATGATAAGAATACAGAAATATCTAAGAGAAAAGTTGCTACCATCGCATTAAATGCACTGCAGCAACTTTTCTGGCCGTATTTATGTGGAGAAGACTCCTGAACAGTGCATTCTCAACCACCACCGTTTACAAAGAGTTAGAGAAGATGCTTGATGGGATAGATACTCAAGTGGAGGTATAGATGATAAACAAGTGTACAATCAGGATAGTGTAAAAAGAAACTATATAATGTGAAAACCCTCCCAGAAATGGGGATCGAAAAAGATAGGGAAAGAAAAGAAATAAAGAGTTACTGTAGCATTGAGTGTTGTATTATCTTTCAGAAATAGCAATTCATCTCCTCGGACAAACATTTTGTCAAGTTTTGTGTGTGATTCTATGTTTGTTCATATTTGAAACCCTTACTAACCGTTGTCCAATTCGTTAAGAACCCAACTCTTTCATCCATTATCTACAAATTTATTGTATTGGGCTCATTGAGCTCATATCTCCACTATTCTGGGTTTGGGCTACAAATCGTGATCCTACAATTATAATGTATTAAAATGAGAAAAAAGAAGATTATTTATGGATTTGGACCTAGTGTAGTAGTTAAAGCTGTTGCATCGTGTAATTTCCCTTTAATATGAGAGAGTAAAATTTATTTCCAAAAACGAAATGGAAAAAGGTTAAAGGTTAAAAAAAAAAAAAAAAATCTGATCCAATGATTGAAATTAAACATGATCATTTTAACTTTCAATCTCAAGATTTACAATTGCACAGTGTAATAACTTGTACCGGATCTTAATCCCATTCTTTTACGTATTTCCTCTAATCAATTATTAATGTTGTTGTTGCAATTCTACGTGGCGTGGCGTAAAGAATAGTGCATGCTATTATTATGGAGAGAGAGAGAGAGAGAGAGAGAGAGAGAGCTTATACTAATTGCTTTGTCCATTATACTTTTTTTTTTTGGGTGGAGAATCCTGTCCATTACGCTATTTGTAAGCAAAGAAATGGGGCTTTTTTTTATTATATTTTTTTATTATTTAAATAAGAGATGGGGCCTATTTGATAAATAAGATTATTATGAAATTGATAACTGAAAACTTGCTTATAATTTATGCATGAATTAATAAAGAAATTAACTTAAAATTAAAAGTATCTATAATTGCATGTTGGGGATCACTAATCAAATGTTATAAGATTAAGCTTTAAAAAAAAAAAAAAAAGTAATGTTAAAACTTAAAAGATTGCTATTTTTTTCTCCTCCTCATCAAGTTCTGAAACTTTGGTTAGATCTCTTATAATATATGGTTTCTCTTGGCCTTGCTTGATGACACGATCAAAGAACGAAGGCCTGAAAATTATGCAGATCAAAGACTTCTAATTAAAATTATTCAAAATGTTCTTGTTATTTTATTCTCTCTCTCTTTTTATTTTTCCTTTTTTTTAGGGGTTGGGACCAGGTGGGTATTGGACTTTCGAAGATGCAATAATAGCTTTTTGTTCCCTACCTACAATAATAATTAATAAACAGGTGATTTATTGTGTCAGACAAATAAAAATGTATATTTTGATTTCAGTCATGTTGGATTCAATATTTTTCTAATAAATAACTAGTGAGGATTTTTTTTAATTAATCAGAATAACATGTGGAATTCATGGTATAATTGAAAGGTCATACGTACACACTGTTTCTTTTTCTTCCAACTTTGCTTTAGATCTTCCTTATGCAGATTAAAAATTGGATATTGTCCAAGGTACGAGTACACTTATAAAAATAGAAAAGAGTTTATCGTGCATGTCGGTAGTAAACAACTTACATAGAAGCGGTACAAAGAGAATTTATAATATTTCCTTGTGTTTAACAAAAAGGAAAATTTTGAAAATATAATAATTTACTATGTAATTTTTAAAAATTGACTTGACAATAAATATAAATGGAGAATTATTTTTTTCAAAAAATTATAAATTACTTTTTTGTGTGTGTGTGTGGTAATTGGTGACATATTAATATGTAAGAATTATATAGTAAAATTTGTAATATTTCTATCATCACTCTTAATAAAATCACATGCCAATAGCCATTTTTCATAATGACACTGCTCATTTTAAAAAAGTTTAATCACCATTTTTGTCCCTAATCATTGTCCTATATTTTAAAATGATCCCTAATCTTTCAAATATAATCATTAACCTATTGTTAGGATGTCAAAAAAGTCTTTGCAATTAAGTGGGTGGATGAGAATTTTTTTTGTGTGGATACAAGATATAATTTTTACTCTAATTTAATCAAAGTGTATATGTGTGTGAAGCTCCCTCCTGGAGACTTAAACCTTAACCCTTGCCCTCCCTCCCCCCCCACAACACATCTGGAGAATTTCTACTCTAGTATAATGCAGTGATGGTTATTGTCAAGTGGCATTTGTTTGTTTATTTTTTTTAAGGAAAACCTATTAAAGAATATCATTAAATCAGCTGTCAAAAAAGGATGCTACATTTCAAGGTGGAAGATAAAATGAAGAGATTTCTCTATTTCCTTTTCAAGGAGTGTGCAACATATATAGCAAAATCTCATACTACTACATGTAATTTGATATTCTTACTTTTATAATGACATACATAGATTTTTTAGTAAAATTTGAGGGAATTAAGTTCCCAAATTAAATAATGGTAGAATTCCATTCAACTGGATGGCCATTGGCAATGTGTTACATTTTCCTGAGAAATTGTAAGATCAAAAAATTTATTTATTTACTTTGGATAAAATGTACAATTTATTTCACGAATAATTTTCTAGGGTAACAATGCCGTATTGAAATTCACTCTCCTTATTCCTCTTGGCTTCTGCCATTGAGCTACTTTCACTCTCTTTTCGTGTTTTAGTTTTGGAGAGTTACTCTGATTTGACATAGATACTATATATATAACATTTTATTTTTTAATAATTCAATTGTTATAATAAATAAGTGAGATTTCAACCTTATTTTCTTTATAAAAGAAACCTGACAATGTCATTAAGTTACCAGACTTATCAAATCAATTATAATACTTATAAATGAGAAATGATATGTTTACAACAATTTTACAATATTTTTATAACAAATTCTAAGTGGCATGATTTGAAAAGGTTTATTATATATATAGAGAAAGATGTTGGAATATTAAAGTGGTCCATCAATATATGAAGCATAAATGCACATTGCTTTATATATTGTTACTAGCAAATCTGTTTCATATTTTATTAGAAAGAATATAATAATAAAATAAATTAATCTTGAATGATGCTGTGGTGGACTAATTATCATTGCAACTCCTATTATTAAAAAAATAAAAGTGGTTCATCAACTTCTAAGGGTAGAAGCACCATATGGTAGGGACTATATCTCGTGAAGTGGAAATTAGTTGAGGCCTTTGTTTGAATCTCTTTGCTCTTTCCCTCACCTTAATTAGGAACACCAACTCATTGAAGTGTGTGTATATATATATATTAAGAAGAAAAAAATTTAATAAACTGAAACTGAAAAATGGAAAATGATTTTTTTTTTTCTTTTAATTCTTCCCTTAAAAAAGTTCCATATTTTTTAGGTTAATACTTTAAATAAAATGTTGTCATGGGGTACGTTTTCCATCCTAAATCCTTTTAACTTCGATGTTTCCACACAGAGAGAGAGAGAGAGAGAGAGAGAGGTCTAAATTAGGGTTGAGAACCTTAATTTAAAAAAGAAGTCTAAACCTTCTGGCTTAAACTGCTCCATTTGCTTAATCCTTAGGGATCAACCAGTACTTGGCTTTGAAATTCCTAATTACTTTCCCTTTTTGCTAAAGGAATGTGAATATGTGATCACCTCCACATGTTTCTATCCTTTTCAAGTTGAAGATTTGAGACCTAATTGACGTTACATGTTCCCATGTATCTAGGGCATACAAAAAAATGCTTTATTTAGTCTAGTAATATTTGAAAAGTCTTCATTCTTATAAAAATAAAATTAAAAAAAAGAAAAAGAAAAAGTCTTCATTCAAAGCTCCCATATATTGTTACAATTTTTTTTTTTTTTGTTATCAATTTACAAGCATCATTGGGAGAATATGGAGGAACCTAAGCCAAAATTTTGAAATGTCAATTTTTTAAAGTTGACAATATGTTAATATTTTGATTTTATATTGGTTGTAGATTTATTCTTGGTCAGGAGTTCAAAGTTCAATCTTCCTTCAGATGCTAAACCAGTCGAGAATTACAAGGGCATTACATAGGTTTTGTGGTGCAGGTTGGGGTGGAAGTTACTTCCTCTTTAGAATTCATATTCTATTTAAAGTTGAAATTCTTTTTACTGTTCTTCTAGAAAGGAATACAATTATTTTTTCCCAAAAGGTGTTTGCGTTTTCTGTCTCCCCATGAAAGTGACAAAATATATAATGCTTTAGTTAGTTAAATGAGAATTATTTACTATAAACAAAAGCAGAGAGACTTGATTTATAAATAAGTCGTAAAAAATGAATATGCAGAAAGAAAAGGTTATTACTTATTAGGGCATTTTTAATGCAATATTTCATCCATGCACTGCTTGCAGGTTATGGGTTTTTAACCTCTTTTCATCAACATTCCTAAAAATGTCTAGAATATTTCATCTACATCGATCTCTAGTTTATATGTTTGCAATTGGTATACGAAACCAAAGTTTACTAGGGTTTAATGTTATTGATCAAGAAAGCAATGAAAATTATTATATATAGGAGGTTGAATTGATTTGAAGGATGTATGTGTTTCATGGTCAGAGAGCGGTCTTATCCATAGGTAACAGTCTCCACCGTGTTTTTCCATTATCCCCACTCTCTCTATCTCTCTCTCTCTTCGGCCCACTCCTTACTTTGTCGTTCTTTTAAAATTGAGCAAAATTTTTAACTTTTGCTTAAGAAAAGAGGGATGAGGGCCACCAGGCAAAGACCTTCAACCTTGTGCATGCTTTAGATTAATCCATGAACCTTTTTGACAATTTTTTGTCTTCGTTTTGGTAGCATATTTTAACTTTGCGCGTATGTGTGGGGATTGGGTTTAAGTTATATATAGTGTAACTTTATTTTAAGTAATGTTACACTACCTAATTTTTTTTAATTAAATGTGAGATGTACATGTTTCATGGTCAGAGAGCAGTCTTATCCATAGGTAACAGTCGCCACCGTGTTTCTCCATGTCTAGAATATTTCATCTACATCGATCTCTAGTTTATATGTTTGCAATTGGTATACCAAACCAAAGTTTACTAGGGTTTAATGTTATTGATCAAGAAAACAATGAAAATTATTATATATAAGAGGTTGAATTGATTTGAAGGATGTACGTGTTTCATGGTCAGAGAGCAGTCTTATCCATAGGTAACAGTTGCCACCGTGTTTCTCCATTATCCCCACCTCTCTCTCCCTCTCTCTCCTTACTTTGTCGTTCTTTTAAAATTGAGCAAAATTTTTAACTTTTGCTTAAGAAAAGAGGGATGAGGGCCACCAGGCAAAGACCTTCAACCTCGTGCATACCATGGCTTTAGATTAATCCACGAACCTTTTTTGACAATTTCTTTTCTTCATTTTGGTAGCATATTTTAACGCTGCGCGTATGTGTGGGGATTGGGTTTAAGTTATATATAATGTAACTTTATTTTAAGTAATGTTATACTACTTAATTTTTTTTAATTAAATGTGAGATGTACGTGTTTCATGGTTAGAGAGCAGTCTTATCCATAGGTAACAGTTGCCACCGTATTTCTCCATTATCCCCACCTCTCTCTCTGTCTCTCTCTTCGGCCCACTCCTTACTTTGTCGTTCTTTTAAAACTGAGCAAAATTTTTAACTTTTGCTTAAGAAAAGAGGGATGAGGGCCACCAGGCAAAGACCTTCAACCTCGTGCATGCCATGGCTTTAGATTAATCCACGAACCTTTTTTGACAATATCTTTTCTTCGTTTTGGTAGCATATTTTAACGCTGTGTGTATGTGTGGGGATTGAGTTTAAGTTATATATAGTGTAACTTTATTTTAAGTAATGTTATACTACTTAATTTTTTTTAATTAAATGTGAGATGTACGTGTTTCATGGTTAGAGAGCAGTCTTATCCATAGGTAACAGTCGCCACGGTATTTCTCCATTATCCCCACCTCTCTCTCTCTCTCTCTCCCTGACCCACTCCTTACTTTGTCGTTCTTTTAAAATTGAGCAAAATTTTTAACTTTTGCTTAAGAAAAGAGGGATGAGGGCCACCAGGCAAAGACCTTCAACCTTGTGCATGCCATGGCTTTAGATTAATCCACAAACCTTTTTTGACAATTTCTTTTCTTCGTTTTGGTAGCATATTTTAACGCTGCGCGTATGTGTGGGGATTGGGTTTAAGTTATATATAGTGTAACTTTATTTTAAGTAATGTTATACTACTTAATTTTTTTAATTAAATGTGAGATGTACGTGTTTCATGGTTAGAGAGCAGTCTTATCCATAGGTAATAGTCGCCACCGTATTTCTCCATTATCCCCACCTCTCTCTCTCTCTCTCTCTCTCCGGCCCACTCCTTACTTTGTCGTTCTTTTAAAATTGAGCAAAATTTTTAACTTTTGCTTAAGAAAAGAGGGATGAGGACCACCAGGCAAAGACCTTCAACCTCGTGCATGCCATGGCTTTAGATTAATCCATGAACCTTTTTTGACAATTTCTTTTCTTCGTTTTGGTAGCATATTTTAACGCTGCGCGTATGTGTGGGGATTGGGTTTAAGTTATATATAGTGTAACTTTATTTTAAGTAATGTTATACTACTTAATTTTTTTTAATTAAATGTGAGATGTACGTGTTTCATGGTTAGAGAGCAGTCTTATCCATAGGTAACAGTCGTCACTGTATTTCTCCATTATCCCCACCTCTCTCTCTCTCTCTCTCTTCGGCCCACTCCTTACTTTGTCGTTCTTTTAAAACTGAGCAAAATTTTTAACTTTTGCTTAAGAAAAGAGGGATGAGGGCCATCAGGCAAAGACCTTCAACCTTGTGCATGCCATGGCTTTAGATTAATCCACGAACCTTTTTTGACAATTTCTTTTCTTCGTTTTGATAGCATATTTTAACGTTGCGCGTATGTGTGGGGATTGAGTTTAAGTTATATACAGTGTAACTTTATTTTAAGTAATGTTATACTACTTAATTTTTTAAATTAAATGTGAGATGTACGTGTTTCATGGTTAGAGAGCAGTCTTATCCATAGGTAACAGTCGTCACCGTGTTTCTCCATTATCCCCACCTCTCTCTCTCTCTCTCTGGCCCACTCCTTACTTTGTCGTTCTTTTAAAACTGAGCAAAATTTTTAACTTTTGCTTAAGAAAAGAGGGATGAGGGCCACCAAGCAAAGACCTTCAACCTTGTGCATGCCATGGCTTTAGATTAATCCATGAGCCTTTTTTTTGACCATCTTTTGTCTTTGTTTTGGTAGCATATTTTAATCCCTTGCGCGTATGTTTAGGGATTGGGTTTAAGTTATATATAGTGTAATTTTATTTTAAGTAATGTTACACTAAATATTTTTTTAATTAAATGTAAATTTTAAAAAATTCACTGTTAGATTATATTATTTTCGTATAATTCAATGATTTATTTGTCAAAATTATTATCTGTTAGAGATATATTAGCCCATTAGCATAGGCCCAAGCCTAATTCTATTTTGTGTGCAAGCCAAGTCTTTTACTTGTACTAGAAGTCTATTAGTCTAGGGTTTAATCTACTATATATACACATGTTATGATTCATTGTAACATAAGATTTGTACTACACTCTAATATATTATTGATGTAGCCCTCTAGGGTTTCCTCCGTGGATGTAGGCCATTAGGCTGAACCACGTAACCCTCGTGTGTTATTGTGTTCTATACTTTATGCTTTCGCTTCCGCATCTATACTAGCATATTCAACATGGTGTATCAATGCTAATATTTAACATGGTATCAGAGCCACCTTCCTGTGACTATGGTTTTCTGTCTTTACGGTATATTTAAGAGCAATCTTTGTCTTCCTCAGTGTTCTTTTTCGCTGCGTTCATCCTCTTTGGCTTCCTACTGCTGCCGTCAAAACTCTCCGGTATAGTCAACCCACCGTTAGAAGTCGCATCAACACTGCAAGACCATTGCCTTCCTCAAATTACCGTCACAGAGCCAAACTTCATTCAAGAGATCTTCTCAACCTTATCAAATCTCAAGATTTCATCAAGCTTCCATCTTGAGTTTGAGAGGGGGTGTTAGAGATATATTAGCCCATTAGCATAGGCCCAAGCCTAATTCTACTTTGTGTACAAGCCAAGTCTTTTACTTGTACTAGAAGTCTATTAGTCTAGGGTTTAATCTACTATATATACACATGTTATGATTCATTGTAACATAGGATTTGTACTACACTCTAATATATTATTAATGTAGCCCTCTAGGGTTTCCTCCGTGGATGTAGGCCATTAGGCTGAACCACGTAACCCTCGTGTGTTATTGTGTTCTATACTTTATACTTTCGCTTCCGCATCTATACTAGCATATTCAACATGGTGTATCAATGCTAATATTTAACATTATCTAATTAAAAAATATTGAATTTATCATCAATTATTTGCAGCGCTGGGGCTTTTGGACAATGAGATTGCCTTTAATTAATTAATTTATTAAAATAGTGATTAATTTCACGATGGTTGTTAAGCAATCAACTTCAGCCTTTCTTTTAATTAATTTACTCTTTTATAATAATAATATGTTGAGAGGGACAAAAGCTAGTCATTCTGAATTCTAAGAGACATGATTTCGTCAGCCATTATAGGTGATAATGGTTATAATTTTGGTTCTACTTTCTTAATATTTAGCGACCATGCAAAAACAAGATAATACATGATAGAGAGGTGAGTAGGATTTACAATTTGTTCTGTCTCAAACCAAAACCTGCTCTACTCGACATCTAACGTGGACTCTATCGATCTATCCATAGTGGGGTTCAAGAAGAAAAACGCATGAGGATTTCAGATGTATTAATCATTAACGACATGGACAATGAACTAATAACTTCCATGTGGAAGACGATGGATAAGCCAGTAATGCATGAATTTGGATTGCATGCCAGTACTTATTATGAGTTATAAACAATTAACAACCCTCGTTATCATGTTAAGAAATAGTTCTAATAGCCCCAACGAGTTCAAAAAGGAACCAATCCACTCCCGTAAATAAGCCAAGCTTTTTCAAGCAGTGAATTCTCAAGCTGGAATAAAGCTTACAAACAATGTTCAAAGTTGAGCTCGTTAAAAAGTTCAACAACAGCCTAATGAGCTCAACTTAATTCATTAGTCAAACCAAGTTCAAATTTATTATCAAACTCTTGAGCTTGAGATCCAAAACATACGTTATTAAACTCATTTCAAGTCCATTTGATTTGGATAAGTGGTCTCAACTTTCAATTAATTTAAGGCTTGATAAGATATGAATTTATTTGTTAAACTCATATCAAGCTTATCAAAGCTTATAAGCAATCCTAAACTTAGTTTGTTTTATTTATTTATTTTTTATTGAGCTTTGCTTTTCACAAGCTTGTTCATGAACATTTTTTTTTGCTTGGCTCATTTAAAACTAAATTTAACTCTGCTTGTTTATAAAGTAAGCAAACATGAATGAGCTTTTATTGAGCCAAGTTTGAGTTGTTTATGAACGACCTAGTTCATTTACAACCCTAATAAAAAGTAATAATTCTTGAATAAATAATTATTTTGCTAAAAAGAGAGAAATATAACTTAAGTGTAAGAGGATTGGTGACTAGATAGATGCTCCTTCTTTATCATTTTGTGGAGCTTGCAAGTAATTTGGATTTGCGATCAAAATTATCATAATGTATTAACATGGAAAAAGAAGAAGAAGAAGAGGGAGATATTTTTGGATTTGGATTTAGTGCAGTAGTTAAAGTTGTTGCATCGTACAATTATCCTTTAACATGAGAGAGTAAAGAGAGTAAAGTTTTAAAAAAAATATAAAAAATGTTAAGGATTAAAAAAAAAAAAAAAAATTCTTATCCAAGGATTGAAATTAAATGTGATCCTTCTAACTTTCAATTTTAGCTCTTGATTTACAATTGCACGGTGTAATAACTTGCACCGGATCTGAAATTCTCAATCCCATCCTTTTACATATTTCTCTAATCACATATTAATGTTGTTGCAATTCTACGTTGCGCGGCGGAAAGAATAGTATATGCTAAAAGTTGCTAATGACCTTATTATGGAGAGAGAGAGAGAGAGAGAGAGAGAGACCTAGAGCTTATACTAATTTCTTTGTCCATTACACTATTTTAAGCAAATAATTGGGGCCCTTTTTTTCTTTATTTTTTATAGAATGGGGCCTATTTGATAAATAAGATTATTATGAAATTGATAATTGAAAACTTGCATATAATTTATAATAAAATGTCATAAGATTTAGCTAAAACAAAGTAATGTTAAAAGATTGCTATTTTTTTCTCCTGCTCAAGTTCTGATCTTTGGTTAGATCTCATATTATCATATATTATTGGTTTCGCTTTGCCTTGCTTGATGACATGATCAAATAACGAAGGCCTGAAAATTATGCAGGTCAAGACTTATAAAATTATTGAAAATGTTCTTCTTATTTTATTCTCTCTCTTATTTTATTTTTCCTTCTTTTTTTAGGGGTTGGGACCAGGTGGGGATGGGACTTTCAAACGTGCAATAATAGCTTTCTGTTCCCTACGTGCAATAATAATTAATAAACAGGTGATTTATTTTGTCAGACAAATAAAAATGTATATTTTCCAGTCTTGTTGGATTCAATATATATTTTTCTTATATATATAACTAGTGAGGATTTTTTAATTAATCAGAATAACATGTGGAATTCATGGTACCTTTCATACTGTTTCTTTTTATTCCAACTTTGCTTTAGATCTTCCTTAAGCAGATTAAAAATTGGATACTGTCCAAGGTACGAGTTCACTTATAAAAAAGAAAAGAGTTTATCGTGCATGTCGGTAGTAAACAGCTTACTTTAGAAGCAGTACAATGAGAAGTTATAATATTTCCTTGTGTTTAACAAAAAGGAAAATGTTGAAAATATTATAAAATTTGCTATATAATTTTTAAAAATTAACTTGACAATAAATATAAATGGAGAATTATTATTATTTTTTAAATTTTGAATTACTTTTTTTTTTTAATTGGTAACATATTAATATGTAAGAATTATATAGTAAAATTTATAATATTCCTAGCTAGCTAGCATCACTCTTATAAAATCTCATGCCAATAGCCATTTGTTGGTTTAGGTTTAATGTTGAATCCCTTTTTGATTCTAACTCAAAAAATTTTAATAACCATTTTGGTCCCTAATCAGTGTCCCATATTTGAAAATGATCTCTAATCTTTCAAATATAATCCTTAACCTATTATTAGGGGGTCAAAAAAGTCTTTGCAAGCGTTGGATGGGAAAATTTGCTGGTTATTGTCAAGTTGCATTTGTTTATTATTATTTTTAAGGCAAACTTACTAAAGAATATCATTAAATCAGCTGTTGAAAGAGGACACTAGATTTTTAGGTAGAAGATATATAAAATGAATAGATTTTTCCATTTCCTTTCCAAGGAATGTGCAATATAGTAAACTCTCATACTACTATTATATAATTTGCGATTAAGTGGTAGATGTGAAAATTTGATGGTCATTGTCAAGTGTCATTTGTTTATTTTTACTAAGGCAAACCTATTAAAGAATATCATTAAATCAGCTGTTGAAAGAGGATGCTAGATTTTTAGGTGGAAGATAAGAGCATTTACATCCGGGAATTTTATCCCATTCTATTTTACCATCTGAAAAAATCATTTTATCATTTATATCATACAATTTTACAATACTCTTAGCATCCCAACTTTTATTTTACAATACAACACATTAAAATAATATTTCTATATAATAAAATAATATATCCCAAAACCCAAATAAAAACAAAAACCCAAATTACCTCTGCTTGCTACCACCACCACCACGAAGAACATACCCAAACTAAAACCCACGGCCACGCCACCACCCCACGGCAACCCTAGAAACCTTAGCCCTGAAACCCATGGCCACGCCACCACCATAATCACGGCAATCCCCCACCCCCTTCCACCACCACCAATACGGCAACCCCCAACTCTACCACCATGAACCCATAAAAAAAATCCATCCCAAAATCAAATCAAACCAATAGCAAATTCCGAATCCAAAAGTTGACCCAAAAAAAAAAAAATCAAGTCAAACCACGCCGGAAAATAATCAAACAAACCCATGAAAATGCCGGAAACAAACTGATCTCGCCGCTAAACCCACAAACCTAGGTACAAACCGATCTCGCTGCTACAAATCAGGTTGGAAACCCATGAATACGCCGCCGCAAACCCATGAACCCAGAAAACGTACCCAAAAATACCTAGAAATTGCTACAAACCACACCAATCTCTACTTCCCTAGTCTCACCTCCATGCCAGACCCACGACCCACACTAGAATAACCCACCGTGAGAGAGAGATGTGATGAGAGAGAGAGGTTGATGTGATGAGAGAGGAATGAGATGAGAAACAGAGGAGAATAAAGAGAGAGAGAGAGAGAGAGAGAGAGAGAGAGAGAGAGAGAGAGAGAGAGAGAGAGAGAGAGAGAGAGAGAGAGAGTCAGATATGTTAATAAAAAAAGATTATTTGTTTTAGAATTCAGTTATAGTGTGATTCTAAATGTAGAATCACATTGTAGCACAATTCCAAATATTTTTATAATAGTTGCTGTTTAGAAGTCTAGATTCAGAGGCTTTTTTGAGCTTTTATGCTAAATTGAACTAAGATATGGCATATAACATTCCCAATGTGAGTGCTCTAAAATGAAGAGATTTCTCTATTTCCTTTTCAAGGAATGTGCAACATTGCAAAATCTCATACTACTATATATAATTTGATATTATTACTTTTATAAAGACATACATAGATTTTTAATTAAATTAAATTAGAGGAAATTAAGTTCCCAAATTAAAAAATGTTAGAATTCCATTAACTGGATGGGAATTGGCAATGTGTAACATTTTCCCTACAAAATTGTAAGATAAAAATTTATTTGTTTACTTTGGATGAAATGTATAATTTATTTCACGAATAATTTTCTAGGGTCACAATGCCACGTTGAAATTCACTCTCTCCTTATTCCTTTTGCTTCAGCCATTGAGCCACTTTCACTCTTTTTTTGTGCTTCAGTTTTGGAGACTTACTCTGGTTTGAAATGGATGCTATATGTGTAACGTTTTATTTTTTAATAATGCAATTGTTATAATAAATGATTAAGCGAAATTTCAACCTTGTTTTCCTTATAAAAGAAACATGATAATATCGTTAAATTACAAGACTTATGACATCAATTATAACGCTTTGAATGGTATGATTTCATAAGGTTTATTTTTTATTATACGTAGAGGGGGTTAGAATATTAAAGTGGTTCATCAATAAAGCATAAATGCACATTGATCTTTTAATTGTTATTTTTACCAGTAAATCTGTTTGATATTACCATGAAACTTCCTTCTCGATTGTCATTTTCATCACATGCTTTAGATGGGAATACGTACTATTTGCTTATTTGCTATGCTGGTTGATGTCATATATATGTTCACTTGTTTATTTAAATAAGTATAATTGTAATATGAATAAAGCATATATATCACGTCATTTAATCATTACTGTTGTTATTCTTGCTAACTCTTTGATTTTGCCTCGAACTTTCGTTCCTGATGTCCATTTAACACACGTTTTAGCTGGAAATACAATTAACACATACTATTTGTTTGCTTGTTTAATATATGCATAATTAAGCACACTTCACAAAGGAGCAACTGTGTTTATATTATGTGTTCGTTTGGATTGAGCTTATTGTTGTTGAAACTGAAAACTGAAAGTACTGTAGCAAAATAATTTTTAAATGTGTGAATAGTACCGTGAGACCAATTTTTAATATTTTTTAATGCATGAACCGTTCATGAACAGTGATGAACAGTGCATAAATAGTGATTTTTGTCTCATGCACAATGAACTCATGTGAGGTTACTGTTCACGTGCAGGAAAAAAAAGAAAAAAAAAAAGAAGAGAAAACGTGAAACTGAAAACGCAATAATCAGCTCAGTCCAAACACTCACTATATATATATATACACACGTATGCTACATGAGGAATAGCTCAGTATATATAGTGAAAACGTGATAAAAAAAAAAAAAAAAAATCTTGAACGATGCTATGGTGGACAAATTATCACTGCAACTCCTATTATTAAAAAAATAAAAAAGTGGTTCATCAACTTCTAAGGGTTGTAGTACCCTATGATAGGGACTATGTTGTCATGGGGTTTTCCATCCTAAATCCTTTTAACTTCGATGTTCCCACAGAGAGAAAGAGAGAGACGTCTAAATTAGGGTTGAGAACCTTTAAAAGAGAAGCCTAAATCTTCTGGTTTAACCTGCTTCATCTTCTTATTTCTTGTGGATCAACTAGTACTTGCCTTTGAAATTCCTAATCACTTTTCCTTTTGGCGAAAGGAATGTGAATATGTGATCACCTCCACACGTTTCTATCATTTTCAAGTCGAAGACTCGAGACTTTATTGACGTTATATGTTCCCAAGTATCTAGAACATAAAAAAAACATGCTTTATTTAGTCTAGTAATATTTGTAAAGTCTTCATTCTTATATAAAAAAAAAACAAAAAAATCTTCATTCAAAGTTCCCATATATTGTTACAATATATATATATATATATATATATATATATATATATTAATTTACAAGCATCATTGGGAGATTATGGAGGAGCGTAAGCCAAATTTTTATATGTTAATTTTTTAAATTTGACCATATGTTTGTATTTTGATTCTATATTTCTAAGACAATGACATGTTGAAGACATTATATTGGTTGTAGATTTATTCTTGGTCAGGAGTTCAAACTTCTTTTAGATGATAATCCAGTCGGCAACTACAAAGACATCACATGGGTTTTGTGGTGCAGGTTGTGGTGGAAATTACTTCCTCTTTAGAATTCATATTCTGTTAGAAGTTGAAATTCTTTTTACTATTACAAATACTTTTTCCCAAAAGGTGTGTGGGTTTATTGTCTCACCATGAAAGTGACAAAATATATCATGCTTTGGTTGGTTAAATGAGAATTATTAATTTATAAATAACTTGTAAAAAATGAAAAAGAAAGGAAAGGTTATTAGAGCATTTATAATGTAATATTTCATCCATGCACCTCTTGAAGTTTATGGATTTTTAATCTCATTTCATTAATGTTCCTTAAAATTAATGTCTAAGGGTCTGTTTGGATAGAACTTATTTTGCTGAAATTGAAAACTGAAAACTGAAAACACTGTAGCAAAATAATTTTTAAATGTGTGAATAGTACTGTGAGACCCATTTTTAATGAAAAATTTGATAAAAAATGAAATTTGTGGATTCGTAAATAGTGCACGGATGCACTGTTCACAGAAGACCGGTCAAAAGTTGTGGTTATTGTTCATGTACCGTACATGAATAGTGCCGCTTGTTGGGAGAAAGGCGTGAAAAAAAAAAAAGAAAAAAAAAGAAGAGAAAACGCAGGAAACTTAAAACGCAGCAAATGCAACGTGGATCCAAACTCAGCCTAAGAATATATTTGGTATAAAAAACCTAAGTTTACTAGGGTTTAATGTTATTGATGAAGAAAGCAATGAGAGTTATTCTATATAAGAGGTTGAAAGTTGAATTGATTTGAAGGATGTGTTTCATGGACAGAGACTATTCTTATTCATAGGTATCAGATATGATGCCACCGTGTTTCACAATTATCCCCACCTCTCTCTCTCTCTCTCTCTCTCCTTAATTTGTGGTTCTTTTATAACTGAGCAAACTTTTTAACTTTTGCTTAAGAAAAAGAGGGACGAGGGGCACGAGGTCAAGACCTCGTGCCATATATGGCTTTTGAATCCACGAACGAACCTTTTTTGACCATATATTTATTATCTTGCTTTTGGTACCATATTTTGAAAGGGATAATGTATGATTTGATGGTTAATATATATATATATATATATCATTTTATAAGTAGAAATTTATAATAACATGTGAGTTTATTGAAATTGTTATTTTGAAGGGAAAAGAATAATTAAAGGAGGGTATGTACGTATCTCTCCCAAAAATGCAGTCCTTTTTTTTTTTTAATTTTTAATTTTTTATGATCAATCCCTTCTTTGAAGATGCAACAGATCCTCTCTCTCTCTCTCTCTCTCTCTCTCTCTCTCTCTCTCTAAATAGTTGCATCACATAAAATTTTAAATTTTTTCGGGACTTTATAATTACCTGCCTCAATATGGAGTACTTTCAATTGAAAATTATATTTTTGATGATTCTTAAATTTTAACTTGTGGCCTTGTGCATTCTGTGAGGGTTTATAAACGAAGACATTTACAGAAAGACCATATTAAAAGAATGTTAAATATATTTTTTTAATCTGTTCACATAACTTTGCTAAGAAGGAAGAATACAGTGTTCTTTGACTGTTTTTTTTGGTTTTTGTTTTAGTTCCCCACCTTTTTCACATGGTCATGGGACTAGAAACAATCACCTACCAAGAAAAAAAGAAAAAAAATCCAACAATGAGCACCACCTTTTTAATTTATAGGGAGTTAATCAAGCATAGTAAAGCCAAGTATTAAAAATTTAGGATTGGGTTTGCTTGGCCTTCTTAGTTTTAAATATTAGTCGAGTTTGAGTTCATAATCAATTTAAATTACATATTTAGATTTTATCTTTTTAGTTGAATAAGTTAGAGATTTTTCATGAACTACTTGTTTTTTTTTTTTTTTCCTCCCTCATGTTAAGTCAACATCATGACTAAATCTTTTTTATCCTATTACGTATATATGAATTATGGTAATAATTTATGATTAATATTATATTATTTGACTTAGTTAAACATATTACTATTCATTTATAAACTTTTAAAATTAGATTCATTAAATATTAGTCAAAACTTTTTTTTTTATAGGAATTTTAGTCAAAACTTGGCTCAATGTTTGTACGTAGTTTACACACCATATATGCCTTATTAGCAGTTTTACTACAAGAGAAAGGAAAAAAAAAGGGGTAAAGATTACTTCTTTCAATTCAATTTAAATGTTTTGATTTCCTTTTTCAGATATCACAAAAATACATGTCTATTTAATTTTTTTTTTTCTTATAGTAGCGCGCTTCACCCAATTTTATTTTTTAATTTTCTATAGTGCCTTTCACTAATACCTATAATCCTCATCCACCTTTTTTATTTATTTTTTTTAAGTAGACAATTTTTTATTACTAAGATTACCATATCTAATTTAGAAAATTAGAATTGGGGTAGTCATCTTGGGTGTCCTATTTTCAAATATCACATGATATCCTTTTGTTATTTTGAAAAAATATTTAATAAAAATACTTAGTAATAAGGTAAAATGCAACAATAAAATTTAAAACCATGTATTAGTGAATTTTTTTAGAGAATATAACTAGTTTTTGTAACTTATTGTCGATCAAAGCATAACAATTTTCATTTCTTAACCAATCCTCTAACTAAAGTCAACTAGCCTGAATAGCTAATTTTGAAATAAATTTTTTTTTTTTGTAAATCTTATGTGAAATTACTGTACCACTAATTGATCTTACACAATGATTAAGAGGTTTTTGTTTAAAAGTGACCTAAAGGTACTGTCGACCAATTTTGTTTTTGTTTTTAATGGTTCAAAATTACCTCAATAAAGAGGATTTTGTAATTTAATAATTTTGTAATTTGATAAGCAAATAAATTTCACACATGACAATGAAAAACTTTATTGCATTAATATGGTTTGAGTGGTAGAATCCTCACTCGATCAATCAACTACTATTGTACACTACTCCAAAGGTTAAGGTTAAGCCTACTTTTAATGATATGTGAATTTCCTCCTTTCTTCATGTCATTCCTTTTTATATGAGTCTATTTTCTATTAACTTTTTTAATTTTGTTTTTTTAGTGTATTTTTCTATGTATGTTTAAAATTTTTTTTCATAGGTATAACTACATATATTTTACTAAACTTTTAGCAAAAAAAACCAAATAACACAATGCCAAACAGAAATTGCAAGTTCTTGGCATTTTTTAAATTGCCAACTACTTTAAATGACGTATTTTTTGAAGAGCAAAACTTGAACCAAATTACCAACCTCTAATTTGTAGAATCCACATTGATGTGGCTTTTAGTTTCGGACATAATATGGTGCATTTTTTAACCAAAAAAGAGTTATGGTCTATTTAATATTTTGTTAAATGATTTTCTTAAACTTTTGATTAAATTCAAAGCATATATATATACACACACACCCCACTTCAAATTTATGCCTCTAAAACAAACCGACAACTAAGAAGTATATTTTTATTAAAAAAAAAAAAGGTATTCTAGTCCATAATTGATTATTTAGTATTCATTAATCTGTGCCCTTTAGGACAATCATTAAACAATACCAAAGTTATAAACACTTTTCTTAATTAATCCTCCTATAATTTCAAATCAAGACACAAAAAAAAGGAGGGAATTAACCAAAAAAAAAATACAATTCCTTAGCCAAGAACATGCGGCCAAGTGTTAGCCATTGCACTTCGAAGTTCAAACACATCCAACAATGTCTCCACGTTAGAACCAGCTTCATGAGCCGCCGAAGAGCCAACAAACTTGTTCTTTTTCAGCTCAGGCTTCAGAGTCAAAGGCGATGGCTCAGCCGAGCCACGCTTAACACCCACTCTAACTGGCTGATCACATTCTGATGATGACCCAATAAGGTGAGGAAAATTGAGCTTAGCTTTTGAGCCACGCATTTTGAAAGCGGCTTTATCATAAGCCAAAGCCGCGTCCTCGGCCACCTCGAACGTCCCGAGCCACACCCTCGCGCCGTTCTTCTTTGGGTCCCTTATCTCCGCCGCATACTTTCCCCACGGCCTCCTCCTCACCCCTCGAAAATTTGTGCCGCTCTTCTGCGTGTGCACCTCACGCGCCTCCCCACCCACGTGGTGATGAGTATTCTCCAAGTCGACAATATTTAAGTCGTTATTTTTTGTTGTTGCTGCTGTTGTTGTTGCTGTTGTCATCATCATCATTGATGTTGTTCCTGTTATGTCATTAGATTGACAAAACGGAACCCATCCATTGTTTACAGCGTCGCGTAAGGCGCTGTAAACAACCATGTCTTCGTTGTCGTCCACCTTTAACGGCAAGTCACCCCAGCTCTCCGTTAAAAACAGGCTGCTAAAGCTTGAAGACCGACAATACAGTGGCTTGTTATTAATGTTGTTATAGTTATTGTCGTAAACATTTGCTGAAAACGAAGTAGTAGTATTGTCGATATCATTAGATAGAAGATGCTGTGTGATTGACTCTAAAAGAGCATAGTCAGACTCAGAACCAGTTTCTCCAAACATCTTTATATGTTCAAATCTGTGTTTATCTTTGTTAATTTGTTTTGACAACGTACAAAACTGTGGCTCTTATATATATAGGTTCCAAGTTCCAAACTCTGATTAGGTTTATGTTTTTCTGTAATTTCTTATTGTATTTCCATGAAGGTTCCTTTTCCACTGACATTTTAGTCATGTGTTTTTTATGTCTAGGAATATTTATTTGTTTATTTCCATTATTTATGGGGAGGGGTGAAATATAGATCTCATCAGGGGCCAGCTTTTAATATTTTTATTATTATAAGATTCTTTAACATTATTATGTGTTGCACATTGCCACATTCTCCATTATTATTATCCTTTCTTATTATATATCCTTTGAGTTGAGAACAAGTTTATGTGTATAATATATATATTACAAGCATGCCGCTTTAAATAAAGAAAACCTAGAGGAACATACCCAGAAAAAGAAAACCCTAGAGAGGAACAAAATCTCACTTGATAATCATGGCTGGGTCCATCACTAAATTTAACTATGGAATTAACAGAGAACTAAATATTATTTTTTTCAGATATGATAAGATTTAATTTTACTTCTATGATTGTGCTTTTTTTTTTTTTTTTTTAATCTTAGGATAAACAATAATATATATAAACTTTTTATTCTAGACATAATTCAATCCATTAACACGTATAGTGTAGTGTAGAATGTAAAGTTTTATAATCTCGAAGAAGAGAGTAGACCTCTTCTTTTTTGGTGTGCAAAAGTGGAGTTAATGATTTGCCTATCTGGCTTGTAAATTTTGATTACATGAGATAATGTAATTGTTAAGTGAATAAGTTCTTAGGTCATTTTAGATATATATCACTGTTAATTTCTTTAAGATTTTTTTCCACTTCTCTATGTTTGTGTTAAAATACTTAATATTCTTAAAAAAAAAAAAAATTCTTAATTTATAGTGGTCAACAAAAAGCTATCATATAGAAATTGACAATATCATTTTTAATTTTTCTTTTGGTACGGAATTTTCAGAAGGTTACTATTGAGTTTTGACTGAATATTTGGTACGGGACCGAGTATGGACATTGTATGTATTGGTCTCCGTCAGACCTCGTTTCCACATTGAGAGATGATGCCATATTGTTCCAGAATAATGAGGGCAAGTTTGACCATTAATTTCTTCAATCAATGAACTATATTCACATGCACACATGGTGAAGTATATATTTGTAAATTGGGTCGGAATAACATGTGGAATTCATGCTCTTTTATACTTGTTACTTCTTTCGCAGTTCACTTACAATACCAGGAAAGTAGCTGAGGGTCATAAGGGATAGGATATGTCTTGCTTAAAAGGAAAACAAATCTCCATGTATGTTTATATGGTTTTATGTCTTTCATGCTCTTTTACACTACAATAATGACATTAATAAATAAATATGTGACAAGTTCTAATTAGTTCAATTAGTAAAGTTCATTATTGTTAAGTAAAAAATTTGAGATTTGAATATAAGACATAGGTTGAAATATACTACATATACCTAAAACTGATTGGTGTCTTAACTTGATTATAAGACATAGGTTGGAATTTTTTTTACATGTATCCAAAATAACTAAATATGCAGAGAGAGGAAGATAGGAGTTTTGTGACTTATTAATATTGTCTTATTCTATGCATGTGAAAAACATGAGTTTGGCTCTCCTTACTTAATTTTTTTTTTTGAACAAAAGAAAAATAAAGATGGATTGGGACATTGGTTTTGGTCATAATAATTGACGGAAAATATAATGGAAAATTATTAGGTACTCCCGGAATACCATAAATGCGTACTCCCTCCTCTCACATAAATGGTGGATCCTACCATGAATTTAATTAGTGGGACCCACCATTAATGTGAGAGGAGGGAGTACGCATTTATGATACTCCAGGAGTACACAATAATTTTCCATAATTGACAACAAAAAATTGTAAAAGTCCAATTATCATATTTCGGTGTCTTTATTACCATATTTGACAACACTTTTCTTTTGAAGGAACTAACGTAAATATGAATCAGTTCAAGTAAAATGAATAACATGAACTAGTTTCAGTACCACGAGGTACGAGCAAAGTAAATGTAATGATTAAAGCAATTATAACATGTTCGATCATTTTGTGATCCGTATTATTGCCCACCTCATTTGACACTCGGATAATTTTTCTTCTTCGAATTCATAAAACCTTATATATTATTCTATTCAATAAATTTGATCGATTATAGTATAAATTTGATCGATTATAGTATGCGCTACGTATACGTAACTAGAAGACAATGGTGTTGTCCAATTTATTTTTTGGACAAATTTTGATTACAAACTTAGTTATAAGTAATGGCTATAACTCTATTCAATATCTTTTTATTAGATGTGGATTTTGAAAAATTCACCATTAGATTACATTTTCTTTTTATAATGTTTTTTATGCTTGCATAATTTTTAAAAGATAAAAAATCAGTAGTTATGTTATTAATCAAATATTTAAATTTCAAGTTTTTATGATCTAGAATTATGTATAAAAAATAAATTTATGGATTTAATAGTAAATACTATCCAATTGACACAAAATTTGACATATACATCAAGAACATAAAAAACATGCAATCCAATTACTAAAATTTCAAAATATATAATAGTGTTAATTTGTTTTAGTGTTAGTGGAAGTTATATAGTTTTACACATCATAAAACCTAATTTATCATACATTCAATTATAAATTGCGTAGGGGGAAAAAAGTCCGTTAAATAAGATCACTTTGTGGTAAGAATGTGTACATGTGATTGTTCAAATCCAATAAAATTAAGATAAATCATAACTTTCTCCTAAATTTATCTTATAAGGAGCTAAATGATGGTGTTAGGGTCATGTTTTTTGGTATTGTCAAACCATGATAAATTATGTGTATTTTATTGAGTTTTAATGTGTCTTAAAGTTGTAATTGAAGACCAAGTTTAAGATGCAAAGTTTACTCAAGAAAAGTGCATTTTCAACACATTTTCAGCATGTACCTCGATAGCAATCTCAAAACCTCTCAATAGAAACTTGAAACCTACTGCCTCCTTGATAGCAGTCTCGACACTACTTCGATTCATTGAACTTCATGAATTAGCAAAAATCAGTAACGTGAAAAAAATCCATAACTTATTCATTTAAAGCCCGAATTGAGATCTGTTTGAACTAGTATTTAAAGGATATTATAAGCCATCTATTAGAAGGATTTTTAGAGAGAGAGAGAGAGGGAGAGAGAGAGAGAGAAACACTCCGTTTATACGGCTAGGGTTTTGTAACCAAGTTTTCTCTATTTTACCAAACCAAAGAGTTTCAAAATAGATTTGAAGATTCTATTGGTGAAGAAACTGAAGTCATAGCAACCACCACAAACTTGTTACTGTGAAGAAAACCTTCAAGAGGTTCTTGAAGTCAATTAGAGGTCCCAATTGTGATTGTGGGTGGAGTATTCATATATTGGAGAGTTCAGAGGTTCTGAAACAGAAGAAGATTTCTATTATAAATTCATTTACTAGGATTGTAGAGTCTAGGGACAAAAGTTTTGTACTAGATTTGAAATTTCTCTTTACTACAATGGATTGCTTTTTGGGAAGGTTTCCCCCTAGGTTTTTTATTGTGAAACTAATTTTTTTTATTGGTTTTTCTGGATCATTATATCTTGTCTTATTTACTATCATGTTGTGTATATTGACACGATATTAATGTTTGTTTATTTAACCAATGATTATTCATAATAGATCTCATTAACAACTTGGTTTTAAATTTTTTTAATTTTATCAATCAGAGTCTAAATTTCCCAATAAATGGCTTGAGGGAAATTTATTATACTTTCAATATAATTGCACCGTGTACATTTCCTAAGAAACAAACTAGTGATTGATCTAAGCAAAAAATAAAAAATAACAACTTTGTGGCTTATAGCACTGTTTGATATTTTCTATGAAGAGAACTTGACTACATTTACTTGTTAATTATCCCTTCCAACTTGAGCAACTCTTCCCATGTGGAAGATAATACATAATTCTGAAAATTTAACAAAGGAATTGAACGCTAATTTATCAAATATATCCCAAGCTAGTTTCAGCTCTTATTGGTTATGTTGATACAGCTATGGAGATGATTAGATTTTATAAAGCTAATGAGCTATAAATGGAAAGGAATTTCAGTCAGGATCCAGATCTTGATTAACGACAAAAGATTGTTAACCGCTAAATCTTAATTCGATTGTTGGAAGTGGAAAGTGTTAAATCTTATACATCTCGGTTGGAAACATCAACAAATTAATGCCAGTTAAACTACAAAAATCATAGGCTAAACGATTTTTTTTCAAAGAAATTATCTATAAACTAAATCATTGAATCTGTAATATCAGAATAACTTTGGGTAATCCAAAGGCCACATTGTAAATGATTCATTAGCCGATGAGTACCAAGTGTCTATAGCCTCACTTGAAACCTCCTCTATTGCACTACCATTACTCGACTCAGCTTGAACCATTGAGCCACTCCGGCTTCTACTCCTCTTTGACTTAGCCGAGCCGTTATCCGACGGCGATGACGGTTCAGGCGAACGGCGTTTGTTGGTGATTCTCACGGGCGGCTCCGCCATATTCGAGCCAATCAAGTGTGGGAAATTAAGCTTAGCCTTACAGCCACGCATTTTAAAAGCAGCTCGATCATAAGCCAAAGCCGCATCCTCGGGCTTCTCGTAAGTCCCGAGCCACACTCTCGAGCCATTTTTCTTTGGGTCTCTTATCTCCGCCGCGTACTTCCCCCACGGCCTCCTTCTCACGCCCCTGTAATGCGGCGCGTGCGCCTCACGCGCCACCGCCACAGCTTTGTTGTTGTTCGTTTCTCGTGGCATCGCTTTAACTGGGTCGTCGACGACTTCATTCGACGGAACCCATCCGAAGTTAACGTTGTTGTCCTCCACCTTCAACGGCGATGAGCCCCAGTAGTTCGTAGTCTCCGACGTAAAAACGTCGCCGAGGCACACCTCAACATCGTCGAAAGTTTCGGATTCGCCTAGGAGGAACTGTCGAATCGATTCGAGGACAGCCAAGTCTGAGTCCATTAATGTAAATGGTATATACTACTACTATAATCGGAAAAGGCTTTTTCTTTTCTTTTCGTTTCTTTTTTCTTTCGTTTTGGTTTCTTTGGCTCGGAAAAGTTTGTTTATGAAAGAGTTATCAGAGTTGTGTCGGTGAAACTAGCTTTGGAGAGTTTAAGATTTATAGGGAAGAGAGTTTAAAGATGTTTGCGCACTTTGAGGTGAGATTTTTGTTATTATAATATGATTATAGCTTCGATAATTATTTTGATACTTCTCTGAAAGTTTTTATTAGTGGTGGTGGTTAAGGTTTATTTTGTCACGTGGAGTAATTGTATAAATTACTATATATTTTGTCTTCTTTTATAACTCATTTATTTTAGTTCCTCGTTTATGTAAGTGGGGGCGGATCAGCGATGACATCAATGCTTACCTTACATCAGCGGTGATTAATTAGGAAGCTAATATATAAGATATAGAAAGATACAATTTCATGAGTAAGAATCATGTACAATATTTATGTGTTGTTTTTTAAGTTTTCTTTTTAAGATTCTATCATGTGAATTTTTTTTAATGGAATAGAAGTATATTTCTTAATTAAGTAGCCACATAATTGAATTTTAAGAAATGAATTTAAGGAACGGTACCTAAAAGTACTGTACCTAAATTTTGTCCAAATTACATATATGTGGAAAAATTCTAAATTAAATTCAAACAAATTTTACATGTCAATAAAACCCTAGGATCCTTAATATATAACCATAAATGCATTATATCTAGAATCCACAAAGCCTTAAATTCCTAATGTAGTTGAAAAAAGAAAAAACGAAGAAGAAAAGAAACTCAATTTTTAGATATAAAGAATTGCTTGAATAACTTTCAGGGTCATTTTATTTAATTTTGTTCTGGTAATGTTTAGACTCACTCGAAATGGAAATAAAATGATCAAGAGATATACAATAATCAAAAGTGATTCATCCAAGGTCAAAGAGTCTTGATGATTAACATATAATCTGTTTAATCATCCATCGACCTTATTTCTCCAAAATTCAAATACCTTGTCAAAAATATATTGCATCTATTCTAGTGGTGGAGCCGCTTGATGACTGAGGGGAAATTTTTGAAAAATTTTAATTTTTTTTTGAAAATATCTTAACAATGTTCCATTATACCATATAACTGACGAAATCACCATATACAAAATCAAAAAATATATCGTCATCCATTCAAGCTGAGGATCAACTTGCTCACCATAATTACAATATGGGACTCTCATAAAATTCCTTTAACTATTTATCAAATTCACAATTATGCGTTCTATATATTGTATATAATGGATGTCTATAATAATTGCAATTAAGGGATTATTTTCTATGAAACATAACATACTAGCACTTGAGAAAATTTTGGTAAGGGCTTGTCAATCTAGATGTTCATAACAAATAAATTCAATTTTTTCATAATTAGGCAAGAGCTTATTATCTATAAAATTACTTAAGTCATCGTGAGAATAACCCAAAAATGCTTGTGCAATATATTTATACACAAAACATTCCAAAATAGTTAAAATTAATTGAATGAGTCTCATAATTTTAATTTAGTAATTTTAAATGCTAAATTAAGGAAAAGACATCTTTAAACATAATAATGAAACCAAGATTGAGAAATATGTCTTAAGAGTCACATATTTAATTTCTTTCTCAGGAGAGAGAATTATGAAACCAAGAGAATTTTGGAAGCACGGCAAGAATTTTCATGCACTTAATTCACAAGCTAATAGCCAAAAATTAAAAATAAAACGCAAAATTTACGTCTGCATTTTTTCTTAAACTAATACTATACCTATATACTTTGGCTGTTAATTTTTTTATTTAATCTATTAATTTATTTGCACAAGCCAAACATATAACGTAACAAACCAATAAAGGGAAGACGCATCATGTATATTTAATAATAGTACTATGGTTTCATTCTTCTCGTTACTCATAATTTTAAAGAAGAAGAAAAACATATGGAAGCACTATATAAAAAAGAGAGAGAAAAATATAACTTTAATTGAGTTGGGTAGTAGATAAAAAAAAATGAGGGTGAAAAAAAAAAAATCATAAGAGAGAGCAATGTGCTGAAAAATGATTAGGGACAGTGTGAGTGAGAAATTGATAGATGGACTGAAACATGTTTCATTTAAGGTTACAAGAAATCTAATCATGACAGATAAAAAGATCATTTTGATCTTACTGATGGACTTGCAATTATGAATAATCTTTGATTTACAATTATATTGAATCTGGAAAGAGTAAGCTGATCTAGAATATCCCCAAGAAAGTAACAAGCAAATCATATCCATTTTTCCTCACAAAACTATGATCACAATTCATCACGACTATGCATAGGACACATGGCTGGTTGAAATTGACAACTTATGAGTCGTATGTATTTCCATATCAACTCCCATTAATATGAGAGAGAGATGAATTAGAACTTGAAATTAGAATCTAATTTTGCGTTATATGTTTAAATTTATGTGAGGATCAGACTAATTATCCACTTAAATTTTTTAATTTTTGTGTCAAGTGAGTCAATGAGTGCAAAATATTAAGAATCTAATATTAATGAACTATAAAATTTAAATTAAAAAAAAACCAATTACATATGCTCAATAAAAATCACAGCACAATAAAGATCATCACACGTTCTATCTTATTAAAAATTAGAGAAAAATAATAATCATAAGTAGTATTAAATTTAGGTAAGAATTTGAATATGTGACTAATTACGTTTACTTTTAAAAAATATAATTTGACTAATTGTTTATATTTTTATGATAAAAATTGTGTTTAATTTTAAATGTATCTATATGTATGCATGTTGTAGGTTTATAGACCCTTTAAAACACAAGTTGTTTAACCTAGTTATTTAGCCAAGTGATTACTTAGGTAAATTATTCAAATTTAGGTTGATACAAGTAAATCATATCATGTAAATAATATGGAAAATAAAGAACACAATGATATGATAACCCAAAAAAACCAAACCGGTAAAAAACCTGGGGAGGATTTAACCTATCTATCTTTAAGGTAAAACAGATCCACTATTAAAGAATTGAAATTTTTACAATAGCGACTTAGACTACTAACATTCTATTGCTACCTCGAATAGAAAACTTACTACCATAACCACGTGACAGCTCCGAGTCCACAGATTACTTTTTTTCTTGATCCATAGCAACCACAAGTACTCCCACTTGTGTTTTCCTTTAAACTTTTGAAATAGCAACTGAAGAGATCACCAAGCTCTCAATATTAATCTTGATCTTGATAACCCTAAGTATGTATAAAGGTAAATACTTCTAGATCTCATAAGAGATTCATACACACAGTATATTAACTACCTTTAAAACATGGTTAGGGTTTTTCCTTTTATACTTGAAGTAAAACATAAAACCCTACACGTCATATGGGCTTAGGTTGAGTTGGAAAATTCTACAAAAAAACACTTTGCACGAGCTTCAATTGATCGAGCCTTGCAGAAATTGAATAGTAATTTTCTGCAGTTACTTGATTCCAATTTTACACATATACATACTTTGAGCAGCCTAAATCTAGACTAAAAATTTTGATCATGGTTTGCCAACATATACATATTGAAGTTCTAATACATTAGTTCCTAATTTCTTAGAACCTAACACGTGTCATATGCTATTTTAAACAAAAAAATAATTTGACTAATTATTTATATTTTTAGAATAAAAATTGTGTTTAATTTTAAATGCATCCATACATTTGCATCAATTACATGCTAGTTTCAATTATTAAGCATGCCAAATCACAAAAAAACATATCAGCTGAGAAAATTCATAAGCTTCATAGTTCACTTCAATGTAACAATTTTGAAAATTTTAAAAGATCAAATTGAAAGAAATATTAGCGTAAGGACAAAATTGAAAGTACAAATAAACTAGAGGGAGTAATAAAACATTTAATTAAATTATAATTAACAATATTTTTCAACAAGTAATTATAACTAATTAAAATAAAAAATTCAAAATAATAGTTAAGCGGTATATTTTTCCAAGTACTAAAGCCTATAGGTGGGGAAAATCCCTAAAAGGTTGTGTGTTTTGGAGACATCTAGATAAGAATTCAATATAATTCACATTTCAAAGATGTTTTGAGAAATAATTTACAACTAATTTTGCAATTAATTGAGTAAGTATACATTTATGGTTTCAAAATGAGTTTTAATTAAAACATTTTTATATTTAAAACAAATGAGATATGGTTGTTTGAAATTGTGTTGTCTATGAGAGAGAGAGAGAGAGAGAGAGAGAGAGAGAACCTACCAATTATAAAATTGGAGTTAGTTCTTTGTAAGTACCCTTGTAATAAACACTCTCTAAACTCAATGACATTCTCCCTATTGTGATGTTTTATATGTATTTAATAGCAATATTTTGCAATTTTTTCAACTTTTTGAAACAATTGGTTGTTATGAATGGGGTGGTCGATACCGTACTGGTACCAGTCGGTATGTACCCATACCGGTATGTATACTAGAATTGAAACGACAACGCTTTGTACCGAAAATAACTTTTTAATTTTTTTTTTTTTTTTTAGTTTTGTAATTTTTGAATTTTTGTAAGGGTAGAATGGTAACTTATTTGCATTAACTTATTAGTATTATTTTTTTTCTTAGTATGCAATGAACAATTAAACTTTCTATTTTTTATATTGTGTTTTTTTTTTTTTTTTAATTGATGCTAAAGTCTAAAACCATGAATAATTTATTTTGAATTGAGGTAATGTTTTATGTAAAATTTTACACACACACACACACACACACACACACACACACACACATATATATATATATATATATTTATTTATAAATATAAAAAATAATGGTAAAGCCGAAACGATACAACGGTATTAACTGGTATTGAAATATATCGTTTTACTGGTCAAACTGGTACAGCCTCCAGTATGAAATTAACTCCTTTGATTATGAAAAAACAGCTTATGTTTTGTCAGGCAATTTTTAAATACAACAAAAACATATTTTGCACAGAATTCATGATTCTTTTTTGAATTGTTTCCATGTTCTTCTTCACATCTTTCAACATTTGAAGGGCAACCATAAAATTCTCGTGACTTATTATTAGAATTCAAGGGATTAGAATTTAGGTTTGAAAGTGAAGAGTGATGCAAACTGGCGGATGAAAGGTCATTAGCTTGCACTTAAATGAAAATTAGGATAACCAGATCCATCATCGCCACAATAGATTTTCTCATAAATTTCATAGACATTGGCTTATCCCACTTTATGTATTTACATGCTTGAACTTAACTTTAGAGTAATAATTAGAACTTATACCCTTGTACAAAATATATATAATAGAATGATTGGACTCATTTGAAATAAAGATAAATTATTATATAAATTGATATGTTCTTAAAAATCGCTTTTTTTCTTCTTCAAATAAGTGTTGTTTGAGAGTCGTGACAAGTTATAGGAAAATGTCTTTTGGTTAAGGTCACATGATTTAAAAAAATGATGTCAACTATGTTATTTTATTCCCGTAAAAATGCAATTGGTATGGAACGAAGATGTGAAGAGACAAAATCTAATAGTGACAACGTATTATATAAAAGAAAAAATTGAAATAGGTTTACAAATAAGAAAATGGTTCAAAAAACAATTAAGCAAGTCATATCAAAGTATATTGAATTTCAATTCATCTTACCATTTTTTAAGGAAAACACAAAAAATATGGTCCTAGTTATACGGGGAATTTACCAAGAAAAAACTTGTGCGTTTATGGTGAGAAAAACAACTAGCTAGGAAAAAAGATTGATTGTTGAAAATTAAGATGGAAATATTTTAGTTTTGTCAAAGTACAACCAAAGGTGAAAGAGTAATAAAATCCTAACTTGTCTTTCAATATGATATAATAAATTAATTTTATTGAAATGTGGAATATAATTATTTTTGGAATGGTTGCAGTAGAGAGATTTTGTTGTTTAAAAGTACTTTTTGAATGTGTAAACACTTTGTAATTTCTTGTTGACGTTAAACCATATTAATCCTTGGTGTTTGTGTAATTGCTTTTTAGTAATAGTTAGAATGTATTATATAAAAGCACAAATTGAAAAAAAGGTTAAAGAAATAAGAAAATGATTAAAAAAACATCTAAACATGTCATATCAAGGTATATTGACTTTCAATTCATCTTACTATTTTCTAAGGAAAAGACAACATATTTTGTCAAAGTTATATGGGGAATTTAGCAAGAAAAAATTTGTGTGTTTATGGTGAGGAAAACTAGGAAAACAGATTGATAGTTGAAAATTAAGATGAAACATTTTAGTTTTGTCAAAGTATAACCTAAGGTGAAAGGGTAATAAAATCCTAATTTGTCTTTCAATATATTATAATAAATTAATATTATTGAAACATGGAATATAAAAATTTATGGGATGGCATTTGTTAATTTTTAGACCCCTGAAAACACAGTTTGTTTAACCTAATTTAATATCCAAGTTGTTACTTCTGTCAATTATATAGATCTAGATTAAACATCCATCAAACATATCATGCTATAGAAATATAAATAATACTAGATATAATGACCTAAGAAAACCAATGAAACAAACCAATTTCAAGGTAAAAATCTAGGGGGAACGATCCCAAGAGAACAATCTATCAAATAGGAGTTTATAGTCAAGAATATACCATTCATAGTAAATTTAACTAAGATTATCAAATTCAGCTATATACCCTTCAGAATTATTTGATATGGATCTACTCCAACATGAACCTTCAGTTTATATCTTTGATCTTTCATACGCTTGATAGCTAAAGCTTGGCTGTGACTCTATTCCACCAATAGCTACTTGAAAGAGTAGAAGATACAATAACCTCTCAGATCTCAAAAGAGTAACTCTGCAAGACTTGAACAACGTACTTTAGGGTTTTCCTTATATACCTTGTAGGTTTGGACTGAAACCCCAAACGTTTCATGGGCTGTTAGGCTGAATTAAAATTTTGTA
Organism: Quercus agrifolia; assembly: GCA_029955455.1. Lineage (NCBI taxonomy): Eukaryota > Viridiplantae > Streptophyta > Magnoliopsida > Fagales > Fagaceae > Quercus > Quercus agrifolia. The sequence goes on along the minus strand of JARQAD010000003.1, from coordinate 56,056,226 downwards.
AATTCATATCTCGATTGATCGAAGCTTCGTCTCAATCGATTGAGCTAGTCAGCTTTTCAACTCTTCTTTCTACAGCTTGTACGTTCTTGAATTTTGACTTGTAGCACTTTTAGCAATGTCTAAAACACTTCATAGACACTAAAAACATTTAAACACGTCATATCAAAGTATATTGACTTTCAATTCATCTTACTATTTGATAGGGAAAAGACAACATATATTGTCCAAGTTATACGGGGAATTTACCAAGAAAGAACTTGTGTGTTTATGGTGAGGAAAACAACTAGGAAAACAGATTGATAGTTGAAAATTCAGATGAAGCATTTTGTTTTGTCAAAGTACAACCTAAGGTGAAAGAGTAATAAAATCATAATTTGTCTTTCAATATATTATAATAAATTAATATTATTGTGTTTGGATTTGAGTTTGTAGTGTTGGCAAACCATGACAAAAGGTAAGTCTTGTTCAGTTTGGATGCTGTACTTTCAAGTCCAAGACAAAGATTTAAGTTTAGGATATAGAAAGATGCAATCTACCCAGTTCAATTGATGTTCGATTGGTGTTTGATCAAACGAGAGTCACAGATCAACAAAAATAGGCAAACGTAAAAAGCCCATAACTTGATCGTTTCAAGCCCAAATCGCGATTTTATTTATTTACTTATTTATTTTTTTTATTACAGTATTTAAAGGACATTATAATCTAACCCTAGGTGGGGTTTTCAGTGAGAAGAGAGTGCATCGCATGCCTCCTATTGTAGATAAAGGTTTTCTGTACCCAAAGCTCTCTCAAATTTTCTACCGATGTTTTTTTTTAAGAAACTCAAGATCCGGTATTGCAGAAGTTGCATCACTAGTCATTAAAGGTGCTAGAGATCTTAATCTTCAAGGGTCATCTAGATGTCATACACTTGAGATCTATGTGGGAGATCTAAAGCATGAACTAGAGGTTTATGTAAGAGCAAGTCTACATCAAAGAAGTCTGAAGAGTTTAGAGCCTAGTATGGTAATTGTGTTAGATTTACCACGAATTGGTATTATTGAATGTAAATCTCAATTTGATATAGTGGATTTTTCTCTTGGGATTGTTCACCCCGGGATTTTTACCTTGAAACAAGTTGTTTCATTAGTTTTCCTAGGTCATCACATCTTGTGTTATTTACTTTTCCTTTGTGCATGATACTTGTGATGAATGTTTAACCTAGATTTGAATAATTAACCTAAGTAACTACTTGGCTAATAAATTAGGTTAAACATATTGTGTTTCCTAGGGGTCTAAAATGTTGGAAAACATAGTTTTGCATCTCATACAAAAACATGTAGCGGAAATAAATGGATCTACTTTATTCATGTGAGATAACATAGAACATCTGTATTTTAAAAACAAAGAACAAGAAGGTATACCGTGATGCAATAAAAAAAAAAAAAAAAGAAAAAAAGAAAAAAAAAAAGGAAGATTGAACTTGGGAAGACTTTTAATCTTCACTTCAATTCCACATATGCCCAAGATGTGTGGTCTCTCAATTAGTTCTATACGTACTTGTTCAAGAGAATAATAAAGAGTATCTTGAGAAATCTGTATGTTTCTCTTTTAATCATACGTATATGTCCTTAATTGCCCTAAGCATTTATTTTATTTAATAACTCTTATTAAATAAACAACTAATTATCTAATTGGGTTAGCCTTTTGGGCCAACCCAATTGGGTTTTAGCCTGTGGCTTGAAGTGGGACCAAAAGAGACAAACAAAACTCTATCTCCAATGGGCTTTAGGTTTGAAAGCTCGAATTTGTGTGAAAAACACAAGAGCTATTTAGACTCCTAAATTAAAATTACAGCTCGGTTGATTTTACTTTAACTTAAACTAAGTGCGGAATAGAGTAAATGCGAGTGAACAAACAATATAACTACTCTAAGCCATATTCATCAAATATCAACAATAAAATGAAAGCTAAAAGAGTAGGGAAGAAGAATGAAAACACAAGATAACACGCCGATGTATTATCGAAGAGGAAACCAAAGAACTCGACGAGAAACCTTTACGCCGCCTCCCAAGTGGTAAATTGATCCACTAGAGAATGAGTTGGAGTATATGAATAACAAAAGACCCTCCAAGCCTAGTCTATCCCATGTTCTTGAGCCCTCCAAGCTCTTACTACCAACTGACTTGACAAAGTCTTGTCTTCTCTAGCTCTCCGGATCACGCAATTCAGCCCGATTGCATCCACCAAACAAATGTCTTCTTCCAATACTTCCTAGCAATACCAAAACCTCACTTTACACTTAGGATGGGTGTGGTAAGTGTTTGGGCTATTAGTCTCTCAAGGATTTGGATATGGAGAGGTAGGAGTTGAGGAAAACCACAATGGATTGTGTAGAGGATTGTGGGTGTGGCAATCTTTAATTTTCAAGGGTTATGGCTAGAGTTTTCTCTCTGAAAAACACTCTTCTCAATATGTGGGTAATGTGGGTAATGTGGGTATATATAGTGTGGGTAGAGACATGGTGTATCAAATATGACAAAATAGTAAAACAGAATGTTTCACGGGTATTTCGCAGGAAGGCCTTACTCGCGAAACACTTGCGAAACTAGCTGTCACCATCTGTCATAACTCTTTGCATTCCAGTCATGTGTTGAGCACATGGCTTCACTTCGCAGGAAGTCTTCTCGCGAGCTACCTGCAAAAATTCATTTGATCTTCAATGAGTCTTAAGTCTTCACACTCTCTCTTACACACAACCCTTACAATGAAATCCCACATAAATACAGGATACATAAGATTGAATAAAATTACAATCAAATTTGGCACAGAATTAAAACCTATACAAAATAGTTGTAAATTACAACTTTACAAGGTTTATCTATCAACTCTTGACAAGCTCAAAGTTACCATTAATTATATTTAATATCACTATATAAATATAATTGCATTCTTGACCTTATTAATAAATTATATCCCAAGACTTTATTATCTAAACATTTAACCCTTTCATGAAAATATTCATAGTAATACAAAGTCATAATATATAACTGTCACTTTGAAAATCATTACTCTTTAATCATTGAGTATCCAATTTAATCATTTGAGTTATTCATATTCATATATATATATATATGGCCAACTGTGGCAGATTCATATTTGTTGCAGATTCATATACCTGTGTGAGAGTACCAAAGTCTGTGTGGTCATCCAGTTGTTTCTCCAAGTTCTACAAACTTCCCAGGTTTGGTGTCAGCCCGTTGAAAGCCCAGGTGAGGCGTGTTAGGGTATAGCCATTAGTGGAAGAAAACGATCAGGAGTTTATTGGAGTACGCAGATCAGGTGTCTGTCCCATAGTTGTGTTTATCTGTACCAGATCCGAAGGTTGAGAAAATACAAAAGTGCGAGGATACAAAGGTGACTAGGTTGTAATTGTTAGTTTAAACTTATAATTCCAGAATCATGAATAGGATATTTAGAAGTAACTCTTCCACCAGTAGTAGATGTAATCAACCCACATCCATCCCAGATATCCCAGCAGACGTAGGAGCAATTAATTCGGAAACTTACGAGCTATCCGATCTAGATCTAGACATAGGAGATTGGAATATCCCGAAAGTTGCCACCAGCCAATTTTATAAGTCGTCTTCTTGGTCACCTTTTACAGCCTTCAAGACAGACTACCATGTTAAAACCATAGAACAAGTTTATGGACAATCTTGAATGAATTGTCGGCTGGGATTCCCAAACAGGGAAGGGTTTTGACATACTGTTTGATGTGCTGGACCACTAAAGTATGGGCTGGGGTCCAAGGTGATGGATTGGTCCGAAGTCTATCAAAAAGGAGTTTGCATTGCTGTCTGAGATTTTGATAGAAATCTGAGATGTAATTGAGAGAACCTAGAAATCTCTGAAGCTGGGTTTTATCTAGGATTTCATCAGGAAATTTGTCTGCAAACTGGATAGCTCTATCTATGGGTTTGATAACTCCTTGATGGATATCAAAACCTAAGAAACGAACTCTAGTTTGGAAGAACTTGATCTTGGGGGCTGAAACAACAAGACCATTGAGTTTGATAGTACTGAGGAATGCTCTCAGGTGTTTCCTATGTTGGTCTATGGATTCTGAGAAAATGAGTACATCGTCGATCTCCAGTCCAGAAACCCATTGCTCTCAGGACAAGGTCCCAGTCCAGCCTTGATTCGGTCCAGATTTCCGGAAAATCTAGCAAAGAGCTAAAGGAATTGGCCCAGCAGCTAATAGCTCACTCCCAACAGTTAGAATCTGGAGAACAGATTTCTCCCACTGCCTCCGTGGGATCAGTCAACTATGACCCGTGCGATCCATTCCAAGATGCCCAAGATCCCTACAGCGGGTATGACTTGGACAAAGTCTAGAAGAAAAGCATCCTGACTCAGCACTTAGGGTAAAAACAAATCCGGTTACTATTCATCAGCACCAGCCACTGATATGAACAGTACCCGCACTATGAACAGTATCCGCAATTTACTATTTCTACAGTACCCCAGAAAAGCAAGGGGACAAGTTACTGTAGCAGCAACAGTTACTATTCACAGCAATGATGGGATTTCACTGTAGCAGTCGGTGGAAAAAGCATTTCACCCAAGTGAAAGCAGTTTTCTTCCGTGATTTCAGCAGCATCCAATGCTCCTTTCAGCCTATATAAGGAAGCTCACCCCTCAGTCTTCGGCAGGCTCTTTTTCTGGCTTTCAGTCTCTTAGCCACAGCAAAGAAATACCCTCCTTCTCCAGCAAAGGTTTTCTTAGCAGAAATACCTTAGAAGTCCAGCCAAGTTTTAGGAATAGTCTCCTAAACACAGTCCTTTATTGTAAGCCACAGTTGGCTATTTTATTTTAAGATACCTTCCGCATTACCTAGTTTCAGAGCCCAGTTACATACAACTGAGAATCAGGCGACTGGGCTCTGAAACCAGGTAATGCGGAAGGTATCTTAAAATAAAATAGCCAACTGTGGCTTACAATAAAGGACTGTGTTTAGGAGACTATTCCTAAAACTTGGCTGGACTTCTAAGGTATTTCTGCTAAGAAAACCTTTGCTGGAGAAGGAGGGTATTTCTTTGCTGTGGCTAAGAGACTGAAAGCCAGAAAAAGAGCCTGCCGAAGACTGAGGGGTGAGCTTCCTTATATAGGCTGAAAGGAGCATTGGATGCTGCTGAAATCACGGAAGAAAACTGCTTTCACTTGGGTGAAATGCTTTTTCCACCGACTGCTACAGTGAAATCCCATCATTGCTGTGAATAGTAACTGTTGCTGCTACAGTAACTTGTCCCCTTGCTTTTCTGGGGTACTGTAGAAATAGTAAATTGCGGATACCGTTCATAGTGCGGGTACTGTTCATATCAGTGGCTGGTGCTGATGAATAGTAACCGGATTTGTTTTTATCCTGATTGCTGGGTCAGGATGCTTTAGTCAGTATCATATCCCGAGGGATATCCTTCATAAGGATCAAATGCTGGATCATCATCATCATGGGTATGTTCGTGGTATTTGTCGTACAGATTACAAAACCCGCAGTACATGAGAGGTTCATAGTCTGTTTTGTCTTTTGTGTACTCAGGAAAGCCTGTGTAATTAACCCTCAGGGTGCTGAAGGCTTCTGAATATGGCTTGGTGGTGAATACAGTAATTCTGCCGGTATTTCCTACGAAGTGGTATTTTTCCCATAATTCGCTGGTGACATCTCGGAGTTCATTGTTGAAATAATTTGTCCAACAATATACGAGTGCCAGGGGATCTTTATAGGATAGGTAGGAGTCACCATCATACCAGGGGCCATTGTGGGTGTAACCATCAATAAGAACAAGGTGGTGGGAAGGCTGAATAGACATCCAGTTGTTAACGTCCCATTGCGGGAGAGTGCTCCAGCACCTGATTGTTACAAAAGGACTTTTGATCTTCCTGACCACTTGTTGGATTATCTGGGGGAATTGGCTGATCTGAATATGGTCCGTCAACTTGATGAGTCTAAGGAAACCATACTCGAGCATCTTTGAAAGCCAGCTTGGGTTTCTATCTTCATCAGCAGCTCCGTCTTCATAGTTCACTATTAAACCAGGAAAAGGGTGCTGTTTTTCATAAACCCTGTGACTACTTCCAAAGTATTGATTCCAGTTGGTTAGGATAGAGGCAGTGACACTGGGGTCTGCTTCTTCTCCGGGGACTGGGAAATGACTGGTGACCATAATTTGAAAATGCCTGAACCACTGGTCGTATGATTCAGTCATTGCCTTGCTTCCGAATATACGCATTTGTATATCAGAAGGCAAGTTGGCGACAGCACTTCTAAGCTGGTTTTGAGTCTTAAGGCTCAACCTAGCATAGTCTATGCTCATAATAGTCATTTTATCCATGGAATGGATATCCTCTTTGCCATAGAGTTGACTAGTGAGAACCATATTTCCTTTTTCAAGTTCAACTAGATGTAATTCTAGTGCTGTAAGGGTTCTTTGGAAAAGGCTCTGGTGTTTTTGGGAAAAAGCTCTTTGGAGATTGTCAAGGATGAATTTAGTGCTGTGGGGGAGTTCTGTATATATTCCTCCTCTAAATTGCATGGTCCTGTTTCTGACTCTCTCAAGAGTTATAGCCATGAAACCGCTTGAATATGTAACCATTTCTGGATACATTGGTTGAAGGGATGCTGCTCCTCTATGGCTGGTAGAGGAAGCGCCTTCATGCTTTTCAAAAGACTGTCCCATTGCTGGTAATCTTTTGTCTTGAGTGTAGTCCCTTGCGGGTACTTTCTCTTTGCCTTTCTTCTCTGCTGGAGAAGACATAGTTGTTTCCTGCCAAAATTTTTTTGAATGAAACAAGATTTTTAAGGGCTGGTTAAAAATCTTTTTTCTTTTAAAACTGATGGATGTAGGGATGCAAATATTTTTATAATGCATGCATGATAATTGATTGTGGCTGAAGGGACAATCAATTGCTTTGGTTGAAACAAGATTTTGGGTTTGTTTATGGGCTGTGAGAGTGCTGAGAGTTTTGGCTATGGAAGCTTTCTGGAGGGATTTGATTTCCCAAGGGGATGGGCTTCGCACAAACTCAAATTTGATAGGCTGATTGAAGGGATGGGCTGTGATTCCTTCATTGTCTGTGGTGAAAGGGTATAACAAACACAAGAATGGGTTTCCTAAGATGACTCTATCTGTCATGTTTTTGACTAGGACAAACTTTGTCATAAAGGATATGCCGCCTTGGCAAACCTCAACTTGTGGGATATCATACTCAATTTGCATTCTTCCGCCACTTGCGGATGCTAGTCTTTCTTTAGACTTTCTGAAATATCTGGAGGGAATAATCCTTTCTTGGATACAATTAAGATCAGCGCCCGAATCTATCAAGGCTATAACCTCAAACTCAAACTCTTTGCTAATGACAATTTTGACTTGAGAATGCCATTTATGGAAGTTGACTCTACTGATAGTCTCTAAGAACAGATCTGGGCTGGGTTCTTGGATAGGATCAGCTGTGGGGTTGACTGATTGACTGTCTTCTTCATCTGAGGGGCTTTCCTCATTGCTTTGATGAGAAGTATTTTCCAAAAATTGGATTCTTCTATTAAGGAGATCATAATCGACCCTAAGAATGGTTAATTTTTGCTTCAGGGTTCTGACTTCTGATTTGGTTTCCTTAATTTCCTTCTGAAGGTCGTTGACTGTAACTTCCTTCTTTGACTGGGTAAACCTATTGTAGATTTGCTCTAAATCTACTTTGGGTTGCTGGATCTTAATGGGAGGCTTGCTAGTTTCCTTAACCAGGGCTTGGTGGAAAAGGGTAAGCTTTTGGGCCTTAATGCTAGGGTCTTCTATAGCCTCTATGAGGTCTAAAAGAAGCTCTTCTTGCTTGGTTAGCACATTTATGGTTCTACAACAACCATCTTTGCATGGTGTAGGTCCATCCGAGCCACTAGATGTGCTTGTACTAGAGGGACTGGAGGATGACCTATACAACTGCCTGAGCTCACTGTCACTAGCACTGCTGTATGACTCGCTATCTGAGCGGTCAAGTTCTAGTAACTTGAAGATCTCATTTTTGCTGGGTTGGTCACTAATGAGAGTGTTGATAAGGGATTTGGCTTTAGCCCTACATTCACTCTTAAAATGACCTTTCTTTCCACAGTTGAAGCATTTGCCGGATGCTTGCGGAATGGGTTCTTTAGGTTTCCCTTTCTTATAGAAATCATCGGTCTTGTACCTCTGTTTACTATAGTACTTGGTAGGTTTTCTCCTAAAGGGTTTTTTAAAGGGTTCCTTCCCTTTGTGCTTGTGCTTCTTTTTGGAAGGCTTGACTGAGGGTAAGCCATACTGCGTACAGAAATGTCCTATTTCGTACTTGGCTTTGTTTTTGTTGATATGGCTCTGGATTTTGAGATCTCTGCACATCTTCATCCCTTCACTTCGGATGGTGCTAGAGATGTCTCCAAAAGTTAGGTTATCATAATCTATGATACCTAATGGGCTGCAAAGGGTTTCCTTGACCTTCTGGCTGAAGAGGGTCGGTAACCCATTGATAAATTTCTCCTTCCAAAATGGAGAATTGCAATCTCTTCTGTGCATGACTCTAGTGGTAAAGACATCTTCATACCACTTGTATTCTCCTAGGGTTTTACACCTAAGGTTGCTAAGCTGTTCATAAATTCTGGCTGTGATGTTGCTAGGTTTTCCTATGAAGTGTTTCATGATCGTATAGATCAGAGTATTGACTCCATCAGGGATACCTTGCTCAATCTCATTGATGATGGGATTGCCTTCCTCATCCTTTTGGATGGCATACTTAATGTCTTCTTTAGACACTTCAGTAAGGCAATTGTTCCACCATTGTTGGAGTTTGCCAGTGAATCCTAACACCATCATTTCTATGACTTCTTTATGGGGACGGCTTTCGTCCAGGTAGTTGTTTGCTACCATAGTCATATGCTGGATTTTGTTCAGGATTTCCTGTTCTGATAAACCATCTATGTTCCATTCATAGAGTCTACCAGAGGCTACTGAGAACTGGTTACCAACGTTCCTTTCCTCGTACCGGAGGTCAGGGGGTGATGGTTTGGCTGAGCTGCTAGGATCAGGGTGGTAAAGCCGTTTTACCTCTAAATCCTGGAACTGAGTTTCTAATTGCTCAAACTCTTGGTCTGAGGCTTGGCTGGAGTTGCTAGAAGATTCTTGGATATTTAGAACAGTCGCTGAAGGGGTGACTGGTTCCCTTTTGACTAGTTCTTCCAATTTCTGGGCAACTACATCTAAGGCTATCTTGTCCTTATAATGGCTGAGGCTGGTATGCCTAACTGTAGGTAACTTGATCAAAGGCTTTTCTAAGACTTGGACCGGCTTACTAGAGCTTCCTGGCTGGAGGATAACTTTGTTTTCGATCTTGTCTTCTATCCTGTCAAGTTGCTTGCCTATGACATGGATGGCCTGGTTGGTGTAATTGTTTTGTTCAATTACCTTGTCAACCGGTTGGTGCCTATCAATCGTTACTTTGAAGGGAGAGGCTATAATCTCCTTTCTACGATGATCAAAGGTTATGGCTTCTAGGGGTGGATGGCTTGACCTAACAACCTCTTTGGTCGCATTGGGTCCTTCTATGGTCCATGATCTGGTGAGGACACAAAACTGCTTATGCTGGCCGTAATACCTTTCAAAGTAAATGAAGAAGGGAACATTACGGGATAAATCCCTCATGAATAGTACCCAAGCATCATAGACTTTTTGCTTTTGTTCTTTGGTATAATTGGCTTTGTAGGCTGCTCTTTTGTCCTTGTTTTCCTCAGAAGTAAAATCCTTTCCTAATTCTTCTAGGTCGGGATCAAACTCTTTGGTTAGGACCATGATGTTTAATGGTTCCTGATCTGGAGGCTGTTCCATATCAGTAATAGATACTGGTGGGGATTGCTCACGATCGTCTTGCTCATCGACAATCGAATCCTCTTTTGCTGTATAGCAAGGTGTGCTGAGTTGGGAATTAGTTCTAACTCCCTGAAGCTGGACACCTAGGTCTCTTCTAGACGTTGAGAATGGTGATCTTTTAGGTCTAGTTGAGCTATGCGGGGATGGCTGGTTAATGGGTTGGATCGGAGATCTAAACTGGTATGTATCCAGAGGCTGTCTGCACGGGGTGCTAGGCCTAGATCTATCGAAGTTCAACCTATTAATCGGAGATCTAAACTGGGATATATCCAGAGGTTGGCGATACTCATAGTCTAGAGGAGTACTCAACCTAGATCTGTCGAAACTTAACCGGACTGTGCCATCGGCTAATTGCTGGACAAAATCCAAATCTGGATTCTGTGCTGGGTTTTGGATCTGTAGAGTATGGTTCTCATTCTCTAGAGTCCAATCTGCTGGGAATGTGATCTCATTCCACCTAAGGCTTCTGGGAATACTAACCTTGGCTGTAGGGTCAGTAGTCTGGATTAGGGTTGTCTCACCCTTTCCGCTTCTATTAAGTGCACCAACATTCATGTTAGTTCTCATGCACTTGTAGTATATTCTGTATATCAAGGCTATCTGACTGGTTCCCTGCACCATGAGGGTTCCGTGGGTCTTGATATTCAAAATGAGGGCTTTGATGACTGTGCTGTCATGAAGACAGATGCTGAAATCTGGAAAACAATTAAAATGTATAGGACCATTAGAAAGGCTGGTTTCTATGGAACCTAACAGGCTATCGGTGAATCTAATATGCCGAGCATCTCTGAGGGCCATGAGGATTGAGCTGTTCAAACCTCTTCTGGTGAGTGGCTTCACTCCAATTTGGACTAATCCTATGTGTAGGAAATTATGTCCTTTGACTCTATGCTTTTGGATAGCTGAAGGAGATAACAAGTAGCACGTTTCGTACTCCTTGTTTATACCATAAACTTGTTCTATGGTTTTAACATGGTAGTCTGTCTTGAAGGCTGTAAAAGGTGACCAAGAAGACGACTTATAAAATTGGCTGGTGGCAACTTTCGGGATATTCCAATCTCCTATGTCTAGATCTAGATCGGATAGCTCGTAAGTTTCCGAATTAATTGCTCCTACGTCTGCTGGGATATCTGGGATGGATGTGGGTTGATTACATCTACTACTGGTGGAAGAGTTACTTCTAAATATCCTATTCATGATTCTGGAATTATAAGTTTAAACTAACAATTACAACCTAGTCACCTTTGTATCCTCGCACTTTTGTATTTTCTCAACCTTCGGATCTGGTACAGATAAACACAACTATGGGACAGACACCTGATCTGCGTACTCCAATAAACTCCTGATCGTTTTCTTCCACTAATGGCTATACCCTAACACGCCTCACCTGGGCTTTCAACGGGCTGACACCAAACCTGGGAAGTTTGTAGAACTTGGAGAAACAACTGGATGACCACACAGACTTTGGTACTCTCACACAGGTATATGAATCTGCAACAAATATTCCGGGATAGATACAAAAATAGGAAGAATAGGGATAACTGTGAAGTAAAGGTTAATCTGAACAAATAATCACAGGATAACAAATAGAATGGTTAGAAGGAGGCTCAGCCTACCATTTACAGATGTAAAAGAAGATAATGAAGTAATAGCAGATGAAGAAATAAATAATTGGAAATGGAAGAGTTATCATGAAATAGATGTAAAACAAAATATAGGGAATGGGAGATATAACCATAAAATAATTTAAAACAATTATAATGAAAAATAATGCCAATATTTTTCTGGATAACTATGGCGGCAGTGCCGACCAACTTGTTATGATAAAAATAGTAACTTACAACTGACCGGGCCAAACTTGGCTCTGATACCAAAAGGGGGTAAGTTACATACAACTGATAGAAATCATCCCAGCAGTACGAAGGAGATACATATATTTCCTACAAATACCCTAAAGCTCTAGCAGAACGTTGGAGAAATTACTTCAACAACCAAATGGTGGACATCAGTCACGAGCTCCGCAAAGATTATCATTTCATAGGTTCTACGGACAGAATCCACGTATTTGGAAGGAGGCCTTATATCCCAGCCATTAGAAATTGGGAAATGCTCTACCCAGATTGCCCCAAAGAATTTCTTACGGGGAAAAAGCCCATCCGGGAATCACTCCTCTACTGTCAACTCTGCAATAATTATGCCAGAGATCACGGGCATAAATGTATTGATGATGGCCCATGGGGACCCTATCAGTCAGAAGATCCTGATACTGATTAATCAGGATAAAATAACAAATCCGGTTACTATTCATCAGCACCAGCCACTGATATGAACAGTACCCGCACTATGAACAGTATCCGCAATTTACTATTTCTACAGTACCCAGAAAAGCAAGGGGACAAGTTACTGTAGCAGCAACAGTTACTATTCACAGCAATGATGAGATTTCACTGTAGCAGTCGGTGGAAAAAGCATTTCACCCAAGTGAAAGCAGAATTCTTCCGTGATTTCAGCAGCATCCGATGCTCCTTTCAGCCTATATAAGGGAGCTCACCCCTCAGTCTTCGGCAGGCTCTTTTTCTGGCTTTCAGTCTCTTAGCCACAGCAAAGAAATACCCTCCTTCTCCAGCAAAGGTTTTCTTAGCAGAAATACCTTAGAAGTCCAGCCAAGTTTTAGGAATAGTCTCCTAAACACAGTCCTTTATTGTAAGCCACAGTTGGCTATTTTATTTTAAGATACCTTCCGCATTACTTGGTTTCAGAGCCCAGTCGCCTGATTCTCAGTTGTATGTAATTGGCTATTTTATTTTAAGATACCTTCCGCATTACCTGGTTTCAGAGCCCAGTCGCCTGATTCTCAGTTGTATGTAACTTACCCCCTTTTGGTATCAGAGCCATATCAACAAAAACAAAGCCAAGTACGAAATAGGACATTTCTGTACGCAGTATGGCTTACCCTCAGTCAAGCCTTCCAAAAGGAAGCACAAGCACAAAGGGAAGGAACCCTTTGAAAAACCCTTTAGGAGAAAACCTACCAAGTACTATAGAAAGCAGAGGTACAAGACCGATGATTTCTATAAGAAAGGGAAACCTAAAGAACCCAGTCCTTTATTGTATGTAACTTACCCCCTTTTGATCTCTTCAAACTTTCTGATCTCTTCTTGGAGGGTTTTACAAGCTAGTTGGTCCTCAACTTTCTTGTATTTGATTTCCTCTTGAAGGTATTTAAGATGTGTGGTCTTGGCATTAATCAAGTCTGAGACTATGCCGACTTGGATGGTGCTAATATTCCTAGGTGTAGGTTCACTTGTGAATCTAAACCTGATGTTTTGGCCAAATGGTTGGGTAATAATTCCTTTACTATCCACTGTGAAAGGATAGAGACTGCAAAGGAATGGATTTCCTAAGATTTGAAACCAGGTAATGCGGAAGGTATCTTAAAATAAAATAGCCAACTGTGGCTTACAATAAAGGACTGTGTTTAGGAGACTATTCCTAAAACTTGGCTGGACTTCTAAGGTATTTCTGCTAAGAAAACCTTTGCTGGAGAAGGAGGGTATTTCTTTGCTGTGGCTAAGAGACTGAAAGCCAGAAAAAGAGCCTGCCGAAGACTGAGGGGTGAGCTCCCTTATATAGGCTGAAAGGAGCATCGGATGCTGCTGAAATCACGGAAGAATTCTGCTTTCACTTGGGTGAAATGCTTTTTCCACCGACTGCTACAGTGAAATCTCATCATTGCTGTGAATAGTAACTGTTGCTGCTACAGTAACTTGTCCCCTTGCTTTTCTGGGTACTGTAGAAATAGTAAATTGCGGATACTGTTCATAGTGCGGGTACTGTTCATATCAGTGGCTGGTGCTGATGAATAGTAACCGGATTTGTTATTTTATCCTGATTAATCAGTATCAGGATCTTCTGACTGATATGGTCCCCATGGGCCATCATCAATACATTTATGCCCGTGATCTCTGGCATAATTATTGCAGAGTTGACAGTAGAGGAGTGATTCCCGGATGGGCTTTTTCCCCGTAAGAAATTCTTTGGGGCAATCTGGGTAGAGCATTTCCCAATTTCTAATGGCTGGGATATAAGGCCTCCTTCCAAATACGTGGATTCTGTCCGTAGAACCTATGAAATGATAATCTTTGCGGAGCTCGTGACTGATGTCCACCATTTGGTTGTTGAAGTAATTTCTCCAACGTTCTGCTAGAGCTTTAGGGTATTTGTAGGAAATATATGTATCTCCTTCGTACCATGAGTTCTGGTAAGTATTACCGTTGATAAGGACAAGATGCTTTGAGGGATGTACTTCCATCCATCTTTCTTTATCCCAATCTGGTAACGTACTCCAACACTTTATGGATACAAATGTGCTGTTGATTGCTTTAACAGCATTTTGGATGATTTGGGGCATCTGGCTGATCTGATCATGGCTTGTTATCTGGATGAGTCTGATGAACCCTGATTCGAATACTTGCGAGAGCCAGGCTGGATCTTGGAGATCTTCGTCTGTCTCATCATTATAGTTGATCAAGAGTCCTGGGAATGGGTGCTTATTTTCATATACTCTGGTGCTGTTGCCAAAGTAGTCTTCCCATTCGGACTGTGCTAAAATATTGTCCAAATCATCTGAATCATCTGGATTAGGAAATGTGGTAGTGACAAGTACTTTAAAATGCTCATACCATAAATCCCTGCTTTCATACAATGCCTTGCTTTTCAGAATACGATTTTGTAAATCTGAAGGCAAGTTGGCGGTGGCACTTTTAAGGATAGTCCTAGTCTTAAGACTGAACTTTGAATAATCCGTGCCCATAATAATCTTTTTATCCATCGAATGGATATCCTCTTTGCCAGAGAGTAGACTAACATATCTTTCATTTATAGCCGTAAATCTACTGAAATATGTATCCGTTTCTGGGTACATACTTTGAAGGGATGTTGCTCCTCTATGGCTAGTAGAGAAAGCGCCTTCATGCTGTGCAAAAGACTGTCCCATTGCTGGTAGTCTTTTGTCTTGAGGATAGTCCCTTGCGGGTACTTTCCCTTTGCCTTTCTTCTCTGCTGGAGAAGACATTGTTGCTACTTCCTGCCAAGAAAGTTTTGAATGAAATAAGATTTTCAAGGGCTGGTTAAAAATCCTTTTTCTTTTAAAACTGATGGATGCAGGGATGCAAATATTTTTATAATGCATGCATGATAATTGATTGTGGCTGAAGGGACAATCAATTGCTTTGGCTGGATCAAGATCTTGGGCTTGATTATAGGCTGTGAGAGTACTGAGAGTTTTGGCTATGGAAGCTTTCTGGAGGGATTTGATTTCCCAAGGGGATGGGCTTCGCACAAACTCAAATTTGATAGGCTGGTTGAAGGGATGGGCTGTGATTCCTTCATTGTCTGTGGTGAAAGGGTATAACAAACACAAGAATGGGTTTCCTAAGATGACTCTATCTGTCATGTTTTTGACTAGGACAAACTTTGTCATAAAGGATATGCCGCCTTGGCAAACCTCAACTTGTGGGATATCATACTCAATCCTGTCAAGTTGCTTGCCTATGACATGGATGGCTTGGTTGGTGTAATTGTTCTGCTCAATTACCTTGTCAACCGGTTGGTGCCTATCAATCGTGACTTTGAAGGGAGAGGCTATAATCTCCTTTCTACGATGATCAAAGGTTATGGCTTCTAGGGGTGGATGGCTTGACCTAACAACCTCTTTGGTTGCATTGGGTCCTTCAATGGTCCAAGCTTTGGTGAGGACGCAAAACTGCTTGCGCTTGCCATAATACCGTTCGAAGTAAATGAAGAAGGGAACATTACGGGATAAATCCCTCATGAATAGTACCCAAGCATCATAAACTTTCGGACTGCAAAGGGTTTCCTTTACCTTCTGGCTGAAGAGGGTAGGTAAACCATTGATAAATTTCTCCTTCCAAAATGGAGAATTACAATCTTTCCTATGCATGACTCTAGTGGTAAAGACATCTTCATACCACTTATATTCTCCTAGGGTTTTACACCTAAGGTTGCTCAGCTGTTCATATATCCTGGCTGTGATATTGCTGGGTTTTCCTATGAAGTGTTTCATGATCGTATAGATCAGAGTATTGACTCCATCAGGGATTCCCTGCTCAATCTCATTGATGATGGGATTGCCTTCCTCATCCTTCTGGATGTGCAGAGATCTCAAAATCCAGAGCCATATCAACAAAAACAAAGCCAAGTACGAAATAGGACATTTCTGTACGCAGT
The DNA here is from genome assembly GCA_029955455.1 of Quercus agrifolia. Lineage (NCBI taxonomy): Eukaryota > Viridiplantae > Streptophyta > Magnoliopsida > Fagales > Fagaceae > Quercus > Quercus agrifolia. The sequence goes on along the minus strand of JARQAD010000003.1, from coordinate 56,040,054 downwards.
ATGGCTTACCCTCAGTCAAGCCTTCCAAAAGGAAGCACAAGCACAAAGGGAAGGAACCCTTTGAAAAACCCTTTAGGAGAAAACCTACCAAGTACTATAGTATGGCTCTTGCTCATCGACAATCGAATCCTGTTTGGCTGTGTAGCAAGGTGTGCTGAGTTGGGAATTGGCTTTAACTCCCTGAAGCTGGACACCTAAGTCTCTTCTAGACATTGGATATGGTGATCCTTTAGGTCTAGTTGAGGTTTGCTGGGATGGCTGGTTAATGGGCTGGGTCGGAGATCTAAACTGGGATATATCCAGAGGTTGGCGATACTCATAGTCTAGAGGAGTACTCAACCTAGATCTGTCGAAACTTAACCGGACTGTGCCATCGGCTAATTGCTGGACAAAATCCAAATCTGGATTCTGTGCTGGGTTTTGGATCTGTAGAGTATGGTTCTCATTCTCTAGAGTCCAATCTGCTGGGAATGTGATCCTGCTCTTTTGGCCTTGTTTTCCTTAGAAGTAAAATCCTTTCCTAACTCTTCTAGGTCGGGATCAAACTCTTTGGTTAGGACCATGATGTTTAATGATTCCTGATCTGGAGGCTGTTCCATATCAGTAACTGATGGGGATGATGGAGATTGCTCACGATCGTCTTGCTCATCGACAATCGAATCCTGTTTGGCTGTGTAGCAAGGTGTGCTGAGTTGGGAATTGGCTTTAACTCCCTGAAGCTGGACACCTAAGTCTCTTCTAGACATTGGATATGGTGATCCTTTAGGTCTAGTTGAGGTTTGCTGGGATGGCTGGTTAATGGGCTGGGTCGGAGATCTAAACTGGGATATATCCAGAGGTTGGCGATACTCATAGTCTAGAGGAGTACTCAACCTAGATCTGTCGAAACTTAACCGGACTGTGCCATCGGCTAATTGCTGGACAAAATCCAAATCTGGATTCTGTGCTGGGTTTTGGATCTGTAGAGTATGGTTCTCATTCTCTAGAGTCCAATCTGCTGGGAATGTGATCTCATTCCACCTAAGGCTTCTGGGAATACTAACCTTGGCTGTAGGGTCAGTAGTCTGGATTAGGGTTGTCTCACCCTTTCCGCTTCTATTAAGTGCACCAACATTCATGTTAGTTCTCATGCACTTGTAGTATATTCTGTATATCAAGGCTATCTGACTGGTTCCCTGCACCATGAGGGTTCCGTGGGTCTTGATATTCAAAGTGAGGGCTTTGATGACTGTGCTGTCATGAAGACAGATGCTGAAATCTGGAAAACAATTAAAATGTATAGGACCATTAGAAAGGCTGGTTTCTATGGAACCTAACAGGCTATCGGTGAATCTAATATGCCGAGCATCTCTGTCTCAGCCATTCTATGGATAAGATGGCCTTAGAGGTAGTAGCCCAAAAGCTAGAAGAACTTGTGAAGAAGGAACCAGCCACTCCTTCAGCAACAGTTCTAAATATCCAGGAATCCTCTAGCAATTCCAGTCAAGCCTCAGACCAGGAGTTTGAGCAATTAGAAACCCAGTTTCGGGATTTAGAGGTAAAAAAGCTTTACCACCCTGATCCTAGCAGCTCAGCCAGGAATTGGTTCAGTAAACCTTCACCCCCTGACCTCAGGTATGAGGAAAGGAATGTCGGTAACCAGTTCTCTGTAGCCTCTGGTAGACTCTATGAATGGAACATAGATGGTTTATCAGAACAGGAAATCCTAAACAAAATCCAGCATATGACTATGGTAGCCAACAACTACCTGGACGAAGGCCGTCCCCATAGAGAAGTCATAGAAATGATGGCGTTAGGATTCACAGGCAAACTCCAGCAATGGTGGAACAATTGTCTTACTGAAGCATCTAAAGAAGACATTCAGTATGCCATCCAGAAGGATGAGGAAGGCAATCCCATCATCAATGAGATTGAGCAGGGAATCCCTGATGGAGTCAATACTCTGATCTATACGATCATGAAACACTTCATAGGAAAACCCAGCAATATCACAGCCAGGATATATGAACAGCTGAGCAACCTTAGGTGTAAAACCCTAGGAGAATATAAGTGGTATGAAGATGTCTTTACCACTAGAGTCATGCATAGGAAAGATTGTAATTCTCCATTTTGGAAGGAGAAATTTATCAATGGTTTACCTACCCTCTTCAGCCAGAAGGTAAAGGAAACCCTTTGCAGTCCTTTAGGTATCATAGATTATGATAACCTAACATATGGAGATATCTCTAGCACCATCCGAAGCGAAGGGATGAAGATGTGCAGAGATCTCAAAATCCAGAGCCATATCAACAAAAACAAAGCCAAGTACGAAATAGGACATTTCTGTACGCAGTATGGCTTACCCTCAGTCAAGCCTTCCAAAAGGAAGCACAAGCACAAAGGGAAGGAACCCTTTGAAAAACCCTTTAGGAGAAAACCTACCAAGTACTATAGAAAGCAGAGGTACAAGACCGATGATTTCTATAAGAAAGGGAAACCTAAAGAACCCATTCCACAAGCATCCGGCAAATGCTTCAACTGTGGAAAGAAAGGTCATTTTAAGAGTGATTGTAGGGCTAAAGCCAAGTCCCTTATCAACACTCTCATTAGTGACCAACCCAGCAAAAATGAGATCTTCAAGTTACTAGAACTTGACCGCTCAGATAGCGAGTCATACAGCAGTGCTAGTGACAGTGAGCTCAGGCAGTTGTATAGGTCATCCTCCAGTCCCTCTAGTACAAGCACATCTAGTGGCTCGGATGGACCTACACCATGCAAGGATGGTTGTTGTAGAACCATAAATGTGCTAACCAAGCAAGAAGAGCTTCTTTTAGACCTCATAGAGGCTATAGAAGACCCTAGCATTAAGGCCCAGAAGCTTACCCTTTTCCACCAAGCCCTGGTTAAGGAAACTAGCAAGCCTTCCATTAAAATCCAGCAACCAAAAGTAGATTTAGAACAAATCTACAATAGGTTTACCCAGTCAAAGAAGGAAGTTACAGTCAACGACCTTCAGAAGCAAATTAAGGAAACCCAGTCAGAATTCAGATCCTTAAAGCAAGAATTAACCATTCTTAGGGTCGATTATGATCTCCTTAATAGAAGAATCCAATTTTTGGAAAATACTTCTCATCAAAGCAATGAGGAAAGCCCCTCAGATGAAGAAGACAGTCAATCAGTCAACCCCACAGCTGATCCTATCCAAGAACCCAGCCCAGATCTGTTCTTAGAGACTATCAGTAGAGTCAACTTCCATAAATGGCATTCTCAAGTCAAAATTGTCATTAGCAAAAAGTTTGAGTTTGAGGTCATAGCCTTGATAGATTCGGGCGCTGATCTTAATTGTATCCAAGAAGGGATTATTCCCTCCAGATATTTCAGAAAGTCTAAAGAAAGACTAGCATCCGCAAGTGGCGGAAGAATGCAAATTGAGTATGATATCCCACAAGTTGAGGTTTGCCAAGGCGGCATATCCTTTATGACAAAGTTTGTCCTAGTCAAAAGCATGACAGATAGAGTCATCTTAGGAAACCCATTCTTGTGTTTGTTATACCCTTTCACCACAGACAATGAAGGAATCACAGCCCATCCCTTCAACCAGCCTATCAAATTTGAGTTTGTGCGAAGCCCATCCCCTTGGGAAATCAAATCCCTCCAGAAAGCTTCCATAGCCTCCTTCTAGCCTTTCTATTTGTTATTCTGTGATTATTTGTTCAAATTAACCTTTACTTCACAGTTATCCCTACTCTTCATATTTTTGTTAACCTTTACTCCACAGTTATCCCTATTCTTCTTATCTCTGTGTTTATCCTTGAAAGTTTGTTGCAGATACACTGGTCCTGTGAGATTTGTTACCTAAGTTTCTGTTAGTATCTCCACCGTCAATAAGGACGATAAGACTTCCTAGGTTTCGTTGGTCAGCCCGTTGAAGCCCAGGTGAGGCGTGTTAGGGTGGTCCCGAATATTGGAAGAGAAGTCTGAAGACAAAGGAGTTAAACAGTTAGGTGTCTATCCCATAGTAGTGGTTATCTGTTCCAGATCCAAAGGTTAGATCCAGAACGCTTTGAAGATACAAAGGTGACTAGGTTGTAATTGTTAGTTTAAACTTGAAGGTATAAAGGTGACTAGGTTGTAATCGTTAGTTTAAACTTGTAACCCCAAAATCATGAATAGGATATTTAGAAGTAACTCATCCACCAGTAGTAGATGTAATCAACCCACATCCATCCCAGATATCCCCGCAGACGTAGGAGCAATTAATTCGGAAACTTACGAGCTATCCGATCTAGATCTAGACATAGGAGATTGGAATATCCCGAAAGTTGCCACCAGCCAATTTTATAAGTCGTCTTCTTGGTCACCTTTTACAGCCTTCAAGACAGACTACCATGTTAAAACCATAGAACAAGTTTATGGTATAAACAAGGAGTACGAAACGTGCTACTTGTTATCTCCTTCAGCTATCCAAAAGCATAGAGTCAAAGGACATAATTTCCTACACATAGGATTAGTCCAAATTGGAGTGAAGCCACTCACCAGAAGAGGTTTGAACAGCTCAATCCTCATGGCCCTCAGAGATGCTCGGCATATTAGATTCACCGATAGCCTGTTAGGTTCCATAGAAACCAGCCTTTCTAATGGTCCTATACATTTTAATTGTTTTCCAGATTTCAGCATCTGTCTTCATGACAGCACAGTCATCAAAGCCCTCACTTTGAATATCAAGACAGATCTTGATCCAGCCAAAGCAATTGATTGTCCCTTCAGCCACAATCAATTATCATGCATGCATTATAAAAATATTTGCATCCCTGCATCCATCAGTTTTAAAAGAAAAAGGATTTTTAACCAGCCCTTGAAAATCTTATTTCATTCAAAACTTTCTTGGCAGGAAGTAGCAACAATGTCTTCTCCAGCAGAGAAGAAAGGCAAAGGGAAAGTACCCGCAAGGGACTATCCTCAAGACAAAAGACTACCAGCAATGGGACAGTCTTTTGCACAGCATGAAGGCGCTTTCTCTACTAGCCATAGAGGAGCAACATCCCTTCAAAGTATGTACCCAGAAACGGATACATATTTCAGTAGATTTACGGCTATAAATGAAAGATATGTTAGTCTACTCTCTGGCAAAGAGGATATCCATTCGATGGATAAAAAGATTATTATGGGCACGGATTATTCAAAGTTCAGTCTTAAGACTAGGACTATCCTTAAAAGTGCCACCGCCAACTTGCCTTCAGATTTACAAAATCGTATTCTGAAAAGCAAGGCATTGTATGAAAGCAGGGATTTATGGTATGAGCATTTTAAAGTACTTGTCACTACCACATTTCCTAATCCAGATGATTCAGATGATTTGGACAATATTTTAGCACAGTCCGAATGGGAAGACTACTTTGGCAACAGCACCAGAGTATATGAAAATAAGCACCCATTCCCAGGACTCTTGATCAACTATAATGATGAGACAGACGAAGATCTCCAAGATCCAGCCTGGCTCTCGCAAGTATTCGAATCAGGGTTCATCAGACTCATCCAGATAACAAGCCATGATCAGATCAGCCAGATGCCCCAAATCATCCAAAATGCTGTTAAAGCAATCAACAGCACATTTGTATCCATAAAGTGTTGGAGTACGTTACCAGATTGGGATAAAGAAAGATGGATGGAAGTACATCCCTCAAAGCATCTTGTCCTTATCAACGGTAATACTTACCAGAACTCATGGTACGAAGGAGATACATATATTTCCTACAAATACCCTAAAGCTCTAGCAGAACGTTGGAGAAATTACTTCAACAACCAAATGGTGGACATCAGTCACGAGCTCCGCAAAGATTATCATTTCATAGGTTCTACGGACAGAATCCACGTATTTGGAAGGAGGCCTTATATCCCAGCCATTAGAAATTGGGAAATGCTCTACCCAGATTGCCCCAAAGAATTTCTTACGGGGAAAAAGCCCATCCGGGAATCACTCCTCTACTGTCAACTCTGCAATAATTATGCCAGAGATCACGGGCATAAATGTATTGATGATGGCCCATGGGGACCCTATCAGTCAGAAGATCCTGATACTGATTAATCAGGATAAAATAACAAATCCGGTTACTATTCATCAGCACCAGCCACTGATATGAACAGTACCCGCACTATGAACAGTATCCGCAATTTACTATTTCTACAGTACCCAGAAAAGCAAGGGGACAAGTTACTGTAGCAGCAACAGTTACTATTCACAGCAACTGTATCCGCAATCGAATACTGTTCATAACCGTATCAATTATGGCTCTGGCTTTATTATTTTAAGCCAGAGCCATATCAACAAAAACAAAGCCAAGTACGAAATAGGACATTTCTGTACGCAGTATGGCTTACCCTCAGTCAAGCCTTCCAAAAGGAAGCACAAGCACAAAGGGAAGGAACCCTTTGAAAAACCCTTTAGGAGAAAACCTACCAAGTACTATAGAAAGCAGAGGTACAAGACCGATGATTTCTATAAGAAAGGGAAACCTAAAGAACCCATTCCACAAGCATCCGGCAAATGCTTCAACTGTGGAAAGAAAGGTCATTTTAAGAGTGATTGTAGGGCTAAAGCCAAGTCCCTTATCAACACTCTCATTAGTGACCAACCCAGCAAAAATGAGATCTTCAAGTTACTAGAACTTGACCGCTCAGATAGCGAGTCATACAGCAGTGCTAGTGACAGTGAGCTCAGGCAGTTGTATAGGTCATCCTCCAGTCCCTCTAGTACAAGCACATCTAGTGGCTCGGATGGACCTACACCATGCAAGGATGGTTGTTGTAGAACCATAAATGTGCTAACCAAGCAAGAAGAGCTTCTTTTAGACCTCATAGAGGCTATAGAAGACCCTAGCATTAAGGCCCAGAAGCTTACCCTTTTCCACCAAGCCCTGGTTAAGGAAACTAGCAAGCCTTCCATTAAAATCCAGCAACCAAAAGTAGATTTAGAACAAATCTACAATAGGTTTACCCAGTCAAAGAAGGAAGTTACAGTCAACGACCTTCAGAAGCAAATTAAGGAAACCCAGTCAGAATTCAGATCCTTAAAGCAAGAATTAACCATTCTTAGGGTCGATTATGATCTCCTTAATAGAAGAATCCAATTTTTGGAAAATACTTCTCATCAAAGCAATGAGGAAAGCCCCTCAGATGAAGAAGACAGTCAATCAGTCAACCCCACAGCTGATCCTATCCAAGAACCCAGCCCAGATCTGTTCTTAGAGACTATCAGTAGAGTCAACTTCCATAAATGGCATTCTCAAGTCAAAATTGTCATTAGCAAAAAGTTTGAGTTTGAGGTCATAGCCTTGATAGATTCGGGCGCTGATCTTAATTGTATCCAAGAAGGGATTATTCCCTCCAGATATCCAATGTCTTGAAGGCTGTGATATTGCTGGGTTTTCCTATGAAGTGTTTCATGATCGTATAGATCAGAGTATTGACTCCATCAGGGATTCCCTGCTCAATCTCATTGATGATGGGATTGCCTTCCTCATCCTTCTGGATGGCATACTGAATGTCTTCTTTAGATGCTTCAGTAAGACAATTGTTCCACCATTGCTGGAGTTTGCCTGTGAATCCTAACGCCATCATTTCTATGACTTCTCTATGGGGACGGCCTTCGTCCAGGTAGTTGTTGGCTACCATAGTCATATGCTGGATTTTGTTTAGGATTTCCTGTTCTGAAATTGGATTTCATAAATATAGATATATATATATATATATATATATATCTATATTTATGAAATCCAATTTCATAAAATAAAAACTTTAGTAACTCTTTACTAAAATGGTTAGGCCTAACACTCTAAATAACCAAACCCATTTAAGTTATTCATATATATATATATATATATATATATATATGTAGGGTCACAAATTGTAGCCCACACCTTAATAGAAACAGGAAATGGGCCCAACAAGCCCAATACAATAAATTTGTGAGAGAGTGGGTTAAAGAATTGGGCTAGCAGCGATTTTTACAACAGTTATTGGGGTCTTGGTACTTGGCCGAGGAGGCTAAAACACATAAGCGAGTTAAGATTTTACGTCTGAGGAGTGAGGTTTGGCTAATTTTCATGGGTTATAATCAAATCCGAGGGGTATGATCTTGGATAAGATGCTTTCTTTTAGGTTGTATTTTTCCCGGTGCTACAGTAGTTGTTTCTTGATGTTCTTTCTTTTTCTTTTGTTCTCTCTCCTCTTATGAAGGGTTTATTCCATTATATAGTCCTTCATTGCCCGATCCCATCGTCCACTTGTCTGTCATCTAGCACGGTACTTGAGTTTCCATTTCCTTTCTTACAGCTTTTTGATTTCCTGGGGATAAAGATCACTTTCAACACTGTTCAGGGGTCTTCTCCACATAAATGCGGCCAGGAAAGTAGCTGTGATGCATTTAATGCGGTGGTAGCAGCTTTTTCTCAAGATATTTCTGCATCCTTATCCCTTCCATATGCATTGGTAATCTATCTTTACCTCTGGAACTTCCTGGAGGGTGGACTAAGGGAAAGCCGAGGTTCCTCTCACCATCAGACGTCATGTCCGAGGAGGGTATTCCTCTCGGACCAGCCTCTTTGGATCCTTACGCGCTCTACTGTTAGTTACAACGGTCCTCTGTGATTTTTTCTCCTCGGGCGTATTGTTGATGAAACGTCGTTCCTGGGCCTAGATCATGGGCCCATATTTTACTCCCCCACAATATATATCTATATTTATGAAATCCAATTTCATAAAATAAAAACTTTAGTAACTCTTTACTAAAGTGGTTAGGCCTAACACTCTGAATAACTAAACCCATTAAACTTATCTCAAGGGAATATTTTATATCTCTATAAAGAGATTATGAATTTCATCTTGAGAATATATTTTCTTTCAACATTACGTGTGGTTGCCCAACATACTGAGGTTTTGACCGTTATATTAGATCTCACTCCTGATATATCAAAGAACTTACATTTCATGATCGGGTTTATTATTCTCTTAGGATTGAGAGTTTTATTTTATGTAAATAAAAGTCGTGATATTTATTATTCATTTGGCAATTTTTAATAGAATAATAAATCTCACGGCGGCTCAGTTTAATATGTTTTATACACTTAAAACATATTAACATATCAACTAGAAGTTTCCACTTCTATGATTAAGACAAATTATCTTAGTTGACACGTTATAGTCTTCGTAGATGAAATATCCAATTTTATTACCGACTACGAACTAAGATTTTGAGTTTAAAAAGACCTTGTGATTTATATCTTTTGTGATTAAATCACATAAATCACATATTATACATCTCAAAGACTATATGATAATGTCCAAATATTCATGTTACTATTATTTTAGATAATAAAATAACTTTATTTATAACATAATGTCATACGTAATATTATACAATAGGAATTTAGGGCACTAATCCTAACATAAAATTTGTGGGATGGAACTAGAAGAGAGATTTTGTTATTTATAAGTACTTTTTGAATGTATAAACACTTTGTAACCTCTTGTTGACGTTAAACCATGTTAATCCTTGGTGTTTGTGTAATCGATTTTTACTATATTTCTTTGTTCCAATTATTTATTTATGAAATTTTTCTCAAGTCCATTATAATATTTACAATCAATCTTGCATGGAAGTGCTTCCGAGGCTCTTTTGCATAACAAACTAGTATTATAGAATTCACTGTTTCAACAAACTGGTATCATAGACAAAGTTCATTATTTATTCGTTTGAATTTATTCTTCAGAACCAATGTTTACTGCCTATAGGAGTTTGGATTTTTCTTCAATGCCAAGTTTGGGTACCTAGGAATTTGGATCTGTTCTTGTTGGAGATTTAGTTGATTAAGGGACAAAATGGGCTTTTGCCCTTTTCGGGCAAATTAATTAGCCTTTTGCCCTTCTTCCCAAACTAAATAGGAAAATGCCCCTCTTTTGAAAATCGAGTTTTTCAAAATCGATTTAAACCCTATAGTGACGTTTTCAAGGACCTATAGTGGCGTTTATAAAGACCTATAGTGGCATTTTGTAACTTGATATCCATGAAATCGAGTTATAGGCAATTTTATTGCCTATAACTCGATTTTATGGATATCAAGTTATAAAACGTCACTATAGGTCCTTAAAAACGTCACTATAGGGCTCCAGAAATTTTTTTTTTTTTTTTAACTCGATTTTGAGAAACTCGATTTTCAAAAGAGGGGCATTTTCCTATTTAGTTTAAGAAGAAGGGAAAAATGCTAATTAATTTGCCCGAAAAGGGCAAAAGCCCATTTTGTCCGTTGATTGATTCATGGATTTGAGTACTATTGGAGAAAAATATGTCAAAGAAAGATTGGAAGAAGATTAATATATTAATATAATTGGAAAGGCTTTTTCTTTTGTTTTGGTCTCCTTGGTTCGGAAAAAGTTTATGAAAGAGTTTTCATGTGTGTCGGTGATACTAGCTTTGGAGGGTTTAAGATTTACAGGGAAGACTGAAGAGAGTTTAAGATGTTTGCGCACTCTGAGGTTAGATTTTATTATTATAATATTTATAGCTTCGATAATTATTCTTTTCGACATTTCTGTGAAAGTTCTTGGTGGGGTTTTATTTTGTCACGTGGAGTATTTGTATAAATTACTACTACATATTTTGTCTTTTTATAGCTCATTTATTTTAGTTCCTCGTTTAGTATTTTAAGACTTATTAATTTGATTTTAGATGTAAGTGGGGGCTGATTAGCGATGACATCAATTCTTTACAAAAGCTGTGATTAATTAGCAAGCTAATATAAACTATAGAAAGATACAATTGCATGTGTGGAAAAATTAAAAAATATTTCAAACAAATTTTACAAAACCCTAGATTCCTTAATATATAACCATAAATTTATTATATCTAGAATCCACAAAGCCTTTTCCTAATGAAGTTGAAAAAAGAAAAAAAGAAACTCAGTTTTTAAATATAAAGAATTGCTTGACTAACTTGAAGGGATCATAGGCAACGATAAGGCACGGGCACTTGTCACAAAGAATATGGGGAGGAGTAAGACTAGAAATTCTAAGGGACGTGGTAAATTTGAAGTTAGTTAGAATCGAAAGGAAAATTCAATTGTTTTTATTATGACAAAGTATGTCACATAAGAAGAAACTACAAGGCTTGGAAAAGTAAACAGAAAGATAAGAAAAATAAAAATAAGGCAAAAGAATAGAATACCACTGCTGTCTCGACAATTGAAGATGTGTTGATCTCTATAGGAGACAATGAATGTTGTAGTGTTTCACAACCTTATGTTGAATGGGTGAAAAGAGGTTGTAGGGATGTTGTTAGTGCAACTCAATAAGATTTTATGTCTAACTTGTGGCATAGGCAGTTGGCTCATATGAGTGAAAAGAGGTTGCAGCAAAGAAGTCTCTCATTCCTTTTGCTAAAGTTATGTCACTCAAATCTTGTGATTATTGTTCATTTGGAAAACAACATTTCACATGGCCTCTACTAGAAAGCCCAATGTGTTAGATCTCGTTGATTCTGATCTATATGGTCCCATTGATGTGGAGTCCATAGGTGGCAATAAGTATTTTGTTACTTTTATTGATGATGCTTCATAAAAGGTGTGAGTGTATTTTTTTGAAAAATAAAGACCAGACATTTGAGCACTTTGAGAAATTCCATGCCAATGCGGAAAGAGAGGAAGGGAAGCCTTTGAAGTGTCTTCATACTGGCAACAGAGGTGAATATACGTCTAATGAGTTCAAGAGTTACTGCTCTGAGAAAGGTATTAGAAATGAGAAGACAGTTCCTAGTACCCCACAACAAAATAGTGCGGCAGAGAGGATGAATCGCACTATTGTTGAGAATGTCATATGTATGTTGAGAATGGCAAATTTGCCTAAGTCATTCTAGTGTGAAGCTGTTCAAATTGCGTGCTACCTAATTAATCAGTCTCCATAAGTTCTATTGGAGTTCGATATTCCAAAAAGAGTACGGACTAGAAAAATGTTTCCTACTCTCACTTGAAGGTATTTAGGTACAAGGCATTTGCACATGTGCCGAAGGAACAAAGATTGAAACTTGATAGCAAAGCCACTCCTTGTATATTTGTTGGATATGGAGATGTAGAATTTGGCTCCAAGTTATGGGATCTTGAGAAAAAAAGATGATCAGAAGTAGAGATGTGGTTTTTCATGAGAATGAAAATTTGGTAGACCATGAGAAAAATGAAAAGAAAAATGATGCTATTGTAGGTGTTCCTGACCTTACACCTACCTTTTCTTCCTTCTATCACACCATAAAGAGAGAAGAGGTGCAAGATGAGAATCTTGGTGATGAACCAATAGCAATTGATGGTGATGAGCTAGCAAGAGTTGATGGTGATGATGCTCAAGATATTGAAGATGTTGAACAAGAGGAGTAGCCTGTTCCACCAGAGATGGAAGAACCTCAACTAAGGAGGTCTACTAGGGAGCGTCATTCATTGACTAGATATTCCTTTTCTGAGTATATTTTACTTACTGATGAGGGGGAGCTAGCTAGCTTTTAGAAATTAAAGTCTTATAAGACTTATGAGTTGGTAGAACTTTCTAAAGGTAAAAAGGCATATTGAGATATAAATGGGTGTTCAAGCTAAAGAAAGATAATGAAAAGTTAGTGAAGTACAAAGCTTGATTGGTGGTCAAGGGTTTTAGTCAGAAACATGGGGTTGATTTTGATAAAATATTCTCTCTAGTAGTCAAAATGAGTTCCATTCGAGTAGTTCTGGGAATAGTAGCTAGTTTGTATCTTAAGCTTGAGCAGTTAAATGGGAAAATTGCTTTTCTCCATGGTGATTTGGAGCAAGAGATTTACACGACATAGCCAAAAGGATTTGATGTGAAAGGAAAAGAAAACACAGTGTGTAGATTGAAGAAGAATTTGCATGGCTTAAAGCAAGCTCCAAGGTAGTGGTACAAGAAGTTTAACTCATTTATGGTGGGTCACGGGTACATAAAGACAAATGTAGATCATTGTGTGTATGTCAAAAAATTTCCTGATGGTAAATTCTTATTCTTTTGTTATATGTAAATGACATGTTATTAGTAGGACAAGATGCTAGTATGATTGGTAATTTTAAGAAGGATTTGTTCAAGACCTTTGATATGAAAGACTTAGGTCCAGCATGATAAATTCTAGGCATGAAAATTACTCGTGGTAGGAAAGCTAAGAAGCTATGGTTGTCACAAGAAAAATATGCTAAGTGGATACTTGAAAGGTTCAATATGAAGCATGCCACACCAGTCGGTACACCTCTTGGTGGTCATTTCAAGCTAAGCAAGAAATCTTGTCTGTCATCCACTAAAGAGAAAGAAAACATGGCATTAGTTCCTTATTCCTCTGCAATCGGGAGTTTGATTTATGCTATAGTTTGTACATGAACATATATTGCTCATGTAGTTGATGTTGTCAATAGGTTTACGGTTAATCTTGGTAAAGATCACTAGGAAGTAGTGAAGTGGATCTTTAGATATTTGAGAGGTAGCTCTAAGTCTTGCTTGAGTTTTGGGAGCTCTAAACCAATTTTAGAGGGTTATACAGATGCAAATATGGCGGGTGACCTTGATGGTAGAAAATCTACTTTTGGGTATTTATTTATGAATGCTCACTTAGTTTATAAAACACTAGTGAATGTTCAGACCCCCAATTACAAAATTACCAACACAAGTTTATACTCAAACAATATATGTATTGAATGATAAATATAAGCTATACCCAAACAGGCAAACTACTCTAAGCCATAATTTAATCACAATACAACAGTAATTAAAAGCAAAGAGTAAGGGATAGAGAGAAGCAAACACAAGATAACACCAGCATGTGTTATTAAAGAGGAAACTGAAGAATTCGGCGAAAAACCTCTCTACCGCCCTCCAAGCAGTAAAATGATCCACTAGAAAATCAATTGAGATACCTGAATAGCAATAGACCATCTAATCCTAATCTACTCTATGCACCTAAGCCCTCCAAGCTTCTTGCTTCAACAGGGTTACGCCTAACTTTGTCTTTTCTAGCTTACCGGATCCCGCAATAAGTCCATTGCATCAACCAAAATGAATTGGTTCTCTCTTGAACTACTTCCCAAACACAAAGAACCTTCTCATTGATATGAATTTGGTGAGGTAGGGATTTGACCAAAGATCCTCTCAAGGTTATGACAATGGAGAGGGTGAGAGTAGAGGAATTTAGAGAATCAAAGGTATAAGATTGTGGATGAATCAATCTAGAAAATTCTCTCTGAAATCTCTCTACATTTCGTGGGTATAAGGGTATTTATAGTAGAGTATGAGAAAGAATGTAAAAAGTCATTTTTTTGCAAAACAGAGTGCACTGGCGAGTCACTCACGACTGTGACAAGTTGCAAGTTCCAGTCACCAGTTAACAGAATGGCTAGACTGTACTTTTTTGTCCTGTAGTGATCCAGCTATCCTAACCCTTCAACTTCTTGCATGCTTCACAGGTGTGCTGGGTTCCGATGAGTCACTAGTCGCAAGTCAGTCGCAAGTTCCAGTCGCGATAAGCCTCTTTATTGGACACACTTGATCAATTCTTCACACTTTGTCACACACAGCCCTTACATTATTCCCACCTAAATATAGGGTTTCTAAATGCTGAATTATAAGCAAATTTGGCATGGAATAAAGCCAAAACATAGTTGAATAAATTCAACCTTACAATCTCCCCCTTTGGCTATTCTGTGACAAAACCTTAAAACAAATTCTAGACTTAAAAAGGTGAGTTAGGAACAATTGCCAAAACTCACTCACACCTAATTCTAGATTTGTGAAGCTCTTGAACCATACTGACAAGTTTCCTGAAACTAATATCACAAAATGCACTCATTAAGTTCATTGTAAGCGGAAATCTTAGAATGCATATGGAGCAAGCACAATACAATCAAGCAAGTATGAATATGACAATAAAGCATAGCTTGACCAAACAAGAACAATCACTATAAATAGTGACTACAATGAACATTCACACGGTGAATGAACATCCGAACACGTAAGCTAATAAGCTCAATGTAAAGTATCATTTGTATGTACAACACTCAACCGATGCAATATCACTAAAGCAATTGCATTAAGGATACACGATCCAACAAGGGCACAATAGTACTAACGTAAATGCAAAACATTAACTAAAAGTACTAAGTTATATAAGCAAAGGTACAAAAAAAACATAGTCAAGTACAAAACATAAGCTTAGACTATGAAATATGAAAACAAACTAGTAGTAGCATCAAAACAAGAAAGTGGAAAGGCTTGTTGCAGTTTGCTTTTCTTGCTCTTGCATTGCTCCCTCTTTGATTTAGCTCTCTCTCCCCCTATCATTGCTCTCCCTCTATCATGAACACCATCTCCCCTTTTTTTTTCATGGAATAGCTAGTCATCATCTTCTTCTAACTTCCTTTGGATTTGGTCCAATTGAGTTTGGAGAGAGGTGAACTTTGTGTCAAATCGGGTGTGCTGAAAGTGCATAATAGATGTGAGGCTGGACAATTTGGTGTTGATGTCTTGCACAAATGTCATTATGTTGTCCAACTTCTCATCAATGGAGTGTGAGCTAGAGCTTGTATCACCTTGAAAAGCATTACTCTCTTGCTTAACATTCTTTCGACTGCGGCCTATGATAGCATTGAGAGTACGAATATTGATTGGGGTTTGCATAGGATGAGGTTACTCATCTTCCAATGTGTGTACTCCTTTGAGCTTCAATATCTTTGAGATGAGACAACAAAATGGAAGACAGTTCCTAGAGGCTGTCCTCTTAGTAGTTTTGCCCAAAATGTGAAAGATATGAGAACATATATCAATTTCTTCATTAGTAATCAAGTAATGAAGAAATAGAGCCCAACCAAGATTCATGTATCCAGTGCTTGAGAGAGTATAGAGATTATGGAACATTATTGTTGTGAGCAACCTCAATTCGAGAGATAACGATGACAAACCGATTGCTTTCCCATTTGAGGATATCTCTAAGTTTTCTCCGAGAGTATCCCGAAGCATGTTAAGACCCAGTTCCAACTCACCATACACCAGTGGTTTGACAAACACCGATCAGTTGATGTTCAGAATTATAGTAAGATAGGAAGGCATTACAGTGAAGTCCTTTTCTCTTACCCAACATCTTAGCTCATCCCCATCGAAAATGGCATTTGCATAGAATTCTTTCACCAGCTCTTCATAAGGATCTTCAAAATTGGATAGAAGGTAGTTCCAATCCTTAGAGGTGAACCATTTGGGTATGTTCATATCGAGAAGAGAGGCTTGCTCAATAACCCTTTCAATCAACATGGGGGCATCCTTGAAGCAATTCAAATATGCTTGATACGTAGCATATGATTTGAAACGAGTGTCATCATAAACTTTAGTTGAAGATCGAGTTTTCTTCAACTTAGGGGAGAAGCTACTGAGATCAATTACCGGTTCCTTTGCTTTGCTGCTACCTCCTTTCACAGTTGAGTTTTTGAAAGGAGACATCTTCAAGCAAAGATCATGAAATTGTAAAGAGCAAGATGAAAAACAAGCGGCAACAGACTTGATTAGCAACAAGTTAGTACCAAAACAAAAACTGTGAATTAAACCCAAAAAACTGGAATTTAAAGAGTAATTCAAAAATTTGACAAGTGAAAATGCTAAACATCAAAGCACGATACAATTATGGCATTAAAAACTCAACATGTCAAAGGTTAGTGTGTGTGTGCATCATATGCAAAAGTGTGCAAATAGGGCATGAAAACATGCAAGGGGCAAAGTGTGAAAACACATAATCATTTGATGTTTCAAGACAAGGAAACATGATTATTCCCAAAATTTTTGTACTTAATGGAGTCCAAAAATACACACAAAAACATCTAAAACACATTTTATCACCAACATGGTATGCACAACACAACACAAATCATAGCATAATGCATGAGCATATAGTATAAACATGTAGAACAAGCATTATACTATCAATCTCATCAAAACTCATATATCAAACTCAACAAAAACATCAAAAACCCATATTCATCAACCATATATCAATAGCTCAACATAGACAACAAATCCAAGAAAAATAAGGCTATAAACTTGAAATAGAGTGAAAATAAGTGAAAACCCATACCTTTTCTTGAAGTTTGAGTGAAGATTGAAGATGAAAATGGAGGTTTAGTGAAAATGGTGGTTTTGAGAGAGGGAGAGGCAGAAAAAACAAAGAGGTTTGCATGTGATTGCGAGGGAAATTGAAATTTTTTTGAAAAATTGTATGAGATTTAACCTTATTTTTGCAAAACACGCATTATTCGTGACTCACATGACTTGTGACTGAGTCACCAAAGTCCCTTGAACAAGATTTTGAAAAATTTCTCTAAGTCTTTTTTGCGACTGGGACTTCCACTAGTTAGTGAGTCGCGAACACCTCTGAGTAACCTCGCGACTTAGACTTCCACTCGTGAAGGAGTCACCAAAAAGTCAAAAACCTAGAATTTTTGAAAAATTTTCTAAGTGTTTTTCGTGACTGGAAGTCTCACTTGCCAAAGAGTCGCAAACACTTCTGTGTAACCTCGTGACTGGGGCCTTGAAACTCGCGACTTACGAGTGAGTCGCCAAAAGGTAGAGTTGAAAATTTTTTGGATTTTCTGAAATTTTTCAAAACAAAAACGCTTTCCAAAAAAAATTAAAATACTCAAAAATATTTTTGTGTTTGATCAACATATGCTCGAGTATGTACAACACATTTAATCAAGTACAATCACACAAATGAATAAGGCATTCATTGAACATAGACATGTGTGATGTGGGTGGGTATCAAATGTGAGATAGTCCTTAATCTAACATGAAACTTCAATGATCAATTCAACTAAGATATACACAATTAGCACTAAGTAGAGTGACCAATCTTAATTATAGAAATGAGCATATATGACCTCCCACAAAAACTTGATTACATAGAGATAAAAGCTTTTCATTTGGCTTCTTATAATGCAAAACATTTGATAATTTTGATCTTTATATCTCTTTTTGAGATTGATGTCTAAAATTTTTTATATTTCAATTTGATAAATAAGCCTTTGGCTTTTGGGCACCATACATTTCAACACAAGTCACTTTCCCTTTTTTCTAGTCAAATACTAGTATGTGCAACGACTTTTGCAGCTCATTATCTTTTTTAGGGATTTGATATTGGGTGAGCTCTTTAAGAAAAAGCATAAATGAGGGGGGAAGAGATATAGGCACAAATCTATGCATGTCTCAAGATCAACAAAACTATTGACTAATCATTCATGACAAGTTTGAAGATTTATTTACAACAGTCACATAGATGTCAAGATGTTTCCCACAAAGATACAAGTGCATAAAGAAAAAGTTATGCTCATTAATGCACAAAGCCATTAGTATGGAGGTACAAGGCTAAACATGCATGTGACAATACACAATAATGCCGATAATGCCGATCAAACTTTTTGGATTTTCTACTTTTTATGTGTTTTTGGATTTTTGACACAAAGCAGGTAAAGATTGATAAAAAAAAAAACAAACAAACATTCAAAGCTTTTAAACAACAAAAACAATAAAAACATGCTAGAATGTAAAATAAGCAAACAATCAACAATGTCACATCATATCGAAAGAATTAATGCATGGACATGTTATAATGCTTATGCATGAGTACCTTTCTTCACCCATATGACACGTGCGTTTGGGGTGATATCCTTAGAGGATTGGGTACTTGAGCCACAATTCTCAAACCTTAGGGTGAAGTTGGCTAAGCATGAGGTGATGGTGTTAATCATCTTCATCACGTCACCAATAACGGGTTCTACTTCTTGCCCTTTTGATTGCTTGGGGTTCCCATTGCCCTTTTATTGTCTTCTTGGCCTTTGAGGACTTGCATTCTTCAATGCTTGAAGCTTGTGGTAATTTGGCCTAATATGTCCTCAGATTCCACAATGATGGCAAAAATGTTGCGTTTGAGGACCTCTTTGTGCCTTTAGAAGAGACTTTCCTTTTGCCTTGGGCTTAGCCACAATTGGATTGAAGACTTTGTCAAAACCTTTTGAATCACCACATTTGGTTTCTTTTCAACCTTCACATTCTCAATAAGAGGAGTTGGTACCAATGGTTCCTTGGCTTTAACAAACTTCATCTCTTTAGACACATTATTGCTTGAGCTACTTTCTCCGGTATATCCCAAGCCACTTCTATCTGACGAGGGCTTTTGATAGGCAAGCACCTCATCAAGTTTCTTGGAAGCAACATGCTTCACTTTTGCATTAGCTTGAATAACCTTAAGCTCAAGAAACTTTATCCTAAAATAGGCATTCGTTAGCTCTTCATTCAGCGCTTCAACTTCACATTTTGTCTCTTTATACCTCACGAGAATGCTTTTTTAATCATATTCTACTTTCTTCATCTTTCTAATGGCTGTCTTAGCCACTCTAGCATATTCTCCACTCTTCTCAAGAAAGGCATTGTAGGATTCTTGCAATCTATTGTTTCCTTCATAGATGCATTCTTCTTCTTCATCATTGGGTTCATCTCCAACACCCATAGACTCCACTTTGGTATGTTCACCAAACTCTTCCACTAGATTGCTTAAATCTTCCAAATAGTCTACGAGTGCAATGGTCATGAAAGCAGAGTAGTTTCCTTCCCCATCACAATTTTCTTCCCAATCAAAGTTGGAGCTATCCGAGTCACTAAGGGTTATATCAAAGACTTTACCCTTTGCCTTCAACTAAGTGGGGCATTCTTTCTTCACATGACCATGCCCTTTACACTCATAACAAGTGACTGCTTAAGAAGGAGAAGAGTCTTTGGAATCCTTCTTCTTGAAGTCCTTCTTGTCTTTCTTGAAATTTGAGAATTTCCCTTTCTCAAAAGACTTCCCATCCTTTTTGAATCTTAAGAACTTGCAAAAGTTCTTTGCAAGGTATGCCACTTCTTTTTCAACCTCATTCTCATCCTTGGAATCTTAAGCTTCAATTCTCTCATTGATCGTCTTAAAAGCAAAGGATTTGCTCTTCCTTTGAGATGGTAGAGACAGCTCATATGTTTGAAGAGAACTAATGAGTTCTTGGACCTTTATCTCATCAAGATCCTTGCTCTCCTCAATGGCAGTCACCTTGGCATGGAAGCTCTCCGGCAATAATCGTAGGATCTTCCTAACAACTTTGGAGTCCTCCGTCTTTTCACCCAAGTTAAATTTGCCGATTACCACTTCATTCAACTTTCCATAAAAGGAGTCAAATGATTCATCTTCGCTCATCTTCAATTCTTCAAAGCAAGTGGTAAGCATTTGAAGCTTGGTATCTTTCACCTTCTTGGTGCCTTCGTAGGTAATATCCAAAATTTGCCATGCCTCCTTGGCAATTGACACATAAGATATCCTATGAAATTCATCTGGTGAGACACCATAAAATATAGCATTAAGTGCTTTACTATTAGCATTAGCCGCTGCAAGGGCTGCCTTATCCCAAGAAGATTTGGCAGCCTCCGGCCTAGTCGAACCATTTTCAATAGCATCCCATACGCTCTCATCAATAGAGCACAAAAATGCACACATATGCACTTTCCAAGAGGCGTAATTACTCCCATTAAAGAAGGGAGGTGCATTAAGGGATTGAGACCTATCCATTCTAGGGGTCAAGGATCACACTAAGGATATATAAATCTGTCAAAGTGTATCTGTTCCGATACCAATTGAAAGCTCACTTAGTATATAAAACACTAGTGAATGTTTAGACCCCTAATTACAAAATTACCAACACAAGCTTATACTCAAACAATATATGTGCAGAATAATAAATATAAGCTATACCCAAACATACAAACTACTTTAAGCCATAATTTAATCACAACACATTAATAATTAAAAGCAAAGAGTAAGGGATAGAGAGAATCAAACGCAAGATAACATTGGCACGTGTTATCGAAGAGAAAATCAAAGAACTCGGCGAAAAACCTCTCCACCGCCCTCCAAGCGGTAAAATGATCCACTAGAAAATTAGTTGGGATACATGAATAGCAATAAACCCTCCAAGCCTAATCTACCCGATGCACCTAAGCCCTCCAAGCTTTTTACTTCAACAGGGTTACGCCTAACCTTGTCTTCTCTAGCTTACCGGATCTCACAATAAGCCCATTGCATCAACCAAAATGAATTGGTTCTATCTTGAACTACTTCCTAAACACCAAGAACCTTCTCACTGATATGAATTTGTTGAGGTAAGGATTTGGCTAAAGATCCTCTCAAGGTTATAACAATGGAGAGGGTGAGAGTAGAGGAATTTGGAGAATCAAAGGTATAAGATTGTGGATGAATCAATATTGTTGTTCTCTAGGGTTTATCTCTCAAAATTCTCTCTAGAAGCTCTCTACATTTCGTGGGTATAAGGATATTTATAGTAAGGTATGAGAAGGAATGTGAAAAGTCATTTTTCTTCCAAACAAGGTGCATTGGCGAGTCACTCGCGACTGGGACAAGTTGCGAGTTCTAGTTACCAGTTAACAAAATGGCCAGATTGTATTTTTTGTCTTGTAGTGATCCAGATATCCTGACCCTTCAACTTCCAGCATACTTCACACGTGTGCTTGATTCTAGCAAGTTAGTCGTAAGTTCCAGTTGCGAGAAACCTCTTTATTGCACACACTTGATCAATTCTTCACATTCTCTTATACACAACCCTTACATTATTCCCACCTAAATACAGGGTTTCTAAATGTTGAAGTACAAGCAAGTTTGGCAGGGAATAAAGCTAACACATAGTTGAATAAATTCAATCTTACAATTTGCTTTTGTAGGGGGAGCTGTATCATGACAGTCGAAATTACAAAGGTGTGTCACCTTATTTACAACTGACGCTGAGTATATTCCAACAAAATGAAGTAGGTAAAGAAATGCCTTGGATGAAACGATTTTTCCAAGAATTGGGTTTGATGCAAGACAAGTATGTAGTTCATTTTGATAGTCAAAGTGCAATAGACTTGAGCAAGAATGTTACGTTCCATTCTTGCTTGAAGCACATTGAAGTGAGATACCATTAGAGCGGACTAGTTGTTGAAAAAGGATTGATGCAGCTAAGAAATATTCATACTAAGAAGAATTCAGCTAACATGTTAACTAAGGTTGTGACCAAAGAGAAGCTTGAGCTTTGTGCTGGAATGGCCGGCATGAATTCTAACTAAAGAATTGGGATGAAGATCTCTTTCCTCGATGAGCTAGATGAGGTGATTGTTGAGGTGCACCACACCTAATAGAGTCTAGCCCACATGGAATCCTATACCAATTACACAAGAAGTCCAAGACTTCTATTCCTAATTATATTAGGAATGTCAAGCAGCTTGAATGCTTTATTTAAAGCTTAGTATGTGTATTTCATAGATAGAGAGAGATTCAGAGAGATACTCGAAAGTGAAACATAGATTTGAAGTCGACCAAAGGAAAAAGAATAGTGCTTTGTGCGGCACTGGGGGGGAAAATGTGATTTTTCTTTTGCTCAATACACGCAAGGAAGATAAATTTAACACTTTCTCTAGTATGATTATTTAAGTGCTACAACTACAGTGAGTTGAAGTTTTCAGAGTGAAAGATCTTACTACTAGGTTTTGTGGTAAGGTTGTATTTATTCCTAGAGGTATTATTGTATTTTCTCAATTTATTGTGAATTCAAGTTTTAGGTATAACTTGAATATTGTAATCTCTATTTTATTATAATGGATTGATTAGATTTGCCTAGTGGTTTTTTCCTCTACACTAGAGGGTTTTCCTCATAATTCTTGGTGTTCTTGTTGGTTGGTTTTTATTTTATTTTATTTTATTTATTTATTATTGCTTCTGCAGATTTCTATTTTTTCTGTTGCTTGAGTTATATTTAATTTAATTCACACATAGATGGGGATTAATTTCAACAGTATGCACATGCGAGATTAGCCTAAGCTCAATTTGAATTCTTAAATAGCACATTGGAACAGGTTACATTCAGTGAACTCTGTTAAGTTTCAGTACCTGTGAATCACTAATCAGTACGGGCTTTTACAATCATGTATATATGTACCTTTTAGCTCATGTACTAGCTTATCATGAGGAGCTTTGAGCATCTTTGAATTGGTGGCCTATGAGTTTGACAATTCTCAAAACGTGTCTGTGGTTGAAATTCAAGACCGCGTACAAGGGTAAAGCTCAATATGAAGCAAGATCGATCAATTTTTTTTCCGTGAAAAACACTAAACCATAAAATAGATTCATTTGAAATGATGAGTTTTTTTTTTTTTTTTTTGGACGGCTCTTGTCATCATGATATGCAGTGGAATCTAGCGAGATTACTTCAACAAAATGACAACATATCGCTTTAATGGACAATTACCGACACAAGACTTGATTGTCCCCTTAAGAGAATAAACCATTCTTTAAAGATTCACATCAGTTTATGTAAATAATATGTTTGTTTTTTTACCACAATAATAAAAAATTTAGCTAACTGAATTGAAAATCATGCTTCCTCAAACTTGTCATGATCACGCTAAATTCAAAGATATTGTATCTTACCAAACGAGGGTTTTCATTTTTTATTTTTTATTTAGGTATTATGCATGCTTGGAAACATCTCCATCATAAGCCAAATTGAAGACCCTTCAAGAGTGGCCACCAACAACAACATTGATGTTTTCAAGCATGCTTACAGCTTACTCCTCTTCGATGTAGGACTATAGTATATTAGGGAGGATGATAGTATTTAAATCTTTTGTTTAAAAAAAAAAAATTCTTCTTAGCTATTCTGCAAAAAATAAAAAGAATGGGTGTTTATTAGTTAATTTATGTATATACTAATTTGAGGTGAAGATTAAGACAAACCCTAAAAAACTTTCTTCATTATACATATATTTTAAGTTTAGCTTCTATTGAAGAATCAATATGCAAGGTTGTGAGTGGCTGAGTGTTAATAACATATATGATCAAAAAAAAAAAAAAAAAATCAAAACATGTATGATTAATTTGTGATCTGTTATATTTTTGCCCAGCTTATTTGAAAATTTTACAATCTAATAATTTTCTTCTTCTTTTGAAAACACGGAATCCAACAATTGACAAATTATATATTTTTATCATCGTACCATATATATATATATATATATATATATATATATACAAGATAAAAATTTTACTCTAACCTAATTTAAGTATATATGTGTGTATAACTTTTTCTTGGAAACTTGAATTATGGCCCTTGCCCTCTACACCCCACAAGCATTTATACTTGTAGAGTAATCATCGCGTCAAAGATATGCGATGGTCATTGTACCATATAGTTACACTACCTAAAACTCACTTTTTTCTAGTTTTCCTCAAGTCACATTCCTTTTCATTTTGGTGAATAAGATAAGCATGTTTTTCTAAATGTCTCAATTTTTTTTGTTAAAATAATTATGGCAATATTTGAACTTATTGTATTTGTTCTATGATGATTATTCTTTACTATCAGTCCAAAACACCAATTGATTTTTGGTGTGCCAAGATTCAAACTTAACTTCTTTATTCAATAACAAAATACTTAATCATGTATTAATTTGTTTCAATAGATTCAGATATGAAGCTAAATGTAGGCGTAAAGGAAATACATATTGCTTGAAAAATATGTATACATTTTCCTATGAAACAAACAATTCTTAATTTCAGAAAGTGTGCAATTCGAGAAATTATTAATTCACTGATAGCACCATGCACTTCAATAGTGTCCAATGATCCACCTACGCAATAACAAATGTCATGTTTTGATATTTAATGCCTCTGATCATATTCACACAATTAATTTGTAAAATTTAAAAAGATCAAAATACCCTATCATCTTTGAAGAGCTTGAAGATGTTAATTGTCAAGACCCATCGACCTAATTTATGGCAATGTTAATGTCCATGCATTGTTAGTAACAAAGAAGAATATGTTGGGTTAAAATGAGTTGATCCCTTGCAAATTAATTAATTATCCAAGTTAATTAATTAGATCAAATTACCTGCAATAACATGGCAACATAAACAAATTACCAAATTATCTAAATGCAGCGGAAAATAAATTTGACTCAGGTAATTTGTTTACGAATGGGGAAAACCACCGAGGTAAAACTCCATCGGGTGATTTTGAGGTCACCACTCCCAAGAATCCACTATTATCAATCACAAGCAGTTACAAGTATAAGGAATTTTACCAAACCCTTTAGCTTATCTCGAAATACTAACCTATAGTTGAACTCTTATCCCAATACTTAATTGGACTTGTATTGTAGCGGCAATCTTTCCCTTGATGCACAAATCTCAGTACGTCACTAACCAATGTGCACAGATCCCAATACGTGACTAACTCCGGCAATTTGAAGAGGTTGTTGGCTGCAAAGTTTTTCAGTTCATCAACAATGAAGATCAAGAAGTTCCTTAGTCATAAAACCCTTAACGTAAAGACGCAGTAGCTTCTTTAGAGAGAACAATGAACTAGGTTACTTTCTGCATATGCGACGGCCTTTAAAATAAGCCTTATATATGTCTAGGGTTGTGAGAAAAGAAATCCTAGACAAATATTTCAGCATGGGCCAAAAATCAGATCTGGAAGTTCTGATTTCGTAAGTCTCGACAGAAACAGCTTGTGTCAAGCTTCTGTCGAGTCTCAATATTAAATCTCGATAGAAAGGATTCTGTCGAGACTTCTGTCAAGCTTTAGTGAATAACTCTTTCTTCACTTGTTTCTTGGTTAGAACTTCATGGCTTTAACACTTGACTTGGACAACATGTTTTTTGAAGTCCTAAACTCATCATAAATTTACCAAATTACAAATAAAATGCATTTTGTCAAAGAATTAGCCAATTACATAAAATATGTCCTTAATAGAATATAATGTAACTTCCTTTTTGGGTATTCAATGGCCTCTTCAACTACCAAGAAGCCTTTGATATATAGATTCATCAACGTTGTTGTCAAGGTTAACTGCATCATCGAGCTTCTCAAAGATTATAGGGTATTTAAGTTTTTTCAACTTCTATTAGACTGTGTGACTGTGATATGATTCAACAAATTAATTAAAAGACATGGTATCTTTTTCATTGGAAGGGAGGTTCACTTAAAGTACTATACATTGTTGACTTGATCCTTTTGATTCATTGAATAGTTTCTCTCATGTAATTCTAAAACATCAACTAAATGAACACCAGTTTATCAAATGTACTCCATTATATATGCCCAAGATTCAGCTCTTTAGTTTATAATGATATTGATACTACAAAGTAAAAACCATTTTGCACTTTCAAAAATAATGGCTAAATTTATATCTGATAGTAATAGTAATACTAAAACGTGTTTGGGGTTGCTGGTTGGAATTCAAGGCTGCACATGCGAGATTAACATAGCTCAATTTGAATACCCAAGTAGCACAATGGAACAGATTATATTCAGTGAACTTTGTTAAGTGTCAGTATCCCCCTTAATGTGAGTTGCCAGTAAACCACTATCAGTACGGGCTTTGACTATATATATATACACCTTTTAGCTCATGCACTAGCTAATTATGAGGAGCTTTAAAGCGTCTCTGAATTGGTGGCCTTTGAGTTTGACAGTTCTAAAAACGTGTCGGTGGTTGAAATTCAAGGCCGCGTACAAGGGTAAAGCTCAACATGAAATGAGATCGATTAAATTTTTTTCCGTGAAAAACACTAAACCATAAAATAGATTCATTTCAAATGATGAGTTTGTTTTTTTTTTTTCAATTTTTGGACGGCTCTTGTCATCAACGCAAGACTTGATTATCCTCCTAAGAGAATAAACCATTCTTTAAAGCAATCATATTAATTCGTATAAATATTTTTTTTTAACAAAAATTTAGCTAACCCAATGAAAAATCGTGATTCCTCAAACTTGTCATGATCACGCCAAATTCAAAGATATTGTACCTTACCAAACAAAGTTTTTCATTTTATTTATTTATTTTGTAGATATTAAGCGTGCTTAATTGGATACATAAATTTAAGTTTAGCTTCTACTGAAGAATCAATATGCAAGGTTGTGAGTGGCTGAGTGTAAATAACATATATGATTACAAAAAAATCAAAACATGTATGATTAATTTGTGATCTATTATATTATTTCCCAGCTTTTTTGAAAAATTGGCATTCAAACTTAACTTCTTTATTCAATAACAAGATACTTAACCATGTATTAATTTGTTTCAATAGAGTCAAATATGACGCTAAATGTAGGCACAAAGGAAATACATATTTCTTGAAAGATATGTATACAATTGACATCTTTGAAAAGCTTGAAGATGTCAATTGTCAAGGCTCATCGACCTAATTTATGGCAATGTTGATGTCAATGCAATTGAGATTGATAGCAACATTGATGAAACCGTTGACAAAGGCCTAGCAAAACCCATAGAGGTTGTTGAATATGGAGCAATCTTTGTTGAGGTTGAAGCACTTGAGGTTGTATCTAGATGTCGCAATTTTTTAAAAATAGCAATGGTAGTATTTGAATTTATTTCGTCTTTTCCATGATGATTATTCTTTACTATCAAGTGGAAACACCAATTGATTTTTTGGTATGCCAAGAATCAAACTTAACTTCTTTATTCAATAACAAGATACTTAACCATGTATTAATTTTCAATAGAGTCAAATATGACGCTAAATGTAGGCACAAAGGAAATACATATTTCTTGAAAGATATGTATACTGTAGGTAGTCAATTATGCACCCATAATTTAATTAAGGAGAATGACTTGAATGACCATTTATGTACCTCAAAAATCATGATTGCATTACATACATTAATTTGTTCTTGCATTACATGCATAATTTTGTCTTTGCATTACATGCAATAATTTATTCATTACATATCATAAAAATGATCTTGAGATTCTAACAGTCACAATGGTGTTTCCGGTTTTCAAATTGGGCCATCAAATCGAAAAATATCGCATGATCAAGTTTGCACGGCCAACATGCATTGTGTCTAGGTAAGGTTGGCCACACATGATTAGTTTAAATTAATTCTAATTGGTTAAGCCATTAAAATTAATTAAGTAATTTTTGTGATTGGTTGATAATTAGTGTTTAAAATAGGATTGCATGCATAAGAATAAAGAAGATGATTGGATAATAATAAAATTGTGGATAATCTGAACTTTATCAAGATTTATTTTAAGGTATTTATCTACAAGATCATTGTTCTTAAATAGCTTGAATTATCCAAAAAAGAGGTGAAAAATCATAAATAGAGGATGAAAACACGACAAGGTACAAGGACCGGCCAAAAAACCCTAGGAGAGGAGTCCAAATGGCACCCGAACACAAAAGAGTGTTCGGAGTCCAAAGGGCAATTCAGCACTTTTGGAGTGCCGAACGGCACTCTAAAAGGGCCGAATTTTCCCCTTGTGGGCTTTGGCCCAATGGCCTTCGTGTGACAATAAGGCACACCCTTTTGGATCTTTTTGCAAAAGGATGCTTTCAGATTCAAATCCTAATTGTCCGTAACTATTTTTTAGAGCCCTTTAACCACTATAAATAGAGACTGAACCTCATAATTCAGTACTTTTTTTTTTTTACACTCTATGAGACACACATTTTGAGGCTCTCAAATTGCTGATATTTGCTAATCATCTCTGAGATTTGCTGCTTAAATTAGGGTTTTTAGGCTTCAAAGATAACTAAATAAGTTTCTTTGAACCCTAAAACATCCTCACAAGAACAAGGAGTGCTAATGCAAGAGGTTGTTTTCAATCGCCCTCTCTTTTTTATGCTATCTTTTTATGGTGATGAATGCTTTATCCATAGCATGAGTTGTTAATTGTTGTTTTGTTTAAAGCATGATTGTTTTTTATGTGATTATATAATCTCTTTCTTGAATGTCAATAATTTGCATGTGAGCAATTCTTTTTCTTAAAATAAAACAGATCTACATCTTTATTAGGTGTAGATTTGGATTTTTCTTGAAATAAAATAGATTTAAATCATTATTAGATGTAGATCTGATTTTTCCTCAATACAAAAACAGATCTGCATCTTTCTTAGATGTAGATCTGAATTTTTCCCAAATAAAAAGAGATCTACATCTTTATGAGATGTAGATCTGAATTTTTCTCAATTAAAAACTTATTTGTATCTTTCTTATATACTGAACTTATTTTTCTTTAATACATGCAAATTTGAAATAAAGAAAAAGATTAAACATGATTGTGTTTGTGTTTGTTTTCTTTAATTCATGTTGCATGAATTTAAATTATGAGTGAAACTCTCTTCTTAAAAAAATCTTTTTCATTTTTTTTTTAACATATACAAACCAAATCTGATTTTTTTTGTTATCAAAGAAACATTTTTTTATTATCTCAAAATAGATCTAACCTTTTATAAATCCAAAAACCATTTTTTTTAAGTTCTTAAAAAAACGAATCTAATATTTTTTTTCAAACCAAAAGACTTCATTTTATGTAATAAAAAAACAGATTTGAATTTTTATCTCCAAAAACCATTTTTTTCTAAATATAAAAAAAACAGATCTGGTATTTTGGCAAATCAAATCAAAATTTTTTTTTTTTACCAACCAAAACAGATCTGAATTTTATTAAAACAAAAGAAGAGACTTCATTCATAAATAAATTTGTGTGATTTAATTTTAGTGCCACATGTTCATTCATGACATGCATAAAAAAAGTACATTGGTCACAAGAGTCTAGAAGAATAGACTCTATTTGGCTGGAATGAGTGCCTAACACCTTCTCATTCCGTAACCTAGCCTCCGGATTTAGGTCATTGGTTAAGTAGATCTAGCCTTGTCTTTATTATTATTATTATTATTATTATATTATTATTATTATTTTTTTATTTGGTAGAATATAACTAGGACAAAAACCATGTATTTTTGGTAGATTGTAACTGGGACCCAAAGCTATTTAATTTTAAAGTTTTTCAAGATATGTAATTTCTTTTATTCAATCAATGAAGAGAACAATTTGGTCATGTATTTGTAAATATTTAGTTTTTCTTATTTTTTGTATAAAAAAAAAAAAGTGGCGACTCCATAGTACCACTTACCCAAAAAGAGAGATGCCCTGAAATGTACCCGAATCTCTTTTTTGAGGGACATTTTTTTGTCGAGGTCTCTCACATATACAATTGACATCTTTGAAACACTTGAAGATGTCAATTGGCAAGGCTCATCAACCTAATTTATGGCAATGTTGATGTCAATGCAATTGAGATTGATAGCAACATTGATGAAACCTTTGACAAAAGCCTAGCAAAACCCTTAGAGGCTGTTGAATATGGTGCAATCTTTGTTGAGGTTGAAGCACTTGAGGTTGTATCTATATGTTGCAATTTTTTTAAAATAGCTATGGTAGTATTTGAATTTATTTTGTCTTTTACATGATGATTATTCTTTACTATCAAGCCAAAACACCAATTGATTTTTAGTATGCCAAGAATCAAACTTAACTTATTTATTCAATAACAAGATACTTAACCATGTATTAATTTTCAATAGAGTCAAATATGAAGCTAAATGTAGGCACAAAGGAAATTCATATTTCTTGAAAGATATGTATGCATTTTCCTATGAAACAAAGAAAGCTTGAACTATCAAATGGACCAACTTTGTTGACCAATCAATCCAACTGGAGTAGCTCATCTTATCTTTTTAATAGACAATCTCAAACAATTCTTAATTTTTGAAAGTGTGTGATTCGAGAAATTATTAATTTGCCAATAGGACTTCAATACCTACCCAATAATAAATGTCATGTTTTGATATTTATTTTCTCTAATCATATTCACATGGTAGTAAAAGTTAAAAAGATCAAAATATCCTATCATCTTTGAAAAGCTTGAAGATGTCGATTGTCAAGGCCCATCAACCTAAATTATGGAAATGTTTATGTCAATGCAATTGAGCTTGATATCAACTGATGAGTCAGAAATTTACAATCGTCATTAAGCTGAAACTGTCATTAACCAAGAGATGACGTCACACATTTATTACGCTCATTGATGACAAAACGTAACGGACGGAGCAATAGTCACAAGATAAGCTATGAACTTCAGACCAAGATTTTGTAATGCACTAGCCGTTAAGCATAAATACAACGATTCATTGCCCATTAATGAGGCATACAACTATAAAAGAAAAAGCAACAAGAGTGAAAGGTACGCACAAATACTCTACAAAAAATCACTCTCCAATCTATTTCTCTTTAAAATCCTTCTCCCTTCCTGACTTAAGCATCGGAGGTGGTTTCGCTAACACCACACTAGTGTGTAACTCTTCCACTCAATTCATTTTGCAGGTTTTCCTCTAAGAGGGATGACCCCAATCACAGCTTTGTCCATCTGCTACGACAAACAGCCAAAGTATGGTTCAACAAGATACCCCTAGAACTATTGCAGATTTTGAGCAATTCAGCAAGGGTTTTGTACATCATTTCATTGGGGGGCAAAGACACAAGAAGCCAATTGGTCATCTTCTCAATATCCAACAAGTAGAAGGAGAATCACTAAGACAGTATGTTACCCGATTCAATAGGGAGCTACTGCAAGTAGACGAAGCTGAAGATTAAGTCATCCTAACAACTTTTCAGGCAGGGTTACTGCCCGAGGATTTCTTCTTTTCAATCATTAAAGGTCCATCAAAAATAGTCGCGGAGTTGCTCTGAAAAGCTCAAAAGTACATGAATGCAGAAGATGCAGTGCTTGCAAAAGAAATGAAAGGAAAAAGTAAGAGAGACAATGGAACAAGCGGTAATCTCGTCGACCCGAAGTTTTTGGCAAACCGTAGGGAAAAAGAAGGAACTTCTGGACAAGAAGCCAAAGTTCACTAACTTTACTTCTCTGATAATGCCAATTAAGCAGGTTTTGATGCAAAGAAGGGATGATCCCTCCCTGCAATGGCCGAAGCCAATAAGCATTCCAGCATAAAGAAGAGATAAGAGCAAGTATTGCAGGTTCAACCAGGACCACGGGCATCACACCAATGAGTGTAGGCATTTGAAAGACCAAGTGGAGATGTTAATCCCGTAAGGAAATTTACAGAAGTCTGTTAGGAAAACGGAGCCCCACAGATACCAACAGAAGGACGATCACGACAGAAATCAGGGACCAGGAGATAGTAAACCTCTTGCATGAGAGATAAAGACAATCTCAAGAGGACTAATAGCAAGCAGAACATTGAAGTCCCTGAAAAAAACCAATGGGAGAGAAATAAACAATGTCCATTTGAGGCCCCTTCCAATGAAGATGCTAAGGAATGGCGGACCTGATATTGTTTCCTAAGAGAGAGATGGTTGTGGCATTAGCAATGCCATGACGATCCGCTAGTAATTATGCTCAGAGTAAAAGAATCAACATCCACCGAGTGCTCATTGATAACAGAAGTTCAGTAGATATTATCTACTTACCGGCATTTTAGCAAATGACACTGTACAAGAAAAGGACTAGGCCTTTCACCTCTCCTTTGGTAAGCTTCATTAGGGATAGAATCATCCCTAGGGGCATTGTCACTCTAATCATAATTACAAGCACTTACCCAGCATAGGTCACCAAGGAAATTAATTTCCTCATAGTTGATTGCCCTTCAACATACAACATCATCTTGGGAAGACCTGCACTCAATAAGCTAAGAGCAGCGACGTCAACATATTACTTGAAGGTGAAGTTTCCAATAGTCCATAGAGTAGGAGAAATTAGAGGAGACCAAGTTCTGGCAAGAGAGTACTACCAAGCTGCCTTAACATCTGGGGAGAACCACATGTGGATGATCAATGAACCAGAGCCCATCCCCAAACCGTCAGAAACACCACAAGAAGTTGAGATCGTCCCAGGAGATTCAACGAAAGTATTAAAGATAGGATCAACATTCCCAACTCTAGCAAAAGAGAAGATGATTTCCTTCTTAAGGGAAAACCAAGATGTTTTTGCTTGGAAACAAGAGAATATGCCCAGGATTGATAGGAAGATCATACAGTGTTGTCTCAACGTTAACCCAGAATGCAAACCTATACAGCAGAGCGCAACAAAGCTGTAATTGAGGAAGTAGAGAAGTTATTAGAAGCTGGTTTCATCAAGGAAGTCTTCTACCCAGATTGGCTAAAAAATGTGGTAATGGTAAAGAAGAGCAATGGTAAATGGAGAATGTGCGTCGATTTCATAGATCTGAACAAAGCCTGCCTAAAGGATAGCTTCCTTTTGCTGAGGATTGATCAGCTGGTAGACTTAATTGCCGGACATAAGCTCTTAAGTTTCATGGACACATTTTCTGGATAAAACTAGATCTTTACGGACGAATATGATCAAGAGAATACCTCATTTGTCACCAGCCAAGGGTTGTACTGCTACAAAGTTATGCCCTTTGGATTGAAGAACGTAGGAGCCGCATACCAAAGATTGGTGAACTGCATGTTCTCTCACCAAATTGGAAAGAATGTGAAAGTATACATAGACGATATGTTGGTAAAAAGCAAGAATGAAGCTAACCACTTAAACGATCTAAAAGAAACCTTCAACACACTACGTAAGTACAATATGAAATTAAAGCCTGCAAAGTGTGTTTTTGCTGTTGCTTCAGGAAAGTTTTTGGGATTCATGATGTCCTAACGAGGAATTGAGGCAAATCCAGATAAAGTGAAGGCAGTAATTGAGGTCAAATCACCAAAAACAGTGAAGGAGGTGCAGAGCTTGACTGGAAAGGTTGCAACCTTAAACAGATTCGTCTCAAGGGCAATGGACAAGTGCATGCCATTCTACAAGGTATTGAAAAAGGCTTTTCAATGGACTAACGAGTGTGAAGAAGCCCTTGCAAAATTAAAAGAATACTTGACGAAGCCACCATTGCTAAGTCCCTTGGTGATGGGAGAGAAGTTGTACCTTTACTTAGCAGTGTCTAACACTGCAGTGAGTTTGGCGTTGATCAAAGAAAAAGAAAATGTCTAGAAACCAGTCTACTATACCAGCCAGGCATTCCAATGAGCAAAGGCAAATTACCCAGGGATGGAAAAGATAGTTTTCGCATTGTTAGTTGCTTCTAGAAAACTCCATCTTTACTTCCAAGCACATTCCATCATTGTCATGATAGACCAACCAATAAGAAAGATGATAAACAAGATAGATGCAGCAGGATGACTCATTCAATGGGCAATTGAACTGGGCCAATTTGACATCGAATATCGGCCTTGAGTAGCAATCAAAGTCCAAGTACTAGCGGACTTCATTGCAAAATTCACTTACCCCTATAAGAAGGAAGAACTCCTCATGGAAACATGGACCTTCCAAACAGATGGTTCTGCCACAAAGAAAGTAGGAGGAGTAGGAGTGGTGCTCATATCTCCAGAAAAAGAAGTGTTGAAGTGTGTAGATAGATTGCAATTCTCAGCAACGAATAACAAGGTAGAATACAAAGCATTGCTAATAGGGCTAAGTCTAGCAAAAGCTCTAGGAGTAAAGAATCTTGTTGTCCAAGTTGATTCTCAGCTAATAATTGGATAAGTGAAGAGAGTTATGAAGCCAAAGAAGAGAGGATGCAGAAGTACCTGAAGATCGTCCAACAACTCTCATAGCATCTTAACAGCCTAGACTTTATGCAAATCCCTCAGGCCAAAAACGCAGAAACTAACTTCCTAGCAAGATTGGCCTCGTTAGATGAGTACAATGCGACCTCCGAACTATGTGTAGAAATAAGGGGGCAACCAAGCATAGAAGGTGAGCAGATTCTAAATATAAAAGAACAAGATAAATGGATGACTCCCATCGTCCGTTACTTGAAAGAATGATGGCACCCAGAAGATAAGATGGACATAAGAAAGATACAGCTCAGAGCAGCCTGCTTCGTCATGATTGATGATATATTGTACAGACGAGGGTATTCACTCCCATATCTAAGATATGCCACCTCAGAAGAAGCGGATTATGTGCTCCATACATGAGGGAATTTGTGGAAATCATGCTAGGGCAAGATCTTTAGCAGGAAAGGCACTCAGAGCAGGATATTACTGGCCAACCTTACAGAAGGATGCATACGACCTCGTCAAAACATGTGATAAGTGTCAACACTTTGCAAATGTCCAAACGAAACCAAGAGAGATGATGACACCCATATCCTCACCTTGACCTTTCGCCTAATACTTAGATTTCTAATCATCACAATTAATTATTTCACATAATGGGTAGAAGCAAAACCAGTGACGACAATAACAAAGGCTAAAGTCACAAGCTTCGTATGGAAAAACATCATCTGCGGATTTGGAGTCCCACATGTCATAATATCAAACAATGGAAAGCAGTTTGACAATCCCAAGTTTCGAAAATTTTGCCAAGACTTAGGAGTCAAGAACCACAACTCTTCTCTAAGACACCCTCAGGCCAACGGTTAAACAGAAGTGACAAACAGGAGCTTGCTCAAAATTATCAAAACTCGGCTTGAGGGGGCATGGCCTGAAGAACTACCAAATGTCCTTTGGGCATATAGGACAACCACAAGACTTCCAACAAGAGAAACACCATTCAGACTGACATTTGGCACTGAGGCTGTCATACCAGTGGAAGTGGGACTGATGAGCCTCCGAGTCAAAACTTACGAAGATCTGAAGAACCAGCAGGAGCTTAACAACAACTTGGATCTAATTAATGAAGTCAGAGAGGAAGCCTTGAAGCGAATGGCCAAACACAAGGGAGTAATGGCTAGATACTACAACAGAAAGGTTAAGGTAAGAAGGTTCAACACAGGAGACCTCGTCCTCAGGAAGTTATTGCAGGCAACAAAGGACCCATCCCAAGGAAAACTAGGACCAGCCTGGGAAGGCCTCTACGAAGTAATCTGTCACTCCAGAGAAGACTCTTACTACCTAAAATATTTAGACTGCCAAGAATTGCCTCAACCATGGAACATAAAACACTTGAAGAAATAATACCAGAAAGGAATAATTTACATTTCAAGTTGCCTAATCTTCATGTCAGTATGTTCAATAGTTATTACTTTCGTCATTCATAGATTAATAATACATGAAAGCATTATCCACACGTATTTATCAATGGTTATCCATGAATTGTTTAAAATATGTACAGCACTTAGGAGTTATCCTTGGGAGACGTCCCAAGGATCTCCGTCGTTATAATTTCAAATCAAAAGCTATTCATACACAACCAAAGGCGTCATAGCCATCAAAGTTGTTGATACACAATTACCAAAGTCGACTAAATCAAAAGTTGTTTAAACACAACTAGTATGACCATCATTTAAGTATGAATAAACAAAAAAAAAAAATGGTTAACCTAAAGACGCTCCAATACCATCGCTTAAAGTCATAAGTACAGCGCAGCATCGTCATACAAACATGACTGAATAAATAAGCTGTTCAAACACAGCTAAAAATAACAAGTTGTTCAAACATAACTAAAATCATCATTCAAACATGACTCAATAAAAAACTGTTCAAACACAGCTAAAAAATACTAAGTTGTTCAAACACAACTAATATCTTCATTCAAACATGACTTAATAAAAAGCTGTTCAAACACAACTAAAAAGTACTAAGTTGTTTAAACACAACTAAGATCATCATTCAAACATGACTCAATAAAGAGTTGTTTAAACACAACTAACAATACTAAGTTATTCAAACACAACGAAGATCGTCATTCAAACATGACTCATTAAAGAGTTGTTTAAACACAACTAAAAATAACAAATTGTTCAAATACAACTAGGATTGTCATTCAAACATGACACAATAAAAACTATTCAAACACAGCTAAAAAATACTAAGTTATTCGAACACAACTAAGATCGTCATTCAAACATGACTCAATAAAGAGGTGTTAAAACACAACTAAAAAAGAAAAGTTGTTTAAACACAACTAAAAACGAAAAGCTGTTCAAACATAAGCTAAGTGTAAAAAGTTGTTTTAGCGCAACTAATATCGTCATTAAAGTTTTTCTAAACACAACCAAGCATAAAAGGTCGTTTACTGTAGCTAAAATGTGAAGTTCAAAAATCTACTCATCATTTTCAGAGAGAGAATCTATGCCCAAAACATACAGGCCCAAAGAAATTGTTCAGGTGAATTGCTCAAAACAACGAGCCCACAAGAAGACATCGTTTCCATCTTACAAAAAAAAAAAAAAAAAGGATAAATTACTGTTCATTAGAGTTGGATCTGTAGGAGTTATAAGAGTGGGCTTTTCAATCACCTCCGCAATGGTTGTGGCTTCTTCCATCACATTTTCAGCTATAGCCTTAGAAGGACGATCAAACAGGAGCTCCTTCTCAACATCACCAATAGCCAGACCAGAAAGGTCCAAGTCAAGGTGATGCTTTGTCATCCATTTCCTAAGAAGATCGAAGCCTTCCACGTAGTACCCACACAACTCGTCGAAGTACTCATCAGAGTCTTTGAATTCCTGCACCGCCGTAACCCCAGCCTTCTGCAATTTAAGCTGCAAATCTCCCATCTACTTATCCTTGATCTTACAGAAGTCCCTCTCCACTTGAAGACTTTTCTCCAAGGCCGCCACGTGTTCTTTGTCATTCTCAGCCTCAACAACAAGGATGGCGACCTTGTTCTTTAGCATTTCATTCTCAGTAGAAAGGGATTTGACCATCGGCTCAGCTGTGGACACCTTCTTCTCCAAGTCTAGAAGCTTCCTAGAGACTAACAAAGATTCCCCAAGGGCCTACACATACAATATCTCTTAGCAAAAAGCAAAACAAAAAAGAAAAAGCAATCTACGTTATCGACACATACCTGTACGAGTTTATGAATGTGAGACAACATCACTTCGCTAGATGACTTCACCATCAAAGGGTTTAGGTTGTCCACAGAGAGCGCCTCATGAGCCTTTAGAGCACTAGCATTAGCATCATCCCAGAAAGAAGGAAGAAAAGGCTTGCCACCAACCTTCTTCTTCTTCTTAGTCTCCTCCCTAGCAGAGGCAATTACCTCTAGAGATGAGGTAGGAAAGACAAGATGCTTAGCAAGAGAATGGGTAGAATGAGGAGTCACCACGGGATCATCCTTGGAAACGTCCCCTACCTTCAAACAGTTCTTTGAGAGAAGACCACTGACGAGGCCACCTTTGGCTTTCTTTTCTTGAGGTTCAGCCAACTTTTGCTTACTAAATCTGGTCGTCATTCTTGAAAGGAAGGAGAAACTACATAAAATAATAAAATAAAATAAAAATAAAGAGAGAAGAAGAAAAGAAAAAGGAGAGAAGAGGGAACATTCACTCTTTTACACAACTTCAAGATTTCTCCGGACCTTACCTAACAGTTCCAGACCTAGGAAATGAAGGAATAATGACAGGGGAGAGACGAGCTCGTCAAAGTCCTTGACGATCTCTAAATATTCCTTTACCTTTTCAGCACAACGTTAATACCTCTTCTTCAAACGAGGAAGTTGAGAAACTACAAAAAAACAAGTATGTCACATACCACCATTACTCACAAAGAATGAAAAATATCAGAAAGACAAGAAGTACGCACCAGACACAGGGGTTCCCCAACTACAAAAAAACTTGGGGGCTTTGTCCAGGTCCTCACTAGGGACAAACTCCCAACCATTGCTAGAAACAAAAGAGAAGTTTGGTTTCCAATTTCGGAGAGATGATGGATAATCAAGAATTACTCTAGAAGCCCTATCCCGTGGCTTAAATTCATAGTAGCTGGGGTCTTTTGATTTCCTCAAATGATAAAAATGAAGGAATTCGTCCTTCTTGATGACATCACCGTCATTGGCGGACATCCACACCACCATTCAAGAAATGACAATTTGCCGAGAATTGGGCACTAACTGTGCTGGAGTAAGATGCAAGTACGCAAAAAGTTCCCTAACGAAATGGTGAACGGGAAAACGAAGACCACTAGTAAAGTTTGCCTTGTAGAAACAGAATTCATCAGCATAAGAGTGGCAGGCCCTATCCTCGTCACTCGGAATCCTAATTCTAACTGAAACAGGGAATTGAAACTTATCCCTAATCTGTTTCTCATCTTTTTCCAAAAGAGCGCATGGGATGTTCCAAGCTTTATAAGGAGTGGAAGGAGAAGTAACCTCAGGGATCACACAATCATTAGACGAGGATAACCCTGTCTCAAACTCACTAGACCTAACCTCCCTAGACATCTTCAATGATCTAGCTACCTTAGCAAAATGGGAAACCATAGGGAATAAAGAAGAAAGGACGAACTTGTGTGGATAGTCCTCCCCCATGAAGAGACTGACACATTTGAGACACTCTTCCTCTACAGCCTCAAGCAAATAACCTAAGCGAGTAAAAAGAAAGGCCACTAAAGGATAATCAACCCTAACAGAAGAGTAAATAGAAAAAGAAACAGGGGCACGAAGAACTTACCGGGGAACACAAGACAGAGAAAGGAAGCTTGAAGGAGAAACAAACCCTAAAATGAAAACTGAACAAGGAAAGATTACAGAGAAAAGGAAACAGGAGGGAAAATGTGAAATAAGTGACCAAAACACGCGCTGGAAAATCGAGAAGTGTTTGCACGTTGAACGCATCCTGACCATACACGTGGCATTCAACTAGTCAAACATCAACTCGTCATAAATACGCAATACGCAGAATACAAAGCGTCAGATGAATATGTTCTCATTTTGTCCAACAGACGAAGATTCAAACAAGGGGGTAGCTAATGAGTCAGAAATTTACGATCGTCATTAAGCTGAAACTATCATTAATGAAGAGACGATGTCACGCATTTATTATACTCATTGATGACAAAATGTAACGCACTAGCCTTTGAGCATAAATACAATGATTCATTGCCCATTAATGTGGCACACAACTATAAAAGAAAAGGTAATAGAAGTGAAGGGTACACATAATACTCTACGAAAAATACTCTCCAAATTGTTTCTCTTTAAAATCTTTCTCCTTTACTAACTTAAGCATAAGCATTGGAGACGGTTTGGCTAACGCCACACTGGTGTGTTACTCTTCCACCCGATTCATTTTGTAGGTTTTCCTCCAATAGGGACGACCCTAATCACAACTTCGTCTATCTGCTACGACGAGGAGCTCAACTGCTGATTTTTTGCATCATCAGCAACATTGATAAAACCATTGACAAAGGCCTAGCAAAACCCTTTGAGGTTGTTGAATATGGAGCAATCTTTGTTGAGGTTGAAGCACTTTAGGTTGTAGAGGAAGACATGGTCAAACAACATCTCTAATGCAATAGAGGCATGGAATCCCAGGCGTTCCTCCAAGAAGAACAATCAATGTTGAAAGGCCCTGCCAAAAGGCCAGATTGATCTCCATATGACAGTAGAGAGCAGGGTGATGGAGTGGTCTATAACAAAGGAAAAAATGCTAGGACCATAGAGCAGTTCACAACTTTTGCCACAATTTGCTAAATGGCGAGTTGACCTACACTATTCAGAACTAGCCACATGACGAATTATGACAAAAATTATGTACTTTTTTTGGGGTCCTAGCATTGTTAGTAACAAAGAAGAATGTAACTTCCTTTTTGTGTATTAAATGGCCTTTTCAACTTCCATCAAGCCTTTGATAGATTCATCAACGTTATTGTCAAGGTCAACTACATCATTGAGCTTCTCAAAGATTATAGGTTAGTAAGTTTTTTCTGTAACAAAATTTTGGAGTGCAGCAGAAACAAAACAAACATAAACATACCTCTAGCTATAATTGTTTTAAGTGTTTAGAGAAAAAGAAGACTCACTATAGGATAGTGTATATATAAAAGGGTTCTTCTAGTCAATGGCCTTTACCTCACACATCTCCTTTTGATGGAAATAGAAGCTATATATATTGATTGGACTAGGAATCCTTTTAGATTAAGATCTATTCCATAACTCTCTTTTCATCAAGGAGTTTAAAACTCATAACTTCAAGGTGTTTATTAATTAGCGGGGTTATACAAATTGAGAGTTACCTAAAAATTGTTATTCATTGTAACATATTTCACAAATAAAATTCCTATGACATGAGTTTTCATTTATCACTTAAACGTGGGCCACAAAGTCTTCTCAAAATCTTACATTTTCAACTTCTACTAGTTGTGTGGCTGTGATATGATTCAACAAATTAATTAAAAGACATGGTATTTTTTCATTGGAAGGGAGGATCACTAAAGTACTAAAAATTGTTGACATGATCCTCTTGATTAATTGAACAGTGTCTCTTGTAATTCTAAAATATCAACCAAATGAACGCCAGTTTATCAAATGTACTCCATTAATATGCCCAAGATTCAGCTCTTTAGTTTATATATATTGATTTCCACGAAAATGAAAAAGAAAAAAACCTTTGGATATTAATTACAAAGTTGATAGACTATAAGCCAAAAGAAATTTCAATTAGATTATTTCATCAGCTTGTTCGTCTACCATAAAAACAAACAGAATCCAAATAAAGTCATTATCACAATTAACGAGTAATTATATAATATTTTTGAAGTACAGCAATGTAGTAATTTCCCTTCTCACATATCCGAATGATTAAATTCATACTGGGATCTATTGCTGTTCAAAACCATTATGCCTTCATCATCACTAAGTACAATTGATTATGAACCCAATTCTGAAATCGTGCTGTGGAATCAAATTCTCTATGAACTATAGGTAAGAGAACGAGGAAGCTGGGATATCATAGCACAGATAATCTAAACTCCTCCACAATGTGATTGGTTCATTAACCAATGATTGCCAAGTAATATCCATAGCTTGATCACTTAAACCTTCTTCTAATATTGGACTACTACTGCTGCTTCCATTACTGAACTCAGCTTGACCCACTGAGCTAGTACTACTCCAGCTAATTCTACTCCTCTTGTTCTTCGAACCACCATCATCAGACGACGGCGATGACAGCTCCGGCAAGCGGCGTTTGTGGGTGACTCCAACAGGGTCCACCACTTGGGTCGACCCAATCAAGTGTGGAAAATTAAGCTTAGCCTTAGAGCCACGCATTTTGAAAGCAGCTTTATCATAGGCCAAAGCTGCATCCTCAGGTGTCTCCAAGTCCCAAGCCAAACTCTCGCTCCGTTCTTGTTTGGGTCACTTATCTCCGCCGCGCACTTCCCCCACGGCCTCCTCCTCACGCCCCAGATCAAATGCGGCGCGCATGTCTCACGCGCCGCCACCACAACTTCCTTGCTCGCTTCTCGTGGCTAGCTCAACTTTAACTGGGTCGACCTCATCATTCGATGGAACCGAACCCAACCCTCCCTTAGAAAAACGTTATTGCCAAAGCTCGAACTTTGAGAAAACATCGTGGGTTCGAAATCATAATCCAAGATTCACCTTTGAATAGAAAAGGAAGTGTACAACTAATTTATAATGATATTGGTAGTAAAAAGTAAAAACCATTTTGCACTTTTCAAAAATAATGGCTAAATGTGAATCTGATAGTAATACCAAAACGTGTTTGGGGTTGCTGATTGGAATTCAAGGCTGCACATGCGAGATTAGCCTATGCTCAATTTGAATACCCAATTAGCACAACGGAACAGGTCATATTCGGTGAACTCTGTTAAGTTTCAGTCCCCCTCGTGTAATGTGAGTTGCCCTTGAATCATCAGTACTGACTTTGACAATCATATTTCTATGCAAGAACCTTTTAGTTCATGTACTAGCTTATCATGAGGAGCTTTAAGCGTCTTTGAATTGTTGGCCTTGAAGTTTGACAGTTCTCGAAACGTGACTGTGGTTGAAATTCAAGACCGCGTATAAGGGTAAGCTCAATATGAAGGGAGATAGACCAAAAACAATAAACTATAAAATAGATTCATCATTTCAAACGATGAGATTTTTTTTTTTTTGGGACGGCTCTCATTATTGACGCAAAACTTGATTGTTCTCTCAAGAGAAAAAACTGTTTTTTAGAGCATTCACATTAGTTTGAGTAAATAATAAGTTTGTTATTTTTTTCACAAAAGTTTAGCTCATGCAATTAAAAAATCATGCTTCCTCAAACTTGTCATAATCACGTTAAATTCAAAGATATTGTATCTTACCAAACGGGGGTTTTCATTTTTATTTTATTTTATTAATTATTTAATTTTTAGGTATTAAGCATACTTGGAAACAGTGCGGGAGCCTTGATTTCAATTTAGGGGGGGCAAGGTTGAAAAACAATGCTAAAAAAAAAAATCTAAAAATATTAATTGATCAATAATAATAACAAAATATATAGACAATTGTAACTACAAGTATATCTCATATTATTAAATCAAAGAAACAAAAATAATCAATCATAGTTACTAACAACCAAAGTGAGAAATTAATTTAAATACATAAAATTTAGACATAATTTGATTGCTTAAAATAAATAAAATAAATCAATCAATCTACAAAAGTTAACTATAGAACCTTCTAATTGAATTGTCATACAAACACAATTTTTTTACAATAAATTTTACAATTGTTAAAATAGTGGACTGTGAGTTATGAACAAAATAAAGTGGTGGCTTCATCAATGTAAGTTATTCACCCTTCACAGTTAATCACTTTCACAATTGTGAAATTTATTGTAAAAAATGTTATGTTTATAGTATTAGAATTATAATAAGAAAAGAAAAGAAAAATTAGAATAGGGAAGAAAAGTACTATAAGCAGTATAATGGATCGGACAAGATCAAAACTATTTGAAATAAATACTATTTAAGAATAGTAAAATAGGTGAAAGTGTGATTGTGTGAGGGAATTGAGAAGCTTTTTTTTCCATTCTTTCTTTCCGGTGTCAGGGCTGTTTCATAATAGTGAGAGTGCTTTTTCTATTTATTCCACTTACAAGAGGCAAACTAGTTAAATGCACATCACATAGTAGGTATCAAGGCGAGAAGGGGTAATTGCCCCTTCTCGCCGACACCCCCCCCCCCCCCCCGGTGCAACTCCGGCACTACTTGGAAACATCTCCATCAAAAGCCAAAATTGAAGACCCTTCAAGAATGGCCACCCAACAACAACACTGATATTTTCAAGCATGCTTACTCCTCTTCGATGTAGGACTATAGTATATTAGGGAGGATGATAGTATTTAATTCTTTTGTTATAAAAAAAAAAAAAAATCGTCTTAGTTATTCTGCAAAAAATAAAATGATTGGGTGTTTATTAGTTAATTTATATATACAATTTTGAGGTCAAGATTAAGAAAAACCCTAAAAAACCTTCTTCATTATACATATATTTTAATTTTAGCTTCTACTGAAGAATCAATATGCAGGGTTGTGAGTGGCTGATTGTAAATAGTATATATGATTAAAAAAAATCAAAACATGTATGATTAATTTTTGATTTATTATATTATTGCCCAGCTTATTTGAAAAATTGGCATTCTAATAATTTTCTTCTTCTTTTGAAAAAAACGCGGAATCTAACAACTTACACATTATATTTTATCTTTGTACCGTATAGTTACACTACTTAAAACTCCTTGCTTTTTTCGAGTATTCCTTAAGTCACATTTCTTTTTCATTTGGGTGAATAAGAAAAGCATGTTTTATCTAAATGTCGCAATTTTTTTAAAATAGCTATGGTAGTATATGAACTTATTGCATCTGTTATTTCATTTTATGGTCAGAGGTAAATTGAAAGTTAGGAAGTGGTAATTCTAAGGATTTTTCCGGTGGAAAATTATGATTATTCTTTACTATCAAGCCAAAACACTAATTTATTTTTGTTGTGCCAAGATTCAAACTTAAATAACAAGATATTTAACCATGTCTT
This sequence comes from Quercus agrifolia, assembly GCA_029955455.1. Lineage (NCBI taxonomy): Eukaryota > Viridiplantae > Streptophyta > Magnoliopsida > Fagales > Fagaceae > Quercus > Quercus agrifolia. The sequence continues at coordinate 55,995,333 of JARQAD010000003.1, read as the reverse complement.
AATTTGTTTCAATAGAGTCAAATATGAAGTTAAATGTAGGCACAAAGGAAATACATATTACTCAAAAGATATGTATACATTTTCCTGTGAAACAAACAAACCTTGAACTATCTAATGGACCAACTTTGTTGACCAATCATTCCAATTGGAGCAGCTCATTTTATCTTTTTAATCGACAATCTCAAACAATTCTTAATTTTAGAAAGTGTGTAATTCGAGAAATTATTAATTCGCCGATAGGACCATGCGCTTCAGTTGTGTCCAGTGGTCCACCTACCAAAAACAAATGTCATGTTTTGATATTTATTGTCTTTGATCATATTCACACGATTAGTAAAAGTTGAAAAATAATCGAAATATATACCCTATTATCTTTGAAGAGCTTGAAGATGTCACAATTGTCAAGGCCCAATGACCTAATTTACGGCAATGTTGATGTCGATGCAATTGAGCTTGATAGCGCAACATTGATGAAACCATTGACAAAGGCCTAGCAAAACCATTAGAGGCTATTGAATATGGGGCAATCCTTTTTGAGGTTGACTTGAGGTTGTACAGGAAGACATGGTTAAACGACATCTCCAATGCAACAGAGGCATGGAATCCCAAGTGCTCCTCTAAGAAGAACAATCTGATGATGAAGGGTCCTGCCAAGAGGTCAGATTGATCTCCATATGACAGCACGCAGAGTACACGGTGAACAATTGAGTTGGGGGTCATCCAAATTCAATGGTGATGGAGTGGCCTATAACAAAGAAAAAATGCGAAGACCACAAAATAGTTCACAACTTTAATTGCAATTTGCTATGTAACGAGTTACGATCTCTATCACTTAGAACTGACTTTTTATGATCCTTGCATTGTTAGTACCAAAGAAGAATGCAACTTCCTTTTTGGGTATTCAATGGTCTCTTCAACTTCCATCAAGCCTTTGATGGATTCATCAATGTTGTTGTCAAGGGGAGCATTCACAATGGTGGAGCTAACCTTTTTAACTTTTAATATCTCAAAAACTCATTTTATCTATTTTAACACACCACTTTATAACATGTCCAATATCAATGGTTCTTTTTTTCTTTTCTTTTTTAACGCTTCATTTAAATATTCTTTCTTTATCATTTTTTATTCTTTCTTTATTTTTTTTTCATTCTTACTCTCTCCTCTTTCTCTATCTTCTTCTCCATCTCTTTCTCTTCTCACCCACACCTACTGCCACCATCTCTCTCTTCTCTGTCGTCCAGATCCACTGCCACCAACCACCACGACCAGTTAAAAAAAAAAAAACATAAAACAAGAACCTACAATCCACCATCAACCACCACCACCACCACTGGAAAAAAAAAATCCCCATAAAACATCAACCACAAACAAGTACCTAGCAACTTGCAACCCAATGCCAGCCACCACCACCACCACCACCAGGGAAAAAAAAAAAAAAAAAAAAAACCCCACAAAACCCATCACAACAGCACCCACAGCCAGCCACAAAACCCACCAAAAAAAAAAACACAACCCAAACAAAACCAGTCACAACCACAGCCATCATGCATTTTGGCAGTTTATTGTAGCTTAGTTGCTAAAACTTTTAGATTTAGCACCATTAATGCAACATGCATTTTATTGTTTGTAGTGCTAAAAAAAAAGCTTTTTAGCATTTTGAGAGCTTGACTATGAATGCTCTAAGATTTTTCAACTTCTATTAGTTGTGTGAATGTGATATGATTCAACAAATTAATTAAAAAGACATGGTATTTTTTTTTTTTTTTTTTTTTACATTGGAAGGGAGGATCACTAAAGTACTAAATATTTTTGACATGATCCTTTTGATTCATTGAATAATTTCTCATGTAATTCTAAAATATCAACCAAATGAACACCAGTTTATCAAATAAACTCCATTAATATGCCCAAGATTCAGCTCTTTAGTTTATAAATATTTCCACACAAAAAAAAAAAAAAAACACACTTTGGATATCAATTAGAAAATCGGAATAATTAAATTCATACCGAGAGCTATTGCTGTTCAAAACCATTTTGCCTTCAACACGAAGGACAATTGATTATGAACCCAATTCTTCAATCGTGCTGTGGAATCAAGTTCTCTATGTACTACAGGTGAGAGAACGAAGAAGCAATTAGCTAGCTTTAACAATTGTCGGCTTGTGCATTGGTATATGGTTTGTGAAGTGTAAAATTAAAACATTGAATTTGGGATATCATAACTCAGATAATCTGAACTCCTCCACCATGTGATTGGTTCATTAACCAATGATTGCCAAGTAATATCTATAGCTTGATCACTTGAACCCTCCTCTAATATTGGGATATCAGCTTGACCCACAGAGCTAGCACTCCAGCTTATTCTACTCCTCTTGTTCTCCGAACCACCATTATCAGACGACGGCGATAACAGCTCCGGCGAGCGGCGTTTGTGGGTGACTCTAACAGGCTCCACCACCTGGCTCGACCCAATCAAGTGTGGAAAATTAAGCTTAGCCTTAGAGCCACGCATTTTGAAAGCAGCTTTATCATAGGCCAAAGCTGCATCCTCAGGTGTCACGTAAGTCCCAAGCCAAACTCTCGCTCCGTTCTTCTTCGGGTCCCTTATCTCCGCCGCGTACTTCCCCCAAGGCCTCCTCCTCACCCCCCTGAAATGCGGCGAGTGAGTCTCACGCGCCGCCGCCGCCGCCACCACCACTTCCTCCTTGCTCGCTGCTTCTAGTGGCTCAACTTTAACTGGGTCGACTTCGTTATTCGATGGAACCGAATAACCCCAACTCTCCGTCGGAAAAACGTTGTCGCCAAAGCTCGGACTCTGAGAAAACTTCATCGTCGTGGGTTCGATTTCACTGAGGAGATATTGCTGAATCGAATCGAGTACAGCAAAATCTGAATCCATTACTACAATTAGAAAGTCGGTTTTCTTTTCTTTCTTTGAGCTCGTAAAAGTTAATGAAACGAAGAGTTTTCTATGTTTGTCGGTGTGTGTGTGAGAATTGCTTTGATGTGTTTAAGATTTTATAGCAAAAGAATTCGCGTACGTTACTGCTCGTTGACGCATGAAAATTCTCGCAAAGTTGGATTATTTCGGCACGTGTTGTACTTTGTTGTAGAAATTAATTATATATTTAAAAATATTTTTTTTTTTTCAATTTTTTTTAATTCAACTCTATTTGATTATTAGGGATTTATTAATGTGTGTCCTTAGAGTATATATTAGTAATCTATTTTAGAAATTTTTTATGAAAAAACAAAAAAATAATTCTTTATTTTAATAATTTTTTCAACCTTGTATAAAAATTTTCTCAAAATAAATGGTTAACTGGAGACCTTATTATTATTATTATTATTATTATTATTATTATTATAACTTTATTAATAAATTGTTTTTATACTTTGTGTTTTCAGAGGATGATTATATGCGGATTTGGTGTGACGAATTGGCCTGATAAAGCCAATGCTTCCACGTAAGCTGACATTTGCACGTGGATTTAATTTATAAAAAGTTTACACCGGTCCATCATTTGTCCTTTCCTTGGTGTAACTTTTTTTTTTCTTTTCTCCTTTATTATTATTATTTTTTTCCTTTTTGACTTAATTACCTTTCCTTTAGAATTTTAACTTCACATTAAAAATAAAAAATTAAAAAAAAATCATAACTTTTGTTGTCAACTAAAATAGTTTTAGCAAAAATTGTAACTTTTTATCTAAATTGCATAGACACTTCATTTGAGGTACCGTATTCGTATCGTATTTATATCGTAACGGTATTCTATTTGTCGTATTGTGTTATAATTTTTTAGAAATTTCTCGTGTTGTCGTATTGTACTTTTGTTTGTGCATTCTAGCTTTTTATGTGTTATTAGAATTATTCAAGCATAAAATTATGGCAAGTGGGTAATCTCAAAATAGTTTACTTTGAAATTTCATGTTTTTCCATGTAAGTTGATGGAAAATAAAAATAAAATTCTTTGTCTTTTGTGTTTGTCATTTTTTGTGTGCATTTGGATACCGCTTATTTTGCTGAAAACTTAAAATAATAAAAAAATTACTGTTCATGCGCGGGCTACTGTTCATTTGCCTACTTGCACTGTTCATGAGAGGCACTGGTCCTTAAAAAAAAAAAGGCAAAAAACGTAGACACATCTGACGTAAACGTAAACCGAATGAACACGTTCATCTATTCGGATGGAAAATATAATGATGGAAACAAACTAATAGAGTATTCAAAAAGTCAAGGTGTGTATAGGAAGGTATCTTGTTATTTACCCTAAAAGTGTTTTATCTTATACGCAATTCATAGCCTTGTCGCTAAATTGTAGGTACTTATGGTCTGTTTGGATGTTAAAAAAAGGAGGGGGAGTAGAGTAAAGGGAGGGAGAGTAATTTAATTACCTTGTTTGGAAGTTTTTTAAGGAAGAAAGGGGAGGGATTTGAAGGGGTTTCAACTACCTCTAACATCTCATTTTTAATTCTCCCAAATTGGAGAGATTTGGAGGGAGAGTAGAGTACATAAATTATTGAAGATGTAAATTATCTAATTTACTCTTATTATATTAACAAAATTACAATGTTTTGTAACTAAAAAAAAAAAAAAAAAATCTGTAACCCACAAGCTCTCTCAGCCATAGAGTATGTTTTAAATTTAACGAAACTGAGATGTTTATTACAAAGTGTATGTAGGTTGCGTAATGTAGTTTGATTTCCAACCACTTTTATGTGTGTTTGATAAATGTCATATTTTATTTTATTGTTCAATGTAGGAAATAATTTACCTAAAAAAGAAAACACTCAAAATTCAATATTTTGTTGATTTTTTCAGTAAACAAACAAACCAAACATTTTTTTCTTATTTTAATTATTATCAATTAAGGATGGTTTTTTTTAGTATAATAAAAAAGCAGAAAAAATATTTAATCATAGACCAATGTTGATTATTTAATTCACATTTAAAAAAAATTATCAAAAAAAAAATATTGCATGCTATAGTCATAATTATTTAATCTAACAAATTAATCATAGACCAATGTTGCAAGTCTATTTTCAAATAGGGGTAAATTTGTCTGTTTAAATTATTTCCTCTCTTCTCTCTCCTAATTTTTAAAACATCCAAACAAGAGGAAGGGCTAATTACTCCCTTACCCCTTACTAATTTTAAAAACATCCAAACAAGGTAGAGGGAAATCATTCCCCTCTACTCTCCTCCCCTCTACTCCCCTCCCCTCCCCTCTCCTCCTTCTCTAAACTTCCAAACAGGCCATTAATTTGGGATGATTTGCAGTTAGCAAAAAAATTTGGGCATTTAAAGTTTGGACTTTGGAGGTTGAACTGGATGCCAAGGCAGCTATCCAGCTCCTCCTGAATACTTTGGAAACTAACTTCTGCTTGAGCTCACTTGTGTTTGAATACATGTTTTTCATGAATTTCTTTTACAAGTGTCAACTTCAATCAATTGAAAGTCTTTATAGCCTTCAATTTTTCACATAATTATAGATTTCATTGTGAGATTCATAAGTGGACCTTACTATTATATGAGAGAAAAATGTAACATATTAGATACACTGCATGATTTCACCTATTATTATTTGATGTATCTAATGTATTGAACTATATATTGTCAAGTTGACATTTAATTTCTTGCAAATATACTTTCTTAAGATCGGCCTCACAAATGGGTTTTTAGTATAGGAGATTTATATTTATGTAAAAGGAACTGCATTAGTTGATGCAAAATTGTGCAAAATGAAAAAATGTGCTCATGTTACACATTTTGAGCAAAAAAACACCCACATCAGTGGATGTAAAATTGTGCATTTATGCACAATTGCTACAGTAACCGTGCATTTATTAGTTTTTTCTCTCTCCTTCTCTCTGTCTCTTTAGTTGCTCTTGCTCTCACCTCACTCTCACTATAGCCGATCATCAAAGAATGCCACACCATGCATCAACAAAGAACACCACATCAAAAAATTTCTTCCAAAATCAAGTAAAACAAGAAATTAGTATTACACAAGATTTGTTTAGTTGCCAAGAAAAACACAGAGAAAACAAGAAATAAAGAAAATTAACCAAACACAGAGAAAATCAACAGATATTTGGTTGCCGATCGTCTTTCCTTCTATTTCTACTCTTTTCCACCACTTTCTCACCAACCAAACAAGAAATAAAGAAAATTAACAACAAAAAATGCTTGAAGGACCTAGATCTTCAGTGTTAAGATGAGCATAAGAAGATCGATCCAAGAAGCGAGCCATTTCGATCACCGGACCGCTGGAACTGGATGCCAACAAAAACAACAAAGCTCGCACGCCGACGAAAACAACTACTACTTTTCTTTGCATGTTGGGTCTGGGTTTGTGAGAGAGTGTTGGTCTGTGAGAGAGAGGGGCGGTGAGGGAGAGTAATAAAAAATTTTAAAAGAATGAATATTTTATTGAATAAATGTATAGAATAGATAAACTGATGTGGGTGTTTTGTAAAAATAGATGTGTAAAATAGAAAAAAGTAGCTTTTTTTGTGTGTAAAATATAAGCAAAACTTGCATCAATTGATGTAGTTGCTCTAAAATGAGGTTATATATTAGGTTCTAAATATTTAGACATAAATGTTTAAGTTCTAAATACTTTGTATGTTGGCAAATTGGGAACAAAAATTTGTCTAGGATTAGATCTTAGGGTCTATGAAGTGTTTTAGGCATTGCTCAAATACAAGTCAAGAATCAAGAACGTACAAGCTACAAAAAGAAGAATTCAAAAATTGAAGAGCTGGATCGATCAAGAGAGTGCTTCAATCAATCAAAATGCGATCTGCAGAATTTTAAATAAGGTCCAACAGCCTGGGAAACATTTAAAGTTTGAGTCCGACTCTACTAGGTATATAAGAAAAAAACTAATACACGTTTTTCAAGTCTAGAGAGTTACTTTTATGAGATATGTGAGGTATTGTACCTTCTAACTCTATCAAGCACCTGAATGAGATTACATGCATATTGCTAGTACTGGTGGAGTAAATTTGCAGTCAAGTTTTAGCTATCAAGCATACTGAAGATCAAGACATGAATTGGAGGTTCATGTGAGAGCAAGTCTAGATCAAAGAAGTCCGAGGAGTTCAGAGCCCAGTTTGGTAACTGTGTTAGATTTATTACGAATTTGTATTCTTCACTGTAAATCTCAATTTGATATAATGGATTGTTCTCTTGGAATAGTTTCTCCCAGGTTTTTTACCTTGAAACGAGTTGTTTCATTGGTTTTTCTAGGTCATCACATCTTGTGTTATTCAGATTTTTGCTATGTATGTTATATGTGATGAATGTTTAACTTAGATCTGAATAATTAACTTAAATAAGAACTTGGTTAATAAATTAGGTTAAATATATTGTGTTTTTCAAGGGGCAAAACTTAACAGTATAATTGATCACGGGACTGACCAAATAATTTCTCCACTAGTTCATCTACTTGAGAGCTCATTACTTTGGAGCCCGGGGGTGGGGTTTGACAAATCATTAGAATTTATCTATTTTAATTTACTTGTCCACTTTCTTTATGGTTGATGGGTACATGATTTTGTATTCTTCTTTTGTACTTTCTCCTTGAAGAATTTTTTTTTTTTTTGGGGGGTAAACTCTCCTTGAAGAACTACACCTACGAAAATAGACGATAACAATAACAGGATCACACAAAGTAATCTACTCTTATTGGTTATACTTTTACCTTACACACTCGACTTAGGATATAGACTCGACGTTAGGATATAGACTCGAGTTGGGCTGCAAGTCAGACTCAAAATCTGAATTCAGGTGAACATAATTTACCAAAGTCCAATCATACAGGCTATAGACCAATTGCATACTAGCTAATCATGTAATTTGAAGACTAAATTATCTTGAACTTGACGTTTAAGTTAACATAATTAAGTTTTTTGAGACAGCTTCGAAACTAGACTTATGCGACCAATATTTGACCAGTACAGGTTAAGAAACGTGACCCTCGTAGTTTTGAAATAATTAAAGATGAATCAGAAACAGTGTAAACATGTTTTTGTTACGAAAATTAAGTTGTAACTACAAAGAAAAAATGTAAAAGCAATACGAATTTGACCACAAAAATGAAAAATGTCTTTTGCCCACGTAACAATTATATCTTACTAATTAATCTGGAAGATCAATTTTACGTGCGGATGGTTACGGTTTTGAATTCTGAACCCAAAACAAAATTATAATAAATTTGTCAACTTGTTATCTTCATCTTTGTTTATGTTAAAAGCATTTTCAGTTCTCTATATTTTTGTACTGTTTGGGTAGTAAATAGTGACATTTATCTTTTACCTACTTACTTTTTTAAATACATCTTTCAACAGATTCTCTATCATTTCTCTATCTCTTTTAAATATTATTTCTTCATTCATTATTTATTCATTCATTTTTTAACACATGTATCCCCGTACCTCCATGCCCACTCATTTCTTTGCTAATTTTTAATTCTATTTTATTCTTTTGCTAATGTACAGTAGCTTATCAGACTTGATAAGCTACTGTTCATGAGCCAAAAAAAAAAAAAAAGGTGATTTAGAGAATCCACTAGAGATCATTTTTTTGGTCTCATTCTCTATTATAGAGATTATTTTACTTTTACTTAAGCTATTAAAGATGCTCTAAGGATGTGATCTGACTGATGGGTGCAAGGAAAAAAGAACACCACATTTTTTTCCTCCGACAAAATCAAATATATGATGGGATTGAAATTCAAGAACCCGTTAGAGTCCGTCAGGAAAAGTCATCTGACTCAGCTTCTACAAAATGTTTTTAGATTGGGATAAATAACTCATGAGAGTGATATATTTCAAATATACTTATGATTTAAACAATTTGTGCTACAGTAAAATTTCAAGGGGCTAATTCCATGATATAGTACACCTGTTAAAACGAGACTGGTGATAATTAACAGCATAAGTTTCGTTTTTTTTTTAAAGAAAACACTCAAAATTTTGCGACATATGTACTTTATGATCATAAAAAAGAAATAATGCAAAATTACAAATTATACAATATAAAAAATTTTATGGTTAAATAAGAGATCTAGAGTTTAATTTCTGTCTACATCAAAAACTCTGATAATAAAAAATTATCATCAGGAGTGGATATCAGAAATTAAAACTCTCTCAAAAACAAAAACAAAAACAAAAAAATCTACCCAAAAAAATTCATTTTGAAAAGTGAATAATACGAAAACTAACAGCAATATTAGATGGAACTCAATAGAGAGGCTAAATTGAAAACATATTAAAGTTAAATAATTGAAATAGAAATATAAAAAATAAATAAAATAAAATAAAATATTAAAGGATTTCTTTTTTGAGAAACAAACACACACACAAGGAAGAGGGAAATGAGTTCTAACACAAAAATACATCACAACTCTACTCAAAAGCCATTGTAAAAGCAAAATATGTCCACCATCTCCGTCCAAGAGACCCTCCCTGCTCATCCCATCTCCCTCTTTGCTCTTCCAAACTTAACACAAGTTACTATACCACAATATTCGTATAGTACTCTATTTATTATAGTCCATCCTTCTATTTTCATATATGTGAATAAAATTATGATGAGCATAAGGCATTTTGTCAATTTCGCCAACCGTTACGAGACAAAACTTCATTTTGTCATCGTCTTTCTTATGGCTATAGTTCATACATTTTGGTACTTTTTGTTTTTTGGTTCCTTTCTTTCTTGTTTAAAGTAGGACTGAGCGATTGGTACTTGTAGATGGATGAATAAAAAATTAATGTGCTCATGAGAGTACTAGCTCTGTGTGAAAGGGCTAGCCCAACAAAATTTGGGGCCTAACGCTTAAAATTTATTTAAGGTCTTTTATATGTAAACATTAATTAAATAAAATTATATAATACTAGTTAAATCAAGACTAATTTGATGTAAATATAGAAATTGATGAATAATACTAATTAAACTAAGGTTAATTTCATATAAATGATTGAATACCATAGGCGAACCATAAATTTAAACAAAAAGAACTTAACAAATATTATTTTTTTTAAAAGAAACTTACTTTAATTTGGATATATGACCATGCATAATTAAGTAAAGTTCTAATTTAAATTTAAATTTTATATCTTCCTTTAAAGAGGAAGAGATAGATATATATTATTTGGTGTGTGATTTTGTAGGAGATTAGTTTACCAAAATTAAAGTCTCAAACTATTAGGAGAGATTAGTCATCATTGACGATCTATTACATTTGCAGCATTTTTTTGAAACATTTTAAGGTTTCAATTGGGTTAAATTTCTATTTGTCTCCTATTTTGGAAGTCTTGTTAAAAATGAAAAAGAAAAATACTAAAGATACTACAAAATGTTTACAATATAATGTAATAACTGATAATGACTGTAATTGATAAATTTCAACAACTTAATTTATAAGTGTTTGAATTAATTTTTTATGTGGTTGATGAAATGTCAGTTAAGCCTATAGTAAAATTTGTGGTACCCTTAGTTTAGCATCACTCATTAAAAAATTACTCAATTATTTAAAAAATGTTATGTTTTTTATAAAATTTTAGGCCTTTTACTATGGTAGATGGGCCTTTTTTACTAGGGAATTTAATTTTTTTGGTTGTGGGGCCTTAGGCCTTGGGCGGCCCTGTTCTGTGGTCATTGTCAGTGACCCATATTTGCGGCATTATGAATCGGAGCTTGTTGGATGCGGTTGTCAATGCCATATGGGTGGAACAATGCACCGCTTTAGACAACCAAACAACCACAGTGAGTTAACCCAAAGATGTTAACAGTGCTGCATGAAGCCCAGGATTAATTGTTGAGAGAGAGAGCACTAAGTTTATGAGAGAGAGAGAGAGAGAGAGAGAGAGAGAGGTCCGATTGAAGAGAGAGAAAGGGATTTGAGTGTGAGAGATGTTTATTTTTTAATCAAGTCAATTTTATGGGTCTCACGTTTTTCTAAATATTTACAACAATGCCACTCAACGTTGTTACTCAAAAACTAAAAACTGGTATGGATGTGTTCTCAAAAATTAAAATTACAGTGTTTAAATACCCTAATTGATAACTGTGACTCAAACACTCTTGATAAAAAATTTTAACCAAACACACTTTTTTGGATCCCACAGTTTTCAGTGTTTAAATACTGAAAACTATTGTTTAAGCTTCCATACCAAACAAGCCAGCAACAAGTAAAAAAAAATGCAGTAGCAAGAAGAATAAAAAGAAAGAAAGAGAAAATAGAAGCAAACCTGAATGAAGATCAAAGAAGAGGAGCTAGCTGAAGAATGCTATAAAAATAGAATCAAGATGGAGACTAGAGAGAAGCAAGGTGAGTAGGAAAAAAAATACTAATTGATATTGTATTTGATTTCTTGAGATTTAAAATGGAGAGAAAATGTCTTTTGTCTTCTTTTTATTTTTCTCTAGATTAAAGTAATAAATGTTAGTTTTTATCAATGAAGTTGTTTATGAAGCCATTAATTCAAATTTTAAATAGGAACATTATCTCTTCAATTTCTATGTTTTGGGAGAGGGGGGCTTTAATTTTTTGGGTCAGGCTTAAGTCCAGTGTCTAGCATTACTGGGCTCATTGAGATTATGACATGAGTCCACTTTTAGACACGTGTCACCATCTAACCAAGTCTAGTACACTGGATGCACTAGACCTAAACCAAGTCCTAATTTTTTTGATAAACCATCGGTTAGAAAGGGGCCTAATTTTCTCTCTTCAAGTGCCCTTAATTTTTGCTCTTCATATCAATTTATTTCTATTAGTGGCACCTTAAATTTTTTTCCTAGGTGAAGGAGCCATAATTAATTTTTATTGAGGGGCTTTCTTTTATTTGGGGGTCTTAGGCCATTGCATCAATTGCTTGTATAGTTGAGCCTGTCCTTGACAAAAAGAAGCTAGGAGGGTTCCTCAGCTTTCACCTTTCAAAGAATTAATAATGGTGTGCATGTACTGATTCAAGGTGTTTGTAACTTTGTATATATTTTTCTTTACTATATAGGTAACGTTTGACTTTATTTACTTAAAAGAAGATAAAAGATAAAAATTAAGTAATAGAGCTTTGTGTTAGAACCTCTGTCCCTCTCCTTTGTGTCTGTGTTTGTTTCTCCTAAAAAGAAAGTAATAGAGCTTAAATGACCTAATTGTGTGTTCTTAGTATGGTATTTATTGATAAAACCCTTAACAAAAAAGAACCATAGACAAATTATTCATTGAAAGATAGAGAGAGAGTTCTAAACTTCTTTTCCTCTCCTTCCAAAGGGAGTTGTTAATTAGTTTCCTTTTTGGTATAAATTTAATAAAGATCACAAACTTCTTTGTTCCCGGTTTCGGTTTTTCTTCTTGCTTCATGAAATCAATAATAGACTCTTGCCAAGACCTACATCCATATGATACGTATATAAATAATTTCTTTTGAAGGCCCCAAAAAAAAAAAAAAAATGAAAGTCTCTTTTTATTGATGAAAATTGGGAAGATGGACAAATTAAAATGAATTGATGAAGTAACCATGTGAATGCTAAGACCAAATTAGTACTAAACTTTATAAAAAGAAAAAAGTCCCCTTACTATTGGGGTCTAGACGACTAGTAGTCGAGAGTTCAAACATTATGAATGTATGTGTTTTGACTGTAGTTTATGTGAGAACACTAACTTTTTTGGTCGGTCCATTAGAGCACTAGTATTGTGTGTGATAAATGCTAGACCCCAATGTGTTAAACACAAAAAATCACCTTTATGAAATATGTTAAATGCCAAATAAATTTAACATTTGCTATAGTGATGATCTAATAATAGAACTGTACCAACAAATGTGCCCTTTGTTTTTAGTATATTTTATTCAAACTCTCTCTTTCATACAAAATATTTTTCATAATTAAAAGGAATAAAAAAAATATTCAAATAAAGTAGTAAAAGAATAGAATATATGATGTAAAATGTATTATAAAATGGTGTATTGAAATAATTAAAGTAACTTTTTGATATATCAAAATAACATTTCACTAAAACACCTAGTACTAGTGCTCTTAGCAAGGAACATTCAGTTCTAAACTTTTGGATATGTTTGAAATAGTTTCTTTGGTTGAGATGTTATGATTCTAAACTTGCATTTTAATTGTAGTATATATATATACACATATGGGTTGAGTTCAAGTTACACTTTATGTAACCTTAAGCAATATTTCACCATCTAATTAATTGTTATTGAATTCATATTTTGAAAATACAAACGTTGAATTATATGTCCTATATGTTCTTAACATGCATGCCAATTTTCATGCCAACCAATATAATTTACAATTCGATTCATAAACTCATCTTTTATACATTATTTTTAACTACAAAAATTTAAATTTAAATAATTAATTGATGACATGGCTATTGATTTTTGATCATCATTAAATTTTATAAGCATGGAGAACATACGAAAATAATATAATCTAGCGGTGGATTTATCAAAATAAACATCTAATAAAAAAAATTGAATGATGTAACATTACTTAAAGTTACACCAACTAGGTGTAACTTAAATCCAGCCTTATATATTGTGGGGACCAGTTGCCTCTAGATGTATTGTTTAGGCTGGACAGGCTAGGCCTGAGGCCCAATGACCCAGTCCGAGAACGCGGACATGTCCGAGGACGATTAACTAAGGTAGAAATGGAAGTTGCACTACAGGAAGAGTTAAAGGGTATTTATAGCAGACCTAAACCTATCCGAGGTGACTTTCCACCTCGGAACATTTGTCCGAGATGGCTTGAAACATCTCAATCCCCTTAATATGACGTTTTAAGGGTGCCTTATGACCGGGAGATGGTCAAATGCTGGATAAGGGATGAGGACGAAGGATAACAAATATCTGTAAAAGTTGTTACCTCCACATTAAATGCTTCCCAGCTAACTCTCTGGCTGCATTAATGTGGAGATAATGCCTGAATAGTAAACAAGCAGCCTTACAACTGGTGGTAGAAGGTTCAGGGAGGTGTGAGATAGGACAGGGAAAAGCTCCCATAACCTGATTTACACGTGTACAGTGATAATGGTACGAAAATCATGGTATATAACATAAAAATGTGTCCAGAGAAAAGCAAATTAAAAAAACAGTGAGAAAGAAAGTTTAAGAAATACAACATCAGAAGGAAAAACTCCAGATACTTGATTATACTATTCTGGCTAGGCCGAGGATGATTTTTATATCTTATTCGTATAAATACTCTTCCAAACCATCCACGATCGTTACGTCTTTTCTAAATTCAGGCTAGTTCTTTCTCCCACGCTCTACAAATTTATTGTTTGGACTTGTTGGGCCTGAGTACAATCATGTTTTGGAGTCCAAGGCGAAACTGGTCCTTATATATATATATATATGAGATGGGTTCAAGTTACATCTAGTGTAACTCTTATAAAATTATACATTTTTTACACCGTAAATTTCTAAAAGATCTAACGGTTAAAAACAAACAATTAAACATTTATTACTTTTCATATAATTTGCCAGAAAATTATTAGATACTCCGAGAGTACCATAAATACATACTCCCCCCTCTCACATGAATTGTGGGTTTTACCATAAATTTAATTAGTGGGACCTACAATTATGTGAGATAGAAGAGTACGCATTAATGGTACTCCGGGAGTACCCAATAATTACCCTAATTTGCCTAATTAATAACATTTTTTTTATGGGATCCAGCTAACTCAATCAGTAAAGTCTCTGATAGTTGAATAAGAGATCTGGGATTCAATCTCCGCCTACACCAAAAACTGATTGGTGTCTTAGTTCGATGGTAAAGAACTATCATTAGGAGTGAACGTCATAGGTTAAAACTTTCTCTTAATAACATTTTTTTCTCTCTCTTTATTTATTACTTTCCACACTTTTTTTTTTTCCTTTTTCTTTCCACCCTGTTGAAGAGCACTTCTTTTTTTTTTTCTTTTTCTTTTTTTTAATATAGGCCAAAATCTTATCTCAAACTTTCAATTTTTTAAGTGAATGGTAGAAATTTTATTAATTGAGCAAACTATAGAGGTTGCTATAAATCACATATGATGGGTTGGATTTCTCCCAGCCATATCCGTTTAGTTGGAGTACAAAAGGCTAATTGTGCTAATCATTTGCCTCCTTGTATGTTGGTATTTTATGTTGTGCAATTGGATTATCTGAAACTTATCCATGATATTTCAAGCATCCTCTTACGGGTGTCTAAATGAGAATACTAGAAGTCTTCTCCCTATATGATTACTAATTACATATGGGAGGAATCATTAAAATAAATTAAAATTTAACTTAACTTTTTTTTGGATTCTTTCTAAAGTAAAACTTTTTAGAAACTCTTATAGATATATGGTAATTAAGTTTGGTAGGAAAACTGCTCTAAAATGCTTGATTTGCAAACAGTGCCAACCTAACAAATTTCTAGTGTACCGTGCAATTATTTCTTTGCTGAAATTCCCACTTTGACAATGGCAAGGAGCTCTTCTGTAAATGAGTTTGTGTTTTGCGGTTCTTGAAAATGGTGGTGTGTGGTGTGCCTTTTAATAAGTAGAAAGCAATAAATAAGAGGAGAGAGAAAAATATTGTGGTATTAATTAGGTTATCATATGGAAAATAATAGCATTTAATAATAATTTTATCAACCATTAAATCTTTTAAAAATCTACGGTGTAAAAAATGTAACTTTATAAGAGTTAAACCAGATGTAATTTTATAAGAGTTACACTAGGTGTAACTTTTTTTTTTTTTTTGAGAAACACACCAGGTGTAACTTTAACTCATCTCTATACAAGATATATAGGGAGAATCGGAGATTATAGTTTCTATATAGTATGCGAAACTTTTTTAGTCTGTCACCAAAGCTGCATTGAGTTTATAATATTTGATGAGGTTTATAATAAATTAATAAGAGCAGATATTAATTTTCAAAAAAGGATATTAGTTTTTTTTTTTTTTTTTATATATACAAGATAGATAGAAATTATGCTCTAGTCTAATCTAAGTGTATATGTGTATAAAATTTTCTACTAGAGACTTAAACTTCAACCCTTACCCTCCACATCCCATAAGCACTTATACTTGTAAAGCGACCATCATACCAAAAGTGCTCGATGATAAAATATTAGTTAATTTGTTTTAGGAAAAAACAAAAACAGATATATTTATTATTAAATTAGGGTTGTATGTCGGTGCAAAAGACGCGTGAATAGAACCATTTCATAGTATAAAAAAAAGCACCAGATGCTACCATATTCCACATTCCATAAGGTTATTTTCTAGATAATAATTTCTAGGTTTTTAGTATAATGTAAGTGTATATGTGTAAAATTTTCTACTAAATACTTGAATTTCAACCATTACCCTCCACATCTCACAAGCACTTATACTTGTAAAGTGACCATCACACCAAAAATGCTCGATGATAAAATATTAGTTAATTTGTTTAAGGAAAAAACAAAAACAGATATATTTATTATTAAATTAGGGTTGTACGTCGTGCAAAAGACGCGTGAACAGAACTATTTCATCATATGAAAAAAGCACCAGATGCTACCATATTCCACATTCCGTAAGGTTATTTTCTAGATAATAATTTCACTATAGGTTTCTGGTCCAATCTTTTCATAAAAGTATACGAATAATCAAACACGTGTACACTTAACTATGCTTCCTCTTTTTCCCCAAAAAAAATATGCTTTCTCTTTTATTGTCTCCTAAAAAAAATGAAACTATAATTTTTCTTTTTTATTTGTTTATATAGTCTTTTATGTCATGTGAAAATCATGAACTCTTCTGTCTCTTAAAACGAGCTAACCACACAAATTTTTTTATAATCATTTACATGATTTCATTAACCAAAAAAACAAAAATTGTCAGAGCAATTAATACCAAAGATTCAATTTAATTATTTGTTCTCTTTTTTCTAAATTGATTGATGAAAAGGGACATGGTCACATGGCTTAAGTGTATGACATAATACATTTTGCAGATCTCAACAAATTAATTTGGTAAAATATTTTATTGTTGTTTCTGTATAAAAGATTTGAGATAAAATCTTGTACACTTGAATGTGCATTGTATGTAGAACACTAATTAGTGCAATATTATTGTTTAAGTTTTCTATCGGAGTTTGCTAATATTTTCTTTTCAATTGATAATATAACTAACTCACTTAATCATTATAATGTAGTCGATCTCAAGTAAGATGTTATCAATTTTAATTTTAAAAAGCTTTTTTAAGAAAAGAAAATTTAACAAATCTTGTCAAAAATATTCTATAAGAGATGCATGTATATTGGTAAAAGAAAATTATTTTTTTTCATGTAATTCATAGTTTATTGCATCAATTGAAATATTTTCATCTATTTGTTAAACTTTTTTTAAGTGATGGAAAAATTTTTATTTTATTTCAGAGAGAGAAGAAGAAGAAGAATATGGGTTTTACCATTTAGATTAGGAAAATATGTTTACTCAAGGACAACTTGACACTATTTGAGGTCTAGGTAATATTTAAGTGGTATATTTTTATATTTAAATATTATTTTACTAAAGAATTTTTTTTAAAAAAAATTTAAATCTAT
The DNA here is from genome assembly GCA_029955455.1 of Quercus agrifolia. NCBI lineage: Eukaryota > Viridiplantae > Streptophyta > Magnoliopsida > Fagales > Fagaceae > Quercus > Quercus agrifolia. The sequence goes on along the minus strand of JARQAD010000003.1, from coordinate 55,977,739 downwards.
TTTTGTTACTTTTTTCGATGCAAAATTATTAATGAAGCTTTTGTATTGAAATTTGGGCTCGGCTCATTTGTTTCGATTTTGGGCCAAAGTCATGTGAATGAGTGAAATTGTGTTTCTTGTATTAAAAAATAGAGGTTCAACTAATGATACTATCTCCCCTACATTGATAATGTTAAATTTAAAGTCGCCACTTATTTTAATTTAAGGAAAAAATAAGAAAATTTTGTAATAAAATAAAAAAAATTTATCAATATGATCAGATACAAAAAGCATGGCATCTTATAGATCTAAAGGTTTTTTTTTTTTTTTTTTTTTTTTTTTTTTAAGATTTAAATTACTTGGTTAGAAGTTTAGACATGCATGCTGATAACATTCACCCCATTATTTTCGACACTAAAAACATCTCTAGTTAATGGTGCAAATTGCAATATATACCAAGTAAAAAATAAATAGTGGCATTTTGATTATGTTACGAGAAAAAAAAAATTACTATTTGATGTTGTATTTACACATGAAGGAACTTGAAGCTTTTTTTTTTTTTTTTTTTGGTTTTCAGGGCAATTATTATTATAATAATAAGATAGAGAAACTCTTCATATATTCATGTGATAAACCTTTGTGAGTTTAAACTTTAAATGACTTTGATATAAGTTACTAACTGATTAATTAATAACTATTCCAAATCCTTACAACAATAACCAAGGGACGCCATTTTAAGAAAAAATCTACTTAACTTTGTAATCTATCTTTATCAAAAGCCACATTTTTAAATAGATCTCTCTATATATAAAAATTTATTTAGGGAAATGTTGTATCATATAGTAGCATTTTACCTAATTTAATTAAGCTTTGATCAATGCATTAATTTTCATTAAGTAATATATTTAACATTCTATCAAAAAATATGTGCTTAACATGATTTTGCTTGTTTATTCTATTGGGTTCAAATTAAATGTCTCATCATTATATGCAAAAATTCATTTTTCCTACATGTTTTCTTCTTCTTAAACACAAGTTTTTTTTGGTAACTTCGACATGTAACTTTGACCACATAAGTTGTCTTTTCAATGACAAATAGTAGAATTAAAAAAAAAAAAAAAAGACCAATAATAGGATGATTCGAACTCCACATACTCTAATTAATATGACTCAACCAATATCTTATTTTAAAACCTTTTAAATTGGTACTTTGATCCAATATATTATAACTCTTGGATCATATTTTAAACTAATTGCATTTGCATGAGTATAAAAGTTACATGTCAACAAAAAAAAAAAAAAAAAAAAAATCAAATATGAAATCATGTGGCTTCAGCAAAAAAGACTTTTGCCTAAACCTTGTCACAATTCTTAACTGACACTTATTTAAAAATAAATTTATAGATTATGTAATCTTTATTTCAAATGTGTCAAATCATTCAATATTATATATAAAGCATAAGGTTTTAAGTCCTAATTATTAATATGAACTTATGTAATTTAAATAAGAAGATTTATAGAGTAATAGAAAAAAACTGAGATTCAAACATTCAATCCCCGCCTATACCAACAAGTGATTATTTAACCAATTTAGGGTTCAATGACAATGGTGGGTTCCAATTAGCTTAATTAGTAAAGTCATTGATGGTTAAATAAGAGATCTAGGGATTTAATTACCAAATACACCAAAAACCAATTAGTGTCTTAATCTAATGATAATGAGTACAACAATTAAAAATGGACACCATAAGTTGAAACCAATGTGGGTGATACCATACTGTACTGGCCAATGCACTGATATAGGTACACCCCTTGTTTCGTACCGACCGCATGTCGGCGAAATCCAGCTATTTCGGCTGGTAAATGGATACCGAGCCGAAACATGAAATGCAAATCTTCGTAAGCCAAGAAAACCCAGCAGAAAGAAGGAGAAAAATGCAAAAGGTAACTAGTGAACACTCTAGTTTTTTAAACTTACAAAACCGAAAATTTCACTTTTGGGAGAGAGAAAGAGGTAGAGTGAATGAAAGACCGAACTTGTAAAAGAGAGACTTTGTTGTTACAGATTTTTTGAGGAACTGGGGAAGACACAGACAGAGAAGTGGGGAGAGGAAGAGACGAAAATTGAGAAGTGGGTTGGGAAGACAAAGTAAAGGACAGGAAAGGAGTTTATTAGATTGCTTGGAAAACTATATCAGATTGCTTGCAAACCATAATTTTAGTGGGAAATGAGTTGGCTTCTTTCATTATTTATTTAACGCTCTGTTTGTTTCAGCATTAACATTTTTTGGAAAATAGTTCATTTTTTAAAGAGCATTTTCTAGAAAACTGTCTCATTTTCTAGTGTTTGTAACGACCTTGAAAATGAGCTTGAGAATGTTTTCTGGTGTTTGGTATGCAATTTTAAAAAAAATATTTCTTGTATAATTTAAAACATGTATATTATGTAAACTAACTAATGTAATCATTATAAATGAAACATCAAGAATGAATTTGGATTTCATACTAAAATTTTGACAATAGATATAATCAAAATTAATTAGTTGTCAAATTTTCATGATTTCTACCACTCATCTTGCTCATATATATAGACAGTAACGTACGTACACACACACACATATATCAACCATTTGTCTATATATATATATATATATATATATATATATATATATATATATATATTTGATAGGGGAATACATTTTCAATAAGTATAAATAACAATAACTTTTAATTGTTTACTCTTTTTGTTGGTATACTAATTGTCTACTATGGTCAACCACAAGTCTTCAATATTACTCTAAATTATGTATTTACATAATGTATTGTATAATATATCATCACTATATAGTATCTGCTAACAAAAAAAGTATTTGCCAACAAATGCAATTCTCCTAAACAACTATCATTCATTATATAAAAATAATATTAGTCCACAACAATCTGATTGTCCCATGTAAAAGCAATTTAGAGCAATATAGGTACTGTGTTTAAAATTTTCATCTTTTACTTCATTCATTCTTTCTTCTTCTTCTTCTTTTATTTTTTTTTTATTTTTTTATTTTTTATTTTTTTGCACTTTATGTACGAAAAAGAAGAAACTTCTGCCTGGAATCCATTAAACCGAAAATTTCTTAGAGAAAAAAGAAAATCGAGCTTGAAATTCAAAGTAAAGAATTGGGATTTTGGTAGAGAGGAATGAAATAATTACCACTGCAAATTTGTTCTCCTTTGCAAGTTGGAGCTATTGACCGATCAGTGAAGGAAAAAAAAATCTAATTTGGGAATTGTGTTACAAAGGGGAAGAGAAACATGGAGAAAAGAGAGAAGAGAGACGGTTAGAGAGAGAGAGAGAGAGAGAGAGAGAGAGAGAGATCTATGGGAAGAGGAGAGACCAAAGTTAGTGACAGTGAGGGTGTGAGGAGAGAAAAAGTAAAGGGAAGAGAGAAAAAGCGAGAAAACTTTCCATGAGAGAGAGAATGCACCAAAAAATTATGTTTTCCAAAGCTATAGATGAAGATAGTATTTATAAGAAATGAAATGCATGAGAGAGATATTTTTTTCCAAAAAACGAATTTGGAAAACAACCTATATAAAATAAGCTTTATTTTTATTAGGGATTTCCGTTGACTAAAGATAATTTCCATTGCCTAGGTTTTTTTTGTGCTATCAAACACTGGAAAACGTAGAAAACTATCTTTACAAAAGGTTTTCCAACGAAACAAATAGGACATAAATTACCTTTAATTTAAAAAAGCCAATGCTGAGACTTGAACTAGATGACGTGACAGTGAGTAGACATTTGATTTTAATGAGTTGAGAATTTTATATTTTTATTTTTGTTGATTCAAATTTTAGAGTAGATACTTTTCTATATAATTTCTTGAAGAGTATTCTTTATTTACTTTTTTTTTCTCAAAAAAAAAAACCTCTCTTTATTTACTCTAAAGTATTATATAAAACATTAAACATACCAATAAAATAATCATTATAACTAAATGTTTATCAAAAAATATTATTATAACTTTGTATATTGTATAAAATAGTATAAAATAGCGGTAAACCCAAAACGATACACCGATATTGACCGGTACCCTAAATATATCGTACCGCAGGCCAAACTGGTATAGTCTCCGGTACGGTATTAACTTCCTTAGTTGAAACTCTATCTAACAATAAAGAGATCTGGGGATTCAATTCCTACATACACCAAAAACCAATTAGTGTCTTAATCTAATGATAATGAGCATAACAATTAAAAGCAAACACCATAGTAATCTAATGATAATGAGTACAACAATTAAAAGCGGATACCATAAGTTGAAACTCTATTTAAAAATAATAATAATAATTGCACCAATTTTAAGCAACCAGATCTCACTCATTTTAAATGGAAAAAAGTGTAAATTGGAGTTCATTTGAAACCTTGAATGTCTACTTGATCATTTAATTTCAATTTATTTATGAATTGTTAGATATCATTGAAGTATTGCCTAAAGATAATTTCTCATAAGTCATAATCTTGTTGAGAAGTATCCAAAACCCATAATCTTGTATGGATTGTCCCATACTTATTGACCCACAACCTTGTTTATTTATGGCGGTAAATTACATTTTTACTTTTTCTCGTCACTCAAGTTGTAATCGGATCAAATAACCTTTTAATCCTTCTAGATTGTCAATGGTTCCAATGTGGTTCTTGTGTTACTAATTAATTTTTCCAATAATATGTTTTTTCTTTCTTTCATAATTGTTACACTATAGCGTGATGAAGGTCATAAATTTTCTGTTGTGGTACATCTATTGATTAATGCGGAATTAGTGGGGTTTGATATAGGACCATACATAACTCATAATTAAGTCGAAATTTTCAACAAGTTAGGCATCCTATACATTGTCATGACGAACTAAGATGTTAGTTTTGGGTGAAAATTTCGGATTTGATTTGTTTATTATTTCATGATGATGTTATAGATTGACTTATTCTTTCTAGATTCAATATAATTGAACATGAAAAGTGAAATAAATACAAGTTAACCAATTATATCTACAGGATTTTTTCCATCAATTTGCCACTAGCAAAGCAATCTCCTTAATCATTTTTCAGTTCCCTACTCTCTCCCTTGAAATTTTTGTTCTTGTCGTTAATTAGAGAATACCAAAATGCACAAGATCATTAGAATTCTAATGGATAAATAATTAATTATCTCATAAGATTGGTTAATTAATTGAAGTTTTCAAAACTCAATTGTCCTATACTCCCTCCGTTCAAAATTATTAGTCTTGTATTTCATTTTAGATTAATGTCCCAGCATTTTGTCATGATTCTAAAATTAAAAGCCGTTAATTTACTGAGTTTTCTATATATTATGCCCCTAACGACCAAAAGCACTTTAAAGTTTAAAGGGATAAATTATTTTTAGAATTTTGTTTAATGGTATTAGAAATACTGAATAATTGTATTGTATATCTTAATTAAAGAATATACATGAGTGCCTTTATATAGGAGGCATATGTGTGCGGTACAAGTAAGAGTGTGCTATACAAGTAATCTAGCTGGGCTTAAAGCCCATAACATAATACACGTTAACAGTCCCCCTCAAACTCAAGGTGGATGTGAGACCAGCTTGAGGTTGTCAACCAAATCACGAATGCGTCCCTTAGGAAGTGACTTGATGAAGATATCTGCAAGTTGATCTTTGGAGGAGACTGAGAAAAGCTTGAGAGCACCATGGACAAGATGATAACGGATAAAATGACAATCAATCTCGATGTGTTTAGTCCGATCATGGAAGACATCATTGTGAGCAATATGAATGGCACTTTGGTTGTCACAATAAAGAGGAGTAGTAGAGGATGTGGACACACCCAAATCCTTAAGAAGCCATCATAGCCAAAGGAGCTCAAATGTGGTATCAGCAAGGGCACAATATTCTGCTTCAATACTGGAGCGGGTCACAAAAGTTTGTTTCTTACTTTGCCAAGAAATCAAAGAAGAACCAAGTAGAAAGCAATAACTCGTAATGGACCTGCGATCAGTGGGATCTCTTGCCCAATCAGCATCAGAGAATACACGGAGTACAAGAAGAGACTGAGCTGAGTAGAAAAAGCAATGAAAGAGAGTGCCCTTCAAGTATCGAAGAATACGCAGAACAGCAGCATAATAAGTTGATCGTGGAGCAGACAGATACTGCCTCACCTGATGAACAGCATAGGAAATGTCTGGACAAGTAACTGTGAGATAAATTAGGCTGCCAACCAATCATCTGTAAAGAGAAGGATTAGACAATAGTTCCCCCCCCCCTAAGGGTGTCAGATGCGCATTAAGTTCAACTGGAGTGTCAACAGTCTTGCTGTCAGTGGGTCCGACTCGAGACAAAAGGTCAGAAGTATACTTGGCTTGAGTAATATAAAGACCATCTGTGGAATGAGTAATTTCAAGACCCAAGAAATAGCTGAGATGTCCAAGATCTTTCATCTCAAACTACTGACTAAGAAAATCCTTGAGTTCTTGAATGCCACTGAGGTTATCACCAATTATGATCATATCATCTACATATAGGAGAAGCAAAATGGTGTCTTTATCAGTGCAACGAACAAATAAGGAAGAATCATAAGGACTGGCAGTGTAACCCAAGCGAAAGATAGTGGAGCTGAACTTGGCAAACCAAGCTCGTGGAGCTTGTTTAAGGCCATAAAGTGCATGTCGAAAGCGACAAACCTTGTTTAATTCAACAGAGTGGTCAGGAGGAGGTTGCATATAGACTTCTTCACTTAGATCCCCATTAAGGAAGGCATTTTTAACATCCATCTGAAAAAGATCTCATTTACTAGCAGCAGCAACAGCTAAGAGGGCATGAACAGATGAGATACGAGCAACTAGAGCAAAAGTCTCTTCATAATCAATCTCATACTCCTGTGTAAAACCTTTTGCAACAAGACGAGCCTTGTAGCGCTCAATGGACCCATCAGAGCAAGTCTTGATCTTATAGATCCACTTACAACCAACTACAGATTGTCTAGGAGGGAGAGTGACCAGATCCCAAGTATGGTTTTTGGTTAATGCATTAAGTTCCTCTTTCATTGCAATCTGCCATAAAGGGTCAGTGGAGGCCTCACGATAGGTGTAAGGCTCATGAAGTGTAGCAAGGGCAGTGTAACAATGATAGTCAAGTAAATGTGTGGGAATGGATCTTACCCAAGTTGAGTGGCGAGGTGGAATGTCTTATGGAGGATCTTCAGGCAGAGCAGGAGCAAGGGACCTAAGCTGAAGGGGGTAACTCGTCATCAACCTGTTCATCCCCGACTTGTCTAGGAGAAGGATCAAAAGTATCTAGAGGTTGAAAAGAGAAGTCCAAAGGAGGATCAAAAGTATTTGTAGAAGGAACAAGAGACTCATCTGGGAAGATTTCTAAAACAGATGAGGTAGTTAGGGAAGAACGAAAGTGAGAAAGTTCATCAAACAATCGGTGTTCCCAAAAGACAACATTACGGGAAACACGAAGACGATGAGAAACAGGATCATAACATCTATACCCTTACAAAGTCTAGATTGAGGCTCAAGTTTGTTATGCTCTTGAGGTTGAAGAAGAACGAAACAAGCAGATCTAAAGGAGCGAAGGCGATAATAGTCAGGGGGTAACCCAAAGAGTCGCTCATACGAAGTCTTATTATGGATGACAGCGCTTGGAATGCGATTAATCGCATGAACAGCATGAAGAGCAACTTCACCCTAAAATGGGGCAAGAAATTTGGCAGAAAGAAGAAGAGCATGAACAGTGTCAAGAATATGACGAAGTTTTCTTTCAGCTCAACCATTTTGCTGAGAGGTATCTGGACAAGTTTAATGATGTACAGTGCCATAGGAATGTAACAGAGGTTGAAACACATATTGAGTATATTCAAGAGCATTGTCAGATCAAAAAGTTTTGTTATGTTTGGAGAATTGTGTTTCAACCATTTTTGCAAAGTTGTTATATATTGGTAAAATTTTAGAACGAAATTTCATAGGAAAGATCCAACTATAACTAGAATAATCATCAATAAAAACAACAAAATATCGAGATTCACCAATACTAGAAACAGGAGAAGGTCCCCAAACATTAGAATGAATTAACTCAAAAATACTATTAGAAATTGATTCATTGTTATTGAAAGGCAAAGGTAGCTCTTTTCCTAACTGACGAAGTACAATCAAAATTGTCTTTGAACACAGAACCCAACAAACCCTTAGAAGCTAACTATTGTACCCGAGAAGATGGTGCATGACCAAGACAAGAATGCAAAAGTGCGAGAGATGGTAAGGAAGAAATTGCAGCGGCTGCAGCAGCAAAAAAAATAGAAGCAACAAGTGGAAGATGAAGATTGTCCACAGGAAACATACGCCTAACTCTAAGACCGGTCCCAAGCTCTTGCCCTATCCTCGAATCCTGCACAATACACCCAGAATAGTAAAAAATAAGGCGATAACCTAGTTTAGCTAATTGTCCCACAGAGCACAAATTATAGGATAGGTCAAGTACATGGAAGACTCTAGGAACAGAGAGGTTGAAGGTGGGAACAAAAGCTAGACTATTCCCATGCATGATGGAACCATCAGCTATATGAATATTTAAAGGATGTGGTGCAGGGTCAAGTTTGGAGAATAAGGACGAGTGAGGTGTCATGTGATTGCAACAGGCAGAATCAAAAAGCCAAGTTTAAGACTTACTGGGTAGAACTGAAAGAGCAGTGGAAAGAGATGCATTACCAACCATATGAACAGCCTGAGTTATGATCTCCTGTAGTTCAGTGGGGGAGAGGTTGATAGTGGATCCAGAAGACTGGGACTCAGCTGAAATGGAAGTCATTGACGGAGTAGGCTCAATATTAGTAATAGCAGCAGTAGATTTGTTGAAGAAGAACAAAACAAGCAGATCTAAAGGAGGGAAGGTGATGATAGTCAGGGGGTGACCCAAAGAGTCGCTCATACGAAGTCTTATTATGGATGACAGCGCTTGGAATGCGATTAATCACATGAACAGCATGAAGAGCAGCTTCACCCCAAAATGGGGCAGGAACTTTGGCAGAAAGAAGAAGAGCACAAACAGTGTCAAGAATATGACAAAGTTTTCTTTCAGCTCGAGCATTTTACTGAAAGGTACTTGGACAAGTTTGATGATGTATAGTGCCATAGGAATGTAACAGAGCTTGAAACGCATATTGAGTATATTCAAGAGCATTGTCAGATAGAAAAGTTTTGATACGTTTGGAGAATTATGTTTCAACCATTTTTGCAAAGTTGCTATATATTGGTAAAATTTCAGAACGAGATTTCATAGGAAAGATCTAACTATAACAAGAATAATCATCGATAAAAACAACAAAATATCGAGATCTACCAATACTAGCAACAGGAGAAGGTCCCCAAACATCAGAATGAATTAACTCAAAAATACTATTAGAAATTGATTCATTGTTATTGAAAGGCAAAGGTGGCTCTTTTCCTAACTAACATGAAGTACAATCAAAATTGTCTTTGGACACAGAACCCAACAAACCCTTAGAAGCTAACTATTGTACCCGAGAAGATGGTGCATGACCAAGACAAGAATACCAAAGTGAGAGAGATGGTAAGGAAGAAACTGTAGCAGTTGCAGTAGCAAAAAAAATAGGAGCAATAGGTGGAAGATGAAGATTGTCCACGGGAAACATACACCTAACTCTAGGATCGGTCCCAAGCTCTTGCCCTATCCTCGGATCCTGCACAATTCACCCAGAATAGTAAAAAATAAGGCGATAACCTAGTTCAGCTAATTTTCCCACAGAGCACAAATTATAGGATAGGTTAGGTACATGGAAGACTCTAGGAATAGAGAGGTTAGAGGTGGAAACAAATGCTAGACTATTCCCATGCATGGTGGAACCATCAACTATATGAATATTTAGAGGATGTGGTGCAGGGTCAAGTTTGGAGAATAAGGACGAGTGAGGTGTCATGTGATTGCAACAGGCAGAATCAAAAAGCCAAGTTTGAAACTTACCGGGTAGAACTGAAAGAGCAGTGGAAAGAAATGTATTACCAACCATACGAACAGTCTAAGTTATGATCTCTTGTAGTTCAGTGGGGGAGAGGTTGATAGTGGATCCAGAAGACTGGGACTTAGCTGAAATGGAAGCCATTGACGAAGTAGGCTCAATATTAGTAACAGCAGCAGTAGATTTGTTGAAGAAGAACGAAACAAGCAGATCTAAAGGAGCGAAGGTGATGATAGTTAGGGGGTGACCCAAAGAGCCGCTCATACGAAGTCTGATTATGGATGACAGCACTTGGAATGCGATTAATCGCATGAACAGCATGAAGAGCAGCTTCACCCCAAAATGAGGCAGGAACTTTGGCAGAAAAAAGAAGAGCACGAACAGTGTCAAGAATATGACGAAGTTTTTTTTTCAGCTCGACCATTTTGCTAAGAGGTACCTGGACAAGTTTGATGATATACAGTGCCATAGGAATGTAACAAAGCTTGAAACGCATATTGAGTATATTCAAGAGCATTGTCAGATAAAAAAGTTTTAATACGTTTGGAGAATTGTGTTTCAACTATTTTTGCAAAGCTGCTATATATTGGTAAAATTTCAGAACGAGATTTCATAGGAAAGATCCAACTATAACGAGAACAATCATCCATAAAAACAACAAAATATTGAGATCTACCAATACTAGCAACAGGAAAAGGTCCCCAAACATCAGAATGAATTAACTCAAAAATACTATTAGAAATTGATTCATTGTTATTGAAAGGCAAAGGTGGCTCTTTTCCTAACTAACATGAAGTACAATCAAAATTGCCTTTGGACACAGAACCCAACAAACCCTTAGAAGCTAACTATTGTACTCGAGAAGATGGTGCATGACCAAGACAAGAATGCCAAAGTGAGAGAGATGGTAAGGAAGAAACTGCAGCAGCTGCAGCAGCAAAAAAAACAGGAGCAACAAGTGGAAGATGAAGATTGTCCACGGGAAACATACGCCTACCTCTAGGACCGGTCCCAAGCTCTTGCCCTATCCTCGGATCCTGCACAATACACCTAGAATAGTAAAAAATAAGGTGATAACCTAGTTCAGCTAATTTTCCCATAGAGCATAAATTATAGGATAGGTTAGGTACATGGAAAACTCTAGGAACAGAGAGGTTGGTCGTGGAAACAAAAGTTAGACCATTCCCATGCATGGTGGAACCATCAACTATATGAATATTTAGAGGATGTGGTGCAGGGTCAAGTTTGGAGAATACGGACGAGTGAGGTGTCATGTGATTGCAACAGGCAGAATCAAAAAGCCAAGTTTGAGACTTACCGGGTAGAACTGAGAGAGCAATGGAAAGAGATGCATTACCAACCATACGAACAGCCTGAGTTATGATCTCCTGTAGTTCAGTGGGGGAGAGGTTGATAGTGGATCCAGAAGACTAGGACTCAGTTGAAATGGAAGCCATTGACGGAGTAGGCTCAATATTAGCAACAGCAGCAGTAGATTTGTTGCAACGGTAACAAGTCTCAATGGTGTGGCCAGGACGCTTGCAATAGTTGCAGAACTTTTTGTTGGTCTGCTTACGACGATTGCTAGAGCCAGAGGAATCACCCGATTGCTAAGGTTGCTCTATGGAATGAGCAGAAGGAGTAATAGTCAAAACATTGAGTTTATTCTGGGCTTGAAGGGTTGCAAGATGAGTTTCTTCTCTAATAAACTCGTTCACAGCAGTATCAAGAGAAGGAGCAGTACTGTGATTTAGAAGTTGACCTCGAATGGGCTCAAAGTCCTTGTGAAGTGATATCAGGAATTCATAGAGGCGAAATTCATCTCTAATGGAAGCATATTGCTGAGCATCCTTTGAGCATGCTCAAGTTGGATCAGAACGGTCAATTTGGTCCCAAATGAAGCGAAGCTAATCATAGTAGTCATTGATAGATTTCCCTAGTTCTTGCTTAAGTTGATGCAATTCAACCACTAACTGATATTTCATGGATCCATGAGTAGTGGAGTACCTTTTGGCCAACATATCCCATGCTGATTTTGCATCATCAAAGCCACCCAACATATTGGAGATGGAGGGAATGGAAGTGTTCCGAATCCATGTGAGGATCATGTGGTTGTGACTATCCCATTCAATCATGCGACCAAGAAAGGCAGCATCTTCTTCACTTGCTCCCTTAACAAGAATAGTGATTGCACCAATACAATAATGCTAGAGCATGCGACCCTTAAGAAAACTGCACATAGCTTGAGACCAAGATAAGTAATTCTTATTCCCCTCTAATATAGTATTGATGGGATGAGGAAGAAAAATATCATTTTTATCCATTTAGAGACACAATATGCAAAAACAGACTATAAAAATGAAATCTACGTGAAAAAATGGGTAAGGAGAACCTGGACTGCAAAAGTCAACCTTGGAGGAAAGTCAACGGTCAAACTTGCTAAGTCAACGGTCAAACCCCCTGAGTCAAAAGATGACGTCAACGACTGACGCAAGCTAGTGACGTCAACGACTGACGCAACGAGGGCTGACGTGGATGACGTCAGTGGGAGGGTTGAGGCGTGTGAAAGCATGTGACGGGCGCATGACCTGAAGTTGCGGCGCGTGGGAGCACGTGAGTGAAAACCTAGATGTGCAGTGGTGCGTGGGGCACGTGATTTGCGGAACAAAACCTTTGAGCGGCGCGTGGGGGCGTGTGCAGTTTCTGATGGCGTCGAGGCTTCCATAAGTGTGTAGATCGGCGTAAGATGATCTTAGTGGTACCTTCACAAACGTAATTGGAGCAATATTTTGCAGCGTTAATGCAAAGTTCAGTGGTCTGTGCAGTATGAAACTCCTTAACGACAGCGATTGCAGGTCCGGAACCCAAGGACAATGGCTGGATGACGTTGGAAGTTCAACGAAAAGAGGCTGCTTAATTGTATTGTATATCTTAATCAAAGAATATAAATGAGTGCCTTTATATAGGAGGCATATGTGTGCGGTACAAATAAATATGTGTGCAGTACAAGTAAGAGTATGCTATACTAGTAATCTAGTTGGGCCTAAAGCCCATAACATAATACACATTAACAAATGGTAATTTTGGAAATTTCTATCAATCAACATATAAATTCACATACATAAATAGATAACTTCTATTCAAACTCTAATCTTATCTATAATCTACTAATAGTTAAATGATGAAATTTACTGTGATTTAAAATAAGAGTAATATTACATACACAAACTATTTTACAATATTTTTACAAACTACTGATGTGGCTTTAGCATTTTCCAAATAGTTATTGTAAGTAAAAATGTGATATTAGTAATGAACCCATATTAGAACTAGTATGAATTTGTCACATCAACAATTTGTAAAAATATTGTAAAATAGTTTGTGTCTGTATCATTACTCTTAAAATAATATCAGAACATGACATGGTATCAAACAAGCAATCCTAAGTTCCTATCTCCAGTTAGTCTACTAATAGTTAAAAAAGATTATTAAGATTCACTGTTTAAGTTCCTGTGAACAGTAATCCAAATCCAAATCCAAATTCTGTCTCTAATCTACAAATAGTTGAATGATTAAATATAAGAACATATAATACAAAATTCCAACCTTTTAACTGAAAACACCAATGTTACTAACAATTAATGGGGAAACAATGATCTTCAAGAGCAAGGGAAACAATTATCTTGATAACGGGTGCTCCCCAAGATAAAGACTGGATTTTGACAATAGGATTCAATGCTTCATTATCAAATTTCGCTATCTTGTCCAGAAAGATTATTCAATTTTGACAATAGAATTCAATATCAAAACTCTATTATTATTATATTTTCTACCACAGATGAATGGTTTTAGAGCTTATCATCATTGTTTATTTTAGTTAGAAGCTTACAAATTTTTGGGGGCTTATATATGCTCATTATTGGGGAAATCAAATGCACCAATAAATAGAACCCTAATTGCTTGAGGATAGAATAGAGCTGCAAGAACCAGAAGCTGCATTTCATAATCCAAAAGTTGATTCCAAACCCAGTGGTTTTTGTTACTACAAATTTCATAGACTGAAATGCAATTGACTTCTTCCAATTCCATTCCAGAATCGTAATCTACCTAAATGTGCACTGGCATTGATTGCAGAAGCAACTCTTATTTCCTGATGCTCCAATGGGTTTCCAAGGTTGCAAAAGAAGTTCATATGTTAATGGAAAACGAAAATACCTGGAAACAACAGCTATTAAAAATTTCATTCCAGATTTACAGTTAACATACATGGAACATGATATTTAATATTGGTTATTTGCTTAGCAGCTCATATACTTACCAAAAGGGAGAAGATTAGAAGATTATGGACCATCTGGTTCCACTAAGCTGATACAGAATTTTGGCAAACATGCAAGAAAGCCTTCCAAAAGCCTCTAAATGAGTGTATTTTGCAGAGGCACAAAACTAGTTCAATATTGTTTTGCCTAGTCCCTCTAAATGGCTGTATTTTTCAGGGCACAAAACTAGTTCAATATTGTTTTTTTATTTTTTTTTTGATAATTTGATAGTTACAATACCTTGAACTCTGGATGTCATGGAAATACCAGGAAGTGCCAACCAATTGAGATATAAGACTCTTAGCAACTAGTTCAATGTTTTTCTAGGACTTCAACACTGAAAAGGTTTCAATTATATTCAATTTATGTAAAACACATAGTAAACATGTTTTAGCTTTTCAGGAAAATCTTATGTACTATTTTTTTATGCCAAGAATGGTAAACTAAGAGCCAGTGGCATTGTCCAGTCTGCCCATAAGAACCCAGTTTTGAATTCTCACCCCCCCACCCCCCCACCCCCCCCCCCCCCCCCAACACCCACTTGTTAGCAAAATAAATAAATAAATGAAAGAATTAGTTCTGCATTTACAAAATTTACCAAACTGAACAAGTATAGAAACAGTTTATATCATTCACTGCTGACCATTTCTGTGGTTTCTCAACCAACCTATTACAAATGCTTGATGGGTGGGTTATCAAAAATCATCTTTAACCTAAGGGAGTTCATTTCAAAACCCATCAGCAGAAGAAAGTGATTGCTGTCTTTAATGTTCTAGGTGCTTCACATCCACAATGAATCTTTGTTCTTGATAATGTTTTCTAAGTGATGCAAGAGCAATAGCAACTAGCAAGTAATGTTGTTTACAACACTGCAACTGGAACTGTACTAAGGCTGCGTTTGGTTCGTGTAAAAGTATTTCCAGAAAATAGATATTTTTCGGAAATGCTATTTTCCGGAAAGGAAAATGTTTTCATGAGTTTGGTTGCATTTCAAAAGATATTTTGGAAAATATTTTCTAATGTTTGGTTGTGTTCTTGAAAATACCATAGAAAACACATTTTCTACTTGTTGCTCACATTTTCTCACATTTTCTCGGTTACCAAACGAATACATAATATCATTCATTCCTCAAAACACAAACAAAACCCAGAAAAAAATCATCAAATCCGGACAAACGAAGGCGAGATCGCGATCGCGATCTACACGTTCGCGCGATCACGATCGAAGCTTCCCGCAATCGAGCGATGCGTCGATCGCGATCGCGATCGGCACGATGCCGGTGATGTCGGCGCGGTGCCAGCACGATCGTGATCTCTCTCTCTCTCTCTCTCTCTCTCTCTCTCTCTCTCTCTCTCTCTCTCTCTCTCTCTCTCTCTCTCTCCTATTTTCCAAGGCCAAAAGTCATTTGAAGTGAAAACAGAAACGGAAATGATTTTCCTGTGTTTTGGCTCTGAAATTCGGTCAACTGGAAATGCTTTTCAGTTTGACCGAATTTGAAGTAACAACCAAACACCCCATTTTTCGGAAAATCATTTCCGGAATCAGTTTGAAGTCAATTCAAACACAGCCTAAATTACAGAAGTCAGAAACCTATCTGAGTCTCTAAAGTTTGACATTAATGCTATCAGGTATGGTTTTTTTTTTTTTTTTTTTTTTTTTTTTTTTTTTTAATGAGCGAGAGTGAGAAAATAGGTTTAAAAGGATGAGTTCCACTTAATTTATTACGGCACCGTTTTACTATATCATATACATGTGTGGAAGCTAAAGTTATTTTTTATTTTTATTTACAACCCATCTTTAAAAAAATTAAAAATATAATAAAAACATTAGCTTTTTTACTTGTATATTTCTAGCCATTAAAACATATGAATGAAGAAGATTTAAACTCATGGCTAATATATATAATTTGTTAGAGGTTCATAACAAATTTGGGTACTAAGATTTGGATGTATGTCCGTGCTTGAAAATTATGAATTAATGAGATATTTAAAATCTAATTTTTAATTGATGATATGCTAATGAGTATAAATCGAGTTTGTCATGATTTATAGCACAATCACATGTATGTTTGGATGAATTGTGTGATGCATGACATGAAAATGCCATTAATTTTTAACTATTTCTTTTAGATAATTATAATATATTGTTAACTCTATAACTCGAACATTTTTCCTTTTAGATCCCGAGCACTTTGTGCATGGAAAGGTACTAGTTAAGTTACAAATCTCTTGACTATAAGACCGACTTAAGTTGGGCAAGATAGATGCCTAAGCCTAAGTTATAAAACCTTTTTATCTTGTAACCTAACATTCAATCTTAAATCAAATGTTCAACACTATATTTTATTGACCGATATTATTATTATAGATAATAAAAAACTTTCAAATTTTTTCTCCATTTGGGTGTGTATTTGTTAGAATTATATAGTTAAATGATTAAAGGTGGAAAAATAGCATTTTTTTAGGGTAATTAAGGGAAATTATTGTATACTCCCGGAGTACTATAAATTCATGATGAGACCCACTATTCATGTGAGATGAGGGAGTACGCATTTACGGTACTCCAGGAGTACTTAATAATTTTCCGGTAATTATATAATTAAATTTTTTTTAGAACTTCTTTTAATGGTAATTTTGGAAATTTCTATCAACTAGCATATAGATTCACATCAATAGAGAACTTCTATTCAAACTGTAACCTTATCTATAATCTACTAATAATAAAATCATCAAATTTACTGTGATTTAAAATAATATCATAATATGTCATGGTTTCAAACAAGCAATCCTAAGTTCCTATTTCCAATTAGTCTACTAATAGTTAAAAAAGATTATTAAGATTCACAATTTAAGTTTTTGTGAACAGTAATCCAAATTCTGTCTCTAATCTACAAATAGTTGAAAGATTAAATATAAGAACATATAAAACAAAATTCCAATCTTTTAACTGAAAACACCATTGTTAGTGTATGGGCTAAAAACCAAGAAACTTGAGCTCTGATTTAAGGTTTTGATTCAGGCCCAATGCAATATATTTTTAGAGATGAGTATGCGGACCAATGTTTGGGCTTCCTAACTTAATACATTGGAGAATAGAATAAATGGGTGAATCCATGATTTATCAACAAGAAGTATGTAGAAAAAGATCAAATTTCTTATTTATCTTTCTCCTCAGGCTGGCCGAGGATCACAATTACACTTGAGAGAAATTTACAGCTTATATTCTGAGTTTTTTTTTTTTTTTCGATCCCTACTCACTAGGGATCTTTTCCTTTTTATAGTCATCTTGCTTCCATCCTAGCCTTTCACTTGGAGGGCTACTGATCTTTTCCTGGATACTTGTCCCATCCTTGCCTTGCTAGTGGTGGTTAAGTGAGATATAGGTTGTTGTAAGCATTATTAAATTGTTATTCTGCCATTAATGCGACAAGTTGAGTTGTTGCAGTGTATTTAATGCAGAGGTGATAGTTGCTTTATTGGAAAAACTTCCCTTACCCCCTACCTGTATCAACCACTACGGCCTTCTTTGGCTCTCTAGCTCTTAACTCGGGTGACTTCTCCCTCGTTCCCCCATGGAGTGCCTTCCCTGGTACCTCCTCAAGCATGGGCACTCCTCGGATGAGACTGTTCCTTGGAGATATCGGACATCTCAGTTGGGCTTGGCCTGGTTTGAAGGTGGACCAGGCCCATCTGCTCTTCGAGCCACAAGGGTACTACTCCCTGGCCCCCACAGTTTGAATATGCTAGTGGAAACAATGATCTTCAAGAGCAGGGGAAACAATGATCTTGACAATGGGTGTTCCCAAAGAAAAAGATTGGATTTTGACAATAGGTTTCATTATCAAATTTCGTTGTCTTGTCCAGAAAGATTATTGGATTTTGACAATAGAATTCAATATCAAAACTCTTATTATTATGTTTTCTACCACTGATGAATGGTATTAGAGCTTATCATCATTGTTTCTTGTAGTTAGAAGCTTACACAATTTTAAGGGAAGCTCTTTGTGGCTTGTACATTTTGTGTTATGTACTTATGTTTCCCATTGTTTAAATGGGAAACTTTCAATGGGAAACTTTTGTAAGAGAATTATGAAAATATTCTGCCAGCCATTGTCATCCAGCTTGAAGAATCTATCCATGGCAGTTTTTCTTGATTCCCTGCCATTGTTATTTGGCTGGCTTGAGGATGCACCATGCAAAATTGGCCACTAGCATGATTGTTGGGGGAATTGGAGGCTTATATATGCTCATTATTGGGGAATTCAATAAATCCAAAATCTGATTCCAAACCCAATGGTTTTTGTTACTACATAATTCATAGGCTGAAGTGCAATTGAGTTCTTCAAATTCCATTCCAGAATCATAATCGACCTAAATGTGCACTGGCATTGATTGCAGAAGCAACACTTATTTCCTAATGCTCCAACAGGTTTCCAAATTCACGAAAGAAGTTCATATGCTGATGCAAAACGAAAATACCTGGAAACAACAGCTATTAAAAATGGCATTCCAAAGTTAACATAAATGGAACATGATATTTAAGATTAGCTATTTGCTTAGCAGCTCATATACTTTCCCAAAAGGAAGAAGATTAGAAGATTATGGACCATCTGGTTCCACTAAGCTGATACAGAATTTGGCAAACATACAAGAAAGCCTTCCAAAAGCCTAGTCCCCTTAAATGAGTGTATTTCACAAGGCACAAAACTAGTTCAATATTGTTCTGCCTTGTCCCTCTAAATGGCTGTATTTTGCAAGGCACAAAACTAGTTCAATATTGTTCTGCCTTGTCCCTCTAAATGGCTGTATTTTGCAAGGCACAAAACTAGTTCAATATATATATATATATATATATATTTGGTAGTTACAACAGGGGAGGAGGGATTTGAACCCTGGATGTCATGGAAATACCAAGAAGTGCCAACCCAGTTGAGCTACAAAACTCTTGGCAACTAGTTCAATATTTTTCTAGGACTTCAACTCTGAAAAAGTTTCAATTATATTCAATTTGTGTAAAACACATAGTAAACATGTTTTAGCTTTTCAGGAAAATCTTTCGCACTATTTTTTTTATGCCAAGAATGGTAATCTAAGAGCCAGTGGCAACGTCTAGTCTTCCCATAAGAACCCAGTTTAAAATTCCCCTTCTCCCCCCTAATCCACTTGTAAGCAAAATACATAAATAATTGAAAGAATCAATTCTACATTTTATAAAATTTGCCAAACTGAACAAGTTCAGAACCAGTTTATATCATTCACTGCTGACCATTTCTGTGGTTTCTCAAGAAGCCTATTATGAATGCTTGGTGAGTTATCAAAAATCGTCTTTAACCTAAAGGAGTTCATTTTAAAACCCATCAGCAGAAAAAGGTGATTGTTTTCTTTAATGTTCTAGGTGCTTCACATCCACAATGAATGTTTGTGCTTGATAATGTTTTCTTAGTGATGCAGCAACAATAGCAATGAGCAAGTGATGTTGTTTACAACACTGCAACTGGAACTGTACTAAATTACAGAAGTCTGAAAGCTATCTGAGTCTCTAAAGTTTGACATCAATGCTATCAGGAATGGTTCAACTATGTGATAAGAGCTATACACTTAAAATAGAGTTGTTAAATAACAGTCTTTCAACTCCAAACTTATTCATTTAAATTTAATCTTGTATAAGACATTGGGCACTAAGCCAAACATTGCATCATCTAAAAATGACCAACAGAAATTATACTATGCAGTATAGATGGTAATATCAGCCAGTAATTCTGAAAAGAATAGAATCTTAATATGCAAAAGAAGGAAGCGCCAATTTCACAAATCTAAATTACTGAAGTATCTCATCTTTGAAACTTCCAAGACCCTTTTAAGATTAAATTAAAAGTAGCTTAATAATTAATATAAACATAAAACACATATTACATTCACCCATTTGGTTAATCCTCATGACAAATTAAATATGATATCAGCAAATATTAAACAGTGAACAAAATATTCCTCCAAATTGGTTTTGAGGAAAATTGCTTAAACATATCACTCATTAAATCATTTTAAAAAGTCGTGTTAAAGAGTTCGTTCAGCCCTATGATCTCATGGGAAAATCAGCAATTTTAAATGATAACACAGAAAAGTTGGCGTTTGGCAAAAAAATGCGTAATTCATAGGATGTCTGTTCAAAAAGAGCCTCCTTAAAAAATTTATATATATATATATATATATTAAATCATGTTTTCAAAGTGCAAATTTTAAAATCAAAGTTTTTTAACATGCTAAAGCTAACCCAAACATACCATTAGATGCGTCATAAGATTAAAATTACAAATAGATAGTTATTTCAATTGCCACAAAAGTGGTTGAAGGAACTTTACTCCAAATCAATTTAGAGGAAAAAATAATACGCAAACTTTTTGGACAAATACATTAAAAAAAATAATAATAAATAAATAAATAAAAGGAGAGTATAATTAACCAACCTATATCCATGTATTTTCAGAGAAAACTAGTTTAGAACTGTCTAGAGATTGATAAGATCATGAAACATGTGTAAAATCAAAAGATCCCTCAGAATGCCTAGTATCCACCTGGCAGGGCATGGAATCATGGTTCCTCAACCTCTGCAATAAGCTTGCAATAGGGAGCCCCACTTTTTTTTCTTTTCTTTTTTTGTGGAATGAATTCCATGCACCATTTTTAGATTACTAAACCTTTCATCATTGGTATACAGAAATTGTAAAAAATCAAACTTTAGCATAGGATAGGCATCAAGGCACAAACAAAAACAAAAAAAAACATTTCATACATACATGTATGAAGAGAGAGAGAGTACTGTTGGAGCAATGTCTGGTGAGTGTTATGGAAGCTATTTCGGTGCTGGGGTTTGTTCTGCTGCAGCTATGACAATGTGTTTAGGCTTAAATATACATACTCTGGAGAGGTTGTGCAGTTTTTTTGGGCAGGGGTGTTTGAGTTTCAGTTCAAGTTTGAGTGCAATGCCTGTAACACAATGTTGAGTTGTAATTTTCTATTTATTTATAGGAAACCAGAGAATTTATATCATTTCATGATTGAAAATACTGGTTTACATCTGAAGATACTTCAGAATCTATAACAGTTGGAGTTTCCTCCATCCATGTTACAAAGTTATCTATAAATTGGGCATACTTAGTGAGTCCATGTGCTTCTTTATGCCCTTCTCTTCGGGTGTGACAAACTTCAACTTGGCAGAAAAATTGCATATGTTGCAGCGTACCTGAAATGACATTGGCAATAGCAGGCGAAGCCTCTGTTTTCCCTTGAATAGCCAAGCAGACCAGCAAGCTGTCACTTTCAAAAATTACTTCCTGGATGCCAATATCCCTAGGAAAAATAGCAGCAGCCTCGACAGCTTTTGCTTCAATCTCCAGTGCTCCTAGTGGGACCTGCAATGTTTTACTCATTGCAGCCACCACTCGTCCTTGATCATCCCTTGCTATCACACCAATACCAATACCAGTCCACCTTTGCTTCGAAAATACAGCCCCATCTGTGTTCAACTTATACCATCCATTTGGAAGAGAAACCCACCTACCCTAAGCTGGCTGATCTTCCCTGTGTTGGACTGGAACCTCCTGTGCTGCATTATATTCATCCAATAGTCTTATGGCTGTCTCAAACATTTCTGCAGCAGTGTGTTTTCTTCCCCCATGCCTTACTTCATTTTTATTCTTCCATATACACCATGCAATCATCAGTATAATATCCAGCAAGTTTGAGCCATTATTGGGATTCATCCCACTTCGCCACAATATATCAGTAAACTCCCCTTGCCCCTCTATCGTATGACTCAGATTACAATGGGTCCATACTTCCCTTGCCTTTGTGCATTGACACAGTACATGCAAGACAGTTTCTGAGCCTAAACCACACTCTTCATGGGTTGGGTCTTCAATGACTTTCCTATGAAATAAATTCATCTTGGTTGGAATGATATTTTGACCACTCTCCAGCTGAAGTTTCTAACCTTATTTGGGATTTTTTCCTTCCACAGCTTCTGCCAAAATCTTTTCATACCCCATTACACTGACCATCACATCCAGAGGTAGGAGCCTCAATGGCGAGACTATATGGAATGTGGTTGGGCTAGTAGTCCATCTATCCAACCATTAATCAATAGCAAACCAGTAATCAAATTTCAGAGCTTGAAGAAATACTAAACCTAAGGCTCTTGCTTGGCAATTGAGTAAATGGAGGAAAAGATTTAAAATTTTCAAAATTCAAGACCCTACTGCACTCAACTGAGCCTAAAACAACTAATTAGCTTTAATTAAGCTGAAATTTTCATCTAGGTATCTCTATTTTTCTTTTTTCCACTCCAAATTCTGCTACATCCACACCATCTTAACTCCCACACAAAAATAAAACAAAGATACATCTTTTTACACAAAAAAAAAAAGGTTAATAATTTGGACCACCCTTTTCAGTTCCAACAAAAAAAAAAAAACTCAAACTTTTCTTTTTCTTTTCCTCACCAACCAAGCATAGCTTAATAACTTGAGGACCCAAATAGTTAAATGATTAAATTAGTCTAGTAATAGTTAAAAGATCATTAAAATTCACAGTTTAAGCTCTTGTGAACACTAATCCAGATTCAAATTTTGTGTCTAATCTACAAATAGTTGAATGATTAAATATAAGAACCCATAATACAAAAAAATCAAACCCTGTCTCAAATCTACTAATGGGTAAGTTAAAAAGATTTAATTTACAATAAAGACATTTTAGGATAAGTGATAAATTTATGAACCTGCTTGGCCTCCTCAATCCTCATCCATCTCAGTCTCAGACATCTTCCTCTTCCCAATGAAACATTTTTCACAGAAAAGAAAGTGTTCTCTGGATTCACCACAGCTCAGCTGCTTGTCTCTTAACAATTTTCCTATCACCAGTCACCACAGAGTCTGCTCCTCAGCATTAGTCACAATCTTTGCATTGCTGCCACAGCACTATTACTATTCCATTTGGTTCTGGAGCTGGTTATGGTACACAAAAAGTGTTTTTGTTCGGTTTGGGGGAATATGAAGGATAGAACTGGATATGGGTTTGTGCTACAGTTGCCATTTTTTTCCTGCTCAGAGAGAGAGAGACTTTAGAGGCCGAGTGAGAAAATAGGTTTAAAAGGCTGAGTTCCACTTGATTTATTACCATGTGTAGAAGCTAAAATTATTTTCTTTATTTTTTATTTTTTATTTTTTTATATTTACAATCCATCTTTTAAAAAAAATGAAAAATATAATAAAAATATTAAGATATGATTGGTAACCATTTTTGTTTTCTATTTAAAAACTTGTTTTTAAAAATATAAAGAAAAAAAACAAATTTCTTGTACTTTTGGAATTAAAAACATGTTTGGTTAATTAAAATTAAAAAAATAGTTTTTTGAAGAAAAAAATATAAAATATAAAATATGTTATTATTATGATTTGAATTTTAATGCTAACTCATTAAATGAGATAGATTCATTAAATTAAATGTGTATTTTCATTGACTTTTGAATTAGAAATTGAAAACAACTTTTTGCATGTTTTCAGTTTCCTTCACAAATTAAGTTTTAAGAACATTTTTTGTTTTCTGTCAATTTTGGGTTGCCAAACAAGTTTTTTTTTTCAAAAATAAAAAATTATTTTTGAAAATAGAAAATAAGGAGAAAAGACAGTTACTAAACATACCCTAGTTTTTTTATTAGTATAATTCTAGCCATTAAAAAAAATGAATGAAGAAGATTTAAATTCATAGTTAAGAGCATTATTATTAGTAGTGCTAAAAGCCATATCCCATATTGCTATTTTTAGCATCATCTACTAGAAAATTAGGACTTCATTAGTGGAGCCAAAGCCAAAAATGATGGCTTCTCAGTTACAATACACAATCATCTTTGACTATACACTATAGCTTAAAGGTAAAAATATAAAAATAAAAAATAATTGTTTACCAGAACTAACCTTAAAAAAAAATGGAGACAACACTTTGACGTATATCCGCACTTGAAATTAAATTAATATGAATTACTGAGATATTTAAAATCTGGTTTTTAATTGATAATAAGCTAATGAGTAGAAATTGAGTTTGTCATGATTAATAGCACAATCACATGTATGTTTGGATGAATTGTGTCATGTATGACATGAAAATGTCATTAATTTTTAACTATTTTTTTAGATAATTATAATATGTTGTTAGCATGTAACTCGAACATTTTTTCCCTCAGACCCCAAGAACTTTGTACATGGAAATGTGCCAATTAAATTACAAAACTCTTAGCTATGAGACTAACTTAAGTTAGGCAAGATAGATGCCTAAGCCTAAGTCATAATAACTTTTTTATCTTGACATCTAATCTTAAATCAAATGTTCAACACTATATTTTTATTGACCAGTATTATTATTATTATTATTATTATTATTATTATTATAGATAATAAAAAACTTTAAAATTTTTCCCCATTTGGGTGTGCATTTGTTAGAATTATATAATTAAATGACTAAAGGAAAAAAAGCATTTTTCCCCCTAAATATTTGGGGTAGTTCATAATTTCTCTCCTATCTTTGAAATCAACCAATTTTCCCCGCTTTCCATCGTATAAAAAATTAAATTAAATTAAAAAAAAAAACCAATTTTCCCTCTATGTTTGGAAAATGAGCAAATACTTCTAATCCGTGACTTTTTCAGTTGAATCTAATCAAATTACAATAATTACAAATGCAATATAAGAAAATAAAAATGAAATTTTCAAAATTTTCTCTTTTTTGTGATGTATAATTAATAATTTCTTTAAAAATTTTCATTAGATTTAACTGTGAAATTAATAAATTGGAGGTTTTTACTCATTTCTCAAACATAGAGGGGAAAATTAATTAATTTCAACGATATAAGAGAGAATTGTGAATTACCCCAAACATAAAGGAGGGAAAATATATTTTTTTCAATAATTAAATTTACTATATTCCAACTACTTAAGTTTTTTGAATAGTCAGTAATTTAATTCAAAGTTACAAAGAGAATGGGCTGGGTTGAGTAGTTGGGTCAGTCAGACTCAACAGTTGGACTGTATGGAAAAATTGCTCCATAAGTCCAAAGGCCCAATTTTTTTCACTTTCCAAATCCAACCCAAATTCAAGAAGTTATCAGAATCTTCTGCGCTGCGTGTTTCTGGCGCGCGTACCGATTCCTCCGATACCCATCTCTCTCTCTCTCTCTCTCTCTCTCTCTCTGTGACAGACACACACATCGGCGTTGTTCATATGTACTATGTAAGGTTATTTATTCACTCATTATACATTTGAATCCTATAGTTTAAAACATGTAAGGTTATTCATTGGCTTATTATCATTGAAACCATTTTTAATGCACACGAGTTGCTTGTCAAAATGCCCCACCAAATGATTATGTTTCTTTTGGTTATTTTGTACCTTTTTGATAGGTTTCCATGATTCTCTGAATGTATTTGGATGCGCTTTGCTCATTGTTTATATGCTGAAAGTAAAGTAGAAAATAAGCTTTAAAAAAACAAAACCCAAAAAGATGGTTTTTTTTCCTTCCAATATAATTACAATAGGATTTAAACTTAATTGCTTTTTACCATCAACCCAAGACGCCAATAAATTCATTTTTTATGGAGGCAAGATTCGATTCATGCTTTTTATTAGGCAAAAAAGGTTGAGCTAATTGGAAATCACAATAAATTAGATGGCATGGATGAGTAGTAGCATAGGGCCATTTTGCTTTGTTTTTGTTGTGTTTTGGTAAGTTACACGCGCGCATATGGGTATTGAAGTCATGACCCTTTGCCTTGCTCTTACAAGGGGAGGATGCGCAATTTGACCTAGAGCTTATTGAATGATATGGGAATTTGATATCCTAGTTTAGTGATATCCTTTTGCGTTTGGTTGGGCTACTTTCCATTGTGCAAATTGGTATCTAATTAGACCGCCGTGAAAAAGTTTTCTGTTTGTTGTATGCATAAACAATTGTGGTTTTTAATTTCTCATTCCTTAATGCTTAGGTGATTCTTGCACATGGACCTTGAATTTTCTGAAGTTAATTTAGCATGTCTTGGAGGAGAATCTTTTATAAGTCTCATTACTAGAGCTTGGTCTTTCTCACTATTCCCTTACAGTTCATATATTCATGGATCGTTGGATTGGAGTTTTGAAGGTCCCATTGGGCCTTAACAGCGGAAATTACTATAGAGTTGCAGCATCTTTGTGCCTTTCACCTACTACCAAAAACTTAGCTGTAAGTTCTGCTCACTTGAGTACTGTTAAGCACTAGTGCAAATTCTTTGCTGTTCATCACTCTTAAGATGGTGGTGGTGATGATGGATTGTGGGTTTGATGGTGATGGTGGTGGTGGTGGTGGAGTTGATGGGTTTTGGGGTTGGTGGTGGTGGTGGTGATTTTTGTGAAGGTGTTGGTTGTGTGGTTTATGAGAGAGAGATGAGTCAGAGACTCAGATGAAGGGAAGAGAGAGAAGGGAAAGCTGGAGAGGAAGAGAAGTAGTGAGAAAAATTAATAAAAAATAGAATAGAACATGAAAATAGAACAATTGATGTGGAGTGTATTGTCAAATGCTATATTAAAGTAGAAAAAGTAAATTTTTGTGTACTAAAATAGCATTGGGATAAAATCCCTAATGCTTGTGCTCTTACACTTTCTCATTCTATAATTAGTTTTGTATTCAGGTTTTTCCTTTCTTCATAGAAATGGGAAGTATGTGACTATTAAATTGCTATGGAGTCCTCTCTTTTGAATTTATGGACAAGTTCATCGTTTTATTTTATTTTATAGATAAGTTGCATGCATCCCCAGTGGATTTTGAACTTATAATCTAATCCTCCACACTTGTGAGATGAGGAAGTGCCATTTGTTCTAAAAGACTATATTACTCTTGCGCCAATGAGCTTTAGCTCAAAAAGCAACTCCTCCCCTTGTAAGAGCAAGGTGAAGGGTGAGATCATAGTTTCAAGACTCACCAAATGCATGTGTAATTACCAATAAGAAAACAATGTTATTACATTTTTTTTAAAAGACTATTTTATCTTGTGCTGAAACCCTATGTTTTTGAATCACTCTTTTTCATTTTTCTTTTCATTGAAGCATACCAATATTCTGATTACACTTTGCATTGGAGGCAGGTGCCTTCTGCAAATGCCATCTTTTTCAATGGAGATCGTATTGAAGGGACTGGGAACCCAGTGATTGAGAGGCTGTCTGATTTACAGAACATAGCCGAAATTCTGGTTTCAAAGTTTGGAGGTTCTATCAATGCTTGGGTCGTTGAGGCTTCTGTTTTTAATGGGCCTTTTGCTGTCTATAAGGATTTTATTCCATCTGTGAATCAATGGGGAGAACCAAAATCATATAGCCCAACTGGATTCCCAGCTTCTAGGACGACTGTCTCACTTTTGTCAAATTGCCTTGAAGAGGTATGTTAGGTAATTGATTTGTATTTGATAATTTTTGTCAATTTTATTTTGAAAGATCATATTGTTTGATATCATTTATGGAAAGTGTCTGCACTCTGCACAACATACTTGTGTTTCATATACCAAAAAATAATTGTCTTTGAGAACCACATCACCTCTTTATGCATTAACTCACTCTTGAAATTAGAAAGGAAATGTGTTCATGCCGATGAAATAGGCCCTGCACGATATTCTTCTGTTTGCTAGATTGTGGCTTGCTGATATTAAACAAGGGTTTTACCTTACTGCTTGGAAAGATCATGGAGTTTTTATTAGAAAAGTTCATATGCACTAGGTTGACATGAAAGTAATCATTAGGGCCTTCCAAATTTCTTTCCTTGTTTGTCTCCTCCTAAGCGCCAATTGCAGCTATGTATGATAAATGTTGCATTGGAGACCGGAGTTGAGGAATTTAGGGTAACTTGCCATTTCCTACCCTACATTATAGGGCCATTTTCAATAATCCCTGAACTTTAAATTTAAGCCATCAATATCCTACACTATGTGATAAGTTGCAAGATCCCCCACTATTAAAATTTTCTCAATTTCTGTCATATTTAACCTTAATTTCCACATTTTTATAACGGAAATTGGAGAAGCTTTGATTATAGGATGACATTGCAGCAGACCCAATTATTTAAGGGGTTGATTGTTCAAATTTAGAATTTAAGGGATGTAGCAACTGACCTAATAGTTTAATGTGGAAAAATGCAATTTAGCCAAGAAGTTAAATAGTATTTATTTTAAACTGTTGAATTATGTTCCATCTTTATTCTAGATATTTAGAATATGGCATAATAATGTAAGATGTTTTCGCTGTAATAATCAAATTCACGAATAAACTTTTCGCTAGTTGTTCTTTTTCTTTCATGAATAAAATATTAGTTTAGGGACTCTTCTCAAGTCTGTTTACTATAAAAAATCTCTTACTGTTTTCCAGTATTCTCCTAATCATCTTTAAAACTCCTAATCATTCCTAACATCTACTGATTTCCGTGACCTACTTTTTTCCTGCGGCAGGTAAAGAAAATAATTCCAGGAAGACAGGAGCAAAGCCCAGCCAGTATATCTGCATCACATCTGCCACAACCTAAAACATTCATCCTTGGATTTAGCAAGGGTGGTACTGTGCTTAATCAGCTAGTTACTGAACTTAGCTTCTCAGATGTGAAATTTACTGGAAATTCACCCCACACTGAAGAACAGTCAACAAGCAACAAGTATTCCAATTTCACAGAAGAGATTAAAATAATACCTAATACAGAAGAAGGCCTTTTAAACAGCATCACCGAGACCCATTATGTGGATGTTGGTTTAAATTCCTCTGGTGCATATCTAACTAACCATGATGCTATTGAGAGAATCTCCAAACGCCTTACACAAGGGGGTAAAGGAATTCGTTTTGTTCTTCATGGCACTCCTAGGCAATGGTGTGACTCCAGGAGAATTTGGATACTCAATGAAAAAGACAAATTGGTCCGTATGCTCAAATCTGAGGCTGATAGGGGTGGAGGGAAATTACAGGTCTGCGAGAGATTTTATTTTGCTCAAAGGCCTCCTGATCTACAGATGCATTTTGAAATAATTGAAAATTTGGATGTCAGTTAAGTGCTGTGAATTTGGTATCAAAAATAGAAAACACACTGTATTAGGTGTGTGAGTACCATGATGGTTCTAACTATGCAGCATTCTAGTGGATGTAAATTTTTTTTTTTTTAGAATGTACAATTTGTATATAGTGGCTTCATTTTCCCCCATTGTTTGGATGACATTAGTTGATACTGTAAATATTGATGAGTTCCCTTGCTTCAAAACCCCCAATGTTACAATTAACAATGTCGCTATGTTGTGCATAATCCATGAAAAGCCTAGTGTTAAATATGTTGTGAAAAATATATAATTTTGTTCCAAGTAAGAATCACCACAGAAGCTGCTGCAGCTTCAAAAAATACATATACTAAAAGAAAAGTAGTAAAGCATTTCCAGAAAGAGGAAGGGGAGCAATGCTTTTCTACATGAATACATGTCTGTTCATGGTCACTCCATTTGGAAATTTGTCATTACCAATGTGTTAGTTAATAACAAAACTTTTTCAATTAGCTCGTTGTTCATTAAAAAAAGAAAAAGAAAGTACATTTTGTATGATGGTATATATTATCCATAGACACCCAACTGCATGATGATTTTGAGTTTTTGACCCTTCTCTTTTGTTGAATATGCAGACAGTGATGAGGTTCCTGTTAACACGTTTGAACCTTTCATAATTACTAACATTCCTTTTAAAGTAAAACTTTTGATTAGGAATTAATTTAAAAGGAAAAATAGCTAATTAGGGTGGCAATGGTTAACACATAACACTACCCTTCTTTTTAATTGAAAATGATAGGTTAACACTGCCCTAAACACAACATGGATTTTTGTGAGTTAGTGTTTAGCGTAAATAGCTGTGGCTGAGCTGCTTAAAAACATGTTGGGCATAGCTTGGGAATAAGCTTATTTATGTTCATTTATTTAGAAAACAAGCCACACCCAAATTTAGGCTTGACTATTAAATGAGAACCGCAAACATAATAATGTGGCTATCAACAAACTCGCGAGTATGAGACTTGATATATATATATATATATATATATATATTGTTTCGGTAATAATGTTTTTTAGAAAATGAATCATTTTCTAAAATGTATTTTCTCTAAAATTATCTCATTTTCCTATATTTAGTAGCAACCTTAAATGAGTTAACAAAAAAAATCTTCTAACTTCCCTTATTTAGTTTGCTATGAGATAAAATTGTTTTTTTACAAAAAATTAGTGGAAAACAATTTCTAAATATAAGTCATACTTTTTATGTCGACCAAAGATAGTTTTCATTTGACTCATTTTTTTTCTAATGCTACCAAACACTAAAAAATACAGAAAACTATATTTATATAAGGTTTTCCTTTGATATTGAATTGCATAAATGTAAACAAGTTTATAAGATATCATATTATAATTTGTAATTTATTGATAATATAAACAAAATAAATATCCATCCATTTCATAATAAAAATCATATATTATATTATATGTAAAAGTAGAAGTTGAGAAAAAGTTCAATCAAGACTCTAAATTAAATTTTAATGACACTTCGATTTTGTGCCTAGTGTCATTCTAATTATTCTATTATTTATCACCAAGACAAGTATCTTTAGACTTTAAATGCACTCATATCTTATGCTAAATGTCATTCCAATTATTCTTTAATTGTGTGTCAATTATTGTTTACATGCAAATTCATGTATCTATACTTATAAAATATAAAACCTCAATTCATGTGTGTGTTGAAGCTCTGTGTGTGTTTTTTTTTGGGGGGGGGGGGGGGGGGGGGGGGGGGCGCGGCGGGCACACCTACATATGCAAGGGTTTTAAGATACTTATATATAATTTTTAACAGTTGGTAAATCTAATTTTACAAATGTATTAACAAAAAAATATTCTATATAATTTACTCAAACAATATATATTTTACTATAATTTAGCCATATATAATTTTTAACCATACAGGGATGGTAAAATCTAATTTTAAATGTTCATAACCAGAAATTATTATATAAAATTAAGTAAAATAATATATATTTTTACTATAATGTAGTTATTAATTATTAATATGGATTGGTGAATAGGTAAAAAATGTTAGCTATGATGTTTACTATGTTTTAATCAAGTAACTCATGAACACACTTGAAAATATTTGACAAGAAAAATAAACAGGCATAAACATATAATCTAGTCTGTAAATGAGCTCCAATTTGACTTGTGTTTAAAAAAAGGGCAATGATTGGATCTAGCGTACACTGCATCTTAATACTATTAAGTTAATATTTCCAATACACACAAACACTAGACCCAAGTTAGTTTCTAAAAATTTAATTAAAATAAAAAATCCCAAACTTTTAAAACATGAAATTTAAAGCAGCCCATGATGTTCAAAGTTGTCTTATAAGATGGTCTCATGGCTCATGAGACATCTGGGGTTTATATGTGTGGAATTCATGAATAGGATTGAGATCTGCTGCAATAGCCCAAGGTTATTGCACCATGCAATACATTCTCAACGATTCAAATTAAAAATTAAAAAGATAACTTTTGATACTAGCCTCTTAGCACGTGCTCACGCGTGTGCTCAAAGGCTCTTCTATTTTTTGGGTAAGGGTTAATTTAAAGCATTTATTATAATTTGGGATTACTACATTTTCCAATCATAAAAAAACCTAAGGGTGTGATGAGTATTATGTGTGGTGAAATAATTTTTCATCACACCCCACGTCTTTTTTGTGATTGGAAAATGTAATAATTCCAAATTATAATAAATGCTCTAGATTAACCCTTACCAAAAAAATAGAAGAGTCATTGAGCACGCGCTCTAAGAGGCCAGTTTATATTACTAATAACATGATTCTATATTGCTATTGATATAGCAACATAATCATTTATATCACCTAAATATGCAATCTATAAAAATGCGTCTTTATTTAGGATAAATAGGTGAGAATTATCACCAAAAGCTGCAGAATTATATTAAGGACAAAATACTCATCACACTTCTAGGTTTTTTTTTGTGATTAGAAAATGTAGTAATCTCAAATTATAATGGATGCAAATTATTAACCCTTACCCCAAAAAAAAGAGAGCCTCTGAGCACGTGTGAGTATGAATTTAAATGGTTATCTAAATCCCTCATGACATTCTTAGATGTGTTAGTAATTCAAAATGCATAATATTATTGTACAATCGTGTAAATATCAAATTAGAATAAATGAAAATTTATCACTAATTCCAAAAAAAAAAATTCTAAATATGTATCACAGAACTAAGACATAGTACTAAAAATATCACATACAATGAAATATTAGTAACAATAGAAATTATTTTGGGCCATAACAACATTTGCACATTTCTTTAAACTACAGGGTTTTAGATAACCATTTAAATTCATAATTGGAAACCTTTGAAACATTCTTATATTTTGCACAACCAAGTTAATACAAAAACTGGAAGTGAGCCATTGAGTTAAAACTTAAAACACTTCAAATTTTAGAAATTCATATGTGAAACTCTTAGCATGACTGAACAGATTTTCTTCTAAATCATTCTCTTGTATTTCAAAATAGAAAATTAGGACATTGTTAAAAACGTAGTGACCCCTAAATCTTCCAATCCCCCAAATCAAAAATTCAGAAGACGCATTAAAAAATGACAAAATCGATTCCCAATTTTTACCATCTTCAAAGGATAGCAACTTCTTAAACATTGACTTAAGAAATTGAAATGATTTTGAGTAATCAATCTAATCCAAAATATTAGAAT
Organism: Quercus agrifolia; assembly: GCA_029955455.1. Classification (NCBI taxonomy): domain Eukaryota; kingdom Viridiplantae; phylum Streptophyta; class Magnoliopsida; order Fagales; family Fagaceae; genus Quercus; species Quercus agrifolia. The sequence continues at coordinate 55,944,591 of JARQAD010000003.1, read as the reverse complement.
AAAGGGAAAACAAAATTTTGAAAGCAAAGTAACTAAAAATTTTGTCTAAATAAATAGAACAAAGCATTAAAATGAAAAAGATCTTTTTTTTTTTTTGATAGAATTAAAAAAATCTTTGAAAAGTAACGAAAGCTTTCAAAAGAGAGTGGAAACTGAACGAAGTGATCATAGGATTTTTTAGCTTGCATATTTCTCAATGTAAACAATATTTCTCAGTGTAAACAGGCAAAATATAAACAAATTTTAATAAAGACAAAATACGAACAATTTTGATAAGTAAATGAACAACCTACAAATTACATCTTATGCACAACAATTAAAAAAATCCCCACACATCAATAAACCCATCTTGAGACATAAATTATTAATAGAATGAAAGAAAAAAAAAAAAAAAAAACCCATCACTTTGCTGATGGGATTAGAGGGAGTCCTAGAACTCTATAGAAACAAAGAATGAAATTGGTGATTGCCATTGAATTGCGATTTCTCAATCAATCTATGCCCATTCCTCAGAAAACAAAACTTATACACCCCTCAATCAATCCACGCCCATCTCTCAAACACGAAACTTATACACCCATTCCCACTGCCCATTAATCATTACTGTGAGGAATAGCATTGGCCTCCGCCTATCCTTTGGCACCAATGGTAGAAGCAATGTATGAAAGTTCGGTGAACTGAAACTCAAGCGATGGTAATGCTCCTTCTACAAAGAATTTGTAAAAAATTTGAAGTCCTATGAGCGTTTTTATTTTTAATTATCTCATTAGAAAATGACATTAATAAAAAGAAATATTTGAGAAAAATACCTTGTAACTCTGTTTTGGGTGGTTGCCTCCTCCTCGCCAGTCCCCACTCTTAACAAAATGTGAAAATTGTTATTGCTTTGAGTAATATAGCAAGATTGGCCTCTTCGTGTGTGTGTGTGTGTGTGTTTTCTTTTTTTTGGTAACTTTCAGGAGATTGAGGATAGAAATGGATTGACAATTGTGCATTGAAAGTCTATAGTGAATTTGAGTTTGCTGAAAGGCTGTGGAGATATTTTTTTGTTGAAGATGAAAGAAAAATAAAAAATAGAAGAAGCAAGAGGAAGATGTAAACTGAAACTGTATCCATTTTTTTTTTTTTTTCAATTTGATAAAGGATAAGAGATCAGGCAGTTTTTGGGCGGTAAACTGCCGAAGCAGAGGTGGGGGAAAAAATAGTTTTATTTTATTTTTTAAAAAAAGTTGTATCAGTACTTGACTATTAACGTGAGGACAAAATATGGAGGTGGGACAAAAAACTTTTTTGATAGCAATGTGGGGTTTTTCTTTTCATTAGGTTTTTTGTTTTTAATTTTTAAGAAGTTAAAAACAGTTTAAATAAATTGTAATATATATGTATTTAGTTTTATTTTTTGGATAAACTTGAGGATGTTTAAAAAGAAAAAATTGATTTGAAGTTAACGTGAGGATGATTTATTTTTTTAAGAGAAAACGAAAAAAAAAACACGACAAACATATAGTTGTTTTGAAGAAGTGGGTTAGTGGGAGAGTGATCCTATTTTGTAAAAAATGTTTTAAGTGAGAGTTAGAGATATATTTTTACTAAATTATCCTCAAGTTTTGCCTCTACTTAAACATAGGTTATAGGGATATTTTGGAGAAAAAAAAAAATCTGATCCAAACAAATGCAGCTCCTTAAATAGTAGTATAGATTTTACTAAGTTATCCTCAAGTTTTGCCTCTACTTAAACATAGGCTATAGGGATATTTTGGAGAAAAAAAAAATCTGGTCCAAACAAATGCAGCTCCTTAAATAGTAGTATAGATTAAATAGTAGTATAGATTAACCAATAGATCAAGGAAGTTAAAAAAGTAAAAAAATTAAGAGTTAAAAAAAGTTAAAAATTTTGAAAAAGTAAAATCCATGAAAAGTTATAAAGATAACTTTTGATATCAATTATTAAATCAAGGAAGTTATAAAAGTAGTTGAGAGTTAAAAAAAAAGTTAAAAATTTTGAAAAAGAAAAATCTATGTGAGAGGAATTGTATGGTATAATAGCCCGATCTATTGTACCAAATCTCAATCCTCACATATATTCCAATAGAGATATCATAGAATACTCTACCCTATAGAGTTCTTTTAATTTTATCCGTTTGTTTTATAACGAATGATTAATATTAGACCACGTCATCAATTCACTTACAAAATTTTAAATAATTTGTCCACCTAAGCTTTTCAAATTTACAGGTAAGATTTTTGAATTTTAAAAAAAAATTATATATTTTAGTTTGTAAAAATAAATAAATAAATAAAAATTTCCCCCTTTCAATACACAATCATTCATTCTTCTATTTCTGTTCCATTATTAATCATTGAATCTATCCGTACCAAATAAACCCTAAAGTCCACGCGGTTGGAGACTGGGGTTTTCTTTCTTTCTTCTACCCTGGTTTGCAAACAGACCCAGAGACTGGAATATTCCATAATTCCTATAAACACCACAATTCCCTCGCACCCAAACACTCCCTAACTAAGAAAGCCCCTTCCTTTTTCCTCTATATTCTCTCTCTCTCTTAAACCCTCTCTCTGCTCTCAAACCAAGTTTCTCGACTCTGTTAATGGCTTCTACCAAGGTGGGTCCTCCTCATCTTTCTCAGGAACTTATTATATATGTATTTGTATATATATATATATATGCATCTATGTCTGTTTGTTTTTGTGTGTGTACAAATATGCAAGCCTAATATTTTATGTTTTAAGTACTAGAATAGTGTTTGAGTGTGTTTAAATTCTCTTTTAATCATCAATATCTCCTTCTTCCTCACATGGGTGTTTTTCTTTTTGGCTGCTATGTACTTAATATTTATTGCTTTTTTTCTTAACTGATCTGATATTGTGAATCTTGCATAGGTTGATAACCGGGGTCCATTCGGGTCGAAAAGGTCTCGGAATGATGGTAAGTTGAACTCAGTAGTTTTTCATTATTGATTGTAGTATTGGTTTTGAGCATTTATGTGTGCTAGTGTGGATTTTTTTTTTATGTTTTTGTATGTGGGTCATGTTTGAAAATATGTTTAGTGCCTGAAATTGAACACATTTAGGCGTTAGACGATGTGACCAAAGTTTAAACGGGCATACCATCACTTTGTTAGACACATTAGGGACTACAAGCGATCACTTTAAGTATGTTAGGAACTAAAAGAAATCACAAAGTGATCACTTTAAACTGCGAGGACTAAAATCATTCATGGACTATAACTTAGGGGCCAACAATGTATTTTGGCATAGTACAGTTTAAATTAGAAGTAGGTGAGTGCATTTTTATGTGTGTTGGAATCAATTTAATGCCTTTGTAAGATTCATCATGTTGTTGTCAGTATGAGATGTTGGATTCTTTTTTATGTTGTTCCCTGTTTAATAGGCATTCTTTTAAGGTATTTTCTAGGCAGTGTGCAATTTGGGATTCACTATCTAGCCTGGTTCTGTTATTGGTGTTTTTCTTTGGTATAAATTATGCCTTAAAGGAAAACTATTTTGAGAAACAATGCTGCAGATTAATAAAGCAATTATGCAAGCGTTGAACTAGAGTTTATATTTTGATATAGATGATGATTCCATCTTGGTTGACTAAAGATAGCAGACACTAGAGGTTTTATTTAGTTGATTTGACCTTATATTCTAGAACAATGGGTAGGTGCTCAAAGTAATTCATATGGTTTTTCTCACTTTGTAACTAGGTCTGACTAGAAATGAGTTTCCCATCATAAATTAATAGCTTTATTCACATTTCATTGGTGGTTCTTTTTCATCTTTTACAGACTCAAAAAAGTATGTGAGGTTCCTGTGTTCAAATGGTTTAAAATTGAAATAACCTATTTACCAGTTTGGACCAGTTTACTACAGTAAACACTGCCATTCATTGGTTATAGCATTCTTTGAGGGACTGATTTCATTATCTATCCCTTAACAGCTGTCTGTTATCATGTAATCTGTCTTTTCCAATTCAGTTGTTTGAAATTATCATGCTTACCTATGCCAGCTTCACGGAATGATGGAGATTGGACCTGTCCTAAGTGTGGAAATGTAAACTTCGGGTTTAGAGTTGTTTGCAATCGTGGAAAATGTGGTGCTCCTCGACCACCTGTCACTCCAGTAAGTTGCAGGATTCTATTTATTAATCATTTAAAGTTTCCTCTGAAGCAATAGGTGTGGTATTGGTTTGTAGTGGTCAAGTGAAGAACCAAAGTCCTGAAATCAGTAAGGGTTTGGTGGTTTGGAATCCACAGATTTGAGATTAGGCCTTTAAGTTGTAAAAAAAAAAAAAAAAAAAAAATGAAAGGGTTAGGGTCTTGGTTGTTGTTTCTCTTAAATGTAGGTAAAAGAACACCAAAGGGACTGATGTGTGTAGACAATGACAACCAGAGGTAATATAATATAAATGAGTAAATTCATGAAAAAGCCACCATAATACTCAATGAGGTAGCTTACTAAAGTGGTTCAGAGTTGGAGGGATATGCTGGGCGAGTCCAGCTCCCCAAAGGAAATTCCATTTGTAATACTCAGATAACTCTAAATATTTTCGTAGAATTTCCTGTTGAATAATCAAGGCAAGTGCTTTGGTAATGGTGATTAGACAGCCTGTTGTTTGGTTAGAATTTACTGGAAATATATATTTTTTATTCCCCTTAAGTCTAATACTAAGCATCATAGCTTCTGGATATATATATATATATTTATTTATATTTTTTTTTTGGGGTAAGTATAACTTCTGGATTTATAAAGAAGAAAACATCCCTTTGGGGCTTATTTTTTAATCCAATTCTTGGTCTATGAAGATACATAGCTAGGTTCTATGTTTTGTTTTTGCCGCCACATGTTCCATCTCCATTTCAAACCTTTTTTCATCATTTCAATTTGGATGTCAGAATTTGTCTTCATGATACAATGGTTTGGCATGTGTTGGAACAAGGAAAAGAATGTATGGAACTGGTAGAAAGGTTATCATGTCATGAAGGTGAAGTAAGAACTCATTTAGTAATAGATATAACAAAAGTGAAATTGGATTAATCTTTGCATATACCCAATGCAGAGGCTTTCCTCTTTATAAGTTCATTACTCTTCTTTGTCATTTAGTCCTTGGACTATTGTAATGCAGAACATGGGTTGCCTAACACCGGAAACCAGAGCTCATTCTATAGTTCCATCCCTTTGTGAGGTCTAGGACAATCTAAAATATCAACAGTGTTGGTGAGGAACATAATTTTCAAAGATACACCTCTGTTAATGATGATTTTTAGTAAAAGAAAAATAATTCTTATAATAGAGACAGATATGTTACTTAAGTTTTTCTTAGTTTCATAAGACTTTTTTTTTTTTTGATAAGTAATAAAGATTCATTGATATCAAAAAGAGAGAGACACCCAAGTACACAGGGAGTATACAGGGGTGAACAAATCAAAAACGAACATTACAAAAGACAAGTAAATCCAAAATAGAAGAAAAAGGTTGGTTTCTCCACACAGAGAACCAGTCAAGTAAGGTTCAGAAAAATAGAAGCTTGAGATCAGGCATGGAACACTCATTGTCTTCAAAACACCTACTATTTCTCTCCTTCCAAATACACCACATCAAACAATGAGGAATGACCTTCCATATATCTCCATTACGATGGCGACCAAAACGACCTTGCCAGCAAGCGAAAAGCCCAACAACAGACATTGGCATAACCCAACAAACTCCAAATAAACCAAAAACCATATCCCACAACTCCAAAGCAACCGAGCAATGCAAGAATAGATGGTCAACACTTTCACTATTACACTTGCACATGTAACACCAATCCAAAATGTAAACCTTTCTTTTCCTTAAATTGTCAATTGTCAGACATTTCAGGACACATCTTTTGGATTTGGTCAACATTGGCATTAGGCAGTTTATGACATTTGCAAAACGCTTGGAGGGCCATTGTTTATAAATAAAACAAAATATTATGGTACTTTGCGGGGGGGTGGGGGAGCTTGTTCATTATCCTTTGTATTCAATTTCGCATAAAAAAGGGAGCAGTGACTATTTGTATAAGTACATCCCGTGGAGCATGACCTAAAAGGAAGGTTGCAATTCTTTAATTCTGCACTCAGTACCAATGAATGTCATTTCATTTTTTGACAAGGAAAATAATTTATTAAACAATAAGTAGCAGTTTGAACACACAATGTGTGCACCAAAATACACTCTAATAGTCTATGAACTCTAGAAAAGGACAAGAAGGAATACTGCCAAGGGCAATCATCCAATCATACAAGCATCTCTATACAGATTGTATGATGACATGATGAGGACATTCAACACCTTCAAACATTTCACTATTATGTTCACACCAAATTACCCGCATAAAACTTAACAGAACTGCCTTCGATATCGTAGTCATTCTATGTTGATGATATTTCCTTTGCCAACAGTATTACAGTACAGTATCTGAGTCATTGAACAATGAAGAAGATGTTCCTCCATTATTCTTATGCATACAACACTTTCTGCCAGTGAATGTCATTTCATGTTTTCCAAATGTTAACATAATGGGAAGTAAATTCAACTTTTATATATATTTAATCCATACTTTTGTTACAGGTCAAAGCCAATTGATCATTAGTTGTTTTTATTTTGAGTCTTAGTATAGTTGGGGTTTCAATTTTGGGCCTGGTTTTAAGAGCCAAGATTTGGATTAATTTTTATTAGAGTTTTCTAATATTTAAAAGGATTGTAATTGTCTCTTATTTGGTGTTACGGAATTGAAATTTATTCCGTGAATTTTCACAAAGGTGCACTATAGTTTCAGATCGTTTTCTTAGTGGATTGCCAAGCCTAATGACCAGAACCTATTCTTCACATTATTGCTATAATTGCTAGATAGAGTTAATGTACTTCATATAATCTGAAACTTTTTTGGCATACTACTTTCATTTTGATTGATTACTTGTATAACATATAATTTTCTTTTTCTGCAGTCTGCTCCAATTAGCCCTTATAATGCCCCCCCTCCGTTTTATTATGGAGGTGTTGGGGCTCCTCCTCTGCCGTATGGATTGTCTGGCAGGTATGGATCCCCAGTACCACATTCAGGACTGCATTATGACTATGGTCTCCCTTCGGGTGCTCATGGACCATATGGTCATCTGCCTACATTTCCACCTGGAGGATATGGAGGTACTTTTAGTTTTGTGACTTGTAAATTCCTTTCACAATCAGCTGTTAAAATAAATAACATTTTAGTATAAATAGAAAAATAGGAGCAGAGGAAAGTTTATGCTGCAATTGTTAGCGTAAAGAAATGGTTAAAACTTTTAGTCTTTTAGCATAGATGTATTTAATAGCTATTACGAGATATGTTCACATTAAATGCAGTTGATTTATGGAGGAAGAGGCTATGAGGGATTGTTATATGTATAAATAGAACTTCTATGTGTAGAAAAGTTATCGCAAGAATATCTTTACATGCTAGTTCAAGTATGCTAGTACAAAGACATTTTAATAACCTTTTATGTAAGAATTAAAAAAAATAATTTATACTGCTATAAATATTATCTACATTAATGGAATTTTGGGTGGCTAGATGGATCATTGCCTTCCACTGCCCAAATGGCGTGGCTATAAAGGTGAGCTAAATGGGGGGATGGAACAGGAGTGAAATTTCTCATAGGAGCATTAGAGTATTGCAGTTGCTTTTGTGATCAGGCTACTGCAATGGCTTGGACAGAAATACTTGTTTAGCAGCATAATGCCAATCCTGAGTTTTGGCTTGGGGAAAAATCTAGGGGAGGGTGCCTGCAGATGGAGCTCAAAATTATGTATTAGGATAAATGGCATCATGTAGAAGTTTGTGTCAAGCATGTTCAATCATCTTCTTCATCTGTATGTGTAACTGGTGGTTTTTTAATGAATCAGGTATGCCTTATAGTCCAGGGCCTGCTGTCAATGGATATGGATTTGGCTTTCAAAGACCTCCATGGGCAGGAGGAGTACTACCTGATAATCCTGCCTCTCGTAAACGCCGTGGAGGTATTTGCAACATCTTGTATCCTAAATTTTATTGTTGTTGAGATTTTTCCATTTCCACTATAATTGTAATCTGATCAATCATCATCTATTTGTTGAACATTAATATTGATACGACATCTTATAGTTTATTGGAAGTTATATGCAGTATTTTGTACTTTCTTTTGTTTGTGTTTGTCTCTAGTTTGAAATAAATGATGGTGGGTGAGACTTTAAGTGGTAATAATTACCTTTTTTATTATCCTCCACCTCATGTCATTTTTTAATTTATGTTGTTGTTTTGATTTCTTGGTTTCAATGCTTTAAGAAGCTTTGGTTAATAATAATTACCTTTCTGTAGTAAAGTATTACTTGGTCTATAAGCAAAGGAAGCACGGGTGTGCCATTTTCGTTGGCGCACCCGCGTTGGACTTGGCGGGGGACATGCCGTGCGGCCTGGATGCAGCTGCATGCGTGTCTCTTGGTTAAATTTTTTTACTGCTGTAGCCCAATTTGGTCTGAAATGGTTTGAAATAGGACCTGATATGGGCCGAAATATTTAAAAAAAAAAAAAAAAAACATTAATTTCAAACTTATCTTTTGTTTAGTCTTAGTTTCAAACTTTCGATATTGTATTCTAATTTATGAACATTATCTAATGATTATGTATTCAGTTTATTATCTACTATTGCTCTTAAATTGATCTATGTTTATCATTATATGAAAAAAAAAAATGCTTAGCAATATATAGAAAATATAAATAAAAATATATTTAATAATTAATTAATAAATGTATCTTGCTGCACCTGTGTCCTACTTTTTAAAAAATTGCCATGTCGCCATACCCCGATGGCACCCGAACCCAAATCCGCACCCGTGCTTCCTAGTCTATAAGATGCTTGATTGTTTGTTATATTTCTAAGTTGGCCCTGATTTGGTCCTATTTTCTTAAACTTATGGATTTCTCTCAAGTATAAAGACTTCAATACACTCTCCTTTTGTATTTCTATCAGAAGTGCTGTATGTAAATTATCTTAGAAAGCTGCGTCTGGTTGTATATGCAGGGCCAGATGGTGTACATGAAGGGGATTGGATTTGCCCCAAATGTGAGAATGTTAACTTTGCCTTCAGAACCACTTGCAACATTAAGAAATGCGGGGCTCCCAGACCTTCTTCTGTAAGTGATTTATTTCTGGAATTGTTATTATGACGTTCACCATTTTAACATTGTCCAAAGAGTTTTTGTATGTGGTTCTTAAGTTTGATGGAACATCTAGAAAGTCCGCCACAAACCCAACGCATGTACAACTTGTTCATGGTAGCCTGGCCCTTCATTATCCATGGTTTGAAAACATTCCAATCCAATTCACAATGGCCCATCACAATCAAAAACTTCCATTGCCACCTCCTTCCAAACCAAGACCACATATCTATGTATAAATATTCTGATGTTGCCGTGCACATGATGTTGGTTTTCATGTGGTTTGAAAACATTCCAATCTACATCACAGTTGCCCATCACCAGTCGAAAACTTCCTTCGCCACCACCTTTTAATCCAAGACCACATATCTATGTATAAATATTCTGACATTGCCATGCACATGATGTTGGTTTTCATGTTTAATAGCTCGTTACCTTGCATTAATTATGTGTCTTTATGATTCCTTGCAGGGCCCAAACCAATCAAATTCTACTGCCCCTGAAGGCAGCTGGAGTTGTAGCAAGTGTGGCAATGTGAATTATCCCTTTCGAACTGTCTGCAACCGCAAGGATTGTGGAAATGAGAGGCCAAACACTGGCAATTAGATAATTACCCTATTGTGTGCATGGGTAGCTTTAATCCACCAATTCCCTATGTATTAGAAAATCATTCTTTGTTGCACTAGAGAATGAAAAAACAACCATGTTTATATATTAAAAAAAAAAAAAAAAGAACAAGATTTATATAAGGAAACATCTTTTTATTTCCATTTTTGTGATATTAGCCAGCATGGCAACTTGTAATCTTATTTTTATTTTTATATTTTTCTCTGGGCAACTTCTGGTATGAATTGCTGGTAATCTGCAACTTTGGTCATTGAGAATGGGTAGTTGATGGATTAGTGCTTTTAGCAATTTCATAATACATATGTCAGGGTTTTGGTTTTCCAAAAGCTTATGGAAGTTACATTTTTAAATCAAGTCGTCGTAGACTAAATGTCTAAATCCATCTTTAAATGGTTAAATTATATTTTTGGTCCTTAATATTTGGTGTAGGTTGATATTGCTCCTTCCAAATCCGTAGTCATCTCTCCTTGAAATGCAACAAATGAAATAGTTTTTGTGATGCAAAATCAACAATCAAAATGTTAAATTTTGAGAAAATCTGTAGCTATTGTGGGAATGGATGGCCGAGAAGGTAGACCCATGCAGTGCAAGTTGCATTTTTTGACAGTTGGGTAGGAGGAGCTAAAAACCTTCAAGCAAGACACGGCTAATTTAGTTTTTCTGGCCTAAGTGAGCATTTGAGCTGATTCTATTTTACCTGGATTGATGCTGCATTTAGACATAAGTTTTCATATGTTGAATTTTATACCAGCTCTTTTGTTAATTAATGTTTTTATTTTTTGGACGAGTTAATGTATTTGAACCAACCAAATTGAGGTAAACGAGTTGGTAACCTGTTCAATACATAAAAAAGTTCTAATATAATATAAACTTAAAAAAAAAAAATTGATAATTATAATAGTTATAAATATAATTTATTGTGATTATGTTTGTATATGAAAATATATATTGGACAAAATTTAGTTACAAAATTGATTGTAGTCTAAGACTACAACCTTATTTAATAAATTAAATATTACTACATATTTTGAAAAAGAATAAAGTTTAGTTATAAAATTTCTTTACTCAATATCATTCACATTACTATATATTTTGAAAATCTAACCGTCAAATTGCATGTTCTTTATGTTCTTAATACATATATCAAATTTTGTGCAAATTGGATATTATTTACTATATGATCTATAAGCTTACATTTTATGCATAATTTTAAACTACAAAAACTTGCAATTTAAACAATTTATTGATGACATAGTTATTGATATTTAATTTTATAAAAATTTTGTAAGCATGGAGGATATAAGAAGAAAATGTAATCCAACGGAGGATTTGTCAAAATTCACCTCCAATAAAAAGATATTGAGTAAGGCTACAACCAATTTTGTAACTAAACTTTTTTATCCTTTTGAAAGTCTAATTATTAAATTGCATATTCTTTACACTTTTAATACACATGTCAAATTTTGTGTCAATCAGATATTATTTATTATATAATCTATAAACTTATATTTTATGCATAATTTTAAACTACAAAGACTTGCAATTTAAACAATTTATTAATGACATAGCTATTGATCCTTAATTTTCTAGAAATTTGTAAGTATGAAGAATATAAGAAGAAGATGTAATCAAATATGGTGGATTTATCAAAATTCACCTCCAATAAAAAGATATTGGATAAGATTGTAGTTATAACAAATTTTATAGCTAAACTTTTTTTTATTTATAAGAATATAGCTAAACTTTGTTTATTTATATTCTACCATAAAAGAAAATATAATATATCAAGATTCTAACGAAGGGTTTAAATATAAAATGAAATTACAAAAGGTTTAAATATAAAATGAAATTAAAATTCAATTTTGAAATATATATTAGAATGTGACAAAATATTATAGGGTTGGCCAAGAGTCAAACCCCTTCAATTTTATATATACTAGGTAATAAAGACTGCCACTAGCAACGAATAATAGGACACTTCGAATCACACTGATGGCTTGTTTGGAAGTTTAGAGAGGGAGGAGAGGGGAGGAGAGTAGTGGGGAGGAGAGTAGAGGGGAATGATTCCCCTTTACCTTGTTTGGATGTTTTTAAAATTAGTAAGGGAGAAGAGAATAATTAGTCATTCCTCTTGTTTGTATGTTTTAAAAATTAGGATGGAGAAAAGAGGAAATGATTTAAATAGACAAATTTACCCCTAAGCATTTTCTATTAGTGACTTAACGGTAAGAATCAAATTGACTGTAAATTGAAAATAACAGGGATCAAATTAACTGCTATCAAAATGTAGTAACTAAATTGACTATGACCCCAAAATGTAGGGACCAAAATAATGTTTAAGCCTTAATTATATACATAAAACATAATTCCTAATACATCCCTAGGAGGACTACTAAATATTTTAATGGTGCAACTATTCACCAAACATCAATTAACGGCAAAAGAGACAAACCTTAATCTTTCTTGTGTTGAGTTTAGTGGTTGTAAATGTCATTGTCACAACAATGGCATAAATTTCCAAATTCTAAATTGCATTGTTTGTAGTAACTACACCAACTTTTAGGGTATGTTTGGTTGGGATGAAAACAGGGAGGATGGAAAATAGGGAGAGCAAAATAGGGTGAAAAATGATATTTTCCACTGTTTTGTTGAGGAGAGAAAACAAGAGAGACAGAAAATAGGGGGAAAATTTTCAATTTACACAAGTGTTGAAAGATCCACTTTACACAAATACTTTCAATTTAAGTTGCATTTTTTTTCTTTCTTCTCTCTTCCTTGGGCAGCAATGTTGGCCCCCCCCACTCCACCCCCCCCCCCCCCCCCCCCCACAACCTTCCTTTTTTTTTTTTTTTGGGCAATAACATTGCTAGTTGTCACTTTTTTTTTTCTTGGGCATTAACATTGCCTCTTTTTTTTTTTCTTTTATTTTTTATTTTTTAGGGCTCGGGCGTGATAGTTTATTTTATTTTTACTGGATGTGATTTTCTTGGAACATATTTTTTATTTTTATAAAAAATTTTGGGTGATTGCTCTTTTTTGTGTGGTTATTTGTCACTTTTTTTTTTTTTAATTTTAATTTGACATCATTCTTTAACAAGGGTATATGAGTAAATTTATTCAAACTCATTTTTTTCATCCCTCCACTTTTCCACTCCCAACCAAACAAAAAGGAGAGAAAATAAAATCTTTTCCATCCTCTCACAATTTTCAATCCTTTCACTTTTCCACCCCTCTAACCAAACGGACACTTAGGTTATCAAAGAAGAAATTCTCAAATGCCTGCTTATTTTAATGACAACTTATCACGTATAAATATAAAAATGTAAAGTCCACTTCAAGAATACATAGTAATGCTCAGAATTAATCAATTAATAAATATTTGTAAAAATTAATAAATATATTTACAAATATAGTAATGTATATAGCAAGCAGGAAAAAGGAAACATGTATTCTAACATACTAATTATCACTAAGATTAACAAAAAATCACTTATCAATCAGTAGCTTCTAGTGTAACTACTTCAAGAGGACATTCTTCCTAATAATAACAATAGGCTTTGCAATTATATCAATAGAATTAAAAAAAAAAAAATCAATTATCAACCAACAACTACAAGTACTCAGTAGTGTATATTAAACATGAGCATTCACATCAACTCATCTTTCTCAAAAAAAAAAAAAAAAAGCTCATGTAAAAATTAATGTATATTTTAGCATAAAACTCTTTTTTTTACATACTCATTTTTTAAAACACCTCACATCAAATTGTCTATTTTACAATACACTTAATTAAAATATCAAATTTTATTTTTTATTTTTATAATTATTTCTCTTTTTTCTTACACACAACAACCATCATTCACTTTCTTCCCTCATCCTTATGATACATGAAGAAAGGATAAAAAACAAAATGCAAAATGAATAGTGCCAGTATAAATTTATATGGTTACTATAGCAACCATATATTTTTACACAACTTTACATGGCTTGATGTAGGTGAATTTTGAGTTTGATTGGCTAAAATGTGATCATTTTTCTACTATACAGGCATTGATGCAAGTTTGCTTACAGTGGGACACATGCATTATTTAGATTAGGCTTTATGAAGTAAATATTTTATATTTATTATCTCTGCATCAAAATTCTATAATGTATATAGAAATCAATAAGGATTTAAAAAAAAAAAAAAAACCCTTTGTAACGCATGGACTATAAGCTAATAGCCCTAACTTGAAATTTTCATTACATAATTTTGATATGTAACATTCCTCTCTCATGTGAAGGGAAATTTTATGTTCATAGAGTTCATCCCATCTGAAAGGGATATTACATGTAACTAGTCGTAGACCCACGTGATGCGCGGAAAAATATGATATAATTATTTTTATTGGATAATTATTGAATTAATATATTAGATTGTAAATTATTAAAAATTCAATATGTGTTATTTGAAATTATGTTTTAAATTAGAAATTTTTGTAGTGTAACAAAATATATTTTGTAGTCAGGTATTATATATAGTGAGATATGTATGAAAACACAATGCAATAATTTTATTTTAAAAAAATTGATAGTGTGAGAACTATTAGACCAAATTGTAACTATGTATAGTTTGTTTATTACTATACAGATGTATGAGATTTAACTCTTATAGATATATTTTTCTCAAAAACATAGATTCACATCTCTTTCTTCCTCACAATTGAAACTAAGTGAAGAAGTAAATAAATATAACTATACAATAGATCATTATCAATAAATCATACATTATAAAGTGGAAATATAAAATAAAATAAAATGCAAAAAGAGAAAGTTCCTTAAGTATCTATACATAAAAACATTAATAGCATAATGATGCTATAAAGTAAATTATATTTTATCTTATTCTCTTTTTGGCATTTTTAGTAAAGATGATCAACTAAGCAAAGTAAAAACTTACCAAGAAAGTTCAGATTAACTAAAAATTTGATTGTGGAGATGCTAATTATTTGTAATAAAATGACCAAAATAAAAATAAAAAATAGATTTGAAAAAAAATACTAAAATAAATTTTACCAAACACATGGGATGCAACAATACAAAATTACTATCCTAAATTTTTTATTTTACTTTTTTGATACTCTACAAATAAAAAAACTTTATTTACTTTTTGTCACAGTATAGACTATAAAGCGATTACAAAATAACAAAAAGTCAAGGAACTTATAACAAAAGGCTTTCTATACAAAATTCCAGTAGAAGGGAGACTAATAGGCCCTCCACTTTCTTCAAGACATAGGGGATTATAAAAGACCATACATCCCTTACCTACCATTTTCTCTTTCTCAAATTCACATTACCAAAGAAGTATATGAAGCTAAAAACATTGTGAATACATCTCTTTTCAGTGGAAGTCCATTGGTAGGCACATTCAAATTCGTAGCCATGTATATTTTTGTTTTGATATAAACTCAAATTTTTATTTAAAAAAAACTACATATTAACCCAAACCAAAATTCAACCAAAGCTATAAGAGTGATTTGTGATAGGAAATTTAAAAAATACAACACACAAAAAATTAAATAAAAAAACCATCAACCTAAATTAGAGTTATAAGAAAGAACAAAAATCGAGAGAGAGAGAGAGAGAGAGAGAGAGAGAGAGAGAGAGAGAGAGAGAGAGAGTACTTATAGTTTTTGTGTGGAAAAAAATATGGATTGAATTGAATAAATAATATCAAATTTATACAAAGTAAGATGGGGAGAAGAAGAGTTAAAATATAAGAAAGAGGAAATGATGAAAAAAGTTTAACGGTAAAGTAAAGAGTAGTAGGGAGATAAAGATGCAAAGAGGGAGGGGAAATGTTGGAGGAAGAGAATGAGAGTTTTTTATTATTTTTAGAATAGGAAGATGAAAAGTTTATATATTCAATTACTTGAAATTAGAAAGAAGAAAAAGAAAAAATTGAAATCAATTTGGATAGCTAAATATAAATAAACATTTTCATCTAATGAATTGTAACGTTTGTAATGAATAGTAAACATGTGTATATATCCACTAAATGATAATGAATTATTCTTTAACAATTACTTGAAATTAAAAAGAAGAAAATGAAAAGTTGAAATCAATTTGGGTAGCTGAATAGTCAAATATTTGCATTTAAAACAAATGAATAGTAACATGTTGAATGGTAATGAAGTGCATTAATAGGTTTGTCCATTAACTATATTTAATTATTTTATATAAAATAAAATAGAAAAATCATAAAGAAAATTAAAAAAAAAAGTATGACATGGCTGATGAGGTGTCTCAACAGGAGTACAACAACATTAAATTCTACGTCTCAGCTTATAGATTGTTATGTACAAGACCACTTCCCGGTCGGGATATTGCCTCAATGGTCATTTACACCAATAAGTGACTGTGGCTAATGCAATATGGTAGATTCAGAAATGGGATTTTTCAGTTTCAAGCTGGCTTGGTACGGCATGACCGTCCTTTCAAATGTTGTATTGTTCACAATCATATTGTGCATTTAGGGAGTGAGGGAATATCTTGTTAAAGCTGTCGATTTCCAACTTATAAGCAGATAATGATTCTAAATCAAGTTTACAATAATGGGGATTATATTTTGTAAGAACGTACAATATTTTAGTACTGTGTCCTCGGGTTTGTCGGGTAAGCCATATGGGTGAAAAGTGAAAACGCAATCATCATTTGGACCACTGCTTTCACAAGAAGAATTTTGTTACATTCGGTCAATGACAAATGACAATGTCAAGTTTGTTCCATCCATTTTAAGTTTTTAACTTTACTCTTTAAGTACTCTTCGTCCCCCCACAAAACCAAAAGCGGAAATTGCTGTTGCACGCATGGAACTACACATATCCGTACATACAACGGCTGAAATTGTGGGTTCAAAACACAATCTCGGTTATAATTTTGAAATTGGTGAAATTGTGTTTTTAACCCACAAGTTCAATTGACGTAAGGCGCATACACTGATGTGTAATTAACAGCGCCCAAAACAAGACTAGACAAGTCCTCCATCTCATTAACGTACCTTTCATTCCCACTATTTTTGCTCTTTATTTAGATTTGCTTTTCTTTTTTCTATCCAAAAACAAAAATAACAATGATACAATTTTCTGTTGGTATATTACGTGACACAAAATAGGCGTGCACATGTACTTTTGAGTTTATAGGGACAAAATTGGCTTCTGCCCTTTTCGGACAAAATAAATAATATTCTACCCTCTTTTCCAAACTAATTAGGGAAATACCCTTATTTTAAAACTCGACTTTCTCAAAATTGAGTTAAGTCTTATAGTGACGTTTTTAAGGACTTATAGTGGTGTTTTTTTTAACTCAAGCTCTATGCAATCGAGTTATAGGTAAAAAAATTGCATGTAACTTGACATCATGGAGATCGAGTTACAAAATGCCACTATAAGTCATTAAAACGTCACTGTAGGCTCCTTAAAACGCCACTATAGGGCTCCAAATTTTTATTTATTATTTATTATTTATTATTTATTTTTTTAACTCGATTTTGAGAAAGTCGATTTTCAAAAGTGGGACATTTCCTTAATAAGTTTGGGAAAAAGGGTGGAATGCTATTTATTTTTCCCGAAAAGGGCAAAGGCCAATTTTGTCCGAGTTTATAGCATATAAGAAAGTTATATGACTCATTTAAATAACTTGATGAGTCTATTAAACAAAATGCAAGTAGATTACCTTTTCAATCACCATATAATGAGTTGGTGTAGATTTCTCTAATTCGATTTAATCTAAAATTTCGTTCAAATAATAATAAATTAAAAGAAAAGACTAATTTATGAGGAGTGACCTTTCTATAATATTTGAAAAATTGCAATTCAAATCTTACAATGGCTTAACTACCAATTTTAACCAATAAATTCAATTAGCACCAAGTAGTTAATTAGTCAATATTCAAGAACAATAATTGATATGGATAAAAACATGCAAACAACAGAGAACAAATACATGCACATAGAGATGAGATTAGTTCATGAAGTGAAAATTTAAAGGGTAAAAACACTTTGAGGTTAATCCCAAATTATCAGATCCATTATGAAGGTTGTTACGGTACTAAATATACTTCCTTACAAACCTTACTTGAGCTTCCTTCTCCTATCAACAACTACAGACTCCTGTCTCATGCATGCCTTCACAACCACTTGATGTAGCAAGTTGATTCACCAACCTTAAAAGCTATCTCTTGGTCACTCCAAGGCTTCTTGAAGATTTTTCTTGATCTTTGTGGTATCAAACAGCAAGGCCAACACAGGTATAGTGATCAATGTGTATGGAATAATCAATCTCTCAATATGTTAAATGGGAGAGGGTGCAAGACAAAGAATAGCTCTCTATAGGTTTTTTCTTTGTTTTCTATAAAGACATCTTGTGAGCAAATCTCAAAATTTCTATAATAGGGTCTCGGTTGACTGAAAATCTACCAAGAGTTTCTACCTTGATCACCATTCTTGCACGACTGAGGTTTTTAGCCTTGCATAATGAACCATATTACAACCATTCATATTACAATTACAAAACTTAAAATTACAAATAAATTTGACTTTAAATTGGCCAACACTAAAAATACTAACAAATAATTATTATGTGACTTGTTTAAATTACTTATTGAATTAGGTAACTCAAATACACAGTTGAAAAATATCGGTCCAGTTTGGTATTGAGGGAAAATTTATCATAAAAGAAGTATCACTAAGAAATTTAATCTTGATTTCTAACCGCAAAGTTTAAAATTGGTAATGTTTTAGTAATTGATGATTATCTAAAGCAGCAATGTTGTAGATACCAAATATTTCACAATTTATAGAGTTGGTACAGTGTATTCAATGTGTCACTATTATATAATCACATCACTGATACTATTTTTGTTTTATACAAATCACAACATATTACCTCAATGGTCATAAAAAAAGGCTGTGAAATTTGTATTATTAAGAATAAATATTCTCTATCCCACTTTTAATATTTTATTTAACGCTGTACCGACTATAGTATATCATGTATATGAATTTTTTCAGGTCTTTTTAAACTTTAGTCATGTGATAGGCTATGGTTAATAGAGCATAAGGTAAACACTTAGAGATAGAGTGCATTTTGTTAGACTTATGGTTAAGTGATTAAATTCACCATTTTCTAAAAGCTTAAACTTTTGAGATAATCGGTAATTTAACATGGTATCTGAGCAGGAGATCCTGAGTTCGATCCCTAACTTTACTCTACTTCCCATTTAAAATGTTAAATTCCCATTTGTTGGACGCCCACTTATTAAGGGGAAGTTTAGGCCCACAAGTGAGGGGGAGTGTTAGATTTATGGACCATAAGTTATGGTTAAGTGATTGCATTTACCATTTCCTAAAAGCTTAAACTGTTTCGGTCTCCAAGTAAAATTTCAAATATAGTATTGCTATTAATTGGACCTTTTCTCTTTATGTTTCCCATGTTAATTTCCTAGTTATGCTCACTTTCTTGGTACTGGTCCTTATATCAATGAGTCTTGGAATTCAGCACACGGGTCCAGAAGTTTCATTGTATGATCAAGTTATATGTGTAGACATTTTTCTAGAAAAAAACTGGCATTCAAGGTGAAGGTAAGGCCCTACCTCAATTCTTCTAAATGAATCTTCTATTTTTCTACTTGAACTCCCATTTTATATTTTTTCTTCTTCCTATAAATTGTGGAATGGTCATTATTTGAAAAATGAATTTGCTACACAAATGAATTCAAAAGCTTTCTCACGACTTTATTCTATGGGAGCAGTTTTTCAGAACCCAGGGAAAATTACACTTCTGAGATCACATAGATGTTGATGTACTTTTGTTTTTCCCTTTGAAGAATTGTAACCAGTCTCAAACGATTAACAAGTGCATGAAAGAAAGGCTTCATTTTTTTTTTGTCCAACCAATGAATTTTCCATTGATTAGACTATTTACTCCTTGGTGGTTGGTAAATGTGTCATGTATGCTTTGTAGATTTGGTGTTGAAGAGTTTATTTATTCTTCCTTAACTTTGGCTAATTACTTGAAAGTCTAAACTAAAAAAAATCTTGGTATTTGAGTCCTTGCACACTCACAAAGTTTAGGAAACAAAAGCTTCATATAGAAGTCAATTACACAATTTGCCTTAATGTTTTCTTCACTCAAAATATTTTCAAAAAATCTCTTAAGATAATCACGTTAAAAATGTTGAGTTGAAGTTATATCTTAATTTAGTTTTGACATTGATTATGTGTTTGAATTCTTTTTGCTTCCATGATACTAAAAAATTCACCACATATGGAATGAGCTAAACTTATTTGAATGTGTTTCTTGTTAGGCATTGAACAGCTCAGAATTTTCAACATGTTATTTGGAGTTAACACAGTTAAAAATTTCATTCATTCATCCAATAATTTGAAAATAGATGAATATATTAAGTTGTGTCCTAACTAATGTCAAGTTACTCTTTTTAGCAGTTTAGATGACAAGAGCAACAAATTTTTGGTGTCCAGCTAAAGTTTAAGAATGATGTTGGAGTAGATATCAAGTTGATTGCTTGCGGATGATGCACCAGTTTCAGTTGCTTGTTACCTAAACCAAGAAGAGAATGATGAACTAGTGGGTGCATGAAGCAATTGGAGATACCCTGTACTCCTTGTTAGAGATGGTTGCTAAAATTCTGAATAAGAGTGTGAGCACAACAATTGCAGTGTACTAGGTTAGGGTTTTTCAATAGGGATAGAATAAATATGTTGTAAACCCTATTTTTCATATAGTGAAACCATTAGTTGCTCGCTTCTGTGGATGTAGGCATATCGCCGAACCACGTAAATCTTTGTGTTGTTTTTCTCTCTATTTCCACTAAAATTGCATTAATTTTTTTTTTCAACACTCCTATATTACTTTCTTGCTGAAATATCAAAAGTTATCAATGAATCAATGATCTTGAGTTGACATATGTGCAAGAAATAAAGATAACAAAATAGAATATATAACAGTAAGACTATTATCCCCCCCCCCCCCCCCCCCCCCCCAAAAAAAGGGTGAATATCTCAAATTTTTGGTAATTTTATCCGGAAATGAATTCACAAACTTGATTTTGTTTCAATCTTCTTTCTTACCCCTTTTTAACCATTTCTTTGGTTGTATTTTGATTCTGTTTCAATGCAATACCTTGAGTAGCGTTCCATAGGCCGATTATATCTTCTTTAATGTAAAGCGTCCATAATTCCTTTTATTTTTTATTTTTTATTTTTTATTTTTTTTTGCATTTTGATTAATCCATTTATCTATATGTACTTGGTTGAAAAGAATGTGTAAATCAAGCTTCACATGAGGTAATTTTTTTTATAAAGTATATTGATTCAATCTATGCAAATTATAGATTTATGCATTTGATAATTTGGCTTGTAATAAAACTGGAGATCAATACCTTACTGCTTACTTATTACCAGTTAGCTCCACTTACTAAACCTATTTATGTGCCTATTGAAGTCCCAATGTCCCTTTAAGATTTTAATGTGTACTTAGATATCTGCTAATTGTCAATTGCATTTTCTTAACTTTATTATTTTTGTTTTTTGGGGGCACAATTTTGTACCATGAAGTTTACACTATATAGAAGATAAAAGCTTTAAAAGTGATTTAGTGGATTTTATTTGTAAATACTAATTAGTTCAAGGTCTAGAGACACGTGCCCTTTTTCACCCAGAAAAAGTACACATCCTAGTTTAAAATTTCTTTGTTGGGGACAGTTTGTGCATGATTTATGATATGACTAGTAGATATATATTGTCTTTGTAAGGATGTAGTTACTGTTGTCATCAAAGTATGTTCCATCATTACTTCAATTGAAACAGATGCAACTAGCATGATGGTTATGCTTATAGCAATAGTGTGGATAACTAAAGGGGACTGCTCTTGATTAGATACCTCTATAGTGTTGTATACCAATAATCGTGTATAAGAACCACATCATGATATGTAGCTAATCTTTCCACTATAATTTAGATATCCTTAAATATGGAATAAGAACTTAAAACGTTGAAGTTAAATTGTGTTACTTCAGAAATTAGTGATCAACTATTAGCCTAACCATAAAACCCAGCCCATCATCAGGGGCATATTCTTTATCTTTAGTTAGCTTCTCCTTTTTATGGCCCAATATAAGGCCCACATTAACTCATTTTCTTCGACCATCTGAAAATCAAATCAACCATTTGTCTAATATATCCCGCCCGTTAAAACCAATAGCCAATGGGCCTATTAGAACATGCACTACATTACTTGGATTATCCCATTAGCACATGTACTCCATTTCTTGCATCGTGATCCAACTTTCAATTTACGGCCTCTATGCATCTTTATTATTCACTTATGTTATTCTTCGTAAAATCAATTGCAAGAGAATAAAATACTGTTATGTACATTGATAGAACAAAGCATCAACTAAAATTTGCCTACAGGCGTCATGGATTGAACTCTCTAAAAAATAAAATCCACTTGAGATGTGATAGAACTAATTATTAGTTTCTTGTGAATATTTCCATGATCTTTTAATGTGAACATTGGGAATGTGTTGGAATTTTTTTACTGCTAAGTATTTGTGAGTAAAATTTCTCTTTGTTTTTATGCCTCACAGCCAAGGAGACTAAAGTGCCCAAGGTACCAACCAAGAAGAAAGATAGCAAAATGAGGCAACTGGAAATGAAGAAAATTGGGATTCTGCTTCTACTTCTAAAGAAACTGTTGAAGTTGCACCAGCAAGAGAAAGACCTCAAAGGTAGACAAGGTATGTGTGGAGTGACTCTGAAAGTGAACATGCCACTTTCCACTGCTGATTCTGACTTTTGATGAAGAAGATGAGTAGAGTAGTTCTGTTGAGAAATTGACTTTGGAAACTAAATCTCATTCCCCTTGTAATGTACTTCATGATTCTTAATTGTTACTTTGATTATCTGCTAAACTGTGTTCCTTGGCAATGATCACTGTTTATTGTGATTTGCAAGAGCAAGGATTTTCTTTCCTTCAAAGCAATCCTACGGTCATCTTATTGAAGTTCCTAAAATTGTTTTATCCATTCATTTTAAAATAAGTGAATTGGATTTTGCTTCCTCAATAGATACCCAAATAGTGACAATTGTTTCAAAATAAATCAAATGACAGTTTGATATCAACCCTAATCTACTTATTTTAAAATAAATGAATAAAATTATAGGAATTCCATATTCGTGTATCTTAGGAATTCAAAAGGATCTTAAAAATGTTCTAAAGGATTTTAACTGAATACAACCAGTCTATGTGTGTAACCAAAATAGAAACAATTTTTGTATGTTACTCTATCTTTGTTCTGTGAGGAATTATTTTCTTTTATAAAGGTGGGTCTCATTTGTGTCCTACATAAGAGGCTCACATTTTTGTGAAATGTGGTGAATTGAATAATTTTTTTTTTTCAATTTTTTTAGTGTAGAACCTGTTGGCATTATAGAATATATATGAAATCAACCAAATAAATAAATCCTTTTAAAAAATAAACTAAATAATTTAAAAAGAAAGCACAATTAATTAGACTAGTGGTAATGACTTATGATATTTTATGTGGTGTTTCATGTGTGTGTTTCAAATCTCATCTTCTCCTCCCTTCACTATTTTCCCATCCAAAAAGAAAAGAAAAAAAAAGTTTTGATTTTGAGGGCATAAATATTACGTGCTCTCATCTTGGTAATTGCCTTTTTTTGGAAGAATAGTTGAATCTTGGGTATTTAGTTTCCTTATCAAATATTTGACCATAATACTAGCAAAAAAATAAACAATAAACAATAAATTTATTTAAAATATTATTTCTTAATACAATAAATGTATTAATTATTGTTATTTAGTTGTTTCATTATTTTTTTTTACTGACTACTAGTAGTCTAGCACACACCTTGCTGCTGAGTCAGCTAGTACACACCCCACTGCTTAGTCTACTTTGCATAATGTAAAGACTAAAAATTCAGTCTCATCCATTTAGCTCACCCCTACTGCCAAACATCGTTTATTTATTTTTATTTTTTTGTCTTTTATAATGTCTTGTTCATTAATGACCACTAGTCTAGTCCACTACCACAATTTTACCCAATCCATGCCCACGGCCCCATCCACCCTTGACCCCCCCCCCCCCCCCCCCCCGCTCAAGAGACAAGAGCCAAACAATACAATTACATACGCTTACACAAAAGTCAAAAGTCGAGAGTTTAGGTCTAAGAACATTCACATTGGGAATGAAATATGTCATATGTAGAGAAAATTTAGTATAAAAGCTCCAAACTCCCACGCATCCGGACTTGTAAAAACCAACTATTACCCAAAAAAAAAATTTACTATAGTGCTACAGTGCAATTCTAAAAAAAAAATATATATTATTCACTTACTTTATCAATTCCTCTCTCTCACCAGGTTTTTGGGGTTTGAATTTTTGTTTTTATTTGGGTTTTGGGATATATTATTTTATTATGTAGAAAGATTATTTTAATATGTTGTATTGTAAAATAAAAGTTGGGATGCTGAGAGTATTGTAAAGTAGTATGATATAATTGATAAAATAGCTTTTTAAGATGGTAAAATAAAATGAGATAGAATTTTAGGATGTGAATGCTCTCAGTCACAAGTCAGACGAGAGTGGGTGGGTGAAGTTAAAGAAATATAAAAACAACTTTTTTTACTTTTTTTTTTTTTATAGTTTTTTTGTCTTTTTTTTTTTTTTTTGGGCAGCTTTATGTCATTTTTTCTAGCTTTATAAGCTTTGGTGCCAACTTCACAGGGAGAGAGAAAAAAAAAAACATTAAAATAAATTGTGGTGCTATTTTTATGTCTCTTCCTTTCATTTATCTAATTTTTATTTATTAAGATCCACATTAAGAAAATGTTAACAAGCACTGGAAAATACATTAACAATACACAAAACGACAAATCACAAAGTCAAATAAAGGCAAAGCTGTTCAATATTACTGTTGTGCTATTCAGTATTTACCATTTAGTTTCTGATGAATCAGAATTTTCAGTTCCAAAAAAAAAAACCAGTTACATGCTGTAGTGTTTTGTCGTAGTTAAGGGGGTGTTTGGTTTGTGTTTTTAAACAACCATTTTCAGTTTTTAAACAACATTTTACGCATTTCAACGCACTTTTTCACCCACACGTATTTTCATAAATATTTTCAAACAACAATTTTCAGTTTTTAAACACATGTACCAAACGGGCCCTAAGTACTTGTTCCCTTGTTGGCCCGCTCTCAGTCAAACCCAAAGAAAGAAGTGAAAGATTTGGAGTTGGTGTTTACTTGTTTAGTAGTTTAAAAAGTCTTTCTTGGATCTTGACTTTTCACAATTTTATCTACCGACACATAAAATGTATTGGACAAAAGTTTGTCTGTATGGTTACCACAAGAGGCCAACATATTCTACTCCAAAGAAGGTGTGCGTTTATAGAATACATTAATCTATATAATCTTCCAACAGATTGTCACAAAGCATCATATCAAAAAACAACAAATCAAACATGGAAGACATGTTGCTATACTCATCCCTCTCTCTTCTTCTCCTCCTTGCAGTAGCTTTCAAGTTCTTGCTTCAAACAAGAACAAAACACAAAAACCTCCCACCAAGCCCACCTTCTCTACCAATTCTAGGCCATCTCCATCTCATTAAGAAACCCCTCCATCGTACTTTCCACCACTTTTCACAAAAATATGGTAACATCTTCTCTCTACAATTTGGGTCTCAGCTTGTGGTCATTGTATCATCCCCGTCTGCAGTTGAAGAATGCTTTACCAAAAACGATGTCGTTTTAGCCAACCGTCCTCGCTCATTATTGAGCAAGCACTTAGGCTACAACCACACCGCCATGGTAACAGCTTCTTATGGAGACCATTGGCGCAACCTTCGCCGCATCAGTGCCTTAGAAATCTTCGCAACAAATCGTCTCAACATGTTTCTAGGTATCCGAAGAGATGAAGTGAAGCACTTGCTACGCAAATTGTCACGGAACTCGTGAAAAAGGTTTTGCTAAGGTAGAGTTGAAATCTATGTTCTTGGAGCTAACATATAACATCATAATGAGGATGGTGGCAGGGAAGAGATACTATGGGGAGGACTTGAAAGGCGAGGAAGAAGCAAGGCAGTTCAGGGGGATAATGAAAGAGATGGAAGGGGCAGGAGGAGTCTCAAATCCACAAGAGTTTGTGCCCTTATTGCAATGGATTGATCATGGGCGTTTGGAGAAAAGATTGATGAAATTGGCCAACAAGGCAGATGCTTTCACGCAAGGTCTTATTGATGAGAAGAGGAGTAAGGAAGAGAAGGGGAACACTATGATTGATCATCTGCTTTCTTTGCAAAAATCACAGCCCGAATACTATACGGATCAAATTATCAAAGGGCTTATACTGGTATGTGTAGGTCATTTCTTCTTTGTTTGAACTAGATGCTAATTAAAAAGCTGAAAACATCAATACTCAAGATTTTTTAAAAACAATGAAAATATATTGGATTGATCATCTATAAGGGAAATTTTGTAATCAAATGACCAAATCTGACCCAGTTGTTTATTTGACAAGTTAGGATAAAACATGTATAACACGAATTTGAAGTCAATCGCAAGTCAACCTCGTAGTCTTGATTTCTAAGCAAGAAGTTGTTTATGTAATTATATTCTTCTCACTATCTCTATATTTTTTTAAGAACAAGATTCTCTTGCAAGGTTGAGACTTGAGACTCTAAATTCATATATAGAGTATAGAGAGTTATAAGTTGGTTAAAATTTCAAATTTTGTGGTACTCATTAATCTTTAATCATATCATATTAATTATTTTAATTTTTATTGTTCTTTTTCCCAAATATAAATTTGATTTTTACCATCTTGAGGTAAGCTAAAGTTGTGGTACGTCTTTATCCCTATCTCTAAAGCTATCATAAAACTACCGGTCAATTCAACTCAGTGATATTTTATTAGGACCTTTGTCAAAATACCAGTAATCAATTCACAAAAATAAATATTAGCTATCAATCCATTTTTACTTTAAAATTCTTGGTGTAGAGAGTTATAAGTCGGTTAAAATTTCAAATTTTGTGGTACTCATTAATCTTTAATCATATCATATTAATTATTTTAATTTTTATTGTTCTTTTTCCCAAATATAAATTTGATTCTTACCATCTTGAGGTAAGCTAAAGTTGTGGTACGTCTTTATCCCTATCTCTAAAGCTATCATAAAACTACCAATCAATTCTTTCTCAAAAAAAAAACTACCAGTCAATTCAACTCAGTGATATTTTATTAGGACCTTTGTCAAAATACCAGTAATCAATTCATAAAAATAAATATTAGCTATCAATCCATTTTTACTTTAAAATTATTGGTGTAGAGAATTATAAGTCAGTTAAAATTTCAAATTTTGTGGTACTCATTAATCTTTAATCATATCATATTAATTATTTTAATTTTTATTGTTCTTTTTCCCAAATATAAATTTGATTTTTACCATCTTGAGGTAAGCTAAAGTTGTGGTACGTCTTTATCCCTATCTCTAAAGCTATCATAAAACTACCGGTCAATTCTTTCTAAAAAAAAAACTACCGGTCAATTCAACTCAGTGATATTTTATTAGGACCTTTGTCAAAATACCAGTAATCAATTCACAAAAATAAATATTAGCTATCAATCCATTTTTACTTTAAAATTCTTGGTGTAGAGAGTTATAAGTCGGTTAAAATTTCAAATTTTGTGGTACTCATTAATCTTTAATCATATCATATTAATTATTTTAATTTTTATTGTTCTTTTTCCCAAATATAAATTTGATTCTTACCATCTTGAGGTAAGCTAAAGTTGTGGTACGTCTTTATCCCTATCTCTAAAGCTATCATAAAACTACCAATCAATTCTTTCTCAAAAAAAAAACTACCAGTCAATTCAACTCAGTGATATTTTATTAGGACCTTTGTCAAAATACCAGTAATCAATTCATAAAAATAAATATTAGCTATCAATCCATTTTTACTTTAAAATTATTGGTGTAGAGAATTATAAGTCAGTTAAAATTTCAAATTTTGTGGCACTCATTAATCTTTAATCATATCATATTAATTATTTTAATTTTTATTGTTCTTTTTCCCAAATATAAATTTGATTTTTACCATCTTGAGGTAAGCTAAAGTTGTGGTACGTCTTTATCCCTATCTCTAAAGCTATCATAAAACTACCAGTCAATTCAACTCAGTGATATTTTATTAGGACCTTTGTCAAAATACCAGTAATCAATTCACAAAAATAAATATTAGCTATCAATCCATTTTTACTTTAAAATTCTTGGTGTGATTTTAAGAATCGCTAAAACAAATATAAGTTATCAATCCATTTTTTTACTTTTAAATTCTTGTCGTGATTTAAGAACTTATTGAATGCATAATAAGTAGGTCTTGTTAATTGCGGGGACTCGCACATCAGCGGTGACAATAGAGTGGGCAATGTCCAATTTGCTCAATCATTCTCAGGTGTTGAAGAATGCTAGAGTTGAGTTGGATAATCAAATTGGACAAGAAAAATTACTCAATGAACTGGATGTCTCTAAATTGCACTATCTACAAAGTATAATCTTGGAGACTCTTAGATTGTATCCTGCAGCCCCATTGCTTTTACCCCACATGTCCTCTGAAGATTGTACAATTGGAGGATATAATGTTCCACGTGAGACAATTTTATTGGTTAATGCATGGGCCATACATAGAGACCCCAATATATGGCATGATGCAACTAGTTTTAAGCCTGAGAGGTTTGAAAATGGAGAGAGTGACATGAACAAGTTAATACCATTTGGACTGGGAAGGAGGGCTTGTCCCGGGGAAAGCCTTGCCCAACGTACAATAGGCTTGACATTGGGGTCATTAATTCAGTGCTTTGAGTGGGAAAGGATTAGTGAGGAAGAAGTTGACATTGTTGAAGGTAATGGGATCACCATGCCCAAAGCCATGGCATTGGAGGCCTTGTGCAGAGCTCGCCCAATTATAACTAAGGTTCTTTCTATGTCTGAGGATGAGTTTTGACCAATGTTCTTGAGGTTTGCAAGAATAGCTTAGCTATATTTGCAGAGACAAATTTAACATTAGTTAGTAAATGTTATTGTAATATATAAGTACATTGCTAGTATTTATATTGTATTATTGTATTTGTATATTTTTAACTTTTTTTGTATTATTTTTAGCTTGCCCTATATAATAATTTATATTAGCATATTTGCTTTCCTACTATTTAATGTAATATTATCGTAAACTTGTTTACAGTTGTTAATTTAATAGGGTATTCAAATAAATTTTTTTGGGAAATGATGTCATTTAATTGATCTTTTTATGGGATAAAAATATTCATTTGCTTCTTTCTATTTTTTGGGGGCAAATTACAACTTACTTGTCTATGGTTTGGCTGAAATTTAAGTTGTCTATCTGTAATTTAAAATTTGACATTTTACATACCTATAGGCAACTTAAACCATAGGTAAGTAGCTATTTGTGGATTGAAAATCTATGATGCAAGTGTTCCGATGGATATTGATCTTATTTGATCTTGTATTTTTATGTTTTTTGTGTTTTTGGAGAAGAGAGAGACATAAAAGTTGAGCAAAATTACATATTTAGCTCTATTTTTAATAGAGATGGGTTACAGAAATCTAACTGGGCTAACCTCAGGTGGGTAAAGTATCATATTTCAAACCATAAGTAAGCAACTTAAATTTCGACCAAACCACAGGTGTGTAAATTGTAATTTGCCCATTTAAAAAAATACATTTTCAATTGACTAAGCTCTTAATTTCCTAATTTCAATCATTTTTAGTTGTATCACTATATTGTGTCATTCAGACGAGTATCAATTGACGCATAATAACTATAAATGGATCTAATTTTGAATGAGGGGGTTATTTTTAATTTAGAGAAATTATAATAAGCCCAAAGTTTTTACATTGTTTCATATTAGATCACGGGTTTTTTTATTTATCAATAAAAGTACAACACTTATGAAATCATTTCAATTTGAAGCAACTATTCATATCCGTTATTCATCTACGTTATTATAAACCCTGATAAGGAGAGAAAATGAGGAAACTGTTGAAATTGTTTTGGGTTTCACCTACGTAATAATTTTGCTATTTTCTTATAATCATGTTCTTTCTCTAAACAAAGCCTTTTCTCTCTAACTTTTTTTTTTTTTTTTTGATGAACCATAAACTTTATTGAGAGAAAGAAAACAGACTACAAGGCCCTATCGGACTCCTCCAAAATAATGGAAGAGAAACAAGCAGGGCTATTACCAATATCAAAAAGGCCAAAAGAATTACCAGATAGAGACCATTTTGCTAAAGAGGGGGCTGCTGCATTGCACAACTTAGGCACCCACTTCACAAAAAACTTATCAGAAACAGACACCATATTCCTCAAATCAGAGCACAAGGACTTGATCTTCCAAGGGGGCGGGGGGGAGGCCAAATCATTAAGAAGCTGCACACAATACTGGCAATTCGATTCCACTATGATGCACTCATTACCCATGGCAGGAGCTAAAGAGAGGGCCCACTTAATGGCCTCTGCTTCCACTTGGAGAGGGAGGGTGGTGTTCACTTTCATAGTATCGGCGAATACCGACTCCCCTCTCTAGTCTCTCACCACCGCAGCTATAGAAGAGAAATAGGGCCCCACAGTAGCATCAACCTTAATTTTAAAAGACAAACATGGGGGAGGGATCCAAGTCTGAGCAGAGGAAGGAACCTACTGTCTTGTGGTAGAAGCATTGGAGTTTTTGTGCTCAGAGAAGAGACATGAGATTTTCGCAAAAACCCTATCAATATTTAGTGTTGTCTCCAAATAGGGCTTGATTCCTGTGCTTCCAAACCATGTCACAAAGGATGGCTCCATCCAACAAAAAGTCTTCTTTCTTACCCAAGCACTGATTAACCATAAAAGGAGGAGACAAGAGGAAGTTGGTAAAATCCAATGTCAACCCAAATGCCAATGAGTTAATTCTCACACCCCAATGACTTCAGAACCATAAGGATTTAGCAATCGGGCAGACAGTAAACAAATGAAGGGATGTTTCCAAAGCTGAATTACATAAAGGATAGCTCCCATCCACATTCTCATTGAACATACTGATTACCTCTTTAGTGGGTAAAACATTGGTAGCAATTCTCCATAAATACATCTTTAGGTGCTCATGAATTTTAGATTTCCAAACCTGGCCCCTAATATAGTCGAGGTATGAGGGAGGAAAGCCTTCCCTACAAAGCCAATAAGTTGACTTGACAGAAAATAACCCAGAGTTTGTTGCAATCCAAGACCAACTATCTTTCATGGGGCAACTAGGAATGAGAATTTTTTGGATTAGATCAACCACATGCTCCTCAAACAACAATCTCAGCTTAGAAATATCCCAACTGCTTTGGTTTGGAGTAAGGAGATGAGAAACCACCAAGGCAATATCTAGATTAGCATCAACTTTAGGGGTAGGGGTGAAGCTTAGGAGATTAGGGATCCACAGGTTTGACCATGTTCTAATGGAATCCCCATTGCCTACTAAAAGGCAAGCTGCCTTTGCAATAAGGTGTTTTATGCCGATCATGCTCCTCCAAAAGGGGGAAGCATTGCTAGGAGAATGGTGAGCCAGCCAATTGTCCCGAATCTTGTATTTTGCCCTTAAAACCTTAATACAAAGACAATCCTTTTCGGATAGAATCCATCAGCCAAGTTTGGAGAGGAGAACTTGGTTGAAATCCCAGAATTTTCTGAATCCCAAGCCACCCTCCATTTGTGGCCAACAAAGAGAAGACCAAGACATCGGAGTCCAGTAGGAACCTGCCTTTGATTTGGGGCTCCACCAAAATCTATGCACTGATGCATCTAATTGATCACAAAGACCTTTAGGGAATAAAATAGCCGACATAGAATACGTCGGGATGGCTTGGGCCACTGATCTCATCAAAGTTGCTCTACTAGACTAAGATAGATTTTTACTTTTCCATCCATTGAGCTTACTGTCCAATCTTTCTTTAACAAATATGAAATCTTGGGATTTGCTCTTTGACAAGAAGAGAGGAACACCCAGATAGATTGTACTTTGTGGAAGTATATTGAGACCCTAACAACACTTAACTTGATTCATAATTTGGGGGCTCACACCTTTGGAAGGGAAGCAACCAAATTTTTCCACACTGATAGTTTGGCCTGACCAAGAATGGAATTTCTCCAAACAATTTCTAAGAATGGCTAGTTCGGAGGACTTAGCTTGGCAAAACAATAGAATGTCATCTGCATAGCAAAGCTTAGAGATAGGGGGCGGTATTGGAAACTTTAACCCCGGTTAGGTTCATTTGAGACACTTCCCTATTTATCAACTTCATTGGCCAAAATAAATAAGTATGGTGACAGGAGGTCCCCCTGCCTAAGCACTTTAGAGGGAGAGAAACTTGGTCCAAGACCTCCATTCAAACGCAAAGTGAACTCAACAGTGGCGAGGCACTGATGGATGAGATTAATAAATCTGTTACTGAAACCAAAAGCTTTTAAGACTACAATCAAAAAATTCAATTCCATTCTGTCGTAGGCCTTTTGGAAATCAAGCTTGATTCCAAGGAAACCTTTCTTCTTCCCTGTATATTTGAAGTTATGAACAATTTCATGGTCCAAGACCACATTTTCATTAATCCATCTATTAGGCACAAAGGCCACTTGAGCCAGATCCACCATTTTATTTAGTAGTGGTCTTAGTCTATTCACTATAATCTTGGATATCACTTTGTAGCACACATTACAAAACCCAATAGGACGGAAATGGTTGAAATTACAAGCACCTTTCTTTTTAGAAATGAGGGAGATGAAGGTTTTGTTGAAATCTTTCTAAAGCCAGCCATTACGAAAGAAGCTTTGGGTGGCTTTAACCACTTGATCACCCACTGTGTCCCAATAATGTTTGTAGAAGAGGGCTGGGTAGCCATCCGGACCCGAGGCTTTGAGGGATTTCATCCCGAAAACCACCTTCTCAATCTCTTCTCTAGTGGGAATTTTTCACAGCTCCAAATTCTCTTGGTCAGTAACACAAGGCTCTATTAAGTTTTCCAAGTTTGATGGGAATTGAGGGAGACTAGATGGGAATAGGGAGGTAAACTTTTCCAAAAAATAGTTTTGAATTTCCTCCAAGTCTCTTATCCAAGAACTATCCTCAAGTTTAATTTTTGAGATGTAGTTTCTTCGTCTTCTAATTATGGTTGAGAGATGGAAGTACCTTGAATTACAGTCACCCTCTTTAACCCACAGTTCTCTAGACAACTGTCGTAATCTCATGTCTTCCCTAGCTAGCCATTCATCAAGCTCTAAATTTAGAGAGGCTTCTAGTTCCAAGTTCTCTCTTGTAGGGGCAAACTGTTGTATCTCAGAAATTTTGACTTTGAGGCCTTTAATTTTTTCCTTTGAATTTCCAAAGGTGCTTTGTTCCAGCTTTTTAGATCTCAGCAAGTCACAGACAGCTTTTTGACTAACTTAAAGCCATGAGAGCCATCAATCTGAATTTGCCATGCATTTTCCACAACCGATCTACTTTCCTCTTCCCTAGTCCACATTGCTTCAAAACGAAACAGCCGAGACAAAACATCAGGTTCCAAATTTGTATCAAGCATAATCGGGTTATGATCCGAGTTAGAATTACACAAGTGTCTGACCCTTGCTTTGGGAAATAAAGACTGCCACTCCTGTTCACATAAACATAGATCTCCAATTACTACCCAAGGCCCTGAGAAGGGGGACACCATATTCTCCAACATTTCCTAGAATTTTTCTTTTTTGGGTCTTTGGTTTAGACCATAAATTGCAAAAAGAAGCCATGGAGCTTCCGGGGGGGGGGGGGGGGGGGGGTTCTGAATAAACCAGCGCCACTATCATGTTTTTATTTGAGAAAACCACTTCTAGATCAACACCCAATCTCCAAAACAACGCAAGACCCCCAAACAAACCATTAGCATCAACACATCAAGAATCTACAAACCCAAGGTAAAACATAGAGTTTCGTCAATAGCAATACGCTTTGTTATTACCTAGAATTATAGAAATGAATAATGGAGATGGACAAAAACCTTATATTGAAACAATTTCATAAATTTGGAATTTTAATTGACAAAATCAAAAAGGCGAGACCTAATCCAAAACTTGATTTATACTTTTTCATCATTTTATATATGTCCCCTTTAATTTTTACATATCTTACCTTTTTTTATTAATGTGTAAATGATTTTAGTTAATAAAATTTAAAGTTACACTACAAAAAACTCTTCCTACAAGTGCGTTTTATTCTCAGCGCTTTTCAAAACTATCGTTGTAGGAGACCTATAGCAGCGCTTTAGAAATTGTTGGTATAGGTTGACCTATTATGGTAGTTTAAAGTCGACGCTTTTTAAACCGCTGCTATAGGTTTCCTGTAGTGGCAGTTTTCGAAATCACTGGTATAGGTTAACCTATTACTGCGTTTTTTAAACCGCCATTATAGGGTTGAATTTTCAATTTTTTATTTTTATTTTTATTTTTGTAAACAGCTTATTTTGGCGGTTTTAAAATTGCTGCTATAGGTTTCAAATTATAATAATTATTTTTGAATTATTATATTTTTTTAATAATTATCGTTACATTAATATTTTTATTTTTATATATTTTTGTATTTTAAATGACCTATTACAACAGTTTTAAAACTGTCGCTATAGGTTTGCTCATATTGAAGACCTATTATAGCGCTTTTAAAACTACCGCTATAGGGTTTACTCTTTTTCTTCTTTAAATGACTTATTATGGTGGTTTTAAAGCCCCCGCTATTGGTTTGCTTATATTGAAGACCTATTACAGTGCTTTTAAAACCACTGCTATAGGCTTTACTCTTTTTCTTCTTTAAATGTCCTATTCCTTAATACATAAAACCTAATCCGATGGTTTTAAAACCCCCATTATAGACTTCTTCAATTGGAATACCTATCTGGGGGTTTTAAAATTGCCATTTTAGGGTTCTTCATATATAAAACCTATTCCGGTGGTTTTAAAATTGCTGCTATAGGGTTTAAATTATTATTATTATTTTCAAATTACTTTTTTTTAAGAGGCTCTTCCTAAAATTTACCAAAATACCCCCTAAACCTAAAAAATGACTGAAATACATCTGAAATCTAGAAAATGACCAAAATACCCCTGATGCTTGAAAAAGACCAAAATACCCCCTAGACCTATAAAATGACCAAAATGCCCCCGTAAACGTAAAAATTGTTTACATAGTACACAATAAATTGAGAGGTAAGCCTAATATTTTACCAAGGAGTGAATTGTTTTTTGTTTAAATAGTACACAGTAAATTGTTGAGTTCGATATTGCGTTTGGGTACCTATCACGACTTAAGTCTTACATGCGAAATAAAGCCGCTCCAAAAAGATCTATAGCTAAAGGGTACGTAGCTGAGGAGTGCTTAACATTTTGTTCACGATACATGGATGGCATTTAAACTATTTTCAATCGACCTATCATAACATATGAAAATTCTACTGGTGTAGTGTCTTACATCACACTAGGTCACACGGAATTTCCCCAAGCTCATCGTTACATTCTTTTCAACTGTGCCGACATTAGACATTTTCGTGCTCAAGTTATAGTTGATTCAATAAGTTTAAGTTGGTCAACCATCACAAGAAATAATGTTTTCTTAACACTAACACAATTGCATGCATAGTATGCACAAAGAAGTGATCGAGGATGAACTAAGAAAGGCTCGCCATCGTATATCCTATGTTGTCATTCATAAACACCACATGGAGAAGTTTTGCGGCTGGTTTAGAGATCTTGTAACTATAAAGGCTAGATTAAACAATTTGTGGTTGTAACATTAAAGTAAATAACTTACTTATAATATACATGGCAAAAACTTAGTCACTCTTAGAACAATTGCTGCATGTCCATATACTAGAGCTAAGCAAATGAAGCACTATGTCACAAATGGTTTAAAATTTCGAACTAAAGATTTTGAACAAATAAGAAAACTCAAATGAAGGTGGCATTGCTTACTAGGGGTGGCAAAATCTGACACAACCCGTGAACCCGACACGACTAACCCGTTTATAAACAGGTCATAGGTTGAGGCTAAACGGGTTCAGGTCATATTCGGATTGACATGGTTAACCCGTTTACTAAATGGGTCGTGTTCGTGTTCATCATGTGAACCCGTTTAACCCGATTAGCTTATAAAGGTAATTTTACTAGTTTACCCTTATAAACCTATGTATATAAGCTTACCTATTCTCTTATTCTCCTCCCTCACTACCAGATCTCAGTCACGCCTCTCTCACTCCGTCTCTTCGTTTTTATCATCAGCCTTAACTCTCTGACTTTTCTTCTTCTCCTCAATACTCCAACCGCTCCTATTTCTTATCTACAAATTCTACATTATTTAAAATCAAAACTCTAGCCGTCCCCATGTCTCTCAACCCTCTACTCTATCTTCCCTTCAAATCCCTAGCCGCCTCCACTACCAGCTCTTCTCCTCAAAACTGTAGCTGCCTCTTTGCTCTCTTTTCTCCTTCATGGGTTCACAGCTTCACCAGTTCACCCCTTTCTTCAGCTTTCAATAGACGAATCCACTAGCAAGGTATATGAACGTCTATTCTCACACTCATTTACAATTTTACACACCACTTTTGCAAAAAAAATTGTTACTTTTCCAAGTTGAAAATCATGAATTATTTTAGTTCAGAAAAACAGTGTGAACGGTTCTATCATTGCCAAAAGCTCAAGCCTTAGATATTAGATCTATCATTGCTAGATTAGCTTGCTTAGGAAGAGAACTGAAATGGGAGGGGAGATTTGCTCGGTTCTATTTTTTGTAGGAGAGACTGGGAAGTGAGATTCCTCATAAAGGAAAAACAAAAAACAGACAGAGAAGCGGGGAGGGAGATGAACTATAAGACTAAGAGAGCTATGGGTCATTTGTGTTATCTGTTTGGGGAAGAGTTTAGAGTATGAGATATTTTATATTTTTTAAACAAAAAAATTCCACAGCCACACACTTGTTTCTCATCACATGACTTTCTCTTGTTTTATTAGATGAATGTCTGCCACATTTCAAACTTTTTTTTTTTGGTCAAACACATTTCAAACTTTAACGTATCTTTGAACTTAATATATACTACCATGTTTATATACTATATATAAACATAGCATTCCGACCAAAAGAAAAAAGAAAACCAATATAGAAATTAACGTATCTTTTTTGGTCAAACACAGTTTTGTTTTTATGAAATAAACTTTTTTGTGTTAAACTATCATGTTGATTGTTTTGTACTAATATTAGATCTGTTTTTTTTTTTTTTTAAATGTTGATTTTAAAATAATTGGGTCTTGCTCTATGTCTATGATTACTTTTCTATTTTTTGTTTTTTTTGTTTTCGTCCTCTTAAAATAAAATAATTGAAGATCCGTTTGCTTGCTTTTTTTTTTTTTGGTGTTAATCACTATAGTGTTAACTATTTAGTACTAATAATAGACTTGTTTCTTTTTTGTTGATTTTAAAATTATTTGTCATGATTTATGATTTCTTTTCAAGTTTATTTGTTTTTGTCATCTTAGAATTACTAATTTTCTGCTTAATAATTTCTCTTTAAATTTTTCTAGATGGAAAAAGATGAGATGTAGCGTATTGACACTAAAAATGGAGGTGAAGACATTGACTTAAAAGATAAACTTGAACTGGCTGAACTTCCTCAGCCAAAGAAGTCTTAAGTCTAAGATTGACAAATAATAAAAACAACAAAAGGAGGACTTCAAGTATTTGCCATTTCTTTCAAATGCTTCCTACAAAAGATGGGGAAAAGCCTATTTGCAAATGCAAAAAGTGTGGAAAGGAATATATTGCTGTTGGAGTATATGGTATTGGAAATTTGAAGCGCCATTTGAATGTATGTTGAATAAGAATGCGCACAAATAAGACACCTCTTCAATGGAACCCTCAATCTCTTCTAATACAGTCTCTTAATTTGGATGTCTTTTAGTTTTTGTTCTGGCACTTGGATGGCTGGACTTAAATTTTGCCATCATGTGTATTTTGATATGCCATTTAATCATTTTGGTTTTTTAATCTTAAACTGTGATGTCTTTTAGTTTTTGATGTGGCACTTGGATGCCATGTAAATTTTTATTTTTATTTTTTATATATATTTTATTATGGAACTTTGATATATTATTGAATTTGATAGAATGGATTGGAACCTTTTGGACTAGTAATTTGATTTTGAAGGAAGAAAAGAATTATTTGCTTTATTATTATTACTAGATTTATGATTGTAAGTTGTAACGGAATGTTTAAAAAAAGTGATATATGGGAATTGATAATAGGTTATTCGGGTTAGGCATGACTTATTAATCAAACAGGTTATTCAAGTTAGTTATGATCCATTAATTAAACAGGTTAATAAATAGGTCATTTGTGTCAACCTTAACATGACCTGCTAATTAAACGGGTTAAACGTGTCGTGTCGGGTTACCCATTTAATAAACAGATCATATTAGGGTTGAGTAATCCTGACCCGTTTACTAAACGAGTTGGGTTCGTGTTGACCCAAATAACATAATACTCACAACTCAACCCGACACGAACTCGACACGTGAACACGAATTGCCACCTCTATTGCTTACTATGATATTCTAATTGATATTATTGAGTTGAATTATTTGAATAAAGAAAGACGTGTTATTCAAATGTAAATGGGTTGACGTTCAGAGTAGGCGGGGGTACAAGATTGATGAGTTAGGGTTTCCTCTTGTGAATTTTACCCACTTGATACATGTAAGGAATGAACTGATAGATGAGCCATATGTATTGACATCTGATGCTTCACAGGTATTTTATGTGGAAGACAAAAGGGATAAGGATTGGTTTGTAGTTGTTAAAACTAAAGCAAGGGATGTATTTGATGCTGGTAGTGGTCCCTTGTGTAGCAATGATGACACAGATACTTATTGCGAGAATGTTCCTTACAATATCACTGCTGACAATGTAGTTTCTGATAACATTGGTTTGGCTTGAGCTGATGTAGAAGGAACCACACTCGATGCATTGATCATTGCTGAGAAAGACTTACAAGAAGGGGACTTCATAAATGATAATGACTTTATTGATAACAAATTCAGTGATGAGAACTAGAGCGAAAATGAGTATAATGAGGATTAGCAGTGTAATGTAGTAATATTATCTTTTGGACTACTATGTTGTTGTTATAACACTTTAGATTAGAATATGCATTTTGATTGTCACCTGTCTTGTGTTTTAACTTATGTAAATGGAAACTCAATTGATTCCCATATGTGTGACTTGGTAATGTGCTTGTTGTGTGCTACAATTTAAAGGGTCTGTTTTTTATTGGTTTTTAAACATTGTAAAGAAATGGGAAAATCAAGGTAGATTGGTACAGACAAAGATGAAGCACTATTGGACTAGATTCATGTTGATATATATCATTAAAATGGTCATGAAAATTTAAGTAAGAGTAAATAAAAATTGATTCTTGGTCATTGTGAGGTTTTAAAATTGTCATGAACGTGCATATTCTTGCAAAATAATTGCAATTACTTGATATTTTTTTTCCGCCATGCAAAACAAATCCAATGGTTGATGTAAAAAAATTTAGAAGATTCTATAATCCATATTGGTCTGATGATTTGTAATCATGTGAAGGAGATTAATTGGTGGATTAATTGCATTAGATAATAAAGTTTCATTTTGTTTTGAGGATTGTATTGTGAATTTTTCCCTCTTCTAATTAAATTGATTCAGTTTGTGAGTATTTAGGTTGATATCTAGCATATAATGTTGGTTTTTTTTTTTTTTTTTTTAATTATCAAGTTTGTATTGTTAAGTTATTGCACACAGAATTAGGAAGGAAGCCGCGGTTTGAGTTCATTGATGTTGGTGAGTGCTCTTTACAGGTAAAATCCAACGAAGACCAAGTAGTCCAAGAAACCCCTCTAGCTGAGGATGACAGATGACATTCCCTAAGGAGTGATGATGAGACACAACCACCAAGTACTTTTATTTTGTATGATCTCATAGTTTGAAATTATAAGTACTTTTTAATTTGATACAACTTGTTGG
Source organism: Quercus agrifolia (assembly GCA_029955455.1). NCBI lineage: Eukaryota > Viridiplantae > Streptophyta > Magnoliopsida > Fagales > Fagaceae > Quercus > Quercus agrifolia. Next base: position 55,904,550 of record JARQAD010000003.1, on the reverse strand, counting down.
TGGTTTATTAGATACTAAGGATGTACCCACAGCTGAAGTAGACAATGGACGTAAAAAACATGGGCCTAATAGGTTTGATGACGCATGGAATCTTCCACTGGGGAAAAAACTCTTCTTGAGAGTAAATAAAGCAGGCCAGCCAATTGGCAAAAATGCTTTATCTTGGGCAAGGTGGTTAGGAACTCTGGCTAGAATGTCAACAATGTGCCCAATTAATTACATTTGTTGGCCTTTAGTGCCACAATAATATAAGAACCTATGTTGGGCAGCCGTTTAGGTATTACACTAAAAAAAAGGGTAAAAAAGGTTTCTTTATTACTTGTTTTAAGCATTATGTAAGTTTGTTATTATGTTGAAAATGTGACATGTGTTAACTCAATTTTACACATGGTAGGAGCAATGGATAATTCCTACAAACCACATCAAATCTACCAAGTAGAAGAAGTAGGCTTTGTCACGGATTGGGAAGCTGTGGAGGAGCCACAAAGCTTATTTGAAAGAGAAGTACTGCAAGGAGGGCCTTGATAAGGAAGATTTACTCGAAATGTGATCACTAGAAGTTGATGTCGATTAGTTTCACACATTGGTGGAGTACTAGTTTTCTAGGCTAGGCATGGTATTAATATTTTCAATATTATATATGTTTTGCTTTTATATGATCTATGTTTAAGAGTATTATATTTAGTGGACTTGAAGAATATATTAGCCTGTTGTTGTAATTGGTAGTAACTTTGTTGAAATGTTTGTAGGAATTGTCTAAAGAGAACAAAGCCCGGTGTAATAAGTAGGAGGAGATGCATACTTCTGGATCTAGAAGCTATGCCCAGATGGCGGATGTCCTTATAAGAACTAAATTCCATATATTAGTAACATGCAAAAAAATAACAAAATTTAAATTATTTTGCATTTTAAAGTAGAAGAAAATGTGTTTCAACACCATCGCTTTATTATAATGAATGTAATGATCATATTGTAGGAAAAAAAAATAATGGAAAGCCAATAATGAGAGCAGTGCTTTATGAAAATGTGTATTCACATAAGGATGGTACTTTTGTTACAGCAAAAGCAGCAACAAACATTGTTAGTATTATATAGAAAGTACATGGAGAGATATTATACCTTACTCATGTTATCAAGTTTGTGGCTTGAGATGGGACCAAAGGGAACAAATAAACTCTAGCTCCAATGAGCCTTGGGCTTTTCTGTCAACTCTTGACAAGTCTAAAGTTACCATTAATTATATTTAATATCACTATATAAATATAATTGCACTCTAGGCTTTATTAATAAATTATATCCCAAGACTCTAATGATATCACATGAAATATCCATAGTGAACAAAGTCATAAAGAATTATCACTTTGTAAACAACTATTTTATCCTTGAATACCTAGTTTAATCTTTTAGTGATTCACATTTATTGTAATCCAATTTCAATAAATATAAACTTTAGTAACTCCTTACTAAAGTGGGTGCCCTGAATAACCAGTTCCCATTAAACTTATCTCAAGGGGATATTTCGTGTCTCTACAAAGAGATTATGGATTCCATCTTGAGAATATGTGTTCCCTCAACACTACATGTGGTTACCCAACATACTGAGGTTTTGACCGTGAATATTAGATCTCACTCTTGATATATCAAAGTAGCCTACATTTCATGATTGGGTTCACTACCCTCTCAGGATTAAGAGTCTATGAAATTAGAAGTCGTGAGATTAATTATTTAGGTACAGTTGTTGATTGAATAATTAATCTCACAGTGGTCTAATTCAATATGTCTTAACTCTTAAGACACATCAACACATCAACTAGAAGTCTCTACTTCCATGATCAAGACAAATCATCTTAGTTGATGTGTTATAGTCTTCACAGATAAAACGCCCAATTTTCATCATCGACCATGAACTACATTTTGAGTTTACAGGAACTTGTGATTTATATCTTCTGTGACTAAATCACATAAATCATATACAATGCATCTCAAGGACTATGATAATGTCCCATTAGTTCATTTGCAAATAGTCTCATCTAATTAATCAAATTTGGATTTTAGGGCATAAATCCCAACACTAAGACTTGTTTGTTGGTTGCTTCGAGGGAACTAAGACCCGGTTCTAGTTGATAAATGGGCTACTTCAAGGGCGTCTAGACCTCCAAAGTGAATACTCAATCAATAATAATATTTTTCAGCTTACTTTATTAATCAACATCAAGCCATATAAATAGATGGCTTTAGAAGATAAAGTTAACATTTAAATTCAAAAGAAACCTACTCTTTATCTACTATATTCAAATACTTAGCTAACAATCTATCCTATCATTCTCTAATTACCCAACTCCTAATAAAATCTTAAATAATAAAATTAAATAAAAATTAAGCCCAGAACACAACACTTTTTCAAAGAAAAGCTCTTTAAAACCCCACTATAAAAGAAGAAGAAATTGTACCAGTTGGCACTTAATTAGCCAGAGACAAAACTTTTTAAAACCTCACATTTTTCTAAGTACACCTTTTTCAAACAATACTTTTTGCGAAAAACTTAAAAATAAGTTGTACCGGACACGTAATTAGCACAAGTATAAGCTTTTTAAAATCTTTTTTATTTTTCAAGATACATCTTTTTCAAACAAGTAAAATTTATGTATTGTTCTTTATGTTCAATCATTTAGAATCCCCAATTAAATACTACCAGTGAAGCTAAATTATCTTTTTCAAACCAGAAAAACTGACGTATTGTTCTTCATGTTCAATTATTTGGAATCCCCAATTAAACACAAGTGAAGCTTTTCTTTTAAAGCGGGGATTGAATTCTAGATTTCTTATTCAACCATAAGAGATTTTATCGATTAAGCTAACTGAAACTCGCAACAATTAAATTCAATACAGTCATGTGTTTGAATTTAATTAATTGGGGAACCTAATGGATGAACAGTGCCTAAGTTTTATCCTTTTCAATCACTACCTTTCCAAAAAAAAAAAAAGTTGAAGAAAAAAAAAACACACACAGAGCAAGAATATAGCAGAAGACTAAAGTTGCAAATACAAGATGCTATTGCTAACCTTAACATAAAAGTTAAAACCGAAGTTAAATGATAACTAATGATGTGAAAAATCGTCAGTATGAACCCATCGTCAATACAGATGGATGAAGGTGTTGGCTTTGTCCAGAGACGAACCTATTGGTGTTGTTCTTCTCTAGCTTTATAGCTTTTGGTGTTGTTCTTCTCTCCTTGTCAATACAAATGGACGAAGATGTTGGATTCGTCCAAAGACGAACATGCAATGAGATATGAAATAGAGAAATATGGATACACCAGTGTGGTGTTTGCCAAACACCCTCAAATGATTAAGTTAGAATGGGATTCAATTGAAGTATATTGCAAAAGAATTCAACTTGAGAATAGTTTTTGGGATGAGAATTGTGTGTACCTTTGCCTTTGGTTAGTGTGGGTTTTATAGCCCTTGTCTTCTTTGTCTGAATGAATATCTGCATTCATGAGATATGGAGCCGTTTGTATTAATGGCTAGCTTTTATTGTCTGCCAAAGGCAATTCGTCTGTTGGTGCCGGTACGTTACGCCTTGCATTGAATAGTGTTTAATTCGTCCGTCGAGAGATGGACAATCTTAATAATTCATCAATAATGAATGAGGGGGCATAATATACTTCAATGATCTTCTGCCCATTGGTCCGTCATTACACTTTTTCTTGTCTAGCGCATTAACCGTTACCCATGTCATTTATGGGAAACTCATTTAATGTATGTTATAGTTGTTCGTCACATGGATGATGCTGGCTTGATGGACGAAGTTGGCTTTCTCTTCTTTTGGACAAGGGTGATTTTCTCCACATTAGTTGCCCCCCTATTCCTACCATTATCTATACAGGCACGATTGGTATATGAAAGGTGATGAAGCCACTTTCGTCAGTTGATAGGTTCGTCTAGGTAGAATTTGATGTGAATGAGTTTGAGACCTGCAAGAGAATAACAATGGTGTTTGGATCGTCCACTTGCAGGCAACTTTGTTCGTACGTCCACCCATAAGCGACTTTTGTTTAGACCATCCACCTATAGGTGACTTTGGTCGTCCATCCACCTATAGGTGATCTTGTGTTTGGACCGTCCACTCGTAGGCGACTTTGGTCATACATCCACCCATAGGCGACTTTGTGTTTAGACTGTCCACCTGTAGGCGACTTTGGTTGTACGTCTACCTGTAGGCGACTTTGTGTTTAGACCGTCCACCTGTAGGTGACTTTGGTTGTACGTCCACCTGTTGGTGACTTTGGTCGTACGTCCACCTGTAGGCAACTTTGTGTTTAGACCGTCCACTCATAAGCGACTTTGGTTGTATGTCCACCTAGAGGCAACTTGTGTTTAGACTATTCACCCGTAGGCGACTTTGGTTGTTTGTCTACTTATAGGCGACTTTTGTTTAGATCATCCACCTGTAGATGACTTTGGTCATTTGTCCACTTGTAGGTGACTTTTGTTTAGACCGTCCACCCGTAGGTGCCTTTGGTCGTTCGTCCACCCATAGGCGACTTTGTTTAATCCATCCACCCTAGGAGACTTTGGTCATACGTCCACCCATAGGCGACTTTGGTCGTATGTTCACCTGTACGTGACTTTTGTTTAGATCATCCACCTATAGGCGACTTTGGTCATTCAATTCCTTCTACCCAATGCATCACAAGTGGAGAAAATGTTTTTATTCAATAAAAGTAAACATGGTTGCATGGAGTGAAGGAGTGAACCATTGGTAGTAAAGGGTTTGACATTCCAAGGAGGAGGTAGCTTCTACCCGTCAAGTGTCTCTTGTCAGGTGGTTGTCAATATCTTCTCAATATCCTTAGATATTTAGGCTGGATAAGTTCCTGCAATGATAGTTAGTGTAACAATCCCCTTGGGGTATATTTTGTCACCTATGAAACTTACAAGAGGTGATGTGAATGGATGACGCTGTCCTTTTGGTATCTTCATCTACTGGGAGGTGGGCATGTAGAGGATGTCCGTTAAACTTCTATTTTCGATTAAGATTCGATGAATGTTATACTCCTATATCCTTAACATAATCACTAAGGGATCGTCATGAGGTTGTTTGATCCCTTTGGTATCTCTTTTGGAGAAGATAATATTTAGATCGTCTCTTCTGGGCACTTTGGAGGATGGAAAATGTTGATGGGCGATGTTTATTTCGCTCATGTAGGCTTTCCTAAATGATTTGAAAGATCTTCCCGTCGTGATACCTAGAGACCGTCTGTACTTTTCCAATGGTGGCTTTAACTTCACTAGGACTTGGTTTTTTTTCTTTGTTTTTGCTATCTCCATAGGATCGTCTCTGATAATCTTCTCGTCTTACAAACTTCTGAAGCTTCCTTTGATAGGTCAGGGACTCTCCTTTCTCTTTCAAGTTCTTGCATTCGTCAGTATTGTGGCCATGATCTTGATGGAATCTACAATACTTACTTTTATCTTGAGATTCAGCTAGGGTTCTAATTGGTTTGTGCCAACTTTAACCAGGTTCATCCTACATTTGTCTCAGCACTTGGTCAACAAGTATCACTAGAGGAGTGAAATTAGTGAACTTTGGCCTTTGCTCTGGAGGGATTCTTCTCTTTTCAGAGCCATGCTCTGTGTTTCGTTGGTATTTCTTCTTTTCAGGATGGCGATCTATATGATCGTCCCGTTTCCTCCTTCTGTTGATCATTCCCTGAATGGCAATGGTTGCTATGCTTTTGGTTGTTGTTGGCTTTAGGTCGTTTCCTTTCACAATCATTCGATTCGTACTTCCAGTGCTTGATTTTGTTGCACTAGGGCTTAATTCTGCTGGGTAAGTCGTTCAATGGTAGCTGAGAGCGTTTGTAGTTGCCTTTTTACAGTGGTGGGGGGATTTCCAATTTCGGGGTTGACTAATGCCATTGATTGAGTTTGGACCTATATGACCTTTTATCTCAGGAGTAAAGTGATGGCTAATCCTCGTCTATATGGATGGATGGTTTCAACACAGCAGCCGTGAGATCCTACAAATTTGTTGTGCTATGGAATCCATCTGGTATTGAGAGGAATTCTTTTGTCATAAAAAGGGAAACTGTATGGCTTTGCAAACGTTCCCACAGACAGTGCCAAATTAATGATGCAAAAAATCATTAGTATGAACTCCTTGTCAATACACATGGATGAAGGCGTTGGCTTAGTCCAGAGACGAACCTGTTGGTGCTGTTCTTCTCTGGCTTTATAGCTTTTGGTGCTGTTCTTCTCTCCTTGTCAATACAAATGGACAAAGGTGTTGGATTTGTCTAGAGATGAACCTGCAATGAGAAATATGGATACACCGGTGTGGCGTTTGCCAAACACCATTCAATGATTAAGTTAGAATGGGATTTAATTGAAGTATATTGCAAAAGAATTCAACTTGATAATAGTTTTTTGGATGAGAATTGTGTGTACCTTTGCGTTTGGTTTGTGTGGGTTTCTATAGCCCTTGTCTTCGTTGTATGAATGAATATCTACATTTATGAGATATGGAGCCGTTAGTATTAATGGCTGGCTTTTGTTGTTTGCCAACGGCTATTCGTCCATTGGTGCCCGTACATTACGTCTTGCATTGAATAGCATTTAATTCATTCGTCGAGAGATGGACAATCTTAATCATTCATTAATAATGAATGTGGAGGCGTAATATACTTCAATGGTCTTCTACCTGTTGGTCCATCGGTTATGCTTTTTCTTGTCTAGTGTGTTCACCGTTACTCATGTCATTTATGGGGAACTCATTTAATGTATGCTGTAGTCATTCATCACATGGACGATACTGGCTTGATGGACGAAGTTGGCTTTCTCTTCTTTTGGACGAGGATGATTTTTCTCCTCATCAATAACTAAACTGACAGATACATATACAGATGCTATTTCATATTAAAAAAAAAAAAATCTTCACCTTCATTTTAGCCTGTTCATCAAGTTTATCTTTTAAGTCAATGTCTTCACCTTCATTTTTAGTGTCAAAATGCTACATCTCATCATTTTCCATCTAGAAAAATTTAAAGAGAAGTTACTAAGTAGAAAATTAGTAATTCTAAGATGACAGAAACAAAAAAAACTTGAAAAGAAATCATAAATCATGATAAATAATTATAAAATCAACAAAAAACAAAAAAAGTTTATTATTAGTACTAAGTAGTTAACAGTATAGTGATTAACAAAAAAAAAAAAGCAAAAGGATCTTCAATTATTTGATTTTAAGAGGACAAAAACAAAAAAAAAACAAAAAAACAAGAAAAGTAATCATAGACATAGAGCAAGACCTAATCATTTTAAAATCAACATTAAAAAAAAAAAAAAAAAACAAACAAACAGATCTAATATTAGTACTGAATAATCAATATGATAGTTTAACACAAAAAAGTTTATTTCATAAAAACAAAAAAATATATATACGTTAAAGTTTGAAATGTGGCATGCATTCATCTAAAAAAACAAGAGAAAGTCATGTGATGAGAAAAAGGTGTGGCTGTGGAGTTTTTTTGTTTAAAAAATATAAAATATCTCATGCTTGAATCTTTTCTCCAAATAGATAACACAAACACATCACAGCTCTCTTAGTCTTTTCAGTTCATCTCTCTCCCTGCTTCTCTGTCTCTTTTTTGTTTTTCCTTTATGAGAATCTCACTTCTCAGTCTCTCTTACAAAAAATAGAATCAAGCCAATCTCCCCTCCCATTTCAGTTCTCTTCCTAAGCAAGCTGATCTAGCACTGACAGATCTAATATCTAAGGCTTAAGCTTTTGGCAATGATAGAACCGTTCACTCTATTTTTTTGAACTAAAATAATTCATGATTTTCAACTTGGAAAAGTCGTGTGTGTAAAATTGTAAATGAGTGTGAGAAATAGAAATTGTTCATATACCTAGCTAGTGGATTCATCAGTTGAAAGCTGAAGAAAAAGGTGAACTGGTGAAGCTGTGAACCCGTGAAGGAGAAGAGAGAGCAGAGAGGCAGCTACGGTTTTAAGGAGAAGAGAGTGCAGAGAGGCAGCTACGGTTTTGAGGAGAAGAGATGGTAGTGGAGGCAGCTAGGGATTTGAAGGGAAGATAGAGTAGAGGGTTGTGATACAGCGTCCATTCATGATGACGACTCTTTATCATTAAACTAACTCTTTATCATTAAACTAAGACAACAATCAATTTTTGGTGTAGGCGGAGATTGAACTTCAGATCTCTTATTCAATCATCAGAGATTTTACTAATTGTGCTAAGTGGAACCGGTGGTAGCTGCAGGAATTTTTTTTAAGGTGGTCATTAATAAGCATAAATTACGTAATTTAATAAAAAGAGAAATTCATATATTGACAACAACAACCAAAAAAGACGCAACTAAATACTACATCCTTGTCTATACTATATTCAAACCATCTTCTATTTTCATATTATTCGAAACTAAATCAACGAGTCTTTCCAAAAGAATCTGTTTGAGGGTATTTATCGAGACTAGGTTGACAAGGGCCTTTTTGTAAATAAAATATCCTTAATTTAATCATGATTATTAGGATGATAAGATAATATATTTTCTCGTAGAAGATCTGAATGATGATCATCTAAGTTAATGTCAACACGAATTCACAATGATGATTGTCTAGGTTAAAGTCAACATGAATTCGCTCAGAAGATAAAGATGATTCTTGGACCAGAGTTGAATCTTGAGTGTGTGGTTTCCTTATCAAATATTTTATCATAATACTAGTAAAAGAACTAACAATAAACTATAAGTTCATTTAAAATATTATTTCTTAACACTATAAATGTATTAATTATTGTTATTTAATTATTTAATTTTTTTTTTTTACTGACAGCTAGTAGTCTAGCACACACCCCACTGCTTAGTCCACTTTGCTTAATGTAAAGACTAAAAATACAGTCTCATCCACTCGACTCACCCCTACTGCCAAACATCGTTTATTTGTTTATTTATTTTTGTCTTTTATAATGTCTTGTTCATTAATGACCCCTAGTCTAGTCCACTATCACAATTTTACCCAATCCATGCCCCAAGACCCCATCCACCCTTGGTCCCATACTCAAGAGACAAGAGCCAAACAACACAATTACATACGCTTACACAAAAGTTAAAAGATGAGAGCCTAAGTCTAAGTCACACGTCAGAGGACAGTGGTTGGTGAAGTTGAAGAAATATAAAAACAACTTTTTTGACTATTTTTTTTTTAGCATTTTTTTTTTGGGGGTCTTTTTTCAACTTTATGTCATTCTAACTTTTTAAGCTTTGGAGTCAATTTCATAGAGAAAAAAAATAAATTAAAATAAATTGTGTGACTATTTTTATATATATTTCTTTTATTTATCTAATTTTTTTATTAAGTACTATCTTAGGAAAACGTTAACAAACACGCAAAAAACATTAACAATACACAAAATGACAAACCACAAAGTCAAATAAAGGCAAAGCTGTTCAACATTTAGTTACTGTTGTGCCATTCAGTATTTCCTATTTAGTTTCTGATGAATCAGAATTTTCAGTTCCAAAAAAAAAAAAAAAAAAAACTGTTACATGCTGTAGTGTTTTGTCGTAGTTAAGTACTTGTTCCCTTGTTGGCCCGCTCTCAACCAAAACCAAAGAAAGAAGTGAAAGATTTGGAGTTGGTGTTTACTTGTTAAGTAGTTTAAAAAGTCTTTCTTGGATCTTGACTTTTCACAATTTTATCTACCGACACATAAAATGTATTGGACAAAAGTTTGTCTGTATGGTTGCCACAAGAGGCCAACATATTCTACTCCCAAGAAGGTGTGGTTTATAGAATACATTCATCCATATAATCTTCCAACAGATTGTCACAAAGCATCATATCAAAAAACAACAAATCAAACATGGAAGACATGTTGCTATACTCATCCCTCTCTCTTCTTCTCCTCCTTGCAGTAGCTTTCAAGTTCTTGCTTCAAACAAGAACAAAACACAAACACCTCCCACCAAGCCCACCTTCTCTACCAATTCTAGGCCATCTCCATCTCATTAAGAAACCCCTCCATCGTACTTTCCAACACTTTTCACAAAAATATGGTAACATCTTCTCTCTACAATTTGGGTCTCAACTTGTGGTCATTGTATCATCTCCATCTGCGGTTGAAGAATGCTTTACAAAAAACGACATTGTTTTAGCCAACCGTCCTCGCTTATTAGTAGGCAAGCACTTAGGCTACAACCACACCGCCGTGTCAACAGCTTCTTATGGAGACCATTGGCGCAACCTTCGCCGCATCAGTGCCTTAGAAATCTTCTCAACAAAACGTCTCAACATGTTTCTAGGTATCCGAAGAGATGAAGTGAAGCACTTGCTACGCAAATTGTCACGGAACTCGTGCCAAGGTTTTGCTAAGGTAGAGTTGAAATCTATGTTCTTGGAGCTGACATATAACATCATAATGAGGATGGTGGTAGGGAAGAGATACAATGGGGAGGACTTGAAAGGCGAGGAAGAAGCAAGGCAATTCAGGGGGATAATGAAAGAGATGGCAGGGGCAGGAGGAGTCTCAAGTCCACAAGAGTTTGTGCCCTTGTTGCAATGGATTGATCATGGGCATTTGGAGAAAAGATTGATGAAATTGGCCAACAAAACAGATGCTTTCTTGCAAGGTTTTATTGATGAGAAGAGGAGTAAGGGAGAGAAGGGGAACACTATGATTGATCATCTGCTTTCTTTGCAAAAATCACAGCCCGAATACTACACGGATCAAATTATCAAAGGGCTTATACTGGTATGTGTAGGTCATTTCTTCTTTGTTTGAACAAGATGCTAATTAAAAAGCTGAAAACATAAATACTCAAGATTTTTTAAAGACAATGAAGATATATTGGATTGATCATTTATAAGGGAAATTTTGTAATCAAATAACCAAATCTGACCTAGTTGTTTATTTGACAAGTTAGGATAAAACATGTATAACACGAATTTGAAGTCCAACCGCAAGTCAACCTCGTAGTCTTGATTTCTAAGCAAGAAGTTGTTTATGTAATTATATTCTTCTCACTATCTCTATATTTTTTTAAGAACAAGATTCTCTTGCAAGGTTGAGACTTGAGACTCTAATTTCATATATAGAGCCTAGAGAGTTATAAGTCGGTTAAAATTTCAAATTTTGTGGTACTCATTAATCTTTAATCATATCATATTAATTATTTTAATTTTTATTGTTCTTTCTCCCAGATATAAATTTGATTTTTACCATCTTGAGGTAAGCTAAAGTTGTGGTACGTCTTTATCCCTATCTCTAAAGCTATCATAAAACTACCAGTCAATTCAACTCAGTGATATTTCATTTGGACCCTTTGTCAAAATACCAGTAATCAATTCACAAAAATAAATATTAGCTATCAATCCATTTTTACTTTAAAATTCTTGGTGTGATTTTAATAATCGCTAAAACAAATATAAGTTATCAATCCATTTTTTTACTTTTAAATTCTTGTCATGATTTAAGAACTTATTGAATGTATAGTAAGCAGGTCATGATAATTGCGGGGACTGGCACATCAGAGGTGACAATAGAGTGGGCAATGTCCAATTTGCTCAATCATTCTCAGGTGTTGAAGAATGCTAGAGTTGAGTTGGATAATCAAATTGGACAAGAAAAATTACTCAATGAACTGGATGTCTCTAAATTGCACTATCTACAAAGTATAATCTTGGAGACTCTTAGATTGTATCCTGCAGCCCCATTGCTTTTACCCCACATGTCCTCTGAAGATTGTACAATTGGAGGATATAATGTTCCACGTGAGACAATTTTATTGGTTAATGCATGGGCCATACATAGAGACCCCAATATATGGCATGATGCAACTAGTTTTAAGCCTGAGAGGTTTGAAAATGGAGAGAGTGACATGAACAAGTTAATGCCATTTGGACTGGGAAGGAGGGATTGTCCCGGGGCAAGCCTTGCCCAATGTACAATAGGCTTGACATTGGGGTCATTAATTCAGTGCTTTGAGTGGGAAAGGATTAGTGAGGAAGAAGTTGACATGGTTGAAGGTAATGGGATCACCATGCCCAAAGCCATGGCATTGGAGGCCATGTGCAGAGCTCGCCCAATTATAACTAAGGTTCTTTCTATGTCTGAGGATGAGTTTTGAGAATGTTCTTGAGGTTTGCAAGAATAGCTTAGCTATATTTGCAGAGACAAATTTAACATTAGTTAGTAAATGTTATTGTAATATATAAGTACATTGCTAGTATTTATATTGTATTATTGTATTTGTATATTTTTAACTTTTTTTGTATTATTTTTAGCTTGCCCTATATAATAATTTATATTAGCATATTTGCTTTCCTACTATTTAATGTGATATTATCGTAAACTTGTTTACAGTTGTTAATTTAATAGGGTATTCAAATAAACTTTTTGGGAAATGATGTCATTTAATTGATCTTTTTATGGGATAAACACATTCATTTGCTGTTTTCTATTTTTTGGGGGCAAATTACAACTTGCATGTGTTTTGGTTGAAATTTAAGTTATCTACCTGTGATTTAAAATTTAACATTTTACCTACCTATAGGCAGCTTAAACCATAGGTAAGTAGCTATTTGTGGTTTGAAAATCTATGATGCAAGTGTTCCGATGGATATTGATCTTATTTGATCTTGTATTTTTATGTACTTTTGTGTTTTTGGAAGAGAGAGACATAAAAGTTGAGAAAAATTACATATTTAGCTCTATTTTTAATAGAGGTGGGTTACAGAAATCTAACTAAGCCAACCTCAGGTGTGTAAAGTGTCATATTTCAAACCATAAGTAAGCAACTTAAATTTCGACCAAACCACAAGTGTGTAAATTGTAATTTGTCCATTTTAAAAAATACATTTTCAATTGACTATGATCTTAATTTCCTAATTTCAATCATTTTTTGTTGTATCACTATATTGTGTCATTCAGATGAATATCAACTGACGCATAATAACTATACATGGATCTAATTTTGAATGAGGGGGTTATTTTTAATTTAGAGAAATTGTAATAAGCCCAAAGTTTTTACATTGTTTCATATTAGTTCACGAGTTTTTTATTTATTGATAAAAGTACAACACTTATGAAATTGTTTCAATTTGAAGCAACCATTCATATCCATTATTCATCTACGTTATTATAAACCCTGATAAGGAGAGAAAATGAGGAAACTGTTGAAATTGTTTTAGGTTTCACCTACGTAATAATTTTGCTATTTTCTTATAATCATGTTCTTTCTCTAAACAAAGCCTTTTCTCTCTAACTTTTTTTTTTTTTGGATGAACCAGAAACTTTATTGAGAGAAAGAAAACAGACTACAAGGCCCTACTGGACTACTCCAAAATAATGGAAGAGAAATAAGTAGGCTATTACCAATATCAAAGAGGCCAAAAAAATGACAAGATAGAGACCATTTTGCTAAAGAGTGGGTTGCTGCATTGCACAACCTAGGCACCCACTTCATAAAAAACTTATTAGAAATAGACAACATATTCCTCAAATCAAAGCACAAGGGGGGGGGGGGGGGCTCGACCAAATCATTGAGAAGCTGCACATAATACTGGCAATCCGATTCCACTATGATGCACTCATTACCCATGGCAGGAGCTAAGGAGAGGGCCCACTTAATGGCCTCTGCTTCTGCCTGGAGAGGGAGGGTGGTGTTCACTTTCATAGAACTGGCGAATACCAACCCCCCTTTTCGGTCTCTCACCACCGCAGCTATAGAAGAGAAACGAGGCCCCACAGCAGCATCAACCTTAATTTTAAAAGACAAACATGGGGGAGGGATCCAAGTCTGAGCAGAGGAAGGAACCTGCTGTCTTGTGGTAGAAGCATTGGAGTTTTTGTGCTCAGAGAAGAGACATGAGATTTTAGCAGAAACCCCATCAATATTTAGAGCGTTGTCTCCAAATAGGGCCTGATTCCTCTACTTCCAAAGGATGGCTCCATCCAACAAAAAAGTCTTCTTTCTGACCTAAACACTGATTAACCATAAAAGGGGGAGACAAGAGGAAGTTGGTAAAATCTAATGTCGACTCAAATGCCAATTAATAAGTCTATTCTCACACCCCAATGACTTTAGAACCGTAAGGATTTAGCAATAGGGTAGATAGTAAACAAATGAAGGGATGTTTCCAAAGCTAAATTACATAAAGGATAGCTCCCATCCACATTTTCATTGAACATACTGATTACCTCTTTAGTAGGCAAAACATTGGAACCTGTAGGCATTATAGAATATATATGAAATCAACTAAATAAATAAATCCTTTAAAAAAATAAACTAAATAATTTAAAAAGAAAGCACAATTAATTAGACTAGTCGTAATGACTTATGATATTTTATGCGGTGTTTCATGTGTGTGTTTCAAATCTCACCTTCTCCTCCCTTCACTATTTTCCCATCCAAAAAGGAAAAAAATAGTTTTGATTTTGAGGGCATAAATATTACGTGCTCTCATCTTGGTAATTGCCTTTTTTTTGAAGAATAGTTGAATCTTGGGTATTTGGTTTCCTTATCAAATATTTGACCATAATACTAGCAAAAAAATAAACAATAAACTATAAATTCATTTAAAATATTATTTCTTAATACAATAAATGTATTAATTATTGTTGTTTAGTTTCATTTTTTTTTTTATTGACTACTAGTAGTCTAGCACACACCCTGCTGCTTAGTCATCTAGTACACACCCCACTGCTTAGTCTACTTTGCATAATGTAAAGACTAAAAATCCAGTCTCATCCATTCGGCTCACCCCTACTGCCAAACATCATTTATTTATTTTTATTTTTTTTGTCTTTTATAATGTCTTGTTCATTAATGACCACTAGTCTAGTCCACTACCACAATTTTACCCAATCCATGCCCACGGCCCCATCCACCCTTGACCCCCAGCTCAAGAGACAAGAGCCAAACAATACAATTACATACGCCTACACAAAAGTCAAAAGTTTAGAGTCTAGGTCTAAGAGCATTCACATTGGGAATGAAATATGTCATATGTAGAGAAAATTTAGTATAAAAGCTCCAAACTCCCACACATCCTGACTTGTAAAAACTAACTATTGCAAAAAAAAAAAAAAATTGCAATAGTGCTACAGTGCAATTCTAAAGGTAGAATTGCACTAGAGCTCAATTCTAAAATATATATATTATTCACTTACTTTATCAATTCCTCTCTCTCACCGGGTTTTTGGGGTTTGAGTTTTTGTTTTTATTTGGGTTTTGGGATATATTATTTTATTATGTAGAAATATTATTATAATATGTTGTATTGTAAAATAAAAGTTGGGATGCAGAGAGTATTGTAAAGTGGTATGATATAATTGATAAAATAGCTTTTTGGGATGGTAAAATAAAATGAGATAGAATTTTAGGATGTGAATGCTCTAAGTCACAAGTCAGAGGATAGTGGGTGGGTGAAGTTAAAGAAATATAAAAACAACTTTTTTGACTTTTTTTTTTATAGTTTTTTTTGTCTTTTTTTTTTTTTTTGGCAACTTTATGTCATTTTTTCTAGCTTTATAAGCTTTGGTGCCAACTTCATAGAGAGAGAGAGAAAAAAACATTAAAATAAATTGTGGTGCTATTTTTATGTCTTTTCCTTTCATTTATCTAATTTTTATTTATTAAGATCCACGTTAAGAAAATGTTAACAAGCACTGGAAAAAACATTAACAATACACAAAACGACAAACCACAAAGTCAAATAAAGGCAAAGCTGTTCAATATTACTGTTGTGCTATTCAGAGCATTTGCAACAGTGTAGCTATATTGCTATATTGCTATATTTTTAGCTATACTGCTGCTAAAATGATGCTCTAGTAGTGGAGCTAAATCTAAAAATTTTAGCTCCACTGCTACAGTACACATCTAAAAATAGATGTGTACTGTTCATGAAAGCAAAAAAAAAAATATATATTATTTTAATCAACCGGTTGATTAAAATAATAACTCTCTCTCTCTCTCTCATCTCTGAACATCTCTCTCTCTCACTCCGGCCTCTCACTCCGGTCTCTCACTCCGACCTCTCACTCTCTCACTCCGATCACCCAAGCCGCCACTCTCACTTTGATCTCTCACTCTCTCAACTCCGATCACCCAAGCCGCCGCTCTCACTCCGATCTCTCACTCTCTCAACTCCGATCACCCAAGCCGCCGATCCACCCCTTCTGCTGACCTAGCTCGTCGACGTGATCGGTGCTTGCTCGTTGTGGGTTTTTTTTTTTTTTTTTTCCTGTTGTGGACTGCTGGTGGTGGTGGTTGTGGCTATGGCTATGGTTGTGGCCGTGGCTGAGGAAAAAGATTGGAGATTTGGGGTTTTTTTTTTTTTTTCCTGCTATGGACTGGTGGTGGTGGTTGTGACTGTCGTTGTGGCTGTGGTTGTGGCCGTGGCTAAGGAAAAAGATTGGAGATTTGGGCTTTTATTTTTTATTTTTTATTTTTTATTCCTCTTGGTGGTGGTGTTGGTGTTGGTGGTGGTGGTGGTGGTGGTTGTGCTTGTGCTTGTGCTTGTGGCTGATGGTAGAGGTGTTTATGGTTAGTTTTTTTGGGTAGTGAGATATATTATTTTATTATAGTGGTTATATTATTTTATTGTGATGTTTATATTATTTTATTGTATTGAAAGCTAAAATAGATCCATTGTTGCAACACGTGTGTAGGTAAAATAGATAAAGTAAGTTTTGATGGTGCAAAATAGCTAAAATTATACATCCACTGCTGTGGATGCTCTCAATATTTACTATTTAGTTTCTGATGAATCAGAATTTTCAGTTCCAACAAAAAAAAAAAAAAAAAACCAGTTACATGCTGTAGTGTTTTGTCGTAGTTAAGTACTTGTTCCCTTGTTGGCCCGCTCTCAACCAAACCCAAAGAAAGAAGTGAAAGATTTGGAGTTGGTGTTTACTTATTAAGTAGTTTAAAAAGTCTTTCTTGGATCTTGACTTTTCACAATTTTATCTACCGACACATAAAATGTATTGGACAAAAGTTTGTCTGTATGGTTGCCACAAGAGGCCAACATATTCTACTCCCAAGAAGGTGTGGTTTATAGAACCAGTCCAAAAGAAAATGAGAACTAGGTCAAAGAAGGTGTGCGTTTATAGAATACATTAATCCACATATTCTTCCAACAGATTGTCACAAAGCATCATATCAAAAAACAACAAATCAAACATGGAAGACATGTTGCTATACTCATCCCTCTCTCTTCTTCTCCTCCTTGCAGTAGCTTTCAAGTTCTTGCTTCAACCAAGAACAAAACACAAAAACCTCCCACCAAGCCCACCTTCTCTACCAATTCTAGGCCATCTCCATCTCATTAAGAAACCCCTCCATCGTACTTTCCAACACTTTTCACAAAAATATGGTAACATCTTCTCTCTAAAATTTGGGTCTCAACTTGTGGTCATTGTATCATCTCCATCTGCGGTTGAAGAATGCATTACAAAAAACGACATTGTTTTAGCCAACCGTCCTCGCTTATTAGCAGGCAAGCACTTAGGCTACAACCACACCGTCATTTCTTCGTTGTTTGAACTAGATGCTAATTAAAAAGCTGAAAACATCAATACTCAAGATCTTTTAAAGACAAAGAAAATATATTGGATTGATCATTTATAAGGGAAATTTTGTAATCAAATAACCAAATCTGACCTAGTTGTTTATTTGACAAATTAGGATAAAACATGTATAACACGAATTTCAAGTCAACCGCAAGTCAACCTCGTAGTCTTGATTTCTAAGCAAGAAGTTGTTTAAGTAATTATATTCTTCTCACTATCTCTATATTTTTTTTAAGAACAAGATTCTCTTGCAAGGTTGAGACTTGAGACTCTAAATTCATATATACAGTATAGAGAGTTATAAGTCGGTTAAAATTTCAAATTTTGTGGTACTCATTAATCTTTAATCATATCATATTAATTATTTTAATTTTTATTGTTCTTTTTCCCAAATATAAATTTGATTTTTACCATCTTGAGGTAAGCTAAAGTTGCGGTACGTCTTTATCCCTATCTCAAAAGCTATTATAAAACTACCAGTCAATTCAACTCAGAGATATTTTATTTGGACCTTTGTCAAAATACCAATAATCAATTCACAAAAATAAATATTAGCTATCAATCTGTTTTTACTTTAAAATTCTTGGTGTGATTTTAATAATCGCTAAAACAAATATAAGTTATCAATCCATTTTTTTACTTTTAAATTCTTGTCGTGATTTAAGAACTTATTGAACGTATAATAAGCAGGTCTTGTTAATTGCGGGGACTCGCACATCAGCAGTGACAATAGAGTGGGCAATGTCCAATTTGCTCAATCATTCTCAGGTGTTGAAGAATGCTAGAGTTGAGTTGGATAATCAAATTAGACAAGAAAAATTACTCAATGAACTGGATGTCTCTAAATTGCACTATCTACAAAGTATAATCTTGGAGACTCTTAGATTGTATCCTGCAGCCCCATTGCTTTTACCCCACATGTCCTCTGAAGATTGTACAATTGGAGGATATAATGTTCCACGTGAGACAATTTTATTGGTTAGTGCATGGGCCATACATAGAGACCCCAATATATGGCATGATGCAACTAGTTTTAAGCCTGAGAGGTTTGAAAATGGAGAGAGTGACATGAACAAGTTAATGCCATTTGGACTGGGAAGGAGGGCTTGTCCCGGGGTAAGCCTTGCCCAACGTACAATAGGCTTGACATTGGGGTCATTAATTCAGTGCTTTGAGTGGGAAAGGATTAGTGAGGAAGAAGTTGACATGGTTGAAGGTAATGGGAACACCATGCCCAAAGCCATGGCATTGGAGGCCATGTGCAGAGCTCGCCCAATTATAACTAAGGTTCTTTCTATGTCTGAGGATGAGTTTTGACCAATGTTCTTGAGGTTTGCAAGAATAGCTTAGCTATATTTGCAGAGACAAATTTAACATTAGTTAGTAAATGTTATTGTAATATATAAGTACATTGCTAGTATTTATATTGTATTATTGTATTTGTATATTTTTAACTTTTTTTGTATTATTTTTAGCTTGCCCTATATAATAATTTATATTAGCATATTTGCTCTCCTACGATTTAATGTAATATTATCATAAACTTGTTTACAGTTGTTAATTTAATAGGGTATTCAAATAAACTTTTTGGGAAATGATGCCATTTAATTGATCTTTTTATGGGATAAACACATTCATTTGCTGTTTTCTATTTTTTGGGGGCAAATTACAACTTACTTGTCTGTGGTTTGGCTGAAATTTAAGTTGTCTACCTGTGATTTAAGATTTGACATTTTACATACCTATAGGCAACTTAAACCATAAGTAAGTAGTTATTTGTGGATTGAAAATCTATGATGCAAATGTTCTGATGGATATTGATCTTGTATTTTTATGTTTTTTGTGTTTTTGGAGGAGAGAGACATAAAAGTTGAGCAAAATTACATATTTAGCTCTATTTTTAATGGAGATGGGTTACAGAAATCTAACTGAGCTAACCTCAGGTGAGTAAAGTATCATATTTCAAACTATAAGTAAGCAACTTAAATTTTGACCAAACCACAGGTGTGTAAATTGTAATTTGCCCATTTAAAAAAAATACATTTTTAGTTGTATCACTATATTGTGTCATTCAGACGAATATCAATTGACGCATAATAACTATAAATGGATCTAATTTTGAATGAGGGGGTTATTTTTAATTTAGAGAAATTATAATAAGCCCAAAGTTTTTACATTGTTTCGTATTAGATCACGGGTTTTTTATTTATCGATAAAAGTACAACACTTATGAAATCGCTTCAATTTGAAGCAACTATTCATATCTGTTATTCATCTACGTTATTATAAACCCTGATAAGGACAGAAAATGAGGAAACTGTTGAAATTGTTTTGGGTTTCACCTACGTAATAATTTTGCTATTTTCTTATAATCATGTTCTTTCTCTAAACAAAGCCTTTTCTCTCTAACTTTTTTTTTTTTTTTTTTTTTTTTGATGAACCATAAACTTTATTGAGAGAAAGAAAATAGACTACAAGGGCCTATTGGACTCCTCCAAAATAATGGAAGAGAAACAAGCAGGGCTATTACCAATATCAAAAAGGCCAAAAAAATTACAAGATAGAGACCATTTTGCTAAAGAGGGGGCTACTGCATTGCACAACTTAGGCACCCACTTCACAAAAAACTTATCAGAAACAAACACCATATTCCTCAAATCAGAGCACAAGGACTTGATCCTCCAAGGGGGGGGGGGAGGCCAAATCATTAAGAAGCTGCACAAAATACTGGCAATTTGATTCCACTATGATGCACTCATTACCCATGGCAGGAGCTAAAGAGAGGGCCCACTTAATGGCCTCTACTTCCGCCTGGAGAGGGAGGGTGGTGTTCACTTTCGTAATATCGACGAATACCAACTCCCCTCTCCAGTCTCTCACCACCGCAGCCATAGAAGAGAAATAGGGCCCTACAGTAGCATCAACCTTAATTTTAAAAGACAAACATGAGGGAGGGATCCAAGACTAAGCAGAGGAAGGAACCTGCTGTCTTGTGGTAGAAGCATTGGAGTTTTTGTGCTCAGAGAAGAGACATGAGATTTTAGCAGAAACCCTATCAATATTTAGTGTTGTCTCCAAATAGGGCTTGATTCCTCTGCTTCCAAACCATGTCACAAAGGATGGCTCCATCCAACAAAAAGTCTTCTTTCTGACCCAAGCACTGATTAACCATAAAAGGAGGAGACAAGAGGAAGTTGGTAAAATCCAATGTCGACCCAAATGCCAATGAGTTTATTCTCACACCCCAATGACTTCAGAACCATAAAGATTTAGCAATAGGGCAGACAGTAAACAAATGCAGGGATGTTTCCAAAGCTGAATTACATAAAGGACAGCTCCCATACACATTCTCATTGAACATACTGATTACCTCTTTAGTGGGCAAAACATTGGCAGCAATTCTCCATAAATGCATCTTTAGGTACTCATGAATTTTAGATTTCCAAATCTGACCCCCAATATAGTCAAGGTTTGAGGGAGGAAAGCCTTCCCCACAAAGCCAATAAGTTGACTTGACAGAAAATAACCTAGAGTTTGTTGCAATCCAAGACCAACTATCTTTCATGGGGCAACTAGGAATGGGAATTTTTTGGATTAGATCAACCACATGCTCCTTAAACAACAATCTCAGTTTAGAAATATCCCAACTGCTTTGGTTTGGAGTAAGGAGATGAGAAACCACCAAAGCAATATTCGGATTAGCATCAACTTTAGGGGTAGGGGTGAAGCTTAGGAGATTAGGGATCCACAGGTCTGACCATGTTCTAATGGAATCCCCATTGCCTACTAAAAGGCAAGCTGCCTTTGCAATAAGGTGTTTTATGCCCATCATGCTCCTCCAAAAAGGGGACTCATTGCTAGGAGAATGGTGAGCCAGCCAATTGTCCCGAATCTTGTATTTTGCCCTTAAAACCTTAATACAAAGACAATCTTTTTTGGGTAGAATCCATTAGCCAAGTTTGGAGAGGAGAGCTTGGTTGAAATCCCAGAATTTTCTGAATCCCAAGCCACCCTCCTTTTGTGGCCAACAAAGAGAAGACCAAGACATCAGAGTCCAGTATGAACCTGCCTTTGATTTGGGGCTCCACCAAAATCTATGCACTGATGCATCTAATTGATCACAAATACCTTTAGGGAATAAAATAGCTGACATAGAATACGCCGGGATGGCTTGGGCCACTGATCTCATCAAAGTTGCTCTAATAGACCAAGACAAATTTTTACTTTTCCACCCACTGAGCTTACTGTCCAATCTTTCTTTAACAAATATGAAATCTTGGGATTTGCTCTTTGACAAGTAGAGAGGAACACCCAGATAGATTGTACTTTGTGGAAGTATATTGAGACCCCAACAACACTTAACTTAATTCATAATTTGATGGCTCACACTTTGGAAGGGAAGCAGCCAAATTTTTCCACATTGACCAAGAATGGAATTTCTCCAAACAATTTCTAAGAATGGCTAGTTCGGAGGACTGAGCTTTGCAAAACAATAGAATGTCATCCGCATGGCAGAGCTTAGAGATGGGGGGCGGTATTGGAAACTTTAACCCTGGTTAGGTTCATTTGAGACACTTCCGTATTTATCAACCTCATGAGAACCTCATTGCCCAAAATAAATAAGTACGGTGACAGGAGGTCCCCCTGCCTAAGCACTTTAAAGGGAGAGAAACTTGGTCCAAGACCTCCATTCAAAAGCAAAGTGAACTCAATAGTGGAGAGGCACTGATGGATGAGATTAATAAATCTATTACTGATACCAAAAGCTTTTAAGACTACAATCAAAAAATTCAATTCCATTCTGTCGTAGGCCTTTTGGAAATCAAGCTTGATTCCAAGGAAACCTTTCTTCTTCCCCTGTATATTTGAAGTTATGAACAATTTTGTGGGCCATGACCACATTTTCATTAATCCATCTATTAGGCACAAAGGCCACTTGAGCCAGATCCACCATTTTATTTAGTAGTGGTCTTAGTCTATTCACTATAATCTTGGATATCACTTTGTAGCACACATTACACAACAAAGTAGGACAAAAATGGTTGAAATTGCAAGCACCTTTCTTTTTAGAAATAAGGGACATGAAGGTTTTGTTGAAATCTTTCAAAAGCCCGCCATTGCGAAAGAAGCTTTGGGTAGCTTTAACCACTTGATCACCCACTGTGTCCCAATAATGTTTTTAGAAGAGGGCTGCGTAGCCATCCAAACCCGGGGCTTTGAGGGATTTCATCCGAAAAACCACCTTCTCAATCTCTTCTCTAGTGGGAATTTTTCACAGCTCCAAATTCTCTTGGTCAGTAACACAAGGCTCTATTAAGTTCTCCAAGTTTGATGGGAATTGAGGGAGACTAGATGGGAATAGGGAGGTAAACTTTTCCAAAAAATAGTTTTGAATTTCCTCCAAGTCTCTTATCCAAGAACCATCCTCAAGCTTACTTTTTGAGATGTAGTTTCTTCGTCTTCTAATTATGGTTGAGAGATGGAAGTACCTTGAATTACAGTCACCCTCTTTAACCCACAGTTCTCTAGACAACTGTCGTAATCTCATGTCTTCCCTAGCTAGCCATTCATCAAGCTCTAAATTTAGAGAGGCTTCTAGTTCCAAGTTCTCTCTTGTAGGGGCAGACTATTGTATCTCAGCAATTTTGACTTTGAGGCCTTTAATTTTTTCCTTTGAATTTCCAAAGGTGCTTTGTTCCAGCTTTTTAGATCTCAGCAAGTCACAGACAGCTTTTTGACTTACTTAAAGCCATGAGAGCCTTCAACCTGAATTTGCCAAGCATTTTCCACAACTGATCTACTTTCCTTTTCCCTGGTCCACATTGCTTCAAAACGAAACAACCGAGACAAAACATCAGGTTCCAGATTTGTATCAAGCATAATCGGGTTATGATCCGAGTTAGAATTACACAAGTGTCTGACCCCTGCTTTGGGAAATAAAGACTGCCACTCATGTTCACATAAACATTGGTCCAACCTTTCTTTTATATTGGCCAAGCCTTCCCTCCTATTTGACCACGTAAAGGATGGACCAATAAATCCCAAATCAATAGCACCTGTATTGGACATGAAATCTCTGAGGTGACTTACAGAACTTTTAGCCACTGCACATCCACCATGTTTCTTTTTTGCTCATTTGATGCAATTTAGATCTCCAATTACTACCCAAGGCCCTGAGAAGGGGGACACCATATTCTCCAACATTTCCCAGAATTTTTCTTTTTTGGATCTTTGGTTTGGACCATAAATAGAAAAAAAAAACCATGGAGCTTCAGGGGGGGGGGTGTCTGAATAAACCAATGCCACTATCATATTTTTATTTGAGAAAACCACTTCTAGATCAACACCCAATCTCCAAAACAGCGCAAGACCCCCAGACAAACCATTAGCATCAACACATCAAGAATCTACAAACCCAAGGTAAAACACAGAGTTTCATCAATAGCAATACGCTTTGTTATTACCTAGAATTATAGAAATGAATAATGGAGATGGAAAAAAACCTTATATTGAAAAAATTTCATAAATTTGGAATTTTAATTGACAAAATCAAAAAGGCGAGACCTAATCCAAAACATGATTTGTACTTTTTCATCATTTTATATATGTCCCCTTTAATTTTTACATATCTTACCTTTTTTTTATTAATGTGTAAATGATTTTAGTTAATAAAATTTAAAGTTACACTACAAAAAACTCGTCCTACAAGTGCGTTTTATTCTCGGCGCTTTTCAAAACTGTCGTTGTAGGAGACCTATAGTAGCGCTTTAGAAACTGCTGGTATAGGTTGACCTATTGTGGTAGTTTAAAGTCGACGCTTTTTAAACCGCTGTTATAGGTTTCCTATAGCGGTGGTTTTCGAAATCACTGGTATAGGTTAACCTATTACTGCGTTTTTTAAACCGCCATTACAGGGTTGAATTTTCAATTTTTTATTTTTATTTTTATTTTTGTAAACAGCCTATTCTGGCGATTTTAAAATTGCTGCTATAGGTTTCAAATTATAATAATTATTTTTGAATTATTATATTTTTTTAATAATTATTGTTACATTAATATTTTTATTTTTATATATTTTTGTATTTTAAATGACCTATTACGATAGTTTTAAAACTGTCGCTATAGGTTTGCTCATATTGAAGACCTATTATAGCGCTTTTAAAACTACCGCTATAGGGTTTACTCTTTTTCTTCTTTAAATGACTTATTATGGTGGTTTTAAAGCCCCTGCTATTGATTTGCTTATATTGAAGACCTATTACAGTGCTTTTAAAACCACTGCCATAGGCTTTACTCTTTTTCTTCTTTAAATGTCCTATTCGTTCATACATAAAACCTAATCTGATGGTTTTAAAACCCCCATTATAGACTTCTTCAATTGGAATACCTATCTGGGGGTTTTAAAACTGTCGTTTTAGGGTTCTTCATATATAAAACCTATTCCAGTGGTTTTAAAATTGCTGCTATAGGGTTTAAATTTTTTTTTTTTTCAAATTACTTTCTTTTAAGAGGCTCTTCCTAAAATTTACCAAAATACCCCCTAAACCTAAAAAATGACCGAAATACCCCTGAAATCTAGAAAATGACCAAAATACCCTTGATGCTTGAAAAAGACCAAAATACCCTTGATGCTTAAATAAGACCAAAATACCCCTTAGACCTATAAAATGACCAAAATGCCCCCGTAAACGTAAAAATTGTTTACATAGTACACAATAAATTGAGAGGTAAGCCTAATATTTTACCAAGGAGTGAATTGTTTTTTGTTTAAATAGTACACAGTAAATTGTTGAGTTCGATATTGTGTTTGGGTACCTATCACAACTTAAGTCTTACATGCGAAATAAAGCCGCTCCAAAAAGATCTATAGCTGAAGGGTACGTAGCTGAGGAGTGCTTAACATTTTGTTCACGATACATGGATGGCATTTAAACTATTTTCAATCGACCTATCATTACATATGAAAATTCTACTGGTGTAGTGTCTTACATCACACTAGGTCACACAGAATTTACCCAAGCTCATCGTTACATTCTTTTCAACCGTGCCAACATTAGACATTTTCGTGCTTAAGTTATAGTTGATTCAATATGTTTAAGTTGGTCATCCATCACAAGAAATAATGTTTTCTTAACACTAACACAATTGCATGCATAGTATGCACAAAGAAGTGATCGAGGATGAACTACGAAAGGCTCGCCTTCGTATATCCTATGTTGTCATTCATAAACACCACATGGAGAAGTTTTGTGGCTGGCTTAGAGATCTTGTAACTATAAAGGCTAGATTAAACAATTTGTGGTTGTAACATTAAAGTAAATAACTTACTTATAATATACATGGCAAAAACTTAGTGTCACTCTTAGAACAATTGCTGCATGTCCATATACTAGAGCTAAGCAAATGAAGCACTATGTCACAAATGGTTTAAAATTTCAAACTAAAGATTTTGAACAAATAAGAAAACTCAAATGAAGGTGGCGTTGCTTACTAGGGGTGGCAAAATCTGACACGACCCACGAACCTGACACGACTAACCCGTTTATAAACAGGTCATGGGTTGAGGCTAAATGGGTTCGGGTCATATTCGGATTGACACGGCTGACTCGTTTACTAAACGAGTCGTGTTTGTGTTCATCATGAGAACCCGTTTAACCCGATTAGCTTATAAAGGTAATTTTACTAGTTTACCCTTATAAACCTATGTATATAAGCTTACCTATTCTCTTATTCTCCTCCCTCGCTACCAGATCTCAGTCACGCCTCTCTCACTCCGTCTCTTCGTTTTTATCATCAGCCTTAACTCTCTGACTTTTCTACATTATTTAAAATCAAAACTTTAGCCGTCCCCATGTCTTTCAACCCTCTACTCTATCTTCCCTTCAAATCCCTAGCCGCCTCCACTACCAGCTCTTCTCCTCAAAACCGTAGCTGCCTCTTTGCTCTCTCTTCTCCTTCAAGGGTTCACAACTTCACCAGTTCACCCCTTTGTTCAACTTTCAGCAGACGAATCCACTAGCAAGGTATATGAACGTCTATTTCTCACACTCATTTACAAATTTACACACCACTTTTGCAAAAAAAATTGTTACTTTTCCAAGTTGAAAATCATGAATTATTTTAGTTCAAAAAAACAGAGTGAACGGTTCTATCATTGCCAAAAGCTCAAGCCTTAGATATTAGACCTGTAATTGCTAGATCAGCTTGCTTAGGAAGAGAACTAAAATGGGAGGGGAGATTTGCTCGGTTCTATTTTTTGCAAGAGAGACTGAGAAGTGAGATTCCTCATAAAGGAAAAACAAAAAAGAGACAGAGAAGCGGGGAGGGAGATGAACCATAAGACTAAGAGAGCTATGGGTCATTTGTGTTATCTGTTTGGGGAAGAGTTTAGAGTATGAGATATTTTATAATTTTTAAACAAAAAAATTCCATAGCCACACACTTGTTTCTCATCACATGACTTTCTCTTGTTTTATTAGATGAATGTCTGCCACATTTCAAACTATTTTTTTTGGTCAAACACATTTCAAACTTTAACGTATCTTTAAAGTTAATATATACTATCATGTTTATATACTATATATAAACACAACATCCCGACCAAAAGTAAAAAGAAGACCAATATAGAAATTAACGTATCTTTTTTGGTCAAACACAGTTTTGTTTTTATGAAATAAACTTTTTTGTGTTAAACTATCATGTTGGTTGTTCAGTACTAATATTAGATCTGTTTTTTTTTTTTAATGCTGATTTTAAAATAACTGGGTCTTGCTCTATGTCTATGATTACTTTTCTAGTTTTTTTTTTTTGTTTTCGTCCTCTTAAAATAAAATAATTGAAGATCCGTTTGCTTGCTTCTTCTTTTTTTTTTTTTTTTTTTTTTGGTGTTAATCACTATACTGTTAACTATTTAGTACTAATAATAGACTTGTTTCTTTTTTGTTGATTTTAAAATTATTTGTCATGATTTATGATTTCTTTTCAAGTTTATTTGTTTTTGTCATCTTAGAATTACTAATTTTCTGCTTAATAATTTCTCTTTAAATTTTTCTAGATGGAAAAAGATGAGATGCAACGTATTGACACTAAAAATGGAGGGGAAGACATTGACTTAAAAGATAAACTTGATGAACTGGCTGAACTTCCTCAGCCAAAGAAGTCTAAGTCTAAGACTGACAAATAATAAAAACAACAAAAGGAGGAGGACTTCAAGTATTTGCCATTTCTTTCAGATGCTTCCTACAAAAGATGGAGAAAAGCCTATTTGCAAATGCAAAAAGTGTGGAAAGGAATATATTGCTGTTGGAGTATATGGTATTGGAAATTTGAAGCGCCATTTGAATGTATGTTGAATAAGAATGAGCACAAATAAGACACCTCTTCAATGGAACCCTCAATCTCTTATAATACAGTCTCTTAATTTGGATGTCTTTTAGTTTTTGTTCTGGCACTTGGATGGCTGGACTTAAATTTTGCCATCATGTGTATTTTGATATGTCATGTAATCATTTTGGTTTTTTAATCTTAAACTGTGATTTCTTTTAGTTTTTGATATGGCACTTGGATGCCATGTAAATTTTTATTTATTTATTTTTATATTTTTTATTATGGAACTTTGATATATTATTGAATTTGATAGAATGGATTGGAACCTTTTGGACTAGTAATTTAATTTTGAAGGAAGAAAAGAATTATTTGCTTTTATTATTATTACTAGATTTATGACTGTAAGTTGTAACGGAATGTTTAGAAAAAGTGATATATGGGAATTTATAATAGGTTATTCGGGTTAGGCATGACTTATTAATCAAACAGGTTATTCAGGTTAGTTATGATCCATTAATTAAACAGGTTAATAAATAGGTCATTTGTGTCAACCTTAACATGACCTGCTAATTAAACGGGTTAAACGTGTCATGTCGGGTTACCCATTTAATAAACAAATCGTGTTAGGGTTGAGTAATCTTGACCCGTTTACTAAATGAGTTGGGTTCATGTTGACCCAAATAACATAATACTCACAACTCAACCCGACACGAACTCGACACGTGACCACGAATTGCCACCTCTATTGCTTACTATGATATTCTAATTGATATTATTGAGTTGAATTATTTGAATAAAGAAAGACGTGTTATTCAAATGTAAATGGGTCGACGTTCAGAGTAGGCGGGGGTACAAGATTGATGAGTTAGGGTTTCCTCTTGTGAATTTTACCCACTTGATACATGTAAGGAATGAACTGATAGATGAGCCATATGTATTGACATCTGATGCTTCACAGGTATTTTATGTGGAAGAAAAAAGGGATAAGGATTGGTTTGTAGTTGTTAAAACTAAAGCAAGGGATGTATTTGATGCTGGTAGTGGTCCCTTGTGTAGCGATGATGACATAGATACTTATTGCGAGAATGTTCCTTACAATATCACTGCTAACAATGCAGTTTCTGATAACATTGGATTGGCTTGAGCTGATGTAGAAGGAACCACACTCGATGCATTGATCATTGCTGAGAAAGACTTACAAGAAGGGGACTTCATAAATGATAATGACTTTATTGATAACAAATTCAATGATGAGAACTATAGCGAAAATGAGTATAATGAGGATTAGTAGTGTAATGTAGTAATATTATCTTTTGAACTACTATGTTCTTGTTATAACACTTTAGATTAGAATATGCAATTTGATTGTCACCTATCTTGTGTTTTAACTTATATAAATGGAAACTCAATTGATTCCCATATGTGTGACTTGGTAATGTGCTTGTTGTGTGCTACAATTTAAAGGGTCTGTTTTTTATTGGTTTTTAAACGTTGTAAAGAAATGGGAAAATCAAGGGTAGAGACAAAGATGAAGCACTATTGGACTAGATTCATGCTGATATATATCATTAAAATGGTCATGAAAATTTAAGTAAGAGTAAATAAAAATTGATTCTTGGTCATTGTGAGGTTTTAAAATGGTCATGAACGTGCATATTCTTGCAAAATAATTGTAATTACTTGATATTTTTTCCACCATGCAAAACAAATCCAATGGTTGATGTAAAAAAATTTAGAAGATTCTATAATCCATACTGGTCTGATGATTTGTAATCATGTGAAGGAGATTAATTGGTGGATTAATTGCATTAGATAATAAAGTTTCATTTTGTTTTGAGGATTGTATTGTGAATTTTTCCCTCTTCTAATTAAATTGATTCAATTTGTGAGTATTTAGGTTGATATCTAGCATATAATGTTGGTTTTTTTTTTTTTTTTTTTTTAATTATCAAGTTTGTATTGTTAAGTTATTGCACACAGAATTGGGAAGGAAGCGGCGGTTTGAGTTCATTGATGTTGGTGAGTGCTCTTTACAAGTAGAATCCAATGAAGACCAAGCAATCCAAGAAACCCCTCTAGTTGAGGAAGACAGATGACATTCCCTAAGGAGTGATGATGAGACACAACCACCAAGTACTTTTATTTTGTATGATCTCATAGTTTGAAATTATAAGTACTTTTTAATTTGATACAACTTGTTGGTGGTTTATTAGATACTAAGGATGTACCCATAGCTGAAGCAGACAATGGACGTAAAAAACATGGGCCTAATAGGTTTGATGACGCATGGAATCTTTTACTGGGGAAAAAACTCTTCTTGAGAGTAAATAAAGTAGGCCAGCCAATTGGCAAAAATGCTTTATCTTGGGCAAGGTGGTTAGGAACTCTGGCTAGAATGTCAACAATGTGCCCAATTAATTACATTTGTTGGCCTTTAGTGCCACAATAATATAAGAACCTATGTTGGGTAGCCATTTAGGTATTACACTAAAAAAAAGGGTAAAAAAGGTTTCTTTATTACTTGTTTTAAGCATTATGTAAATTTGTTATTATGTTGAAAATGTGACGTGTGTTAACTCAATTTTACACATGGTAGGAGCAATGGATAATTCCTACAAACCACATCAAATCTACCAAGTAGAAGAAGTAGGCTTTGTCATGAATTGGGAAGCTGTGGAGGAGCCACAAAGCTTATTTGAAAGAGAAGTACTGCAAGGAGGGCCTTGATAAGGAAGATTTACTTGAAATGTGATCACTAGAAGTTGATGTCGATTAGTTTCACACATTGGTGGAGTACTAGTTTTCTAGGCCAGGCATGGTATTAATATTTTCAGTATTATATATGTTTTGCTTTTATATGATCTATGTTTAAGAGTATTATATTTAGTGGACTTGAAGAATATATTAGCTTGTTGTTGTAATTGGTAGTAACTTTGTTGAAATGTTCGTAGGAATTGTCTAAAGAGAACAAAGCCCGGTGTAATAAGTAGGAGGAGATGCATACTTCTGGATCTAGAAGCTATGCCCAGACGACGGATGTCCTTATAAGAACTAAATTCTATATATT
Source organism: Quercus agrifolia (assembly GCA_029955455.1). Lineage (NCBI taxonomy): Eukaryota > Viridiplantae > Streptophyta > Magnoliopsida > Fagales > Fagaceae > Quercus > Quercus agrifolia. Next base: position 55,873,564 of record JARQAD010000003.1, on the reverse strand, counting down.
AGTAACATGCAAAAAAAAAAAAAATTTAAATTATTTTGCGTTTTAAAGTAGAAGAAAATGTGTTTCAACACCATCGCTTTATTATAATGAATGTAATGATCATATTGTAGGAAAAAAAAAATAATGGAAAGCCAATAAAAAGAGCAGTGCTTTATGAAAATGTGTATTCACATAAGGATGGTACTCTTTTTACAGCAAAAGCAGCAACAAACATTGTTAGTATTATATAGAAAGTACATGGAGAGATATTATACCTTACTTACGTTATCAAGTGTGTTATTGTAATCGTTGCTAATATGTTGTCTTGTTTATTGGTGAGTATTAGGCAAAGATGAAAGAGCTATTGGTGGCAGGATCACAGTTGCAGGGTGAGGCTGGTGAGGGAGGCGTTTTATGGCGGGTTGGTGATGCATTTGCACAAGTCATGGGTGTAGAAAGAGGTGGCCGTGTCTGGGGGGTAGGCTTTGGACCAACCCCATTTGGCACTTATATGAGGATATGGAAGATTGTATGCCACCATCGACATCCATTGCAACAAACCAAAGGGTTAAGGAGCTGACTGCTGAAATAGCTGAGTTGAAGGAGAAATGTAGTACTATTGATGCCTTGAAAGCTGAAGTGATGTTGATGAGGAAAATGTTTTCTCAATTGAACCCATTGTTTACTATCTCTTAGGTAAAAAAGTTTAAAGTCCATTTACCATGTTTCTTATAACTTGGACTTGTAGAAATATATATATAGTGTTGCCAGGAAATTTTGAGATATAGGTGGAGTTCACAAAATATAAAAAATTGCACTATTGACACTGATAGCATAGATAGCATAGAAATATATTTAGTGCTGCCAAATTATTAAGCACATTGATAGCATAGAAAACCACGTTCAAAGCAAAAGACAAAGGCTATGATGGCACCACCAATTTCACAATTTGATGTCTTCCTAGAATTTCAGCAATGTAGTTGTGAGTTTGCTTTTGATCCATCACTTGGTTTTACTTTTTTGGTTAAAATTTTTCGTCCAACCACAAGTCTCTTTTTCTATGCATCAATAGTCATAGCTATTGTCCATTAGTTTTATCCATAGCTAGAATATGATAGGGACCAATTTTAATGATCGCAAATGAGCAAATCTATATAGCAATTCCCATACTATAAAGTTTGAAAATTTTAATTGTCTTACTCATACATCAATAGTCATGGCAATTGTCTTGACGATTAGCTACTCACAGCTAGGCTTAGAGATATGGGACCATCCAATGATCAAAATGACAATCACTTAAGTGACAAGCCCCCCCATCTTTACATAATGTTTGAAAATGTTCATATGATGACATTTGAAGTAGGTATGAACCAATCAATTTCATATTTTAGTAGTAGTCACTTCTTAGTGGATGATGGGCCAAAGGACATGGATTTTAGATAAGTTTGTTTTTGTGTTTTCACAATCATGAAGAACCATGCACATATGCTTGCATATAAAACATGCTTTAGGTCCACATATATATATATATATATATATATATATATATATGATATTTGGCTAGCATTTTTTCACTGTGTTGCATTAAGAAATAGAAGATGGAGAAGTCAAATATAAGAAAAACAAAGGAATTGAGTGTGCTTCCACAATCAAAGTCCTCCCTTAAGTTAATTTACTCATGCAAAGTTTGATGTGAGTTTGATTCTTGGCAAAGTTTGATGTGTTCAACTGAATTTGCCACGTTATCCATGTAGTTATGTAATGTGTTCAATTGGTAATAGACTAGTGATATTGTGTCAATCAGCTACTAACATTGTTGTTAAATAATCTAATTCATAGTGGGCTTATTAATTTGTAGGATGGTAATGATGATTCGACAGTGGATGTCCATTCTCCTTGTGATCAACGCTTATCATCTGAAGACAAGCATTAGGCAATGATGACGTAGATTGTAGGCCTTATTTTGGAGTAGCTAGTTTGACATTTTGATATTTAAAATAAAGTTTCAAACTTTGATAAATATATATATATATATATATATATATATGTCATAGCTGGAAACTTTATTATAACATTCTAGACAATTGGAATGTATTCTTTTGTGCATAACCTTCTACACAGTTGGAATATATTATTTTGTGCATAACATTCTAGACATTTGGGATGTATTATTTGGTATATATTTATTAATATGGTGTAATTAAATATATTTGGTTCGTTGGTTTAAAGTGGTATTGTATTTGGTATTGTATTTGATTACATTACAAGTTCTTGGAAAATATGTATTACAAGTTTATTACAAGGGTATTGTTCTAAACCCCTGGAATAGGGTATTGTTCTATTTCGTTGATTACCCTATAGTGGCAGTTTTGAAATTGCTGGTATAGGCAGGGCTTGTTATGACATTTTAAAAACGTTGGTATAGGGCTTATTTCTATATCCTTAAATGCCCTAAACTGGCAGTTTTGAAAACATAGGCATAGGCAGGACCTATTATAGTGGTTTAAAACCATTGGTATATGATATATTTCTATTTCCCTAAATACATTGTAGTGACATTTTTTAAATTACTGGTATAGGCAGGGCCTATTACGGCTTTTTAAAAACACTAATATATGGCATATTTCTATATCCTTAAATGACCTATGCCGGTGGTTTTAAGAGTGCAAGCATAGGCAATACGTATTACAGCGGTTTAAAACCATTGGAATAGGATGTATTTCTATTTCCCTAAATACCCTGTAGGGGTGGTTTTCATTTTGAAAAAGTGCCAATATAGGTCTTGAAATTGTTGATGAAAAATGTCTCAACACTCTAAAAAATTAAAAATTTAAAAAAAAAAATTTTAAAAAAAAACGCTAGAATAAGGTCTCAAAACTGCCAAGACCTATACCGGCAGTTTTAAAACCGATGGTGTAGGTTAGGCAGACCTATTGCCACACTCGTTGCACAGCTTTACAAAGCACCAGGAAAAAAAGTGTCGGGATAGGACATTTTAGGCTATACCTACACTTTTTGGTGCTATCCCAGTGGTTTAAAAATGCTGGGATAGTCCTTTTTTTTCTTTTTCTTTTTTTTGGTAGTCATAATCATTAAAAAAACACTACTACTTTTTAAAAAAATAGAAAAAGACACACTACTCTATTATATGCTACTACTAAAACATAAAAACCCTAAAACGCTTCCCTTCCATTAAGAACCTACATAGGGCATCTTTGTTTTCCCAATCTGATCTTCAAATTTGTCCAATGTATGTACTACATCCAAAAAGAAGAAGAAAATTGCTTAAATTGACTCTTCCATGATACTTGTGTGTACATTGATGCTATTAATGCCTTAATGGACTCTAACGCATGTCTGAAGAACTCACCATCCATTCTAGCCATTAAACTTCTTATGATCTAATCTAAAGAATAAAAAATCATGTGTTTGATGGTTCTTCATGTTTTTGTTTTTTTGTTTTTCTTTTGAATTTATAGGTTTCCTAGGAACACAACTTGGCATGCTAGTAAGAGAATTAGTAGTTGCTTTTATCTAATTTTTCTTTTAGGTGCAATGATGTTTTACAGTATTCCTCACTTGATGTCAGATACAATTTGGTATATAGAGAGTAGATAATTGAAGGTGTTCTTAATGTAGAACAAACACTATAGGTCTTCCTGGAGCAACAAGGGCACCGAGAGTCACGATGCAAGATTAAGGGGGGCTAGTAGAGGTCATTGGGGTGACAATGTCATAATTCCATGAAATTTGGCAAGTTAAAGGGAAATGGCATTTTGATCCAGATTCAAAATCAAGGGTCTCCCAAATTTAGGAAAATTTCTTCGCTAAGGCCCTGAAACGGTGTTTTTACTATTTATAGTAATTTTTTTTCTTAATAACTTTGACGTTTAAAAGTCAGAATAAGGTCTCATCTGTTTTAGGACGTCTCTTAAAGACTGTATTTTCAATTTCCTCTATTATTTCAATTTCATTATTTTTGGTAAAAATTACAATTTTGCTACCTAATTACATGATTAGGACGAATTAGGGTTTCTGGGCGTTTTCCTAGCTGCCCTAAGTTTTCTTTTTTGCTATTTAAACATACTATAGCCTCTAGGGCAATGGAGTTTTCCCAAAAAAAAAAATATATATATATATATATATATATATATATATATAGACTTTGTCTATTTCTCTTTGGTGGATTCCAGGACCCTATCACCTTGTGGACTCAAGGGACTTCTCATGGATTCGAAGTTTTCATTCAAAAGTTAACGTGTTTAATTTCTTTTTCCATTTAGAAAGCAACATGTTTGTTTTATTGTAGCTTCCGCGACATCAATTCTACAACCATCAAAATCTAAACCTTCCAAAGGTGGTGTTTTACAACTATCAAAATCTAGATCTACAACTACAAACCTTGATCTTGGTACGTGCTTTTTTTTTCATATGGGTTTTTCTAACTCTCTATTTTCTAATTCTTTAGTTTGAACTCAAAAACATGTGTATGTTTATGATTCCTTTTTGTGGTAATAAGTTTCCACCGTTTAAAGGATAGGTTTTTGTTTGCTTTTTATATTAGAACATCCTCCTTCCTCCGTTGTAAGTAAAAATAAATAAAAATCTAAACTAAAATTTTCATATTGCTATTGTGGATGACTATAAAGTATCTCAAAGGGAGTCATTTTGCTTCTTGTTTGGCAAGAAATATTATACACAATAATGCCCATGGAAGCCGAAGTACCTTTTTGTTAATGTCTTGAGCTTGCAAAACCAAATAAGTATGTTGTGTTGCAAGCCTGGGGGAGTACTGGACGATCTAGCTGTGGAATGAGTGTGGGTGTTTTCACTTTTGAGGGAAGAAAGAAAAAAAGATAATGAATATTTTAATAGAATACGTAGAAATTGAGTGGGATAAATTCTATAATTTGAAAAGTGTGTAACAAGCTTCACTTAAAATATATATATAATTTTTTTTTTAATTATATACGACTAAATTTTAAAATTTTATATATTTTCAGCAAATAAAGCACTCTACTCGCAGTTGTGTTTAATTAGCAAAAGATGTTAAAAGAATCTTGTTTACAAAGTTGTACACACCCGCGGGAATGGTATTATTCTTATGAACTACAATAACCAAAAAAAAAAACAATATGTCATTCTTCTTTTTTATTTATTTCACCCATTTTTAGCAGTTGGAAGTTTCTCAATATTACATTAAAAAAGAAAAGAAAAGAAAAAAAGTGTTTAGGTGAGGGATTTGTTAGCATACCAAAATTATTTGATATACGCTTTGAATTAGAAAACCACTGTCTATACTATATATACTCTATATATGTATGGTGTTATGTTTCTAGAAGGTAGCCAACCAAGCAAGGTAACTCATGTTTTTTTTTAAAAATAATTTTTATGTGTTTTTTCATTTAGTCACAAGACAAATTGTTTTTTTACCAACCATTGGCACTGGCACCCTACCTATGTGTTTTGCAATGTTCATGAACTCTTCTCCTGGCTATATATTTCGACTTATTTTCTTTACATATACAAAATTTGGTCTGTTTCCTATACTTATTTTCACTTATAAAAAAAATCATGGAGCACACCATAAACAACAGCATCAGAAATGCCCACATTTTGAAGACAAGGTTGAGCAAGGTAGGAATGAAAATGCAAAGGCAAGGTTGAAGAGATTGTGTATGAGAGGGTCAAACATGGTTAGAAAGAAGAAAGGATCGGCATTGAAGCTAGTGGTTATGTCCAACAAAGCTTAAAGGCTATGAGCTTTGCAAGTGGGCAACCTACATAATGCATTGGGCATGAAAGCATGTTAGCCACATGGTTGACTGGCAGGCAAAAAACCTTATAGTGTTGCCAATACCAATTAAAAGAATGGTGAGAAGAAAATACAAATTTTAATCTTGAAGAATGTGATTGCCTAGAATCATTTAGTGGCAATCTAATTATATATCCTGTTCAAATGCAAAAAGGTTTTTCCAAATTTCCCTTATTAGTTTGCCAAATGGGTGAGGGTGGATATATAATAAATTAATAATACGATATTAAATATCATTACCTACATATTTTAAAATGTCCACTAACTATTCAGGAAAATAACCATAAAAAATGTGGAATCGATAAACAAGATAATAGTTAAAATCATCTTCATTTTATTTGAACCAAATGAAAAAATTCAAATTAACATTAATATAAACTTCTATTAAGCAATGAATTTCATGGAATGAACGCCATAGATTCAAATCATTATTATCGTGGACATTACTAGGACCAATAGGTCAAAAATGGGTATGAATTTTATGGAATGGACACCATAGATTCAAATCATTACTATTGCAGCCATTACTAGCACCAATAGGTCAAAATTGGGTTCTTGTAGTAGATGTTGAATGATCTATTCTACATAGGTGTGGGCTTACATGGCTAGAGCATATAAACCCTTTCTACCATTTATTAATAGGGCCATAGTCGATCAATCACTTTTTCAGGCCAGGATCAAATATGCTAATCTTCCAAAACCTTTCTCATTCCTTATATCTATAAAGTTAATATAAATTATTATATAGGATAAGCTAAAAATTTAAAAAAAAAAGTTAAAAAGGTAAAAATACAATAATACAATATAAATACTAGCAATGTACTTATTACAATAGCATTTACTAAGTGACTAATATTAAATTAATCTCTGCAAATACAGCTAAGCTATTCTTGCAAACCCCAATATCATTGCTCAAAATTCATCCTCAGACATAGAAAGAACCTTAGTTATAATTGGGCGTGCTTTGCACATGGCCTCCAATGCCACAGCCTTGGGCATGGTGAGCCCATTACCTTCAGCCATGTCAACTTCTTCCTCACTAACCCTTTCCCACTCAAAGCATTGAATTAATGACCCCAATGTCAAGCACATTGTACGTTGGGCAAGGCTTGCCCCGGGACAAGCCCTCCTTCCCATTCCAAATGGCATTAACTTGTTCTCTTCACTCTCTCCATTTTCAAACCTCTCAGGCTTAAAACTAGTTGCATCGTGCCATGTATTGGGGTCCCTATGTATGGCCCATACATTAACCAATAACATTGTCTCACCCGGAACCTTATATCCTCCAATTGTACAATCTTCAGAGGACATGTGGGGTAAAAGCAATGGGACTGCAGGATGCAATCTAAGAGTCTCCGAGATTATATTCTGTAGATAGTGCAATTTAGAGACATCTAGTTCATTGAGTAATTTTTCTTGTCCAATTTGATTATCCAACTCAACTCTAGCCTTCTTCAACACTTGAGAATGATTGAGCAAATTGGACATTGCCCACTCTAACGTCACTGCTGATGTGTCAGTCCCCGCAATTAACAAGACCTGCATATTATACATTCAATAAGTTCTTAAAATCACAACAAGAATTTAAAAGTAAAAAATGGATTAATAGCTTATATTTATTTTAGCGATTCTTAAAATCACGCCAAAAATTTTAAAGTAAAAATGGATTTATAGCTAATATTTATTTTTGCGAATTGATTATTGGTATTCTAACAAAGGCTTTAATAAAATATCACTGAGTCAAAAGGTTGAGATATTTTTTGTGTAATGACCCCGCCCCAACTGTGTAGATATTGTCCGCTTTGAAGCTCATGTCCCTCACGGTTTTGTTTTTCCTCAAAGCACATAACAATGGGGGAAAAGGCCTCTACACATTTAAGGGAAGTCATTCCTTATAAGCATATCTCTATGTGCTTCTCTAGGTGATGTGGGATTCCATGAATTGCAAGACCCTCTTTTTGGGTCACTACAATCCACCCCCCTTACGGGCACACACGTCCTCGCGTGTGGGGCCCACACTTCCGGCTAGGGCATGGCTCTGATACCATCTGTAATGACCCCACCCCAATTGTGTAGATATTGTTCGCTTTGGGGCCCATGCCCCTCACAGTTTTGTTCTCCCTCAAAGCACATAACAATGGGGGAAATGGTGTAATGACTCTACCCCAACTGTGTAGATATTATCCGTTTTGGGGGAGAATAAAAGTGTGAGGGGCATGGGCCCCAGAGCGGAAAATATCTATACAGTTGGGGCGAGGTCATTACAATTTGGGTTCATTCCAAATTTCTACGTCACTATTGACACAACCAAGTGGACTCCAATGCAATAGATAGTCATGCTAGATAGCACACGTAGGGTAAGGCATGTATTAGCCTAGTGTTTGGTTTGGTGACTATGGAAGAGCACTAGTCAAAAGACTTACCCCAACTTTAGCTTACCTCTAGATGGTAAAAATCAAATTTATATTTGGGAAAAAGAATGATAAAAAAAAAAATGATATAATTAAAGATTAATGAGTACCACAAAATTTGAAATTTTAAACAAATTACAATTCTCTATACTGTTATATATGAAATTAGAGTCTCAAGTCTTTACCTTGCAAGAGAATTTTGTTCTTAAAAAAATATAGAGATACTGAGAAGAATATAATTACATAGACAACTTCTTTCTTAGAAATCAAGACTACGAGGTTGACTTGCGGTTGACTTCAAATTCGTGTTCTACATATTTTATCCTAACTTGTCAAATAAACAACTGGGTCAGATTTGGTTATTTGATTACAGAATTTCCCTTATAATTGATCAATCCAATATATTTTCATCGTCTTTAAAACATCTTGAGCATTGATGTTTTCAGCTTTTTAATTGGCATCTAGTTTAGACAATGGGTTCTAGTTAGCTCAATTAGTAAAATTTTTAATAGTTGAATAAGAAATTTGGGGTTCAATTCCAGCCTACACACTAAAAACCGATTACTATTTTAGTCTGATGATAAAGAGTTATTATCAAGAACCGAAGTCATGCTAGATAGCACACGTAGGGTAAGGCACGTATTAGCCTAGTGTTTGGCTTGGTGACTATGGAAGAGCACTAGTCAAAAGACTTACCCCAACTTTAGCTTACCTCTAGATGGTAAAAATCAAATTTATATTTGGGAAAAAGAATGATAAAAAAAAAAATGATATAATTAAAGATTAATGAGTACCACAAAATTTGAAATTTTAAACAAATTACAATTCTCTATACTGTTATGTATGAAATTAGAGTCTCAAGTCTTTACCTTGCAAGAGAATTTTGTTCTTAAAAAAATATAGAGATACTGAGAAGAATATAATTACATAGACAACTTCTTGCTTAGAAATCAAGACTACGAGGTTGACTTGCGGTTGACTTCAAATTCGTGTTCTACATATTTTATCCTAACTTGTCAAATAAACAACTGGGTCAGATTTGGTTATTTGATTACAGAATTTCCCTTATAATTGATCAATCCAATATATTTTCATCGTCTTTAAAACATCTTGAGCATTGATGTTTTCAGCTTTTTAATTGGCATCTAGTTTAGACAATGGGTTCTAGTTAGCTCAATTAGTAAAATTTTTAATAGTTGAATAAGAAATTTGGGGTTCAATTCCAGCCTACACACTAAAAACCGATTACTATTTTAGTCTGATGATAAAGAGTTATTATCAAGAACCGAAGTCATGCTAGATAGCACACGTAGGGTAAGGCATGTATTAGCCTAGTGTTTGGTTTGGTGACTATGGAAGAGCACTAGTCAAAAGACTTACCCCAACTTTAGCTTACCTCTAGATGGTAAAAATCAAATTTATATTTGGGAAAAAGAATGATAAAAAAAAAAATGATATAATTAAAGATTAATGAGTACCACAAAATTTGAAATTTTAAACAAATTACAATTCTCTATACTGTTATGTATGAAATTAGAGTCTCAAGTCTTTACCTTGCAAGAGAATTTTGTTCTTAAAAAAATATAGAGATACTGAGAAGAATATAATTACATAGACAACTTCTTGCTTAGAAATCAAGACTACGAGGTTGACTTGCGGTTGACTTCAAATTTGTGTTCTACATATTTTATCCTAACTTGTCAAATAAACAACTGGGTCAGATTTGGTTATTTGATTACAGAATTTCCCTTATAATTGATCAATCCAATATATTTTCATCGTCTTTAAAACATCTTGAGCATTGATGTTTTCAGCTTTTTAATTGGCATCTAGTTTAGACAATGGGTTCTAGTTAACTCAATTAGTAAAATTTTTAATAGTTAAATAAGAAATTTGGGGTTCAATTCCAGCCTACACACTAAAAACCGATTACTATTTTAGTCTGATGATAAAGAGTTATTATCAAGAACCGAAGTCATAGGTTGAAAATCTCTTTAAAAAAAAAGTTCGAACAAAGAAGAAATTACATACACTTACCAGTATAAGCCCTTTGATAATTTGATCCGTGTAGTATTCGGGCTGTGAATTTTGCAAAGAAAGCAGATGATCAATCATAGTGTTCCCCTTCTCTTCCTTACTCCTCTTCTCATCAATAAGACCTTGCAAGAATGCATCTGTCTTGTTGGCCAGTTTCTTCAATCTTTTCTCCAAACGCCCATGATCAATCCACCGCAACAAGGGCACAAGCTCTTGTACATTTGAGGCTCCTCCTGCCTCTACCATCTCTTTCATTATCCCCTTGAATTGCCTTGCTTCTTCCTCGTCTTTCACGTCCTCCCCATAGTATCTCTTCCCTGCCACCATTCTCATTATGATGTTAAATGTCAGCTCCAAGAACATAGATTTCAACTCTACCTTAGCAAAACCTTGGCACGAGTTGCGTGACAGTTTGCATAGCAAGTGCTTCACTTCATCTCTTCGGATGCCTAGAAACATGTTGAGACGATTTGTTGAGAAGATTTCTAAGGCACTGATGCGGCGAAGGTTGCGCCAATGGTCTCCATAAGAAGCTGCTGTCAAGGTGGTGTGGTTGTAGCCAAAGTGCTTGCTCGTTAATAAGCGAGGACGGTTGGCTAAAACGACGTCGTTTTTGGTAAAGCATTCTTCAACTGCAGATGGGGATGATACAATGACCACGAGTTGAGTCCCAAATTGCAGAGAGAAGATGTTACCATATTTTTGTGAAAAGTGGTGGAAAGTACGATGGAGGGGTTTCTTAATGAGATGGAGATGGCCTAGAATTGGTAGAGAAGGTGGGCTTGGTGGGAGGTCTTTGTGTTTTGTTCTTGTTTGAAGCAAGAACCTGAAAGCTACTGCAAGGAGGAGGAGAAGAAGAGAAGAGAGGGATGAGTATAGCAACATTTCTTCCGTGTTTGATTTGTTGTTTGTTGATATGATGCTTTGTGACAATCTGTCGGAAGATTATATATGGGTTAATGTATTCTATAAACTCACACCTTCTTTGAATCGCACCCCTTCTTGGGAATAGAACAGAACACTGTTGGCCCAATTAATTGAAAGCAAAGGAGGGAGGAAATTGTGAAAAGTCAGGATTCAAGAAAGACAGTCAAACTTTTCTTTGGAAGATAGCGTGGCTGCAGATGATCCCAACTAAACATGTGATCCAAAAAAAAGGAGGAAATAGAAGAGAACAACACTATGTTGGCCTCTTCGGGCAATCATACAGAGATTATTTTGTCAAATACATTTTATGTGGCAGACAAAATTGTGAAGAGTCAAGAGTCAAGAAAGACTTAAACTACTTAGCGTGGCAGACAATCCTAACTAAGCATGTGATCCAAAAAAGGTTGAATATAGAAGAGAATGGTTGCATCTCGATGAGTAAAATCATTGAGGTTATCTATTAACGGATGACCTTGTGTCGTTAGTAAGCCATATAAAAAAAAAAAAAAAATTGTTCATGCACATTCAGCACATTAAAAGTCTCAACCATTACTCATTGACCTTAAACTCTCATCAATATGATAACCGTTACACATGGATAATAATCACCTCCAATTATGTACAATAGCTACCTAAATCAACTATAAAATGGACAATCCGACTCATTTACTAAGGTATTTCCAAAAAAGACTACAAAATACAATTTATATGCAAAATATATAAGCTGATACTAACTCAAACATCAAAGGCTTTCCCATCAGAACTCTTTGATTAACTTTTTTTATTCTTGCATATCTTCAGAACCTGTCAAAAGTTCAAAATTAAGCAATTGACTTAACTGACGATTTTTTGTTTCATCAGTTTGATACCATCTGTGAGGAAAGTTTAGCCATCACCATCAAACACAACCATCACCGACACCACCATTACCATCACCATCGCCATCAAACACAGTCCTAATCCTAATATATGAGTTTTCGAATATATTATAATATAAATTATATTTTATATTTTGTTACAAAATAATCAGTATTCCCATGCAACCGTGATTTGCAGGCAAAATTTGGAATTTAGACTGTTTATAGAAAAAAATTTTGTGAATAGTATGCGCATCAAACTATTTAGTTAGTTGGATTGATTTTGGAACTCGAGTTTGCCAAACTCGAGTTCCAGCCCAAAATTAGAACTATAGCGACGTTTTTTTAGTGTCTATAGCAGCGTTTGTAGAAAACGCCACTATAGGATACCTATAGTGGCGTTTTCGACAAACGCCACTAAAAAGAAACATCACTATAGTTCGAATTTTGAGCTGGAACTCGAGTTTGGCAAACTCGAGTTCCAAAATCAGTCCAACTAGCTAAATAGTTTGACGCGCATACTATTCACCAAAAAATTTTCTAAAAACAGTCTAAATACCAAAATTTTCCGTGATTTGCAGCTAGTTTAAAAATTATATTAAAATTTTATAAATAAATAAAAAAGACATAACTAACTATTGCGCCAAAAATAATACAATTTAGCAACGAGAGTGACAGAAAATCTTGACATCTATCAATGAGAGAGCTAGAGCAGCTATTCCTTTGGACCTCTATTGAAAGAAAATGCTTATACCTCCTCCAACAAAGAAACACCTTAGCTTCTCTCCTCCAAATCCACGCTTTTATGCTCAGAAACGCACTTGAAACCAATGTTAATCTCCTCACAAAATTCATAACGACCTGCGCGTCCCTTGCTGGCATCCACCATGCTCGTCGTGTGTTCGATAATTGTCCCCACAGAGACGACGCGTTCCTTTGTAACTCCATGATCAAATGCCATGTGGGTATGCGCCAGTTCGTTGATTCATTCACTCTTTATAGAGATCTTAGGAGAAACACGGGTTTTGTTCCCGATAGCTACGCGTTCACGACGTTGGGCAAGTCTTGTGGTTTGAGTTTGGCAATTTCGGAAGGCCAAGGGGTACATGGCCATGTTGTGAAAATTGGGTTTTGCTTAGATTTGCACGTATCAACTGCATTGGTTGATATGTATGCTAAATTTGGGAAGATGGGTTATGCAAGAATGTTGTTTGATGAAATGTCGCAAAGAAGTGAAGTGTCGTGGACTGCTCTTATTTGTGGATACTTGAGGTCTGGTGATATGAGTAATGCAAGGTTGCTTTTTGATAGGATGCCTTATAAGGACTCGGCAGCATTTAATGCAATGATTGATGGTTATGTCAAATTGGGAGATATGGGCTTAGCTCGAAGTTTGTTTGATGAGATGCCAGATAGGAATGTGGTGTCTTGGACTACTATGATTTATGGATATTGCCACAGTGGTGATGTTGAATCTGCTAGGTTGCTTTTTGACACCATGCCGGAGAAGAACCTATTTTCATGGAATGCAATGATGGGTGGATATTGCCAAAACAAAAAACCATATGAAGCATTGAGATTATTTCAGGAAATGCAATCAACCACATCATTGGAACCGGATGAAGTAACAATCGTATGCATTCTTCCGGCAATTGCTGATCTGGGTGCTCTGGATTTAGGTGGCTGGGTTCACCGGTTTATCCGGAGGAAGAAGCTTGATAGAGCAACTAATGTATGCACTGCGCTTGTTGATATGTATGCAAAATGTGGCGAAGTTACCAAAGCCAGAAGACTTTTTGACGAGATGCCTGAAAAAGAAACAGCTTCATGGAATGCTCTGATAAATGGATTTGCAGTCAATGGCTGTGCCAAGGAAGCATTGGATATATTCTCAAAGATGCAACATGAAGGATTTAAACCAAATGACATAACCATGCTTGGCGTTTTGTCTGCTTGTAACCATAGTGGTCTGGTGGAGGAAGGGAAGAAATGGTTTAAAGTGATGGAGGAATTTAGGCTTATCCCAAAGATTGAGCATTATGGTTGTATGGTAGATCTTCTGGGGAGGGCTGGATGCTTGGAGGAAGCTGAGCAGTTGATTGAGATAATGCCTTACAGGGTTAATGGGACAATCTTGAGTTCTTTTCTATTTGCATGTGGATGCTCTAAGGATACTGTGATGGCCGAGCGAGTACTAAACAAGGCAGTCAAAATAGAGCCACAGAATGATGGAAACTATGTCATGTTAAGAAATTTGTATGCAACTGAGGAAAGGTGGAGAGATGTAGAGGAAATTAAGGGGTTGATGAGAAAGAATGGAGCAAATAAAGAGGTAGCGTGTAGCGTTATTGAGGTTGATGGTAGAGTCAGGGAGTTTCTAGCTGGAGAGAGGCTGAATCCACATTTGGAGGCTATAAATTTAACACTGGATCAGTTGAAGAAGCACATGAAAGGACAATTTATTAAAATTACAGGAGGAGGGTTGAATTGATTCTGAGGCAGGCTTGGGCAAAGTGCAAGCTAATACAAGTTTCCATCACATAAAATTCCATGAATCTTGGTTTCTTCAAGAAAATTTTCAGAGATACCTGTACATAGATCAAAAAACAACAGAGTATGAAGATGCCATGCCTATGATATTTTTTAAGAGCCATAGCACAAGTGTATGAGACGAATGAATTATTATCTCTTGATATTAAGAGTTGTATAGAACTTTCTTTTTATTTTATTTTCCTTTTCTTTTTCTCTTCTTTTTCCTTTTGATCCTATATTGAGGATCCATATCTGACCCTAAAATTTTGGAACAAAGTTTGTTATTGTTTTTTCCTTCTGGGACTCGCAAGGAAATTTCTTATTCCTGTTATATTATCTAGTTGTTCACCATTCATTAGCCATACAATCAGATGTTTTGAGAAGTTTTGAGTTAAAATTTTGGAAGAGAACCCATGGTATTCTTTTCATGAAATTAGAGAGATGGAATGGACCATGAGGATAGTGTGATGGATATTACAAATTAATCTTGAATTAAAATGTTGGAATTGATAATTTTTGAAGTTTAGTTGCTCATTACAAATACTTTCATAATTTAAAATGAATAACTGTAATTAAAGCCTCGCTATTTCCAGAAGTGAAATGAACCATGAGGTATTATAGAAAACGACATGCAGTTTCTGTAGCAAAAAATACAGTATTTCTAATACATTTTTGTAAATACAATTTTTCAATCAAATATGAAATACAGTAACTCACGAAAATATATTTGAAATATGACGTGAAATAAATGGAATCCAACCCCACGTAATGGTTCTAAAACAACAGGGTAGTTCCAAGCCAAGAATCTGATTTTCTTAAGGAAAACATATCATCAAATCCTAGATACCTTGCTTAGTCTATGCAAGCACACTAGCAAGTCATTCCTATCTCTTTTTTATAACTCTCTCTTTCTCTCTTAATATATACACACACCTTATTGTTGGACCTGATTATATTTCTATCCTTCTACCAAAATGGGTCTGGTTATGAGCCTCGTGGGAAAAGGTTTGTCTCTTCGCTTCTCATTTCATGTGCTTTCTTCAATCACTTCTTTTTCAATTACTATTTTTTCCTTTGTTTTATATATGATTCATGTTTACTGTCTTTCTTTCTTTTTCTCTTTGTAGATTTTAAATTTTTTGATAGGTCGATTATGGGAGAGATGGGGTTCAAACTACAAATATAAAATATTATAAAAGATGTCATTACCATTGAACTATCATTTAAACGGTTGAACCCCTTTAGATATTTGTTTATTGTCTTTCATCATACCTATTTGTGGTTCGGTCCTATTACAATTGATTCCTCCATAAACTTTCAATTGTGTTACATTTGATCTCATAAAACTTGGATTAAAAATAAAGTTGTTAGAATTTCATCCAAATTAATAAATTTCACATTTTGTGGGCAAACAACTTCTCCTTATGATTTGACCCAATCTAATTTAATCCTTCAAGCCTTTTCAATTATTACATTTTAGTCCCTTAAAGTTTGGATTAAAATAAAGTTGTTGAGGGTATTTTGGATGATATCCTAATGATTTCATTTTAATCCAAACCTTAGGGGTCAAATGTAACAATTTAAAATTTGTGGACTAAATTATGTTAGTATCAAGCAAGGAGATAAACTCTCTCTCCAAATGACAACAATAACTTTATTTATATACACACACAAAAACATAGCAAAAATGAACACCTTTATGGTGCCAAAGGGTAGTATATATCATTATTCATAACATTTTTATACTACTTTCGTTCAACAATAGATGAATATTTGTTAAATGACACATTTTAATGAAAAAGTAATAATCCCTTTGTAAATACTTTTAGGCAGGTCATGTGTGTTTGAAACCATCTCACACCCACATCCGTCACTTAATTTCAAGTATTATATGAGGATTATTATTATTATGTTTATGGGTGCTTTATAAAATTTTTTTATAGATTTATAAATGATTTATTAGGGGATGAAAGGAGTAACATTTATATTTAAACAAAGTATTTCTTCTAATTGATTTAGAAAAACCTCCTTGAACCAATTATTTTACAATCATATTACAAGACATGACCAAATATGGAAGTGATCAACTGCATAAAGCATTGTTAAAAATGCAGCTTAAGTCATCTTTTTGCAATGCCACCCAAACATCTTATATGTAATACCAAACATTGTTATTAATAGTCATAATGCATTACCATTAATCATCTTTGTCATCATCACCCTCATCACATTACTACTATTGTTATCATAAATTTTTATTGGAAAGCTGGAAAACCCATCTCCATAATTCATCTAAAATTCCTAGTTGCCTCTTGGGAGAGAGTTTTTTTTTTTTTTTCGCTGAAAGTTAATAATTCCATATGACACCATAACGTTTCTGAGCTTTATATTTTGCATCATAGGATTACCATCAGCGCAGGTATTGAATCTCTTTGTGGGATCGCTCTACAACGAGTTCCAGAAGAAAAAAATCGACGACTTTGATCAATTCCACATTGCTATGCTCGATGTCTTCAAGTAAGCATTTAAGATCATATAATATATCTTAATTATCATTTTCAAAATAATGATAATAACAAGGGAAAAAGAATGTTAGAGATGAAAATGTTCACGATCAACTCGTTCTCTTTTTGGGTTCTTGTTAACTAACTAATAAAGTTTGTTATTGTCGAATATGTTATCTGATATTAAACCTTACATACACACCAAAAAGAAAAATTCATTGATATTTTGACCTTACAATATATTGTAAATAAACATGGAACGAATGTCATGGGTTCAATTTTATTATATCTATCCAAAAAAAAAAAATATATATATATATATTATAGATGTCTTCCAAAGATTCTCACTATACCTTTACCAACTTTCCAAAGTCATTACATGATCACTTCTTCTATAAAACTGTTTGATATCATTAGAAGTACATTAAATTTTTAAGAATCTAATTGATAGCATCAGCCCCAAGCTAACTGCACCAAATAATTGTCTAACTATTGGTTCTAAATAAAATTTTATGCAGCACTCTCAACTCAGCAATGCCTGGTAAAAACTTTGATGTACCATCAACCAAGGAAGTAGAGGTCAGTCTAAATTGCTTGCACATTTATATGATCCTCTCATTTCTTCCTAACTCTTATATGTTACCAAATGCAGGAATCTTATTCAAAATGGAAAGAGGAAACAGACGTCGAAAAAAAGAGGTTAGTGTTCATTGAGTTTATGAAGAATAAAGTCAATCTTAACAAAGGAGATTACTCCATGATGATCACTGGAATAGTAACACCTCCGGCAGCAATGGCAGCTAAAAGGGCTGGAGAGAATGCAACACAGCTAAAAATGATCAAGGCCGTTCCTGATGTGATATTTATTCCCTCGGCAACAATGCTTGCTCTCATTGTTGCTAAGGTGTCCAAAAGGATGTTCATGGGGAGCATTCCATCCTGAATATTGAGCCTAATACGCCTAAGTAATGCAAAATGTAATTTGTCTGTGATTACGGGTATTTTACTCTTTATGTATTCTAATGTATAAAACAAGTTTGAGTTGGATATTTGTATTTCCCATCTCTTCTATCTGACATATATACCAAAAACATCATTTTTTTTTTTAAGTGGGATCATTCTTTCTATAATGTTGTCTTGCAATTGTGTTCCAATCAATTCAACCGGTAAAATCTCCTATCATCAAATAGGGGACCTAAGTTTGAATCCTATCTATACAACAAAACTCATTAATGTCTTAGTTTGATAATAAAGAGCAGTTATCAAAGTACTAGCGTATCTTTAAAATTAGAAATTGTTATTTCACTTGTTATGAATGTCTAATAATTCTGAGGGTGAACATTTTTTTTTTCCTTGTTTCTTTTTTGTTGGACCAATAGCAGAGATTGAACTTCTGAAGGCCAAATTAACACTCAAGTCCTATTCAAATATAACCGTGAAAATGTGAAATTTTAAATATACTAAAAGTTGAAAACATGAAAGATAGAATGACAATCCATGACAAGCACTTTTGATACCATCAGGCCAAGACAACCATCATACCTAAGTAACAAATTATTCATTTCTTTCCCTGCAGTCTTGATATCAAGTGTAAAGCAACACCAGAATCATGACCAGAAGAAACCAAAAACTTGCCACACAATTCCAAGCATACAAGGGCAAGGGCATTTTGACGTCCCAACAAGAATTTAATCAGTGAAAGACAACCATCATACCTAAGTAACACATTATTCATTTCTTTCCCTGCAGTCTTGATATCAAGTGTAAAGCAACACCAGAATCATGACTAGAAGAAACCAAAAACTTGCAACACAATTCCAAGCATACAAGGACAAGGGCATTTTGACGTCCCAACAATAATTTAATCAGTGAACTCTATACTGCATCTAAAGATAGTAGAAAAAGGGGATATGGAAGCATAACATTTTCTCAATATAGAAAAGCCATTACTAACTATTATCCCAAATTGCCCTAAATATACACACAAGGATCCACCAAATATGAAAAGACAGGTAAACATGACACAAAAAAAACCCAATTAAGAGGGTGCAACCAAATAGAATATATCATGATTCCATTAGAAAATGTGTTTTTTGCAGACATGTACATTTGAAATCATCGCCACCAGAGAGAAGATAAATGGCAGAATAAGCAGCATGTACAAATTCTAAGTGCAGCTTGACATCCTTCCCGAATTTTTTTGGTTTTCCATCCTTTCAAAAATATAACTATACTAACTCTCACAATCCTGCTAACCTGAGGGTCTCTTGCTCCACCTATTTTTGCCAGCCTTTCGCCTCCCCCGTCTTCTTGTTTTCCTAGGGAAAATTGACTTGGAAGTGGAACGTGACTTTACATTAGATTGCACATTAGGCAAAACAGTTTCTGAGGGCAAGTCATTAGCTTCTGAAACCTCAACTTTAGGAACAATTTTCTGCTCTTCCATTGGTACCTGAGGCTTCTCTATGAGCTGAAGCCTAACTGTTTCAAAATCATCCAACTCTTCCTTGGCTGCCTGATTATGTATCAGAATTCCCTGCTCAGTCAGAATTCCCATCTCGGTCTGCAGGCATGAAGAATAAATCAGTTGCAATCAATATAAGCTCTGCAAGTGACTTTGGTGATTGAACCAATAAAATGGTCATAATTACCACAAAAAAAGCGATTAATCAGAAAAGTCTCTACCTACCAAATGAAAAGAGGTGCATTAAGGGGACACCTGTAATCATGCTTGCAGGAACAAGAAACATTACAGGCAAAACCAGTAAAATCAGAAACACCCCAGCACCTCAGCCCAAAACAAAGATGAGAGAGGTAGAGAGTAACACCCCCATTTTTTTGATAATGTAGGAAACTTTTCCAAAGAAGAGCCCTTTGGACTCGCCTCTAGCTAGTAAAACCTATAGGCAACTGACCCCATCTGCCAGAATTAGTTGCCAGGGTAATCTAGGGGCACTCAACCCTGGACTAAGCAAAAAGAGGAACACCCCTACAGCAGATAATTGCAGAAAAATGGTTCTTCAAATAATTGGTAACTTGTATTGGTTCTTTAATGGCACATTGATAATAGTAAGAACCCCAAGCCCACACCAAGATCCTTAGGGAGGCTGAAGTGCTTTATAAAGCCATCATCCATCATCCACCCTTAGACGAAGCCATCATCAAGAGTACCCTTTCTAGCCTCCCTACTTTTTTCTTATCATTGTTCCCATTCCCTACTAGTATTGCTGACTGTTTGGAAAAATTACAGCAGGACTTTTTGTCGGGTGGTTTAAATGATGAAAATGCACTTGGTTAACTGGAAGTCTGTATGTCAGCCATTTGGGTGGTTTGGGGATTCAAAGGATCACTCATTTAAACACTGCTTTATTGGGTAAATGGCTATAGCGATTTGCTGTGGAGACAAATGCTATGTGAAGAACTATAATAGCTACCAAATATGGCAGTGATGGAAGGAAGATGGGGGGGGGGGGGGGGGGGGGGGGGGTGTTGTTGTTCAGTAGCTTCAATTAAACCTCATGGAGTTTCTTTGTGGAAGTACATTTAGAGGTGATTGGGGAAGATTTTCTTAAAATATCCGATTCGAGGTTGGAAGGGGTGTTCGAATTCGTTTTTGGGACAATTTATGGCGTGGGTAGTTACCTCTCAAGGAAGCACATCCAATGTTATACCACATAGCAAGGAATAAGGACATGTTTGTAGCAGAGTATTTGTGTTGGCATAATGGGATTGCAAATTGGGATATGCATCTTGTTAGACTGATACAAGATTGGGAATTGGCAAGTTTAGAATCTTTCTTTGCTCTTCTTTATTCTTCTAAGGTGGATTGGAATGAGGAAGATGAAGTTTTGTGGGTAGCTTCCCGGAGTGGTTCTTTTGAAGTGAAGTCATTATAATCTATCTTATCTAACAGAGGTAAGCATTCCTTCCCTTGGAAAAGTATTTGGAAGCTGAAAGCTCCTCCTAAGATGGCTTTTTTCACTTGGACAGATTGAAGGGGAGGATTCTAACTTTGGATAAATTGAGGAAGAGAGATATTTGTGTTGTTAACAGGTGTTGTATGTGTAAACATGATTGGGAATCAGTGGACCACCGCTCATTCATTGTCCCTTTGCCTCTGATTTATGGTCCTTTGTATTTAGTTTATTTGGTATATCCTTGGTTATTCCTAAACAAGCAGAGTTGGTTGCTTGTTGGCATAGAGGTGTTGGGCAAAATAGGTCAGCATCTGATTGGGGTGTTATTCCACAGTATATTATGTGGAACATATGGAGAGAACAGAATAATAGAATCTTTGAAGGGGAGGAGCATTCTATTATCGAGTTTAAGCGCATTTTCCATCTGTCTTTATTTGAATGAACTGCTTTGAGTGGTCTTGCCATACCTTCTGTTTTAGATTTTGTAGATTTATGTAATTTTGGGTAGGCTTTTGTTTTCCTTGTACACTTCATGTGTACCAAGGAAATCGTTTTCTCCTTGTATTTGTTCCTTTTTTCAATAAAGTTTTTATTTACTGACCAATAAATAAATAAATAAAGCCATCATGCACCTCCCTCCTTATAATTACTCAGCAAAAAGAAAATAGAAAGAAGTAAACTGTTCCATATCGCCAAGTAAAACTGACAAAAGAAGGGGGAGTTCTTACACTATTTCAAGTGTTCTAGCATCTAAGTTGTGTGAAAAATTATCTCTCATAGATTAGTTGGACTTGCAGAAAACAAATAAGAGCAAGTATCTATGTACCAAACTAAGAGAAAATTACAAATACTTGAACCCTCTACCATCCTAAGTTACTATCTATAATAGGCTACCAATGTCAGACAGAAACAAAGACATATATGATCACAGTCACTACCAATATTCTTAAGCCAAAAAAATTAAATATAGCTGTAAATCCTGTCACCAAAGAAATACTTACATTTGCACATAAAACCCCAACCTGAGGCTGATCCATGCTGTCAATTATATTAGGAAAAGGGGTCAACTCTCCATGACTCAAAAATGCACATTCAGGCATAGGTATATCTCCCATGTTACACTCAGACATATGCTGAGATGCAGTAAACAGAGATCTAGATAGCAAGCTATGTCCATTTTCAAAAGGAGAAGCAGGATCTTGGTCAGAACTGGTCAGTGCATCATCTGGTACAAGCAAGCTCAACTGATTTATGGAAGAGAACTTTCCAGGATTTTCACTAATCACCTTATCAATTTGAGCCTTTAGCTTGCGAACTTGCGAATGTGCCACATCAATCTTCCGAAGGATTTCTTCAAAAGAATTATCACCATTACCAAACTCAAGAGATGACCATCCATAATTTATTTCAAATTCATCATTGCCATTGGTGACCTTATCTGCAGAAATCGCCACAAGAGAAAATTCGGGCAATAAGTATCGCTAGTGGAAAAAGGACTCTTTGTCTTAACCCCAAAAAGAAAACAACATTTTCAACAAAACTAGCAGAAATTCAGAAAAGCAATATAGCATTTGAAGATTTAAGATCCTAGTAAAAGAAATCAAGATACATTGAAGCTCCAGGAAAAATTCCATCCTCTCTTAAAATTACTTCTAGTAGCTAAAAACAAAAAACGTAAGATTATAGTAAGAGGTTGAGTTATAAGTAATAACTTTATATGAATTAATCAAGAATGTCAAATTGTTGATCATCTTTTCTTTTTAACAAAGATATGATTCTATATTGCAAAGTACCCTTTAGGTCATTTATTATTGTTACGATAATTTGTTGATCGTCAAATGGTTTCGAATAATCAGCTTAATCCTGTTGAACATATACTAAACACAAGCCAATGCTGAATATGTGAGATTTTTGTTTTTCTTACTTCTGGGCTGTCCCTAACAAGCTATAAAATCATCAAAATTGCTCAAATCAACATCAGTATTCCTTACCAAGATTACCACAACTATCTACCATAGATGTGCTGTCAGCAACAGGCCTCTTATTTTCTGGAAATAGAAAGGGGAAGAAAAGAGGATAAATCAGACTTCTACTAGGCATTTAAAAAAGAAAGCAAGAAACAAAATTATAAATTTCATACCAAAATAAGAGAACAGGTTATGTTGAGACATATAAGATGCTATATCAATTGTGCTTTCAAGTCTCTTTCTTTTCTTCCTTTTCTTGACTTTACTTCTAAGAATTTGACTAGAATATGGTCGAGACTTTGCATCAAGGCCTTCTAATTTGGAGAATTCAAATTCAAACTGCTTTCTTTCATCACATTCTGCAAGTTCTCTATCATACTTTAAAGCCTGGGACTGAAGCTCCTTAATTTGCAGTTCTATCCATTTACAACGCCACATAAGAGGACGTATGAACTTCCTCCAATGAACTGTCAACTTTTTCTTCTTGAGGGATCTGAAGCATACAATAACTCATGTAAATGTCACATTTTTCTTAGTAAAAAAAAATAAAAAAAGAGCAACAATATGTACTCATCCATGGTAAGACACAACTCATTCCCAATTGTCTACATTCTAACAATTGAAAGACCAACAAGCTTAGTCCAGAAAAAAAGACATGGGTAAAAAACAGATGAAATCCTTCATTCTACACACCTTTTAAAACAGTGTGTATCAAAATATCCATCATATACTGACGCTGATGCATCACCAGCATACAGTCGTGACTCCACTTCACCATCAGTCATCATTAAGCCATTCTCTGTCCCAGATTCTGTATCACCAAAAGAACTTGACTGCTCAGTCACATCCTGGCATTCACCTTCAACCAATCCAGCATTAGTCGAATTTGTACAGTCTGTAATATTAATCTCCATATTCTCGCTTCCATCCTGTTCAGTAATTCGCTTAACTAACAATGTTTCCATGCTAAAGGTGTTGTCATGAGTCTCCTGACAGTTAGTTGCACATTGTAGAAGCTTATCTTCTGGGCCCTGCAGGACAATTGCATTCTCCTTACTTACTGAAACTTCCATAGCAGCTTTTGACTTCCCTTTGAGCTCTAAATCAGGGCCCATACTACAATATCACTTGATTACTGCAAAGTTTACCAGTAGCACAATTCAAAATAATGAAGTAAAAACCACAATTACATGAGTTCCAAATTAAATGCAAAAGGACATATTATGAGACTGCAAAAGAGAATTTATTGGGAACTCATCATTTTAAAAATGGCTTCACTTAGTCCATATCATGAATATAATAAAATGCTCAATGTAAACATGTGTGTCATACAATATACTTCCACCACGTGGCACACTGTTAAGTACATTAAAATTAATGAGATAGTTTGTTCTTCTATGTGAAACTCTCTCACCAAAGTTCTAAGTTTGAAATTTCGCTCCAATAAAGTCTATCACCAAAAATTTCAAGAAATTTAAATTAAGGCGATTTTACCATCTTTTTTTTTTTTTCATTCAATTTCAATGATAATGGTGAAAATTTTTTCTTTAATTTACATATAATTTTTAACTAAGCCATGCTTCGCATTTTCATGAAATAACATGCATTTGTGAATTCACCACAGAATTAACTAACAATCCACGCAATTGCAGCAAAGGTAAAAATTTGTCAAAAACTGAAAATCAAATGGAATCAAAGATGTCTCAATAAGCTCAATCAAGAGCATCTTTCATCTTCCCATTTAGTTATTCATCTCAGATGGAGATGAAAAACTAACCAAAAAAAGTAGAGTTTTCTTTTACAGCTAATTGGCAACGATTTTTTTTTTTCTTTTTTTTTATGATGACAATTGGGTGTATTCCTAATAATTTAACATTCATTCCTTCCAATCCGCTATAAACAGGACTTAAAAATATACAATTTCAGCTATTAGATACTAATTTTCCCTGAAACTTTCTTAAAACAATATCCAAAATTCCACCAGAATATTGTTGCACACTACACAAAACTAAACAAACAAACAAAATTCAACAAACCTTCCTCAAAAGTATAGTATTTACCAATCAAGAAAAAGTTATATCATAGAGCAACCACCAAACATAACTTTTTTCAACAAAGTTCCTCAACAATTGAATCCATCGAATACATTATACTTCAAGAAATCCAAAAAAAGAAAAACACCCACAAAAATTTACCCAACAAAAATCAAAGTTACACTATTTTTTTCCATGATTACCAAGAAAAAAGCAATCTTTCAATAAAACAACAGTACAGCAGAGAGAAACAAAAGAAACCCAGAAGATTTTCTACCAAAACAAACAGAATTTTCAGATTAAAAGAGCCAAAAAAGTCAAAGAGTGAGGAGAACCCATCAACCCAAATCCCAAAAGAGAGAAAAGTAGTAACCTGTGTGGGGGGTTGTGACGACGGCGGAGGTCACCGCCGGGCGAACGCTAGCGTGGCCTCTTTTACTTGACTGAGAGAGAGAGAAAATTTTATGAGCGGTCTCAAAGGAAGAGAAAAAAAAAAAAAAAACCAAAGAAAACCCAAAATATTTGGGGGAGAGTGTTGTACGTGCTGAGAAAATATAAAGGATTCCTGTGAAGAAGCTGTGAGAAAGCAAAAGCAACTTGTTGTGGGAAAAGCTTTTTTTTTATTTTTTTTTTAATGTTTTTGTTTTTGTTGTTTTTGTTTTTGAGTTTTATAGTTTTAGAAATTGAGAATTTTTTAGAGCGTGCTTTGCACGTGGGGTCAAGTGGGAGTGAATTCACGTGTGGTGTCAGATGTGTGTGTCTCTCACTCCAATATTATAAGGGGAATGTTTGTATATAAGGTTGGTGTTATACCCACCACAGGTTGAGGATATGGCTACCACTACTAGGAATTAGATGAAAACATAATTATTGAAGTTCAAAGTTAGGTGTGTCATGTGTGTGTATGAAACTATGAACAAGCTTGTTTTTATTGACTCTATTGAGTATATTGACTTGTTTATTTTAATAATAAGTTGTATAAAAACTAGAGTTGTACTTGGAAGAAGTGAATTTTTTTTTTATTTTTTTTTAATTAGGAAATCAAACTTGATATGGATGAGAACAAAATTATTTGAGAAAACAGATATTTTCTCTCTAATAAAATTTAACCCCTTGAGACCGTGGTTTTAAAACCAGGATGATCAAAGATTTGTTTTTGCTCCTAATTTTGATTGATTTTAGGAGTTTTTACAAACCTGATTAGTGTTCGGTTTATGATTAAATTGGCCAATCTGGTCAGATTTTTAAAATTATGCTTGAGACAAAATCATTATCTTGTGTCTCAACAAACTACTAGCATTTTTATTAATTTTTACTTGCAACTTTTGGTATTAACTCAATAGTCCAAAATAAGAATAAAATGATAAACCAATAGGGATGTTTATCCCACATCAGTTGTGTGTGTTAGAGTTTCAGTCCTTATAACCTTAGGCTACTATTATAAAGGTTAGGTTCTATTAAAAAACTCTATATATTAATTTTGTGTTTATGTGTTCTAATAAATATTTTTGTTCCCGTCAAGAGCGTTGTAATTGAATTGGCACCTCCCAATGTACAAAGTGTTTAGGGGTTTAGGGGGGAAAGGGTTCGAACTGCAGGAGTTAACAGCATGTTGTAATTATCTCTTAAAAAAAAAAAGTATTTTTGTTCCCCCTCAAAAAAGAAAAACAATTAGACTTTGTTTATTTCAAGGGAAAACTTTATGTGAAGATAGTTTTTCACATCTCTCTATATTTGGCAACATATAAAAAAAATAGGTTAAAGAAAACTATTTCCTAAATTCCCTTATATAACTTGATATGAGATTGAGCTATTTTCTGCATAAAATTTTATAGCAAACAACTCTTTCAAACGTGAAACTAAATAAGGAAAATAAATCTATCTTACCTGAAACTAAATAAGGAAAATCAAAGAGATAGTTTTCAAAAAGATCACTACTAAACATAGGAATCTGAGACAAACTTCTAGAAAATACTTTTTTTTTTTTTAATGATTACTTTTCAGAAAATATTAATGTTATAACAAACAAAGTGTTAGCTCAAATGATTGATTTTTTGTTTTAAGTGAAGGGTTTCAAAATCTAGCATATCTTTCTCAAATAATAATAATCTAGTTGCATATGTAATAAGTGAGATGTCTAAAAGTGGCTCAACTAATCATTTCCTTTTTTTTCTTTTTTTATCCAACAGCTAATCATTTTGATACTAAAATGGTACTAATGCTAATAATTGAATCTCAAAAAATAAATACTAATAATAAAGTTCTGGTTAAAAGTTTCTTTAGAGCATTTATTAATAAATCATTTTAGAAAATTTTTTACACCACTTTTTAAAAAATATTAAAAAAAAAACTGTTAAAAAAATCATTTACTTTTTTTTCCATTAAATATTTATAAAAATATTTTCTAACCCAATACCCTTTGCACATTTATTAAATTCTTCATAATCATATTATATTCATATTCTATACAATAAAAGTTGGACTAGTTGGACTTAGAAGTCGTGACTGCACCTAATTGCAGAAATTTTTAAAATTAAAATATATATATATATAATTTTTTATGTTATGATCTCCTTCTACTCCTCTAATTTCCTTCTAAGTTGATAAAAATCTTAGCAATAATAATAATAATAATAATAATCACTAGAAATATTCATTTTTTTTTTTAAAGTTTCAATTTATTGCGTCTATTATTGATGATTTTCTTTATTAGCATCTAAAACACTAATAAGTAGTGTTTGACATAGACTGGACTAACCCAGACATATTTGTTTGTATTGAGGAAATGAAAATCATTTGACCGACTGCCAGTTCATATGAAGGAGAAATTGTCAGCAGTTGAAGGGTAGTTGGCGCCATGTCTACTGACAAACTAATTCTTTGATGGTTTTGTCAATTCTTTCCCTTCAATCTCTATCTACCAATTCTCTCCATGCCTTTTCACTTCCCAATACCAGAAACCACACACACACACAAATCCTGTCTTCAAGGATTCAAATCTTTCAAAACACTCTCCTAGATCCTCCTCCTAATGCTACTACTCAGCTACCTTCTCTAATATCAAATACCCTTTAACACCAAATGGCTTCTCTTTCTCTACCACTGTCAACTATCCTCATTTTCAGCCTCTGCACACTCACTCTCACTGCTCACTCTGTTCCTTTCATTGTCTTGCATGGTAATTAATTTTCTTACTCTCTTTTTTATAATTTTTTCCCATTTATTCTCTCAATTTTTTTCTGGTTTCTGCTTATGCCCCACCTGCTATTTGACCTTCTATATTGTTCTCTCTCTAACGTGGTAATGGTGAAATGTAGGTAGTGTCAAGAATTTAATATCTATTATGGGAATGGAATATAGTGTATGCTATGTAGTAATTGTCTTTTAGCTTTCTGTAATTCTGGTGGATTGTGCTGTTATGTACTGTATGTTTCCTTACGTTTAGTTGAAGTCCATATGATATTCTACCTGGGTTTTTGTTTAAACTCTTTCTTATATAATATAAATTATCAGTGAGTTAGTGGTGGAAGGTATGGAATGAGCTTATTCTTTATTTGATCTTTGATGTACTGGCTCCATTTCTGTTTTGAGATAAAATATAAAATAGCAGTATTGGAGTTCCTGTCTCATATATTTAATTGAGAATAAATTTTTAGGAAAGAAAAAAAATTTAAACCTTGTGATGGGACTTAGAATATACCCTTAATGGGTATCAGTAACCAGCAATTCATATCTGGAAAACTTTATGGGATTTACTTTGTCGATTTCATATTGGTCACCTTGAGACTTAATCCTAACAAATGTATTTTCCTTCAAGTAAAGAAGTGTTTGGAAAAGCAGAAATATCATTTGACAAAGAAGAGTCTTTCAGAAATTGCTTGCAAGCAGTTAGGTTGCTATTTTATCCTATCAAGCTGAGACTGTGTTCTCAAACATGACAGAGGCTGAGTTAGTTAGTCCTAAATATGTGAGAGCTAGAGTTTGTCATGTTATGCCTTTAATGTTCACACAAACTATCAGTTCTTTGCACTCTTAATCACAAAGTTTGAGCAATGCTACACTCTCACATTGCATGGGAGCTCTTTACATGTGCACGCGAGGGCACACACACACGTATATATATAGCAACTGTTATATTTCTAGCCTGTATGAGCTTCTTACATTAATGGATAAGTAAAGAAAGCTTTTCTGTAGAATTGTTGTTTCTATAATATGTTTTGACTTCATCTTTCAGCTTCTCTATTGGCAAATAGAATATGTTGAGACTTTCCTCCAGAAGAATGATGTCTAAATATTGCAATATTTAGCATCCTTTAAGTGTTTGCTGCTATACTAACATTTTGTATGCATTTTGTGGCAGGCATTGGAGATAAATGCAGCAGTAAAGGAGTCGCAACATTCACCAAGCTTTTAAGCAATTGGTCTGGATCTCAAGGATATTGCGTGTATGTTTTTTTTTATGAATACTTTATTCTCTATTTGGTAAAATATTAAACCCTGAACCTAACCTATAGGCCAGGCATCCACACTACCTTTGTTTTCCTTGGGGGATTACCTCTAGGTGAAGAAAGCTACCTTATCTCTATGCACAAGGCCATTAGATGACTCTATTTATCTAACTTTCTTTAAAAAATTTCAAACTTATTATATACCTTGTTAGAATTGTATGATTAAATGATTAAATTTATCATATTCTAATAGTTTAAACTTTTGGAACAATCGGTAATTTAACAAGGTATCAAAACAAGAAGTCTTGAGTTTGATCCCTGTCTCCTCTACTCTACCTCCCATTTAAATTCTTACGTGTTGAGTCTCACCTATTAAAAAGTGGTTTCGGCCCACACGTGAGAGGGAGTGTTAGAATTGTGTAGTTAAATGATAAAATTTATCATATCCTAGTAACTTAAACTTTTGGGACAATTGGTAATTTAACATACCTTATACTTATGACCATAAAGCCATCAAGAAAGTGGAATTTAGGTCAAACTATGCTCAACTACTATTAGTGGAAAGCTAAATTATTTTACAACATATCAACATGTCGGATGCTTTGAGATTGGATTTTCCTGCTCATTGGCTTTTTGGTACACGGCATCTGTAATCTAATCTGGCTCATATCCAGTGTATAACCAACATGAACAGTGTTAAGTAAATCCTAAATGTAATCAGATGTACTTTTTTTCCTGTAGAGAAATTGGAGATGGAGGATGGGATTCCTGGACTATGCCCCTGCTGGAACAGGTTCCAATCATACTAATATATGAGGAGTGCTTGTCATCCAGAATGTTCCATAGTTAATCATGTGATAATCATTTTTTTTATAATTCTTGTGCTTGCAGACTGCTATTGCTTGTGAGAAGGTGATGAAGTTGTTTGGTAATAGCTTTTTGTTTCCACTTCTTGCAATGGAAGTGTAATTTGTTTCCCAACAAGATTTAGCTTCTACTTGCAGGTGAAGAACATCAGTGAACTAAGTGAGGGTTACAACTTAGTTGGACTTTCTCAGGTAATTAACATAGGATTTCCTCTCATGTATTACTTTCGGTGTACTTCAATGGCACTCCCTGGGGACAAGTAAAAATAGAATCGAGACAAGCAAAAACAAGAATCAATCATATGCTTGGAACTTGGAAAGTGGAGCAATAGTCTTTTTCAGAAATACATCAAAAAGAGACTTGCTTGGGACAAAGTCCCTCTAATCCAGGGAGAATAAAGTGTAAAATTGATTTTAGGCTCCATTCTACAGTAGGTTATATATATTCAAATTGTTTGTTAATTTTATCAGCTTCCTAATTTGAGTGTACTGCTTAAAATGTTTGTAACATGTAAACAAGGGGATCATTGCAATGTGATACAAGAAAATGCTGTTATTGTAGTGTTTTTAGCTTTTCCTGATTATGAAAGGGGTTACTTTTGGAAAGACTTTGCTGACTAAAGTGTTTTGATTAATGTGGATTCCTTCATGGTATTCTCTTGTTATAGATTCTCATTAGTTTTCAACAAACTTTTGTTTGATTTTTCTTTTACTACATGTTTTTGTTTTGATATTCCCCAAGCTTTCCTATATTTTTCCATGACTGGTTTTAGTGCTGCAATTTTTAAATACATGTCTAGATTCCTATTGGAACATTTGGATTGACATATGTTGATGTGATTCATCATTCAATGTCAATTGAGAACCTGATGAGTTTTGGAGACATCCAATTAATGAGTGAACTCTCTGAAAATAAAATTACAATTCAACATCTACTGTCGATGCTGAATAGGTTGTAATGCAAAAGGGGGATGCATAATGAGTGCCTAAAATAGTCCTTTCACCTATGAATCTGCAGGTCAAAGTAAATTATCTGCATAAATATCATTATATTACATAAAGGAAAATTTAAATGACAAGACAAATTTACTCTTTTCAGTTCTAGATTCATGTAAAAAGGAAGTTGTCACTTATATAGGGGTGAAGTATGGAACGTACTGCATGTAAAATTGAGAATGTTTTCAAAACTGTATAATGTTGTAATTAGATGGCATTACATTTATCTCGATTTTCTTATCTTTTTCTTTCCCAATATTTAGACTTCTCTGATTGTTCGTTTATGTTTTTACATATTAGTAACATTTTACATGGTCATTTTTGTTACACAGGGTACTATGATTGGTCGAGGGGTAGTTGAATGGTGTGATGGGGCCCCTCCTGTAAGAGCTAATCTGATAATAACTCTGATATTGCTTTTTTATGTTTTTCATTCCTGAATAGTGAACATATTGTTGAGGTACTCTTTCATCATCTTCAATATGATGATATTGATGTTTATCAAATGTCCATACCTGCACAAAGGCCTTGTAGATATATTGCTGAATTGGTATATCACATGCTATAGATGAAATGCCTTCTGGGTGATAAAAGAACTTCATCTTAGCAAAGTTAATTTTTACTCCAGAAAATTGCTTAAAGGCAGATCCTGTCTTTCGATTGCCACAGTGTTGATACATTTCCCTGTTAATTAATACTTGGCTTCTCAAAGGTACCTTATACTGAGAAGACATTAACTTCTGATATCAGTGAAATGAAGGTAGAGTAACCGTCTAGTTGAAAATTTTATTGGAGTCAAAATTCTCCTAGTAGCCTGAAAATCAGTCTAGGCACACAGCTTTGGTTATTGAACCTGGTCCAGGGGCCTTTGATCTATCCATTTCAAAGAGAATTCTTTCTGCTTTCCTAAAAGACAATTTCTATTCATATGTGCCAAATAGTTTTCGAGAAATTGCTCATGAATCTAACATCCCTATTAGACACTTGTTTTGGGAATTCTATATAATTTGACAATATCATCAAAATAAAGCTTCACAACTTAGGTGGCGAGTAAGGTTTTAGAGTATAGGATAAAATGGGCCATCTTAGAGAAGCACAACACTACCATGAGGATTGAATCATGCTTTTGAAAGGTACAGGGAGACTGAGCACAAAAGCAATACTCACATCTTGCTACTCCCTTGTGTGTGTTTGGGGTTTCTTGGGTGATGCTAAAGAGTGAAGACAATGATTCGGATGTTGGAATGTTAGCAAGGAAAATTTTCATCATCATAGGAACTTGAAGATTTGGAATGCTACTCCCTTTTGTGTGTTATGGACCGTTGCGTGAGAGACAAATGATAGAAGTTTTGATGGTGTTGAAAGGCCTATTTGTGTAATTAAGTAATTTTTTCCCAGTCTTGATATGAGTGGTTGACTGTTTTAGACTTTATGTCTTTTGAGCTTAGGATTTTAGTTTTTTAGGAGTAGGTCAATTCACAGTGTGTGTATTGATCAACATCCTCTTTTCCATAACATTATTTTACTTATAAATCCTTCAAATGTTTGATCATTCCCCCATCATCTTCATTATTGTTTCTTCTCCTCTGTTTCTTTTTTCCTTCTACTATCTTTCTCTTACATTGTGCTGATTTATAGTTCTCTCAAACTTGATTTGTATGTTACTTATGTTCCATCTCTTTTTCCATATACAGGTTAAGAATTTCATATCTTTAGCTGGTATTCATGCTGGAATTGCATCAATTCCATTTTGTGGAGTATGTACTTCTTTCATTTCATGATCTGTATATTCTTTTTGTATTAGATTGGGAAAACACTTCTAAATATTTCTTTTAACTATATGCATACGTTTTGGTGTGAATAGACTTGAAAATTATAATCATGTTGGACAAAACAATCTTTACTTAGGGAGATGTAAAAGATGAATTACCTTCCTGGTATTTTACACCAATAAAATACTAAATTAACCCTTGGCATTGAAGGAAAATTTCAGTTGTACAAAACCTCCACACTCTTTGAAAGGTCAGATTATATTTTTGGGGGAAAAACAAGTTGCACAGTATCTACAAAAACTTACTATTGTTGACTAAAAAGATTAAATATGCTGTTGCTGTTTTTTCAATGCTCTTTATATCTATAAATCGATTGTGGATACTGATGATACAGATCATTATAGATCATTGATATCAATGAAAAACACAATGGCCAATTTTCAACAATATTTCTCTCTTCTTATTAATTGACTTTCATTCCTTTCCTATGATTTTTCAATTCTAGTTGGATTTTCTAAAACTTCTCTATTGTATACCATATGTGAGAGATTTGAGTGATCTGGATATTGAATTATATCACTAATCAATGTCCTTTGGCAACAAAATTTGGACTTCTTACAGTAGAAAGGCGCTGAGGAACCATTAACAATTAATAAACATGTTTTATGTAATTTCATTTCCTAATTGAATGTGTTAATTAATCGGTCTACATATGAATTGTACTGTAGCTTGATATGCCTTGACTTTCATTCCTTTCCTGTGATTTTTCAATTCTAGTTGGATTTTCTAAAACTTCTCTATTGTATACCATATGTGAGAGATTTAGTGATCTGGATATTGAAATATATCACTAAACAATGTCCTTTGGCAACAAAATTTGGACATGTTACAGTAGAAAGCCGCAGAGGAACCATTACAATTAATAAACATGTTTTATGTAATTTCGTTTCCTACTTGAATGTGTTAATTAATCAGTCTACATATGAATTGTACTATAGCTTGATATGCCTTGTTTTTGCAGTCCGAGTGGTTTTGCGCTCTAGTGGACCTATTAATTGAGTTAGAGGTCTACAGTAACTATGTCCAGGTATGAACTTTTTTTTAAACAAAATTTATAATTTTTTATTGTGATTATTTTATTAAATGAGAAATGAAAAACTATAGATATTAAATGAAGACAAACGTATAATTCAATGTTCGAAACAGTGGCCTCTTTATAAATCATCTTCCTCTTGATTATTGTGACATTTAAATTCATCCTTATGGACTACTTTGATTGATTTGTTTTCCATTTTTTTTCTTGTTATTTTATCTCTGACGACATTTACGATTTGAATTTCTAATCTTGGTGGGACTGCAGGAACATTTGGCTCCAAGTGGTTATGTGAAAATCCCAACTGTGAGTATAACTTCAGCTTACCTTAAAGCTCTTTTAAATTGCAGGTTATCTTGCAAATAGTTTCTCTTTTAATCTTCATGATAAACCAAACCCTCAGTGAAAGTTGGTGACCAGCTTTTATTCTTGATTAAGATTAGCTTCTTCCTACTTCTAAATATGGAATATGGGCCTGTGTTGTTTAGTCATTTTTTCTCTTGGGATGAAACCATTTGCTGATATGACTTTCAGCTATTTTAATTGTTTATATTTTCATTATTGCCACCTTTTCAATATTGCTTCAATGGAATTTTTTTATTCTAAGAGCTAAACAAGATTATTTTTTCTTTCTTCAGGACATTAGCGCCTATTTAAAAGGATGCAAGTTTCTTCCAAAGCTTAATAACGAAATCTACGCTACAAGAAATTCCACCTATAAGGAAAGATTTGCTAGCTTACAGAATTTGGTACTTATTATGGTGAGTTGAAGGGTCATGAACTGTATCTGTAATTTTTTCTAGTCCACTTATAGATGATGCAAGTTGCAATTGTTCACACATGTTTGGTGATGCTCTTCTCTTTCTTTGAATGCATTATCAGTTTGAGCAGGATACTGTTTTGGTTCCTAAGGAGACCTCCTGGTTCGGGTATTACCCAGATGGGGCCTATGATCCTATTTTGCCTGCACAAGAGGTAATCCATCTTTCCATGTCATGATTTTACCTTCTTGTAAGAAATATTTCTTCTCTGTGCTTTGCTTCTGGGTAGGACTTTATTGGTCAAACATACTTCCTGGTCAACAATTTTTTTTTTTTTTTTAATATAGGATAATAAAAAGAGAAGTGCTACTTCTAATTTAAACCTACCACTAGAAATAGTTTTTTGGCCCGCTAATAACCATCAGTAACAAACTGCAACTTAAGATTTGTTGTGAAAGTGTTGTGAAAATATTGTGGATAGCATTTCTTTAATAAAAATGCTTATGCTTTTCAAATCAATATCAAGGCGAAGTCCATTTTCTCAATACAAAAGACACAACAACCAAGCCTTAATCATTCTCAAAAAATAATCCTAAAATTTGGAATTGGTTATGGATTATCAACAAACTAGTTAGAATCAGTCAATCGCATGGATTCTATTACTATTTGCAAGAGTAACACACATGCAATCTTTACACAATTGAAGAATCTTCAAATTGTTCAAAAATAACTCATTAGTTGTTTATATCTCCACCATATATTAATTAATGATTGATTTTAATTTCTTTAGCATATTTTATTCCCTGCAGACTCTACTCTATACTGAAGACTGGATTGGTTTGAAAATCCTGGATGAAGCTGGTAAAGTTAAATTCATAAACGTTTCCGGGGGCCATTTGGAGATTTCTACAGATGATATGAAAACGTATATAGTGCCTTACTTGGAGGATGAAACATCAAGACAGATGGTGATAACAGAAACTTCACCATTTAACTGGCTTTCATCAATCTGGCATTTCTTTTTGGAACTAGTTGGGTTCTCTAAGGATCAACCATTGTTGCGTGTGGTGGATTAATTTGAGTGCTGTCTTCACACGTGTATATTTATTATGATTAAACTACACTTTTGACCATTTACGTTTGGGGGTTTTCATTTAGTCCCTCATGTTTGAACATTTTCATTGTTTACTCTCCAATTTGAGAACATTTTTAAAGTAGTCCTCCCGTCTATCTTCGTTAGGGATGTGATTGTTATGTGACAAGTAAGTTCAAGGTGATGTAATTTTTCTATTTAAAACTATGTTTTGGATCTTGCTCAATCTATGTTAACAATTAAAAAATAAAGAAAAAATTCATATATAAAATTATGTTTTTTTTTTTCCTCTTACCCAACTCCTTAGGTTGTGATGCATGATGAGATTGGGGGGGAGGGGGGGGGGGGGGGGGGAGGGTTTGACAGAGGTAGAATTTAGACTCTATTTGGTTAGGAGATAGAAAATATATATGTTTTTTACCATATGTGTTTGGTAAAGAGGCTAGAAAAGTGGAAGGAAAGATAATTAATTTACACTATTAGGGAGGATGGAAAAGTTGGGTTAATCTTGATGTTTTATCTCCTTCAAGTTTTCTCTCTATTTTGGAGAATGATTAGTAGCCCGAAGAGAAAAACTATCTCAACCCCATTTTCCTTCCACCTTATATTCTTCCTTACCAAACATAAGAAAATGACATTTTCTCTCTTCATTTTCCTCTCCTATTTTCCACCCTCCCTAAAACACCTCTAACCAAACACGATGTTAGGTCTCATACTATAGGAATGGTCAGTTCATCAATTTTCAGCCAATGTCTAATTTAGGATGATCAGGGACATGTTTGATAACGAACTGAGTTTAGGGTTATGATGTGAGCTAGTTCAGGAGTTTGAAAAACGGGTAGTAAGTTCTAACCTTGCGTGTGGGTCTTGGGTGCTTTCTATGGGTGGCTTGAGGTATTGATGGTTAATGAGGCTTTGATTTGAGAGTGGATGAGTCATGGGGATTTGATTCTAGATCTTCCCATGGCAGCTGGGGCATGAGCCTTTTTATTAAAAATAAATAAAAATATTCGTTTGTGTTAATTTGATTGCTTATGGATGTTTGAGAATGATTATACAAAATCTATTTGAAGTGGGTATTTGGTTGATTTGATAGTTTTTTTTGGGGGGGGGGGGGGGGTGGGGGGTTTGATGAAGGCTAGAAAGTTGGGTTTTTAGGGTAGGGTGCTTGGCTTAAATCCAATGCTCCAGTGTACTGGATCTGTTGTGATGGTGACACATGTCAACTTTTAGCCATGTGTCATCATTGCAATGGATTTTGTGTATTGGATCCTGCTCTAATAACTCCAAATAAATTAGATACATGCATTAAGATATGAAAGGCTTCTTAGACAAAGGCTTTTCCTTTCAAGGGAATATGTGGTTGGAAAGAAAGAGAAAAGAAGAAGAGGGGTGGGGGATAAATAGTTTGGGGAGCCGGCCTGTATATTTACTTAGATAAAATATGAGGATGAAATTGAAAATGATATCAAGTTTGAGAGAAAAAAAAAATTCAAATATGAGAAAACTAAAATGGAAGCATCCATATTGTGTCAAATTTGCAATTTAGTCTTCAATTTTTATTTATTTATTTTTTTTTATTATTATTATTATTATTATTATTTTTTGTCTTCAAGGGAAAAGGAGAGAGCTAAAAAATAAAAATAAAAAATAACTGTAAAATGTTTCCAACACTTGGTAAATTGTATCGTAATTCATAATTATCTGCTAATATCATCATTCAATTAGACTTCTCATGTCTGTAACATTAAAGATTCTTCTATAATTGTCTTGCATTATTGGAGTGTATTGTGCACTGTTGAAACAATGGAATTTATGACCATGATTAGACAAAATGATTTTTTTTTTTGGTTTAAATTACCTAGATAACTCACAATCCAAAAGGATAAAGTATGTCAATAATGTTTCACTGAAAAGTTACAAATTTTCTTGCAAGATTATTAAAGTGTAGTCTATTAGTGCAACTAACCACGGAATAAAGCATACCTTACAAACCTTTTTTTTCCCAATGGAAATACAAAGGGAAACTCTGTTTTGCAACATCACCTATAGACTAGAATCAGTGATTTCTTTCTTTAATCTTATCCACTCTTCCTTACTTTTTGATTTGAGTGACATCATGTGGCATTGCTCCTCTTTAGCTCCTCCTTTGTCCCAATTCTTAAGAAAGAGAATTAGTAATTTCTTTCTTTTATCTTTTCCACTCTTCCTTTCTTTTTGAAGAGTAATTTGAGTAACATCATGTGGCTTTGCTCCTCTTTAGCTCCTCCTTTGTCCCAATTGTTAAGAAAGCAAGTAACTTTCTTGTTGCCACTAGTAATCCATTTGAACATGTTACATTCTTTGAACTTTTCGGAGCTTATAGTCAGCCACAAATTGCAACCATACTCACTTTAGAGACATTTGCATGAAGACCATCATGCA
Source organism: Quercus agrifolia (assembly GCA_029955455.1). Lineage (NCBI taxonomy): Eukaryota > Viridiplantae > Streptophyta > Magnoliopsida > Fagales > Fagaceae > Quercus > Quercus agrifolia. Next base: position 55,835,132 of record JARQAD010000003.1, on the reverse strand, counting down.
AGCTAGAATGGTGACTGTAACTCAGTTGTGCTCAGTTGTGCTCGACTTCTCAAGGCTTATCATCAGCTGTGAAGCACTACTCTATGAGGGTTTCGATCGCCATATCTTCTAACCCTTTTAAGGAATTCACATGATGGACTTATCCTTCAAGGTATATCAGTGACTTGCTTGGAGAAATGTGGTGAATACAAGGAAAAAATGACCTCTAGTGGGTTTTTTCACCACCATGCGGCCTTCTAGAGAAACAAATGTGTATATCAAAATTACAAATCACATTGCCCTGTGGTTTGCTTATTAGTTATAAGTTATAACCTGTATGATCCCACACTGAAACAAACCTAATATGTGAGTGACGATGGAAGGCATTACATCTTGAATGTAACTTGATCTTCTAAAACAACTTAATATAAAATCACTCTCAGCCTCAGACTCAGTCCCTTGATTCAATGATGTACACCAACAAAATAAAAACAAATAACATCAATGCCATTCTCACCAAATTGATTATGTAAAATGAACCAAGCCTTGGCAAGTCTAAAAGCAGCTCTTAAATAATATGATATATGGATGCTTTTGTCACAGAGAATACAGACAAAATATATATATATATATATATATATATATATATATATGTATATATATTTATATATTTATGACAAGGTAATGGTTCATAGATCCATCCCCAACCTAGAGTAACTTCAATAAGATTTGTTACAAAAAGGGGTAAAAAAAACCTCACTCAAACCTAAATAAACCAACTTTAAATGCCTAAGAATGGGGCCTGAAAGGAAAAAGACTAAACACAGTTCTACAGTACATGGTATGGTTCTTTTACATAGAGCTTACAGAGAGTAGAATGTGTTTGTGTTGCGTTATACGGCCATTGAAACATGGAACCTCCATAAGTAAATATGAAATTGGCACAGCCGTACGTGGAACCTCCATAACTAAATACGAAATTGCCTCCAGACTGATTGTGATTTGACAGCTGAATTAGTCTTCAAAGTGATGGTTCAATGTGGTGATGCTCAAGGTTGCGAAGTACAATTCTTGCAAATATTTTTGCTTCAAGTGGGGCACTTGCTGCAGTGGCAGCAGCACGCAGAACTCGTGCTGCTCCTGCATTCTGCATAAGGCTCGCATGGTGCATAGCATGCCAGCCATCAGGAATAGTAAACTGAAATTAAAATATGACAAAAATGGAGTTTCTTTTAATAAGTTTAACAATGTTTATCGAATTTGCATCCAAAAGAAATTTTTTTATCAAATATTAAAGAAAATAACAAAATAGTTTACTATGAAGACTTTGGATATGGCACCGTAAGGGGAGAGAGAGAGAGAGAGTCAGTGTGTACAATTACCTGTAGAAGAGCAAATGCAGCACATGCCTTGAGTATAGATGATGGATTTCTTAGCATGGCAACAAATCTCGCAATTTCAGCTCCACTGAGGAATATGAAATCAAGGTCAAAAAATCAGCTGAAGAAAAGAAAATTATAAGAGGCTGTATTCTGTGCATTAGGCTCTTGCTTCTGCAGGTTTGGGAGAGGCGGTTGACAGGCAATCTACTTTCCAATTTTGGTGAGCAGAACATTATAAGAATGACTCACACACGGGGGGAAGAGAGAGAGAACACAGCAAGTCAGACTTTCTAACAACAGTAACTTTAGTTCACAAAATGACCTTCCGGCTGGAGTTTACAGAAATAAGATCAGCAAATGGGTCTATAAACCAACATCAACTGATGAAGTTTCAAAAATAATTTAAAGAAATAGGAAGGAGCAACAAACAAGAGATATTCAAGATGTCAATCTCTTTAAAAAAAAGGCAGTATTTTGAATTTTATCGCACATTATTTAAACCATTACAGCTACTTCCTAAAACATGGTCATACCTACAGGATGAGGAAGATGGGTTACAAAACATGAGTGAAATAAGACAATAGTATAACTTATGACTACTGAAAACAATCAATAAAGAAACCTCCTCATTGCACTAAGATGTAACCTGCCCACTATAAACGTATACCATAAATGAAATTTCAATATAGAACTGCACATGAACCTCAGACTACACCAGTTTTCAAGCACCATAATTTCCATTTTGGGTTAAACAGATCTACTAATTCTTTGATTCCAGTTAGGCAAGAGGTATATTGATAAAAAAAAAAATGAAGCACATTCTTAGTTTGGAGGGAGACACAGGTAATCACAACCTTAAGACTTTATGGGGTAAGTTTCATAGACAAAATCCACCATATCCATGAGTCCTGAGACCAGATTTGGAGGCCTATTTTCTTTACAAAAGATTTTGATCATTCATAAAAATATCATGAAGAGTTGTATCATGTTGAGTACAAAACTATGGTAAAATCAGATGACCCAGCTTACCAGCCAAAAGCTACCTAATCATTCTACTGACCAAAATTATAATAAATTTTTAAAGGAGATAAAATTGAAAAGCTACAAAACTTTTTTTTTTTTTTTTTGATAAGTGAAAAGCTACCAAATCATTCTGAATGATAAACCCTTAGATTTATTGAAAGCAAGCTACTTCAAATCCTGTTTTTTGATTGACAAGTCAGAATTACCAGATATATACTGCTTAGAGAAATGCCAATGTGCTTGTTTGGGATATTCAATCCTACTAATGAAAAAAGTACCTGCTCTTGCACTCCATTAAATTTGCAATTACGAGCAAGCATAACCAAAGCATGTACACCGCCTGCTACTGCAACTTCTGTGCTACACTTGCCATCAGCTGCCAAATTTGCCATTGCACCAGCTGCACGTTCCTGAAAAAATACAGATGTAAACCAAGCCATCATGAAACAGAAACTTCCAATCTTATGGAAGAAAATCAAGAATGACATAAAAGGGGCAAAAAGAAAGCATGACATTAAAGGAACCTACCAGGACTCCTTCACCACCCGTGGACCATTTGAATATGAGATCAACTAAAGCTTTTACTCCTCCAGCTTCAGCCATAAAATGAGAGAATGAATTCCAAAAATCAAACCTGGTGCTCTTCCCCAACAGAAAGATTCCATAGTCCTTTAGCAGCTTCTTCAGCAACCAGTCTATTCATGGACCTTGCCAAACCAGCGAGAATATTGATTCCTCCTTCCTCAACCACTTTTGCAACAGTCGCATACACAGACAAATTTGCTATAGCCTACACAATAATAAAAATGTAGGGGAAAGAAGGAATAAAAACTAAGCCTAGCAATTAAGCTAAAAAATGTAGTAAGATGATGAAATAACCATAGAACGATTATGTATACACTGTATCAAAATCTTCCCCCGAAGATTTTGCTAAGTCCAGAAGGAGGCGTATGCCACCATCTTTGATGACTGCATCGGCTATATCATAATCTGTGCTGGCATTTTCGTCAGCAAATGACAACAAATGTTGCAAGTCCTGTAGCTGCCCTTTCTTGAACATCCTCTTGTCAGCTCTGCATGCAGCGCTGCGCCTTGCTTGAGCCAGAAGAAATTATCCAAACCAACCGTGTTGTTGGTTTGGATAAGCTGACTCTGACTGACGGAATCAAGAAGAGTAGTCACCGGCGTCCACAGGGTGGCTTGTTGGTTGTTGGTTTAATAACTCTGTAATTTGTATGACTATCTTGTCTCAGATCAAAGGAAGAGAGACTACTTAGAATATTCAAGTAGAGAAAAACTAACGACATACTTGAGGTATGAGCCTAAGAAATTTCATCTTTCGTCAAATTTAAGCTTTATATGAAAATAGAATATTTTTGGATTTTCTAAAACTTCTCTATTGTATTAGTACACCATACGTGAGAGATTGAGTGATCAGGATATTGAATTATATCACTAATCAATGTCCTTTGGCAACAAAATTTGGACTTGTTACAGTAGAAAGGCACTGAGGAACCATTAACAATTAATAAAAATGTTTTATGTAATTTCGTTTCCCACTTGAATGTGTTAATTAATCAGTCTACGTATGAATTGCACTTTAGCTTGTTTTTGCAGTCTGAGTGGTTTTGCTATTGCATTCTAGTGGACGTCTTAGTCAAGTTAGAGGTCTACAGTGACTATATCCAGGTTTGAACTTTTTTTAATTAAAATTTGTAATTTATTATTGTGATTATTTTATTAAAAGAGAAATGAAAGACTACAGGTCTGTTTAGATACTACTTATTTTGTTAAAACTGAAAATTTATTATTAAAAGTACTGTAGATAAATGTAAAAATTAGTTGAAATAGTAACTCATGAATAGTATTAAAAATGGCAATAAGACCCATGAATAGTAGCAAAAATAAGCTTAATAGTAAAATCATTTTAATTTTTCATCTATATCCAAACGAAGGCATAGCCAAAAACAAACGTATAATTCAATGTTCGTAACAATGGCCTCTTTATAAATCATCTTCCTCTTGATTATTGTGACATTTAAATTCATCCTTATGGACTACTCTGACTGATTTGTTTTCCATTTTTTTCTTGTTATTTTATCTCTGATGACATTTACCATTTGAATTTCTAATCATTGGTGGGACTGCAGGAACATTTGGCTCCAAGTGGTTATGTGAAAATCCCAACTGTGAGTATAATTTCAGTTTACCTTAAAGCTCTATAGTAAAGCCGATATATTGCAGGTTATCTTGCAAATAGTTTTGTCCTTTAATCTTCTTCATGATAGGCCGAATCCTCAGTGAAAGTTGGGGACCAGCTTTTATTCTTGATTAACATTAGCTTCTTCGTACTTCTTAATATGGAACATGGGCCTGTGTTGTTTAGTCATTTTTTCTCTTGGGATGAAACCATTTGCTGATAGGACTTTCAGCTATTTTAATTGTTTATATTTTCATTATTGCCACCTTCTCAATATTGCTTCAATTGAATTTTTTTATTCTGAGAGCTAAACAAGATTTTTTTTTGTCTTTCCTCAGGACATTAGCGCCTATTTAAAAGGATGCAAGTTTCTTCCAAAGCTTAATAACGAAATCAACGCTGCAAGAAATTCCACCTATAAGGAAAGATTCGCTAGCTTACAGACTTTGGTACTTATTATGGTGAGTTGAAGAGTCATAAGCTGTATCTGTAATTTTTTCTAGTCCACTTAGTGATGATGCAAGTTGCAATTGTTCACACATGTTTGGTGATGCTCTTCTCTTTCTTTGAATGCATTATCAGTTTGAGCAGGATACTGTTTTGGTTCCTAAGGAGACCTCCTGGTTCGGGTATTACCCAGATGGGGCCTATGATCCTATTTTGCCTGCACAAGAGGTAATCCATCTTTGCATGAGCATGTCATAATTTTACCTTCTTGTAAGAAATATTTCTTCTCTGTGCTTTGCTTCTGGGGAGGACTTTATTGTTCAAACATACTTCCTGGTCAACAAGTTTTTTTTTTTTTAATTATTATTATTTTTAATATAGGATAATAAAAAGAAAAGTGCTACTTCTAGAGTCCATTTGGATTAAACTTATTGTTGCTAAAACTAAAAACTGAAAATATTATAGCAAAATAATTTTTAAATGTGTAAATAGTACCGTGAGACCTATTTTTAATAATTTTTTTCTGAATAAAGTGATTGTGGGTCTCATGAATAGTATATAAATAGTACTGCTACAGTATATGAATAGTATTGCTACAGTGTTAATTGTCCCTTGCCTTTTTGCAAAACGCATGAAATGAAAAGAAAAAAAAAAAAAGGAATGCAGACGCAACTTTCAGCCCAATCCAAACGGCACCCTAATTTAAACCTACCACTAACTGCAATTTAGGATTTGTTGTGAAAATATTGTGGACAATATTTCTCTAACAAAAATTATTATGCTTTTCAAAACAATATCAAGGCAAAGTCCTTTTTCTCAATACAAAAGGCACAACAACCAATCCTTAATCCTTCTCAACAAATAATCCTAAAATTTGGAATTAGCTATGGATCCTCAACAAACTAGTTAGAATCAGTCAATCGCATGTATTCTATTTCTCCATTTTGTTCTATATGAAGTCTTACTCTTTGCAAGAGTAACACATGCAATCTTTACACAATTGAAGAATCTTCAAATTGTTCAAAAATAACTCATTAGTTGTTTATATCTCCATCATATATTAATTAATGATTGCTTTTAATTTTTTTTAGCATATTTTATTCCCTGCAGACTCTACCCTATACTGAAAACTAGATTGGTTTGAAAATCCTGGATAAAGCTGGTAAAGTGAAATTCATAAATGTTTCCGGGGGCCATTTGGAGATTTCTACAGGTGATATGAAAACGTATATAGTGCCTTACTTGGAGGATGAAACATCAAGACAGGTGGTGAAAACAAAAACTTCACCATTTAACTGGCTCTCATCAATCTGGCATTTCTTTTTGGAACTGATTGGGTTCTCTAAGGATCAACCATTGCTACGCATGGTGAATTAATTGAGAGCTGTCTTCACACATGTATATTTATTATGATTAAATTACACTTTTGACCATTTATGTTTGGGGGTTTTCATTTAGTCTCTCATGTTTGAACATTTTCATTTTTTACTCTCCAATTTGATAACATTTTTAAAGTAGTCCTCCGGTCTATCTCCGTTAGGGATGTGACAAGTAAGTTTAAGGTGATGTAATTTTTCTATTTAAAACTATGTTTTTGATCTTACTCAATCTATGTTAGCAATTAAAAAATAAAGAAAAAATTCAAATATGAAATTATGCTTTTTTTTTTTCCTCTTACCCAACTCCTTAGGTTGTGATGCATGATAAGATTTTTTTTTGGGGGGGGGGGGGGGGGGGTGAGGAGGGTTTTGATAGAGGTAGAATTTAGGCTCTGTTTGGTTGGGAGAGAAAATATTTATGTTTTTTACCATATGTGTTTGGTAAAGAGGCTGGAAAAGTAGAAGGAAAGATAATTAATTTACCATTATGCCTTTATTACTATTAGGGAGGATGGAAAAGTTGGGTTAATCTTGATATTTTACCTCCTTCAAGTTCTCTCCATTTTGGAGAAAGATTTGTGGCCTGAAGAGAAAAACTATTCGAACTCCATTTTCCTTCCCCTTCCAAACATAAGAAAGTGACATTTTCTCTCTTCATTTTCCTCTCCTATTTTCCACCCTCCCTAAAACACCTCTAACCAAACACGATGTTAGGTCTCACACTAAATTTGATAGTGGTTGCCTAGGAATGGTCATCTCATCAATTTTCAGCCAACGTCTAATTTAGGATGATCAGGGACTTGTTTGATAACGATCTGAGTTTAGGGTTGTGATGTGAGCCAGTTCAGGAGTTTGAGAAACAGGTAGCAAGTTCTAACTTTGCGTGTGGGTCTTGGGTGCTTTTTATGGGTGGCTAGTGGCTTGAGTTATTGATGGTTAATGAGGCTTTGATTTGAGAGTGGATGAGTCATGGGGATTTGATTCTAGATTTCCCCATGGTAGCAGGGGCATGAGCCTTAAAAAAATAAAAAAAAAATAAAAAAAAATAAATCAAATTGTTTGTTTAATTTGATTGATTATGGATGTTTGAGAATGATTATACAAAATCTATTTTGAAGTGGGTATTTGGTTGATTTGATAGTTTAGGTGGGTTAATGAAGGCTACAAAGTTGGGTTTCTAGGGTAGGGTGCTTAGCTTATGTTCAATGCTTTAGAGCACTGGACCTGTTGTGATAATGACACATGTCAACTTGTAGTCATGTGTTATTATTGCAATGAATCTTGTGCACTGAATCTCACTCTAATAGCTCAGAATAAATTAGATATATGCATTAAGATATGAAAGGCTTTAAGCAACTGGCCTGTATATTTACTTAGATAAATAGGATGATGAAATTGAAAATGATATCAAATGAAAGCATCCCCGATCATATTATGTCAAATTAGTAATTTAGTCTTCAATTTTTATTTTCATTTTTTTTTTGTCTTCAAGGGAAAAGGCGAGAGACAAAAAATAAAAATAAAAATAAAAAACTATAAAATGTTTCCAACACTTACTAAGTTGTATCGTAATTCATAATTGTTTGCTGGTATCATCATTCAATTGGACTCGATCATATTGTGTCAAATTAGTAATTTAGTCTTCAATATTTTTTTTTTTTTTTTTTTTTTTTTTTGTCTTCAAGGGAAAAGGCGAGAGACAAAAAATAAAAATAAAAATAAAAATAAAAACTATAAAATGTTTCCAACACTTACTAAGTTGTATCGTAATTCATAATTGTTTGCTGGTATCATCATTCCATTGGACTTGTCATGTCCGTAACATGAAAGATTCTTCTCTAGTTGTATTGCATTATTGGAGTGTATTGTGCATGGTTAAAATAATGGAATATTTTACCATGATTAATGGGTTCTTATAATCAAGACAAAATGATATATATATATATTAAAGACGAAAAGCCACTTTTAGCCCCTACATTTTCAAGTGATTTCCATTTTAGTCCATAAATTTTATTTTTACCACTTTTAGTGCATTATTGGAGTGTATTGTGCATGGTTAAAATAATGGAATATTTTACCATGATTAATGGGTTCTTATAATCAAGACAAAATGATATATATATATATATATATATATATATATATATATATATATATTAAAGGCGAAAAGCCACTTTTAGTCCCTACATTTTCAAGTGATTTCCATTTTAGTCCCTAAATTTTATTTTTACCACTTTTAGTCTCTATCTTGAAAAACGCCTTTCGTTTTGGTCCCTGCCGTTACATCAGAAACGGAAATTGCACAGCTGACAAACGGTATGCACTGTTGGCCTGACATGACCATTAAAATAATAATAAAAATGCCACGTCAGCATTTAAATTAAAAAAAATTAATTTATTAATTTTAACTAAATAAAAAAAATTAAAAACAAAATTAAAATCTAAAAATCATATGAACTGAGATCTAAGTGTGTCTTGAACAAGAACACAAACCCAGAAATTAAAAAAAAAAAAAAAAAAAAAAAAAAACCATTCAAGACTGAATTCTCCAGCAAATCACTAGTCCACATGATTTTCACACATCAAACCCATAAACCAGTAAACAAACCCATAAACCTATATTTTCTTAGGAAACAAACACAAAATAAACCCAAAAAATTCAACACCACCAAGAATATCCCTCAAAGACCTATACACAATCCCCGACTGCCAATAATGGGTACACCATATCCGCCGATGAAATCAACGGCGGTGGTGTTGGTGGTGATGATGATCTTTTGATCAAGCAAGTGGTGTCATCGGACGGTGATGACGATCTTCCCCTCCATGCTAAGCACCATTTCTCAAGCTTCAAGGCGAGGTTTGGGAAAAGCTATGGGAGCGTAGAGGAGCACGATTACAGGTCAAGCTCACACAGCCACCGAACCCACAAAACCCAAAATCCGATACAACCAACCAACCACTGAACCCGAAACAAACAACCAACCAAACAAACCTGAAACCCACCGCTCCACTACTGTAAATTCCAAAACCGAAATAACCAACCCACACCGATTCAAAGAAGCCTCAGCCACTGTACACATCCCAGCACCACCGAAACAACCAACCCATACCGATTCAATAGCCCAGACCAATTCAAACCCACACCCTTTCAACAGCCCACGCTGATTCAACAACCCATAGATGATTCAAACCCACGCCGATTCAATAACCCACAGCCAATTCAAACCCACACCGATTCAACATCCCAATCACCAAACCCATCTCAAAAATAGGAAAAAAAAAACCACCAATGAGCAAACCCACCACCACCTGTTTGAGAGATTGAAAAAAAAAAAAAGTCATTGCCGATCTACACTGTTTGAGAGAGAGTGATGTTTGATTTGAAAAAGCAAGGTCTAAGAGAGGGAGAAGATAGAACGGTAGGCAAGAGAGAGATGAGATAGAGATTTTGAGTTTGAGATTTTTTTGTTTGGATTGGTTGTGTTGCATTTGTGGATTGATTTGTTACTATTAGGCTTTAGGATTTGATGAAATTGCTGGGTTTGAGAATATGGAGATTCTGAGATTTTAAATTTTTGGATTTTAATTTTTGGGTTTGTGTTTTTGTTCAATACACCCTTAGATCTCAATTCATGTAATTTTTAGTTTTTAATTCTGTTTTTAATTTTTTTAATTTAAATGCTGACGTGGTATTTTTATTTTTATTTTAATGGTCACGTCAGGCCAATAGTGCATACCATTTGCCAGCTGTGCAATTTCCATTTCTGATGTAACGACAGGGACCAAAACGAAAGGCGTTTTTCAAGATAGGGACTAAAAGCGGTAAAAATAAAATTTATGGACTAAAATGGAAATCGCCTGAAAATGTAGGGAACTAAAAGTGGTTTTTCGCCTATATTAAATTTACCTAGATAACTCACAATCCAAAAGGATAAAGTATGTCAATAATGTTTCAATGAAAAGTTACAAATTTTCTTGCAAGATTATTAAAAGTGTAGTCTATTAGTGCAACTAACCACGGAATAAAGCATACCTTACAAACCTTTTTTTCCCAATGGAAGTACAAAGGGAAACTCTATTTTGCAACATCACCTATAGACTAGAATCAGTGATTTCTTTCTTTAATCTTTTCCACTCTTCCTTACTTTTTGGTGCGTAATTTGAGTGGCATCATGTGGCATTGCTCCTCTTTAGCTCCTCCTTTGTCCCAATTGTTAAGAAAGCAAGCAACTTTCTTGTTGTCACTAGTAACCCATTTGAACATGTTACAATCCTTTATCTTTACGAAGCTTATAGTCAGCCACAAAGTGCAACCACACTCACTTTATGTAGTGACCCAAAAAGGGAGGTCTTACATTCCATGGAATCCCACATCGCCTAGGAAAGCACATGGAAATGTGTTTATAAGGAATGACTTTCCTTCAATGTGTAGAGGCCTTTTTCCCCACTGTTGTGTGCTTTGAGAGAGAACAAAATTGTGAGAGGCATGGGCCCCAAAGCGGACAATATCTACACAGTTGGGACGGGGCCGTCGCAACAGATGTGACTAGCACTTTTTCTTGGGTCGTTACATATCATTATGATGCCCCAATTTGATTGACTGTGTAATGTGAGTGAGTGTGTGATGAGTCCTACATCGGGTATTTACTAGGTAGATCTAGGCTTTATTAACAACTACAAGAAACCTCAATTGTGACTAGTCCTTTTGAGGTATAGCGCAGATGTGGCTAACTCTTTTCCTTGGGTTGTTACTTATGATATCAGAGTAGGTCCGATAACCCCGTATGGGCTCAGAGACACTACCCCATAAAGTGAGCCCTAACGAGGACATTAGAGATTTAAGTGGGGTAGATTGTGATGCCCCAATTTGATTGATTGTGTGATGTGTGTGGGTGTGTAATGAGTCCTACATTAGGTATTTACTGAGTAGATCTGAGCTTTATTAACAATTACAAAAAGCCTCAATTGTGACTAGTCCTTTTGAGATATAGCGCAAATGTGGCTAGCGCTTTTCATTGGGTCGTTACATATGATAAATTGTGATGCCCCAATTTGATTGATTGTGTGATGTGTGTGGGTGTGTAATAAGTCCTACATTGGGTATTTATTAGGTAGATCTGGGTTTTATTAATAACTATAAGGAGCATCAATTGTAACTAGTCCTTTTGAGGTATAGTGCAGATGTAGCTAACGCTTTTCCTTAGGTCGTTACAGATGGTATCAGAGTCATGCCCTAGTCAAAAGTGTGGACCCCACACGCGCGAGGACGTGTGTGCCCGTAAGGGGGGTGGATTGTAGTGACCCAAAAAGGGAGGTCTTACATTTCATGGAATCCCATATCGCCTAGGAAAGTACGGGCATGGACCCCAATGCGAACAATATCTACACAGTTGGAGCGTGGCCATTACACTTTAGAGCCTGTGGTTTGCTTATTAGTTATTAGTTATAACCTCTATGATCCCACACTGAAACAAACCTAATATGTGAGTGATGATGGAAGGCATTACATCTTGAATGTAACTTGATCTTCTAAAACAACTTAATATAAAATCACTCTCAGCCTCAGACTCAGTCCCTTGATTCAATGATGTACACCAACAAAATAAAAACAATTAACATCAATGCCGTTCTCACCAAATTGATTATGTAAAATGAGCCAAGCCTTATCAAGTCTAAAAGCAGCTCTTAAATAATATGATATATGGATGATTTTGTCACAGAGAATACAGACAAAAAATATATATATGACAAGGTAATGGTTCTTAGATCCATCCCCAACCTAAAGTACCTTTAATAAGATGTGTTACAAAAGGGGTAAAAAAAAAACCTCACTCAAACCTAAATAAACCAACTTTAAATGCCTAAGAATGGGGCCTGAAAGGAAAAAGACTAAACACATTTCTACAGTACATGGTATGGTTCTTTTACATAGAGCTTACAGAGAGTAGAATGTGTTTGTGTTGCGTTATTCGGATGTCAATACATGGAACCTCCATAAGTAAATACGAAATTGGCACAGCCATACATGGAACCTCCATAACTAAATATGAAATTGCTTCCAGACCGATTGTGATTTGACAGCTGAATTAGTCTTCAAAGTGATGGTTCCATGTGGTGATGCTCAAGGTTGCGAAGTACAATTCTTGCAAATATTTTTGCTTCGAGTGGGGCAGTGGCTGCAGCGGCCGCAGCACGCAGAACTCGTGCTGCTCCTGCATTCTGCATAAGGCTCGCATGGTGCATAGCATGCCGGCCACCAGGAATAGTAAACTGAAATTAAAATATGACAAAAATGGAGTTTCTTTTAATAAGTTTAACAATGTTTATCGAATTTGCATCCAAAAGAATATGTTTTATCAAATATTAAAGAAAATAACAAAATAGTTTACTATGAAGACATTGGATATGGCACCGTAAGGAGAGAGAGAGAGAGAGAGTCAGTGTGTACAATTACCTGTAGAAGAGCAAATGCAGCACATGCCTTGAGTATAGATGATGGATTTCGTAGCATGGCAACAAATCTCCCAATTTCAGCCCCACTGATGAATATGAAATCAAGGTCAAAAAATCAGCTGAAGAAAAGAAAATTATAAGAGGCTGTATTCTGTGCATTAGGCTCTTGCTTCTGCAGGCTTGGGAGAGGCGGTTGACAGGCCATCTACTTTCCAATTTTGGTGAGCAGAAAATTATAAGAATGACTCACACATGGGGATGGAGGGGAGAGAGAGATAGAGAGCACAGCAAGGAAGACTTTCTAACAACAGTAACGTTAGTTCACAAAATGACCTTCCGACTGGAGTTTACAGAAATAAGATCAGCAAATGGGTCTATAAACCAACATCAACTGATGAAGTTTCAAAAATAATTTAAAGAAATAGGAAGGACCAACAAACTAGAGATATTCAAGAGGTCAATCTCTTAAAAAAAAGGGTAGTATTTTGAATTTTATCACACATTATTTAAACCATTACAGCTAGTTCCTAATATGTAACGGAAAAACAACTAATACATCACCAAAAAAAAAAAAAAAATGAAAATTCTATACATAAAAGTAATATAACAAACAAACATGATATGGATGAGTGATGAGTAAACATCTCAAGATGTAGAAGATAAAACAAAAAACATATGAAAAATGGGTAAGAACATAATGAACAGGTTTGAAGTTTTTTATTTCCATTTCTTTTTTCTTTTGAAGGGCAGGATTGAAACCACAATTTGCGATATTGAGAGAGAGAGAGAGAGAGAGAGAGAGAGAAGGGAAACCTGCATCTCAAATGCCCTGCTTCTTGAATACGAGCTCCTTCTGTTACTTGCGACAATGCTGCAGGGGCTGATGATGCAGCAGCAGCAGCAAATGCATGTGGATCAGAAAACGTAAGGACAAAGGCTTCAATGTGCTTCAAAGCCATCCTTCTAGCACCATCTAAACTCACACTCTTCGAAGTGCTTTCTGATGAAGTTCCTACCAGAGCATATTCATCCATTCTGCAGAAAGTACAACAAAAATTAGAATTAATATACATGCAAGTTAATGAAGTTGGATTGTTATGTAAGATGAAGGGCTAAGATTCTACAGTTGCTAAAGGCTATTATGAATAGCCTCTTTTGAGTCATTGTAGAAAGCCTTTTCGTATTTGTTTCATGAAATTTCATGTTTGAATATTTCTTTAATTCTTTGGGACTAGAAATTGATTTTTTTTTTGGATAAGTAAGATATATAGATATTAAAAGGGAAACACCCTAGTTCACTGGGAGTGAACAAAGGGACAACAATTTTTTTTGATAGTTCCAATCATCAATTTTATGATTATTTTAATTTTTAATCTTGTTTGTTACTGGAATTTCTTCTTAAATCCTTATCCTAGACTAGACCTAAGTTCTACTCAACAATCATTTTGTCATTATCTCCCTCAACTTAAATTTCTCCAATATCCACTCAAAAGGTAAAAAGAAAAAAAGAAATAACCATAATATCTGTGCATTGGTGCTGTAAATTGGCTTTTATATCGGTAACTTGCAATTCCCAAGCCAAACCTTGTTTTCTAATAAAGAAATAGACCAACATACACAGAATATTTCATCAAAAGAAAAAACCATGAAGTCAAAAAAGAAGAGAACACTAAAAGAGATAGAAAAAAAAATAACAGGCCTATCTAAAAGAAGCTGACAAAGATAAAGAATGAGAATTATGAACATGCGTCATATCTGTCACAGGGATAAAATGAATACCTCCCATCAAACATGTATGCCAAGGCTAATGCAGCCATGAATCGTGCCATTTTTGATTGCGAAGAAGAACAAAGATGAACTAAGGCAGGAACTCCTCCTTCCTCCACAATACGGAGAGCATTACCAGGATTAAAAGCAAGATTCCAAAGAGCTCCTGCAGCAGTTTCATGGACATCCTGAAAAGGAAAAAAAAATAGACCATCAATTTATGCCATACTTATTCTTAAAACAAAGGTTGAACATTATAGGGACATTGGTGACTAAGAAGAGGAAATGCTTACCTCAGATTCAGAGCGCGCCAATGCAATTAGAGGTGCCACACCACCTTCACGTCCAATAGCAACACTAACAAATACCAAGGGAGATACATCACCTTAGTATTGATATAACATAGATTAAGAATAAATATGCAATCTTACCTAAAAGGAATTCTGGACTACACTTAGAGAAATAATTAACCCATAGGGGTGAAACGGTGTGACACAACTGAAAACAACAAAAGATAAAGGCCGCAACAGCCGGAAAAGTAAAGGGAAAGGCCAAAACAGCCGATCAATAGAGTTGGCAGTACAGGCTTGAGTTTGTCAGCAGGAGAGGGGGATAGCTGCAATGATGGTTCAGGCGGTGGTCGTGGTGATCAACTAAGATTGATCAGTGGTGAGTGGTGGTTGAGGATGGTTTATACATGATCAGCAGTGGTCAGTTATGGTCTGCAGTGATTGAGCATGGTTTATGGGTGGTCACTAGTGATATACTATGGTCAGCAGTGGTCAATTGTGGAGGCTGGGTAGTCGGCGATGGTTGATTGTTGTGTATGGGTTGTCGGTAATGATCTCCAGAGGTGGGTTTACGGTTTACATAGGCTCTAATACCATGTCAACCAAAAATTGGTTTAGGGTTAAAAAGTAATTAACCCTATTACTCATCAGTTAGCTACATATTAGGCACTAAATACAAGATGACCAAACTACCGGCATAGCTTATACAAAATTCCTCATAACAGCCTCTAAGGTTGAGAAGAAGTCCCAGAGATTGGAGAGAAATGCCTTGTGAAAAAGCTGCATATGGGAGAAAGAATATCATTTTACTTTCTCAACTTAATCCATTACTGAATACAACATAAACTACTGTTCTTTCAATTGGTATGACCAACTTAGGAACTCCAGCCCAACTGCAGTGGCGCTACTGTTTAAAAAGGTAAAAGAAACAATTTAAAAATTCCTGAGCTGTGGTTTGACTGTAATTTCTGTATAAAAGCTATAATGTGTATAACCAAGGAAATTGATGCAAATCGGTATAAAATCTTGAAGTTTCTGAATTAGAAAAACCAATGCATTTTGCCTTTGTCTAGGGCCATTAAGAGAAAAAAATTACACGTATTTGGAAGAATATTTGGAAGAATTTAGGCTGCTAAATATGATTCCAATCTTAACAAATATATATATATATATATATATATATATATATTAGTCCAATTGCAGAAGTCATACCCCAAGTTATCAGCTTTAAAGTTTTATTCTTAACACAAGGACATCCTACCAAATCAGTCTTTTACAAAGTGTCACGAGCACATACTTATACGCACCGAGAAGTAAGCAAACCAATTTTTTGATTACTTTCAAGTTAATTGTATATGGTATACATCTTCAGAAAAAAAATGTATATGATATACCAGATCCAAGTTGGATTGATATAATGAATTCACACCCTACCAAAACTATACCGCCTTTAATCTGACCAAAACGCAATCTCAAGGATTTGTTTCCAAACCACTGACAGCTGTAGGTTGCATCAATTTTTCCAGCAAAGACAAATTAGGTATCAAGAAAATCATCATAACATTTAAAGCTCATTCAAGTAAGGCACTGTGCTCCTCTCTTCAGGCCAAAATGGAGGGAAAGAACAAAGAGATAGGCACTGCACAGGACCAGGTTTTTTAATTTGTTTCAGACGTATACAGTTGTGTGTTGCATATTAATTCCATAACATTGCTATTGCAAACAAGACTTTTTACGTTAGGTTACACTCAATCCGTCTTTGTGATTTTGTGGCTCTAAATGTCCCTGCTCCCTGATAAGATTGTAGTTAGTCATGCAACAAATGCTGTGTCAGTTTTGCATTAGCATAGTTTTTAGGTGCATCAAACAGAACATTTAGTGTGGTTCCTAAATTCATTAAAAGCTTGTCTAGAGATCATATATGTAAAACACAAATGAGATGATAATTATAGGAAAAATTTATGAACTCAAGCACATACCTGTTGGCTTCTGACACTGACAATCCCCAGAGAGCACCGGCAGCCCTCTCTTGAAGACCCGAGGAGGCATTTGAACAGGATTGTGCAAGTGTAACCTAAATTATCACAGGAGATTTTTTATAAATTTTGAAATTTTCATAGAATCAAGGAGATATCTCATGTACAGGAAGCATACATAAGAAGCCCCTAAAGACTTGCAATCTAGTTCAGCAATCTGGTTCAGTTGAAGGATGGTTGTAAACTTGTCATTGACTTAACCAAATTTCAGATATTTTCTTGGTTCAACTAGAGCAGAATAGTGCCATCCATAAATTAAATTAAGGGTTTTATGAACATAATTGTAAATAATTAAAACATTAAATGAAGCAAACACTAATCAATTATCCTTAAACAACATGCTCCTTAATTGTTTGAGAAGACTGAAATAAAGAAGTTGCATCAAAATAAAACTTAAGTATCACACACAATAAGCATATTGATGCACAATTATACATGCTTAGACTTTATAAGGCTGTTCTCCCTCTCAAAATGTGAATTCTCCTTGACTAGGACAAAATTATACCAGCTGATTATTTCTTTAATTTGACTGCTGCTACCTAAACAGAAGAAACACATATTCCCAGACAAAATCAAACCTTTCTATCAAAGTTCAAAAGGTGTACAGCCGACAATTCCATATTTCTGACATATCAACTTCAACAACAGGAGCCTATAGTTTATGAACCTTTTTTTTTTTTTGATAAGTAGTTCATGAACCTTATACATGCTTTATATTCAAAGAAATGGTATATCCAGTTGAAAATAGTAACAAGAAACTACTTATGCAGGTGAAGGGCTTCATCTTCTTTTTCCTATATTACTGAGAGCACTAGCTAATTAAGAAGCACTTTCTATATGGCAGTAAAGAATTCTCCTCTTCTACAGCATATCAAATAAAGCACTCCCTCTTGAACTACTTATTGTAGGAAGTTGTGCAAAAGGCGACGTAGGAGTATGACAACTAAAACTACTTGGACTCAACAAGGTAAATATCATACCAAGGCCTCAACGCCACCAGCTGCTGCAATTGCTTCTCGATTTCTGTCATCAAATGATAAATTCCACAATGCACCAGCAGCTTCTTGCCTATTTGAAAAGTAAATAAAGGGATCAGATAAAACTCATAAGCAAACCATACATAGCATATAAGTAGATTTAATCATATAAAAAAGGTTTGAGTCAATAAAGTTATCAACATAAAATTTGAAGAAGATTGGTACATAGACAATAATTGCTAATCAACATAGACAGACTGAACAGTGAATTGGTAAGATCCATGATTATTTAGCATCTTTTGGGTGAGACTAAAAGGGGTTATGTTATCCAAATTCCATATCAAGGCAGCTACAGTGGATTCAATTGTTAAAATTTTAAAAATGAAGATCAGTACATTCTCCATTTTGCATCAGAAATCAGTCCTTAAATAAATGAATGAATAAGGCAATGAAAATGCAGCTTCAAAGATAGACAATTATGATACAAAATGCTTGTCTAAAAAATCAGATGGGAGCAAGCTCCCCCCACCCCCCTGGCACCTTTATTTTCCTTTTAAGCACAAAGGGATAAGTTTTAACAGCTAGAAGTAGACGTAGTGCCAATTTGTTCAGTCAGGCAATTAACTGAATCGCCATTAGTCAAGAAGCTTTCTACATGTAACAATAAATATTACATAAGTTAGAAGCCATGGATAAATGAATCTATTAGCTTAGCTATAACAAAGATGCTATTAATCATAGATTACAAGAGCATATCAAATAGATGCCAATAAAGGCAGCTATGAAACTGTAGAGAAGCTTGACTAAGAAATATGAATTCAGAAGAAATTGAAAACTACCTGACACCTTCATTAGGAGAACGTGTAAGCTGAACAAGTGCTTCAAGAGCACCTGCCTCTTGTCCAACGGCAGCATTATTATTGTTGCTATCTCCATGAGCAGCCAAATTAGCCAAGGCACGAGCAGCCTGGTATATACCAGGAGGGCAGTTAATTAATTTGCAACAAAGCCACATGCAAACATGAGCAGGGAGGGAGAGGGAGAGGGAGAGAGAGAGCAATGGGATCTCACTGAAGGAAGACCATTATGCCAGATAAAATTACAGAACCATTTGAAACATGAAATCGGATATCAATAACTACAATGACAGCGAACATCAATTTTAAGATGTTACCTCCACCTCATTCTACCCAAGCAAGGCATAAATCAATAGCCAAGTCCCAAAAGAAATCAAAATACAGGAAAACATGGTTATACCTATAGGATTAGGAAGATGGGTTACAAAACATGAGTGAGATAAGACACTAGTATAACTTATGACTACTGAAAACAATCAATAAAGAAACCTCCTCATTGCACTAAGATGTAACCTGCCCACTATAGACATATACCATAAATGAAATTTCAATATAGAACTGCACATGAACCTCAGACTACACCAGTTTTCAAGCACCATAATTTCCATTTTGGGTTAAACAGATCTACTAATTCTTTGATTCCAATTAGGTAAGAGGTATATTGATAAAAAAAAAAAATGTAGCACATTCTTAGTTTGGAGAGAGACACAGGTCATCACAACCTTAAGACTTTATGGGGTAAGTTTCAAAGACAAAATCCACCATATCCATGAGTCCTGAGACCAGATTTGGAGGCCTACTTTCTTTTCAAAAGATTTTGATCATTCATAAAAATATCATGAAGAGTTGTATCACATTGAGTCTAAAACTAAGGTAAAATCAGATGACCCAGCTTACCAGGCAAAAGCTACCTAATCATTCTACTGACCAAAATTATAATAAATTTTTAAACGAAATGAAATTGAAAAGCTAAAAAATTCTTCTTCTTTTTTTTTTGATAAGTGAAAAGCTATCAAATCATTCTAAATGATAAACCCTTAGATTTTTTGAAAGCAAGCTACTTTAAATCCTGTTCTTTGATTGACAAGTCAGATATATACTGCTTAGAGAATTGCCAATGTGCTTGTTTGGGATATTCTATCCTACTAAGAATGTAGCACATTCTTAGTTTGGAGGGAGACACAGGTCATCACAACCTTAAGACTTTATGGGGTAAGTTTCAAAGACAAAATCCACCATATCCATGAGTCCTGAGACCAGATTTGGAGGCCTACTTTCTTTTCAAAAGATTTTGATCATTCATAAAAATATCATGAAGAGTTGTATCACATTGAGTCTAAAACTAAGGTAAAATCAGATGACCCAGCTTACCAGGCAAAAGCTACCTAATCATTCTACTGACCAAAATTATAATAAATTTTTAAACGAAATGAAATTGAAAAGCTAAAAAAATCTTCTTTTTTTTTTTTGATAAGTGAAAAGCTATCAAATCATTCTAAATGATAAACCCTTAGATTTTTTGAAAGCAAGCTACTTTAAATCCTGTTCTTTGATTGACAAGTCAGATATATACTGCTTAGAGAATTGCCAATGTGCTTGTTTGGGATATTCTATCCTACTAATGGAAAAAGTACCTGCTCTTGCACTCCATCAAATTTGCAATTACGAGCAAGCGTAACCAAAGCATGTACACCGCCTGCTACTGCAACTTCTGTGCTACACTTGTCATCAGCTGCCAAATTTGCCAATGCACCAGCTGCACGTTCCTGAAAAAATACAGATGTAAACCAAGCCATCATGAAACAGAAACTTCCAATCTTATGGAAGAAAATCAAGAATGACATAAAAGGGGCAAAAAGAAAGCATGACATTAAAGGAACCTACCAGGACTCCTTCACCACCAGTGGACCATTTGAATATAAGATCAACTAAAGCTTTTACTCCTCCAGCTTCAGCGATGGCACCCTAATAAGGAACTCTTATGTATTTAGGACTATAAATTTTGAGTATATGCCATAAAATGAGAGAATGAATTCCAAAAATCAAACCTTGTGCTCTTCCCCAACAGAAAGATTCCATAATCCTCCAGCAGCTTCTTCAGCAACCAGTCTATTCATGGACCTTGCCAAACCAGCAAGAATATTGATTCCTCCTTCTTCCGCAACCGCTTTTGCAACTTCCGCATTCACAGACAAATTTGCTATAGCCTACACAATAAAAATGTAGGGGAAAGAAGGAATAAAAACTTAACCTAGCAATCAAGCTCAAAAATGTAGTAAGGTAACAAAATAACCATAGAATGATTATGTATACACTATCAAGTGTATCTCATCGAAATCTTCCCAACCCATCTTTTTAGATCAGAACTGAATTAAACCTATTAAAAATAAGATGGCTCATAATTTTATAAATAGATTTACCTTTGCAGCCTCTGACTGAAGCCCTTCCCGCCAAGATTTTGCTAAGTCCAGAAGGAGGCATATGCCACCATCATTCATGACTGCTTCGGCCCTTTTACTATCTATGCTGGCATTTTCATCATCAATGACAACAAATGTTGCAAGTCCAGTAGCTGCCCTTTCTTGAACATCCTCTTGTGAGCTCTGCATTAAACTGAGCAGCAGCGCTGCACCTTGCTTGAGCCAGAAATTATCCAAACCGTGTTGATTGCTCTCAGCAATACGCAAAAGTGTATGGGAAAGGATCCACTCTAGCCAATTCATGATTTCATCCAAGTTTTTGTCCTTATTCTTTGAATTCCTCCAATCCAAAAACACATTTTTCCCTTTGTTCGTTGTATCGACAAATAAAGAAGCTATTCCTTTGAAAATTTCAGTAAAAAGGGCAAGTAGCAATTTTCCTTTATTTTTATTGGCAGACAAATTAGCATCTTCTTCAAGAACCGGACAATTCAAGGCACACAAAACCTTCAAGCTCTGTGATGATGATAATAATCTTGAGACAGCAGTTGGACCAATATCAGTTCTTGAAACATCTAACCCAGTCAAGTTTGGCAGCTTATGCCAAAGATGCGAAACTACACCCCACTTCATATTTGAAGTCCCAGCAACCGAGAGGAAACGAACTGATACTACATTTCCCAAAGCCATCTCATCAACATTGAGACAGTCTATGAACCCTATATCAGTCAAATTTGGACAATGCTTAGCCAAAGCATTAATGGCATCACCGTGAACATCCCTAATTCCTGAAAGGCGAAGCTTTTTCAATTTAGAACAACAAAATGCTATTGCTTTGATAGCATCACTACTGATCCTTTCACAGAAATCTGGCCCAAGCTGGAGGCTTTCAAGTGCCTCATGTCGAGCCACAATCACAGAAAGAGTCGCATCAGTTATTTTCCTGCAGTAATCACCACTTATTTCACGCAAATTCCTAGCTTGAAGATGTATTATCGCATCAGCAGACTCTGCACCACGAAACCTAAGCTTCTGAAGATTCACACATCTAAGAGCAAGTGAAGCTGCCATAACAGCATCACATTTGTGTGCACGTAGATCCAAAGAGTACCACAAACAAGGAGAAATTCCTAGATGCCTCCATGTCTTGCAGGTAGACGATAAGCTTGCTCGGTCACGATAATTCAGACACGAAAACAACTGAATCACTGTATCATCAGGCAGGCTAGTCCAATCTACATACGCTTGTCTCTCTAAATCCAAAACATCATCTTCTACATCAGGATAACCCTGCAAAACAATCTTCTCCTTTCCTTTTTTCGCCACCTTCCGCCGCACCCTACGACTCATATCTCAATCAATTAACACAAACCCAGATACTAATACACTAATCAACGACAAATGCCCCAATCTTATAATCAGTGAAGTAACTAAGTCCGACCCAGAAACATATACCATTAAACTCAGATACCCAATTCCTAAAACCACTTAAGGAACACAAACACACCCAGAAATCAATACCCTTTTCACCTCAAAAACCCTAATACTAAAACAAGCAATGAAATTGTAAGCATATATCTCATATATTTCAAAAGATTCATAACATTCTACAAACGCATAAGTTGCAGCAACACCACCTATATCCAATATCCAACAGAATCCAGAATCATAAATTCAATACAGGAGGCAAAATCAATGATTATTTGTCAAACCTGAGAGCTAAAGCTACATGGGTTTGCGGGCAAACCCCTAAAAAGCTCCAAGCTTGATGCTGATATTGAAAAACCTCTTAACAGAATTACATTGAAGCAGCTATAGCTTCAATGGAGCTTCAATGGATGATAGAGAAAATAGATAGAGGGAGAGAGGAGACAGAGCTGTGAAAAGGGTAGGAGAGAATTCAGTCAGTTGGGTTCTTCAGACAGAGAGAGAGCAAAACCAAACCCTCATAGCATATATTGTCTACCCCTCTCCCCCTAAAGCCTATGTATATTTTTTTTTTCTTTCTTTCTTTGTTGTTTTTTTGTTGTTGCTTGTGCTCTGTGCTTGTACACCAAGAGAGAGAGAGAAAGAGAGAGAGTTTTTATGTGTGGGATTGGAGAAGAGAATTACAGCATTGATGTGAGAAGAAGAGAAGGTCAGAGAGAGAGAGGGACAGAGAGAGAAGAAACGGTGTGAAACTACAGCTCATCATCAGGGAGCGAGCAACCTATATTCTCAATTTTCTCAAACTCCATCACCATTGTACAAACAATATCTACGGTGATTTGAACATCAGCTCATATAAGTACTTATACCACATGTGCTTGTTTGTGTCTTTGGGATTTTTGCACAACACACCTTTCTTTTTCTTTTTTTCTTTTTCTTTTCTTTTTTTCTTTTCTTAGAGAGGTTAGGGTTAGGCAGGAAAAAAAATTACTACAGGATTTAAAACCCAAAAAAAAAAAATAATAAATAAATAAAAAGATGAGATATTTGGTAATGTAAGTGAATCGAGGCTAAATGAGGATTAAATTATTTAAATTTTTGTTTAGTTTACATTGTTACCATGTTCGAATCAAACTCGAGCTTTGAGTTATGTTTAGCTGTTATGTTCAAGTTTGATTCATTGAATTTCATACGTATTTTATCTTGTTATAAAGTTGGTTGAGTTACTTATGCAAATTAATCTACTACAAATTTTAGTTATGGAATTTATAGTCGTACATTTATTAATGCAAATTAAAGATTAGGGGATCAGAGTTAAGAGTGATTTATGAAAAAGGTAGTTACTCTTTGTTTTTTTCTCTACCAATATATAATAACGGTTTTTGGATGGAGAAGAAGTATGGAAACCATCTTGTATTGTAAGTAACCAAGATATATCCGCTATTGAAAATTCATTAATGGTACATTTTGACTTGCTTTCCATACCATAGCGAGTATATGAAGACAAAGAAATAAACAGCCCATATTGATCAGTACGCTCCCATTTTTAATAAGATTCCGGCTAGAAGCATACAAGTACTATAATGTGCCTCTCCATGGATGTCTGGTAACCATGTATGGAAAGGTATAATTGGCGATTTAACAGTAAAAGCAATAAAAAACCCAATATAGAATATTTATTTCCAATGCTACTAAAATTGATTATGCTCGTGCAATGCATCTTCTTGTGTTATAAAATTTTAGAAAATGTCTTCCATAGTGTGTGTGTACACATACACACACACTAGAAAAGAGATGTCTGTTAGAAGTTGAAAATTACAATTAGTTTGGGAGGAGAGAAATGAATGGAATAGAAATTGATGAAAAGAATAATTTTAGAATATATTCCCTTATTTGGGAGTCTTAATAGAGTGAATGAAAAGTTCATTCCCTTATTTGGGAGTTTAAGTGAGAATGAATAGAATGAGTAGGAAAGAATACATATTCCTCTCTAAACCTCAAATTTTCATTCCCCCTATAATTGGGAGGAATTTGAGGGAATGAAATTAAATTTAATGAATTTTTTACTAAAACTTCAAAAATACTCATATACATTCAACCTTTTATTTTAAAATAAAGGTCTAATAGTAATATTGTTATTAAATTATTTCATTCATTTTCCTCTAAGTGTATGTTTGGATCCAACGTTTAGCTGAACGTTGCTGCGTTTGCGTTTTACACTTCGTGGGACCCACGCTACAGTGCGTAAAAATAAACGCACAACTCTTCCCAGCTAAAATGCTGGATGAAATCAGCTTGAACGCACCGTTTCAATGAAAGTTGGGCATGTGCGTGTATTGTTCTTTGTGTTCTTCACCGTTCTTTGTGTTTTTCATCGATCAAACCCAAAACATGACTATTCATGTTCTGGAAACCCAGCAAACCCATCAACCCAAAACAATGAAACCAAAACCATATGAATCAAACCCATGTGAAAAAAAAAAAATTTTCAAACCCAGCAAACCCACTGCCGATCAACCCATCCACTGCCATTGAGTTCCGATCAACCCATCAAACCCCCTACCGATCAACCCATCCACCACCACTGAGTTCCCAAATCAAACCCATCAAACCCGCTACCAATCAACCCATCAAACCCACCGCCGATCAACCCATCCACCACCACCGAGTTCCCAAATCAAGAAACTAAAACATTAGTTCTTCATAAGACCAAACTCCATGGGAGAAAGAGAGAGGAAGCTCCACCTCGTGCATATCGAAGAGAGAGAGAGAGAGAGAGAGATGTCTACTGGGAAAGGAGTAAAAAAAATAAAAGAATAAGGCTAATGGGGAAGGAGTGAAATAAAAAATTAAAAAAACAAAACAAAAACAAAAACGCGCTACAGTAGTTTTCACTTATTTGCTACAATATTTTCAGTTTTCAGTTTCAGTAAAATAAGTTCTATTCAAACGGACCCTAAGTTACTCCTAAACATGGTTACTTACCATCCATTCCTTTCTATTCCTTTATTTTAAAACATCCAAACAAGATTAGTTATTTCAATTCCATTACTTACCTTTCTTTTCCATTCATTTCCCTTATTTGAATAAATTTCATTCCATTCATTTCCTTTCTATTCTTTTATAATCATCTTATTTTCATTCCTTTACAAACTGCCAAACAAATGCTTAACTTACTATCAAATTTAAAATAGGCCTTCCAGTACGAGGACTACTTGCTCCTATGTCTATATAATGCGAAGGGCAGTCTTATTGGAAATTGTTGATGCTCATTTTGGAAGCCCAGTAGCAAGAAGAAGCCCAACAATATGGGCAAAGTAGAGTTAGTGGATTAAGCTTGAATGGCAGGAACAATGGATTATAGGCCCATAAAGTAAATAAATGAGCCTTGAGGAAAGAAAATGGGTCTAAAGGAGCATAGAGAGAGAAATAGTAAACTCATGGGCATTATGAGATGTAGAAAGGTGAGAACGGGCCACAACAAGCCCGAGGCAATGAAGGAAAAAAGTAAGGGGTTAGTGGAAAGCCCATGAGCCCTAAGGATGAAGAATAAAATAATTTGGCCAGGGAAACCCAAAAGAGCTAGTAAAAACTCATGGGAATGTAGAGTTAGAAAATGGGCCAAGGATGCCCAAAGAAAGCAAATGGGCCAAGGATGCTCAAGAAGAAAGAAATGAGACAAAGGAGCCCACGAGCAATGTAATGGGTTAAGAGAACCCAAAGTAGCATAAATATAAATCCAATGACTATATTGAGTCATTGAGAGAAGGTAGTAGGCCCAAAGAGGCCCAGTAAGCACGGGTCAAATAACTCCATGGTAGGAATGACAAAGTGGTATGGTAGAAATGACAACAAGACTACGGAAGGAGCAAAGAATTGGCTAAAAGGGGAAAAACCCACGATCAAGCAAGGCAGCAAGCTAATAAAGAATGAAAGATCAGAAAACAGTTTATGCCATAAGAGGTCAAGGATGAGCGACATAATGCACAGATAAACCTTCAGACCATGGCAAATGCATAAGCAGCAAACAAGCTTTCAATGTACACCAAAAGTGGAGCACGTGCAGGGCCCAGGCACTACCAACCTATACCCAGCCAATACAGGAATAGTGGGTCATAGGCCAGAGGTAAGAGAGGGTATGGTCTGGCGGTGGGGAGAAGGGAAAACCTATTTTGGGGTTTCCACTCATATTCTTTTGGGGGTGATGCCCTGTTGGGATGACATACAATCCAAAAGAAGGCAGGATGAGTTGGAACCACTAGGTGCATGCCATGAGGGATAATAAGAGAGAATGTCATAGTGAGCAAGCAAACAAAATAGCCTTCTTTGTCTGATAATGGGGAATGGCACAGCCAATACAGGTAAATGGTGGTGGCTAGACAACTGACAAACCAGTGGGTGGTTAGGAGGAACACCCTAAACCAGACAAAAGTGGTTAAAGGCTAAAATGGTAAAAAATAGTCACAGTAGGCAATATATAAAGGGCCCTTACTGTAGACAGTAACACAACCACAACCGTAGCAACCTCTAGAGGAGAATCACTACACTACCATCACCATAACACCACATGAGCAAGCATTAAGAAAGAAAGAAAGGAGTGGGAAAGAATCAAAGTAACAAAAAACGAAGAGAAAAGAGAAAGAAAAGAAATAAGGAGTGTAGAACAGCAGGCATGCACCAATAGATCAATCCCTTCTCTCCTTTTAAAAGCCTATCCTCTGATGAAGATAAAGAACTCGTTTGGGCACAAGCCATTAAGACCTATTCCCTCAAAGTGGATAATTTCTACGGTAAGATTATCCTATGAGGTTATCCACGTTGAGGAAGTGGTTCTCTCCTTAACCTTAGCCCTGTAACACAATTGAACACGGCAAACTAATCTTTTACTTCTTTGATTTTACCACTTATTGCTATCGTTTCTTCTATTGTCTTTGCAATTTCACCTATAACGTGCTCTTTCTACCTGTTTTTAATTAAGAATCTCTTACTTATTTTGCCTAATAGTAACGTACTGCCGTTATCATTGTTTTATTACATTTATCCGCCATAACTCTTTTGTAGCAACTTCACCTGCCATGGGCATGTGACTAAAGTTTCGGCAAACGGGGCATAGTTTGTATGCAAGCCAGACCAAGGTGAGTTGCCAGACCAAGGTGAGTTGCAATTGGACCGGTCCTAACTCTCCTATCCAAAACACTTGGGCCCAGTGCAGCAGGAGACAGTCTAGCCCAAAATCACAAAAGGCCCACCACAAAAATCATTATCATTTCTTCTAAAATTGGAGAATCAATTATGCTCCTACAATAGTAATCTTAGGAGAGGTCTTACATAGAATTCATATGTCAGACGACTCAAGGTGTGTTTGGATACTGCTTATTTGTAGAAAACACTATACCAAAATAATTTTTAAAGGTATGAATAGTGCCATGGGACCCAAAAATACATTGGTTTGCGCATTTTTGTGTTTTTGGCTGGGTCGTGAACAGGGCCTAGCCAAAAAGCACAAACGCTGGAAACACTCCTCTGCCGCTATCCAAACTCACGCTCAGTCTAGCTATTCAAAATACATTCTATTTAGATAATTTATACAAAGATATGCGTAAAATGTTATTACAATTAGATTTATTGGTTATCTATGCATATTCAGCTATCAATGTTTATTTTTTTAATATCAATTTTAAGGGACGGAGTTTGGCTATAAAGGCTACAACCAACGATATGACTCACTTAAAATAATTATATACAATCACTTAAGTATGATTTAGTAAGTGAACATATATCATCTTCCTATTGTTGGTTGTAACCTAAGGCTAATTCAAGTTTGTAGCCAAATTTTGTCCAATTTTAAGTAGGTGAGAGGAATTTGAATTTTGAATGTCTCTAATAAGAACGCCAAAGTCAATTAAACTAAAGGTCATTGACGATAATTTTGTTATACCCAAGAAAATTAAAATATCTTCTTCCTTGAAAAATAGGTTATGCGGTATTTAATATGAGAAATGCTATGTCCACAACATTTTCATAATAATTTCAAAACAAATTCTAAGTAGCAAGTTGTTATTGGTGGGGCAAAAAAGTAATTTTAGTAATAGATTCAAATTATAACCAATAATAACTAACCACCTATGATTTGTTGTGAAAATATTGTAGACGTAACACTTCTCATTTAATATACATTCAACATAACTATCTTCTTAAGGACTAAGGTTTTGAAATGTTAAAAGTTTTGTAACTTCTGTTTTCTATCAAAAGCGTTTACGGTTAGGAGTAACCAACAAGAAACTATTCAAATGACATTTTTTTGTACATATAATTGCAATCAATGTAAAAATTAGGATTTGCTACAATTTTATAGTCCAAAAAAGAGGTTAGGGTTGGGGGATTTTTTTTTTTTTTTTTTTTTTTTTTGGGGGGGGGGGGGGAATGCGAAGAAAATTGAATAATTGATACATCCTTTATAAGGCATAATCTCCTACTAAATTTTTTTATCCATTTTTGTTATAGAAACAAACAAACAAACAAACAAATCATTCTCCACTTGATAAATATATTTGTCAATTGTTTAATGGGTACTTTAATCTAACTCTCACATTTTTATTTTCTTTTAAACATGTAATTCTGTTTTAACATGCAATCACCAAGTTTAAGAGAGGTGGGTGATGATGAACCTGTTTGTTTCGTCTTGGCATATTCTATATTTAGAGTTTGTTTGCAGGGTGAATGCAACTACTAAAAAGATTAGTTTTGTAAGCTATTTTTTTTTTTTTTTTTTAAGTTGATTTAGTTTCTTTAAGTTAAACACACCAATAATATATTTTGAATTATAGGTGAGGTGACCTATAAAAGCCTTTCTATGACAAGTGGATGCAATTTTTTTAAATAAAAAAAGATGATTATGAATAATTTACTAAAGAATTCTCTCTATGAAGTGTGAGTTCTTTGAGAGGTCTTATGAGGAAAAGGCAGAATTGGAAAGAAGCACAAAGCGAGCAAATGGTTCGTCTCGAATGATGGGGATGGGGAGCCATCTGATGGTATTCCTAAAAGGAAACAAGGTTCCTACAAGGAAACTTTCACAGGTTCATTGCCTGAAGCGTATGTTAAGGCATTTAGTTTCAAGGCTGATATGGAAGAAGATGCATGTTCAGACGATGAGATGAACGATCTAGTGGAAGGAGTTGCTGTTGTTAGGCTATCAAAGTCCATAAAGCTTTGCATAAGGGGCCAATGGTCTAATGCTATTGTCATTAAAGTTTTTGGGCAGTCTGTTGGTTACCATTTTCTTTATGATAAGTTTATGGAAACCACATGGAAGAATGGACTGTGGATTTGGAGAAGGAATTCTTTCTCATTAGGTTTGAAATGAAGGAAGATTATGATAGAGTTCTAAAAGGGTGGTTTATTGGGGAACATTTCCTATCTATCAAGGTTTAGGAATCAAGATTTAGACCTTCCACAACTTGTGTATCATCTGTTGCAGTGTGGGTGAGACCCCCAAAACTTCCAATAGAATACTATGATAATGAGATCCTCGCGGAGATTGGAAGCACCATTGGGTCGGTGCTTAGAATAGATTCCAACACCGTGATGGAGGCTAGGGGTTTGCTAGAATCTGTGTCTAGGTTGATTTAGAAAAGCCTCTTGTTAGAATAGTTTTCATTGGGAAATATGTTCAGCAAATTTTTTATGAAGGATTGAGCTCCCTGTGCTTCTCATGTGGAAGTTTGGGTCATAAAAGGACCAACTGCCATTACACTATTCAAGCTCTGGTAGCAACTTATAAGGTGAGTAGAAGGGGCGATGCGCAGCCAACTATTCCGGCAAAGGAAGATATGTATGGACCCTAGACCATTGTTACGCGAAGGAAAGCTAGGCCTAGGCCCAAGAAACAAGAAGTTAAACATGAGGCAAATGGGCCTCTGATTAACGACCAGTCAGTGATGAATGATAAATCGCTTGGTTTAGTTAGTTCTCAAGCAGCTAGTCCAGGGTTAAATGATGTTACAACAAGTGTGGCCTAGGGAAAAATAACAAGGCCCTTCCCAAAGCAATCTTAACATCTTGAGCCCATCAACTAGGGTTAGTGATGATGGGGCGTTGATAGGTAGCGTGGAGAATGGAGCTAAGATGGGGAAAGGTAGCTCGTGACATGCAAATGAAGTGTCAAGAAAACTAAGAGCATCCAGCAGTTGAGCTAAAAATTTAGCTTTTTAGCTCTACTAAAAGTTATTTTATCTATTTTACTTGCATACATACTGCAGCAGTGAATTTATTTTAGCTTTCAACACAATAAAATAGTATAAATATCACAATAAAATAATATAACCACTACAATAAAATAATATATCATACTACCCAAAAGGAAGAAAAAAATAAAAAATACAAAAAGAAGTGTGAACACAGAATAAAAAATTATATTTCATTTTAGCTTTGAGCTACAGTACACCTCTATAGATAGATGTGCACTGTAGTAAAAAGCAAAAAAAATTTAGGTATAACTCTATTACTACAACCTTTTTTTTTGTGTTTTGATGTAGCTAAAATAGCAATATAGCTATTTAGCTACACTGTTGCAAATGCTGTAAAGGGGCTAGGACCTCAACCTTTGTAGGGTTGCTGTCTAGTGTGTCTCACAACAAAACCAAGAAGAAAGGAAAGGCGCTCCTATCTAGAAACTTTTCAAAAAAAAAAAAAAGACGCTTTCTTGGAGAAATTGAAATCTAACCTCTCGTTCTTAGAGGGTGAAATCTCAACAAAAAAAAAAAAAAAAAAAAAAGACAGCAAGCCCGAAATGAAGATGAAAGATCAGAAACAATGGGAAATCAATCTCCAAGGGAAAGTGATTCGATTATCAAATGCAAATTTCAACATGATTAGTGCAAGTCTAGCGGAGATTATGGGGTGGTTTGATATGGGCCTAATAAAAGCTTGAAAAGTCATCTTCCCATTTACAACCATCAGTGCTCAAATTAGGCCCTTATCGATATCAAACCCAGCGAGGCAGACATGGCCAAACCCATGGTTGATATTCTTCTCAGACAGACCCACACTAGCAAAGAGAAATTCCCACATTTGGAGAACAATGTCCCACTGCTATCCTCTGCCAACTTTATGCAGATTGTGGAGGATGATGGTGGAGGCACCAATGATGTCAAGATGGCTGGGGAATCTTTAAGCAAAAGGCTAATCCAAGTCTTTTATCCCACAAAGACCAGTGTGCTAATGATTAGGTCACGCAAGAAAGAGATTGGAGTCCTAGAGCACTCAATGACTCTAATACATGGAGAAGAAGTCTCCAGTCGAGAAATGAAAGCAGCAAGGCTAGCACTATTGAGTCAGGGGGTTTGTGAACCAACTGTTGATGTTATTCTGTTACCTATCATCTGTTTAATGATGAATATAATGGTATGAAATTGTAGAGGGGCTCTTAGCCCAAAATTTGCCCAGACAGTTCGAGATATGGTGAAAGATTCATTGCCTGATATTCTCATCATTACTGAGACCATAATTGGTGGAGATCGAGCTAAGGAGATTACCGATAGGTTACCCTTCGATGGAGCTATTCATACGGATACTATAGGCTATGCTGATGGCCTGTGGATTCTTTGGAATTCTGTGACTGTTGAAGTGACTCATCTTGCGTCCATAGAGCAAGAAATTCATGTCATGGTGAAGGTTGGTAATTCAAACATCTCTTGGCTTTTATCAGTTGTTTATGCTAGTCCTAGATTTAGGGGAAAATATGTGTTATGGAATAATTTAGAAATTGTTGTTGCTAACCATAACTTACCTGGGGTTATGATGGGGGATTTTAATGACATATTAAAGGGGGCTAAAAAATTTGGGGGTCGACTTGTAAATATGAGGAGAGCTATGTTAAGTTCTTAGTAAATCAAGAACTCTTAAGAAGGAAATGGGAGTTACTTAGAGGGTAACCAACCTCTAGAATTTAGAGAGAATAGGGAGGAAGAAGATTGAGAGAAAACAGAGGAAGGAATGAAGCAATTCAATCATATTTTGTTACCCTTTTACAATGCAGTTCCAAGATTATATATCCCAAAACAATCTCACCTGTACTAACTCTAACTGATTGACTTAACTAACTCTAACTAACTCATGCCAGCTCATATGCCAACTCATCAACTAACAACCAACTCAACTAACAACTAACATCACTAACATCGGGTTCCTAACAACTACTCCCCCCTTTAAAACATCTTGTCCACAAGATGTGGAAATTGTTGCTGAAGTGTTGAGAGATCCTCCCAAGTGACATCATCAGGTGAACAACCCTGCCACTGGACCAACAACTGAGTGATAGTTCTCCTGCGTAAGTGAATAGTCTTGGTCTGCAAAATGGCTACAGGTTCCGGAGCAAGAATTCCTTGAGAAGTGACAGCAAGTAAGCTAGGAAATGGGGCAGAATTGTGGCCCAATTTAGCCTTCAAACACGAAACATGAAAGACTGGATGAATACAAGAGCTGGCAGGGAGATCCAACCTATATGCAACTGGTCCAACCCTTTGTAAGATCTTAAAAGGACCAAAGAACCTAGAGGATAGTTTATGGGAAGCTCGATAGGCAACAGACTGCTGCTTGTAAGGCTGGAGTCTTAAGTACACCCAATCTCCAATCTGAAATTCCTTCTCAGTTCTATGCAAATCACTCTGTTGTTTCATCCGAGCTTGAGCAGCAACCAAATTCAGCTTGAGTAAAGCTAGCATTTGCTGTCTTGAATGAAGCAAGGTGTCCACAGCAGCTACTTGAGTAGTACCTGGGACATAGTCCAACAGCCTAGGAGGTGCAGTGCCATAGAGAGCTTCAAAGGGAGTCAGCTTGGTGGCTATGTGGTAATTTGTATTAAACCAGAACTCAACCAAATACAGCCAATCAAACCACTTAGAAGGTCGATCAGCAGAGAAGGATCTGAGATAATGTTCTAAGCTTTTGTTTACAACCTCTGTCTGCCCATCAGTTTGTGGATGGTAGGCAGTTGACATTGCAAGCTGGACACCCTGGAGTCGCATCAGCTCTGCCCAAAATTTAGCAGTGAAAATAGGATCCCTATCAGAAACCAAAGAAGTAGGCATCCCGTGAAGCTTGAAACATGTTGAGCAAACAAGTGAGCCACTTTGGCTGCAGAGTAGGGGTGGGAAAGAGCAATGAAATGTACATACTTGGTAAGTCTATCCACCACTACCATAATGACATCCATCCTTTGAGACCTAGGTAAACCATCAATAAAATCCATGCTCACAGCTGACCAAGGCTTGTCAGGGATAGGTAAAGGCTGAAGGAGGCCAGCTGGGTGGCAAGTTTCAGATTTCATTTGCTGGCAGACATCACATTCTTTAATATGAAGCTTCAGGTCAGATTTCATTCCATGCCAGAAAAAATCCTGTTTCAATCTATGGTAGGACTTAAGGAAACCAGCATGTCCCCCCAAAGGACTGTCATGCACCAAGTGAAGGACTTTGGCCTTCAGAGTACAAGTAGGCCATAGAAATACTCTACCTTTGTATAGGAGTAGGCCATTATGCAGGGAAAAGAACTTTGGACAATTAATGTCAGTTTGTAGCTGCTTAAGTACTTGCTGCACTTCATCTGAGGAACTATAACTATCCTTTAAGTCATCAATCCAAGTAGGGCAGGGAAAGGAAATCAAGCACAGAGAAGCTGAATGAGAACCTTGATCACCATCACCCCCATTATCAACCTCCATCTTCCTAGAAAGGGCATCAGCAACCTTATTATCACACCCTTTTTTATACTCCACAACAAACAAGTAACCCAAGAGCTTAGCCAACCATTTTTGCTAAGCTGGAGTAGCAATCCGTTGCTCCAAAATATACTTCAAGCTTTGCTGGTCAGTTTTGATGATAAAGGGTCTACCTAACAAGTAAGGTCTCCACCTATGTACAGCAGTAACCAAAGCTAAGAGTTCCTTTTCATAAGTTGATAAATGCAAAGCTTTTCCCTTCAAAACCTGACTGTGAAAGGCAATTGGCCTGTGGTCTTGCATCAACACAGCTCCCAACCCAATACCAGAAGCATCACATTCTATAGTAAAGGGTTTGGAAAAGTTTGGCAAGGCTAGAACAGGTGGTTGGTAGACTGCTATCTGAAGAGCCCGAAACACATCCTCAGCCTGCAAGGACTAAGCAAAAGCTTTTTTCTTCAACAGAGTAGTCAAAGGAGCAGCTATTTGGCCATATTGCTGTCTGAATTTCCTTTAATAACCAGTGAGGCCAAGGAAACCACGCAAAGCCTTGACAGTTGTTGGAGAAGGCCACCTTTTCATGGCAAAAAGTTTCTTAGGATCTGCACTTACACCTTGACCAGATATAATGTGACCCAAGTATTCAACCTCAGGAATGCCAAAGACACATTTGCTTCTCTTGGCATACAACTGATGCTGCAACAGTAGGCTGAGAACTACTCTAAGATGCTGAAGATGCATGTCCAAGCTTTTACTGAAAACTAGAATGTCATCAAAAAACACCAACACAAACTTCCTTAAGTAAGGTCTAAAAACAGCATTCATTAGAGCTTGGAATGTGGAGGGTGCATTGGTCAATCTAAAGGGCATAACAAGGAATTCATAATGGCCCTCATGTGTCCTAAATGCAGTTTTTGCTATATCCTCCTCTTTCATGCGAATTTGATGATACCCCGACCTCAAATCAAGCTTAGAAAAGATGCAAGAGCTAGCTAACTCATTAAGTAATTCATCAACAACAGGAATGGGAAACTTATCTTTGATTGTGACCTGATTAAGGGCTCTGTAGTCAATACACATGCGCCAAGAACCATCTGCCTTTCTCACCAACAACACTGGGGAAGAAAAAGGGCTCTGGCTGTGCCTAATAAATCCCACCTCCAACAATTCATCAACAATCTTCTCAATCTCATTTTTTTGAAAGTGAGGATACCTATAGGGTTTTTGACACACAGGTTCAGTACCATCCTTCAACAGAATCTGATGTTCAAACCCTCTGTAAGGTGGCAGACCAGTAGGTGTCTCAAAAACAGTGGTAAAATCACTCAAGAGAGCTTCAATCTCTGGGGAACAATGTGAAACAGAAGTGCAGGTAGCAACTGAAGATGTAATTTGTAACAAAAGTCCTTTCTTCATAGGAGGTTTAAAGAATTGACTGCCTTCATGAATGGTTAAACCAGTGGGTTGCAGCCCAACTAATTTCACCTTGGAGTTGCAATGAGAAAACTCCATAGACATTTTCAAAAAATCCCATTGAATAAGGCCAAGGGTCCTCAACCATTGAGTACCTAAAACTAATTCACAATCTCCCAAAGCCAAGGCATTCAAATCTACTGAAAACACATGACCTTGCATGGCAACCTTAACTTTAGAACAAACACCCTGTGTTCTAATGGAAGCTCCATTGGCAACCTTTACTTCAAAAGTAACAGAAGGTTCTAAGGGTAAATGCAACATAGAAATCATGGCAGCATCAACAAAATTATGTGTACTTTCCGTATCAATTAAAATCACAAGACAATGCCCATTAATTTTCCCTTGAATCCTCATAGTACCAGGTGAGGGACTGCCCAAAAGAGCATAGAGTGTAATCTCAGCCTCCCCTACTTTAAATTCAACCCTATTGTGAATAGACTTGTCCTCATCTACGTGCAATAAAGTGGCTTCAGAATCATCAAGTTCTACAAATTGAGCATTAGGACTAGAATCTTGGAAAGGATAAAGTCCCTCTAACAGAAAAAGCTTAGCAGACTTACAATGATGTCCAGGTTGAAACTTCTCATCACAGTTGAAGCAAAGTCCCTTCCTTCTTCTTTCCTCCATTTGCGCAGGTGACAATCTCTGTAAGGGTAACTTCAATCTGGATTCCACCTTCCCTTCAGGTCTAGGGCCCAAAATTGAAGGCTTAGCAGAATCAAAAGAAAACCTTTGACCCTTTCGGCTGCTGTTAAGATATTCTTCCTGAATTTTTGCTAAACCAAAAGCTTCATTAAGGTTCTTGGGTTGAAGCATCTTTACTGGTAATCTCACTTCATCTTTCAGGCCACTAAGGAAGCAGCTTAATTTGTGGCTTTCTGATAATCCCTTGATTCGGTTAGACAAAGCCTCAAATTGTCCCTTATAAATCACCACATTGGAGGTTTGCCTCAACTTTGTGAGTGATTCCATAGGATCTTCATAGGCAGTACTTCCGAACCTTGTCAACAGAGCATCCACAAATTCTTCCCAAGTTGCAAATACTCCATTCTCATCGCTGTCTTGGAACCAAACCAGAGCATCTCCATCCATGTGAAATGAAGCCATTAACAACCTCTCATCAAATGGGGTTTGATAGAAATTAAAATACTGGTTAGATTTGTACACCCAAGAAGCAGGGTCATCACCTTTAAACCGCGGAAAATCCAATCTCACACTCTTCGACATATGCGAAATGGGCAAAGAAACCACTCGAGCATTTGGAGAAGGAGATGAAGACTTTGAAGACATCGGCTGTTGCAGTCTCTGTTCTTCAGCTTCCGTGAGTTTTTGCAGAGCCAAGCTAATGGCATTCAATTGTTGAGTGTTAGCATTCAATTGTTTGTTAATTTCTTGCAGAGAATGGCCGTGATGATCTGTGGTAGTTTTAAGAAGAGATAAAGACTCATTGATATAGGCAGAGGATCTAGTTTCTGCCATGGAAGCAGTGGTAAAGAGCTCTGATACCAAATGTTAAGTTCTTAGTAAATCAAGAACTCTTAAGAAGGAAATGGGAGTTACTTAGAGGGTAACCAACCTCCAGAATTTAGAGAGAATAGGGAGGAAGAAGATTGAGAGAAAACAGAGGAAGGAATGAAGCAATTCAATCATATTTTGTTACCCTTTTACAATGCAGTTCTAGGATTATATATCCCAAAACAATCTCACCCGTACTGACTCTAACTGACTGACTTAACTAACTCTAACTAACTCATGCCAGCTCATATGCCAGCTCATCAACTAACAACCAACTCAACTAACAACTAACATCACTAACATCAGGTTCCTAACAAGCTATGAAGTTTCAAAGTTGCTTAGATGATTGTGGAATGATAGATACGGGTTTCAATGGAGCGAAGAACACTTGGTTGAACCTAAGGCAGATAACGGAGCTCATTCAAGAGAAATTGGATAGAAGCTTTTGCAATGCTAGTTGGAGACAGCTATATCTAGAAGCAAATACCAGGCATCTTACAAGAGTTAATTCTAATCATTGCCCAATTTTGGTTGAACTTGAGAAAAAGCTAGCCTTGAACCTCCTCAAACCTTTTCACTTTCTCCCTTGTTGGTTAT
Organism: Quercus agrifolia; assembly: GCA_029955455.1. Taxonomy (NCBI): domain Eukaryota; kingdom Viridiplantae; phylum Streptophyta; class Magnoliopsida; order Fagales; family Fagaceae; genus Quercus; species Quercus agrifolia. The sequence goes on along the minus strand of JARQAD010000003.1, from coordinate 55,797,184 downwards.
CACACCCGGGCTTCCCAGATGTGGTCAGAGATTCTTGGAGAAATTCCCAACCTTTATTGAATGCAATCAACAAGTTCACTTCTACAGCAAAGATCTGGAATACAAATGTCTTTGGAAATATCTTTACTAGTAAAAGGAGAATCACAGTTAGACTTAAGGGGATTCAAAATGCTAATAGTGTTAGGCCCTCACAATTTCTCATTGATTTTGAGAAAGAGCTAAGGAAGGAGTATGCTGAGGTTCAGGAGATTGAGGAAGAGTTCTAGGTAATGAAATCTTGAGTGGACAGACTAGTTCATGGAGATCGTAACACTTCCTTTTATCATATTTCTACTCTAGCTCGAAGGCAAAAGAACCACATTGTCTCTCTGGTTGATAGTAATGGAGTTTGGAAACATGAAGTAGAGGATGTGGCCAGTAATGTGAGGGAGTGGTTCATCTCCCTATTTACCACTAGCATGGAGGTTGGGCATAGAAGATAATGGGATATTGCTAATTGGCCAGTAAGAATATTTGATGGGAAGCTATCCAGATCTCCTCCCCAACTACTAGCAAAGAAGTTAAGGATGCCATATGGTCTCTTAAGCCTTTTAAAGCTCTCAGGCCAGATGGTTTGAATGCGGGTTTCTTTCAATGCTTTTGGCTACTAACTGGGGAGTTGATTATTAAATCAGTATAAAATGTTTTTGGAAAGGGTAAGGTTCCTAAACACCTTAATAAAACCCTCATCAATCTCTTTCCAAAAAGACTTGGAGCTGATTGTCTGGGGAGTTTCATACCAATTAGTTTGTGTAATATGGTATATAAGGTTATCACTAAATTTATTGTTGCTAGAATAAGGCTGTTGTTGCCTAATATCATCCCCCCAATGCAAATTACCTTTGTGCTAGGAAGGAAAGACATAGATAATGTCATTATAGCCTAAGAAATCCAACATACCATGAGTGGGAAGAAAGGCAGAATGGGAAGTATGGCTATCAAGATCGACTCAGAAAAAGCCTATGACAGATTGGAGTGGAGTTTTATCATGAGCTGTGTTACTTCTTTGAGTGTTGAGGTGCTTTTGAATGGAGGGGCCCAAGAAGAGTTCAAGCTTTCCTGGGGGATTAGACAGGAAGATCCAGTATCCCCTTACAATTTTATCTTGTGTATGGAGGTCTTGGGATTCATTATTAAGGATAAATGTGATTCAAAGCTTTGGAATCCTGTTCTTTGTTAATGACTTAGTTTTGTTTGGCAAAGCAAATAGGAAAAATTGCCAAAATATCAAAGATGCGCCTGATACCTTTTGTGAGTTGTCGGGACAGAAAGTTAACAACAGCAAGTCTCGTGTTTATTTCTCCCCTAATGTTCCCAAGGAAGAAAGAGAAGTCCTTTATGAATGCCTTAATTTGCATTCTACTCCTAACCTTGGGAAATACCTGGGGGTTCCCTTTGAAGATGCCAGGATTAACAAATCAAGCGTTTGATTTTGTTTTAGAGAAAGTTCAAGGGAGATTAGCTGGTTGGAACGCTCATTTACTCTCCTTCGCAAGAAGAGTGGTGCTGACCTAATCGGTTTTGGGAGCAATCCCAGCCTATGTTATGCAGGGTGCTATGCTCTTGGGGAAAACTCTTGAAGCTATTGACAAAACTAGCGGGAATTTTTTTATGGGGATCGTCTCCAAAAAAAAAAAAAAAAAAGCTTCAAAGTGTAAGCTGGGGAAAGATTACAAGACCAAAGAAGGAAGGTGGACTTAGCTTGTCTGAAGCAAGACCAATAAATTTAGCATTATTTGCTGAACTCAATTGGAGGATGCATGTGGAGAAGGATCAAGCCTGGGCTAAATTTCTACAAAGAAAATATGCAAATCAAGAGAGGAAATGCTCTAGAACTTGGGCTGCTATGAAATAAGGGAAAGAGATTTTTCTTAAAGGATCGAAATGGCTAGTGGGGCGAATAATACTATAAGCTTTTAGGAGGATAAATGGCTAGCTGAAGGACCTTTAAGAAAGCTTATTTCAGGACCTCTAAACCGAGATGATCTATCGGTTATGGTGGGTGATTTTAATCATGATGGGGTATGGAACATGTTGACCTCTAAACCCTGGTTGGTTATCTTGAATTTGTTTCCCTAAATTAAGTTATATTATAAATAATTAGTAAGAGAATAATGAGTTTTAATTGTTTTCCCCAAAAATGTGCTAGTATATAAGGAAAGCCTTCATGTGGTTAATTTTATGAATAATGTTAGAGATACAAACTATTTAACAAAAAATTTTACAAACTACTAATATGGTGAGTGATTATTGGTAAATAAAAAAGTGATATTAATGGTAGATCTAAATGAAAACCAATAAAAGGTTGGTCACATCAACATTACTCTAATTTTATAGATAAAAAAAGAATAACAATGCCTTCCAAGTATGTAATTATTTGCGTTCAATAAATTCTTGTGAGTTATGTAGCTTCATGTTCAATAAGATTTTTAGTCACGAACTTGCCAAATTTAGAAAGATGCAAGATTTTATCCAAGTATGGTGCATATGTGGCAAACTATGATGTTTGGCAATAGCCAATAGGCATCACCATTTAGCAAATAATAATAATAATATTATTATTATTATTATTTCATCACAGTCTAGTAAAATAGAATTATAACCTAACTCCCACTTTTTGATTTTTATTATCACGAAAATGGAGAAGCACATTGTGTTGCCCACAATTTTGCTAAATTTGCCTATACATGTATTTTGGTAGGAGTCACCTCATATTTGTGCGGTTTTCGAGAAGGTTGCTTTTTCTTTCTTCTAATCCAAGTATGTTATTTAATTATTTTTTAAATTACACTTAATCTTCTTAAACTATATATTATTTATACTTACTCTTCATAAACTATGATAATACATATTTTTTCCTTAATTTATTATCTGCATAACACTTACTCTCTAAACTATGAAAGTGCATGCTTACCCCCCTAAACTATTACCTATGTAACATTTTGCATCCCATCTAATGGATAATAAATAGTTTAAGAAAATAAGTGTACATTCTCATAGTTTAGGAAGATAAAATAACTATAAAATGAGGTATAGTTTAGGAGGGTAAAGTTTTACTCTCCAAAACAAAAAAACAAAAAAAAAAGCATGTAATTCAACACTATTTATGTTCTTTAATAAGTCATGTCACATTGATTTTACTCTAAGCGAGCCTATTTGATTTTGCTCAAAAAAGAAAGAAAGAAAGCTAGCCTATTTGTTGAATAGAAATTCGAATTTGACTTAGTAAGTTCCAAATTACATTATTTAAACACGTTGTAAATCAAATACATCATGAGCATTACCATGAATTCTCTGATTATTTGGTAGTAAAACCACCTTATATTACTACAAGTTATAACTCAAAAATGAATATCAAACATGTAGACTAAAAAATCCAAGCTTTTTCTCTCTCTCTCTCTTCTTCTTCTTCTTCTTCTTCTTCCTCTTTTTTAAGTGTTTTGATATTTTATCTACAATTGTGTAATTGAGTTTTAACTTGATACAATACATGAGATACAATACATGACTCTAAGTAACATTTTCAAGTTTGAAATCATAACTTAAAGTCACATTTTCAGTTGTTTTGATTCATGTTTATTTGCATACACCGTGTGCATTAAACACTACCCTATATATAAAGTCATATAAATATTGCATTTCAGAAGTCTTGTCTGCTTTATGTAAAGTATTAAATCAACTGTGGCTGGCGCAGAAAAATGAGAAATCATACTTTTTTTTCAAAAAGAATATTGTCCTGATATGTTATAGGACAGGAATAGGTCCTATTTTCAACAATTCCAATCATTTGATTAAAAAAAAAAAATTTCATGATAGGGACAAGAAATAAGACATGAAATACATTATAAATTTAATATAAAAAAAAGTAACCATAACCCTATAATAGGGTTAATAATTAGTTACTAAATATGCTTATAAAAGTTAAGATAAATTAAGGAAAAAAAAAACTTAAAAAGTATGATTCAATCTATACAAGTCAATGCTTTAAGCTTCCACTTACACTGTGTAATAAGATTGAATTCTTAATTCGTAAATTTTTTTGGGAACAAAGAGGTGATAATAGAAAGATTCATTGGGTGAAATGGTCAGATTTATGTAAACCTAAATTGTAGGGAGGTATGGGTTTTAAAGACTTAGCCATGTTCAATAATGCACTTTTGGCCAAGCAAACTTGGAGGCTCCTACATGATACTTAGTCACTGTTCTATAGGGTTTTCAAAGCCAATTTTTTTCCAACTACTACTATGATGGAAGCCAAAACTGCATCTTATGCTTGGAAGAGCATAATTAAAGGGAGGGATGTTATTAAGCGAGGAGCAATGTGGAGAATTGGCTTGGGGAATTCAATTTAGGTTTGGGGAGATAATTGGCTCCCTATGAAGAACAATCCTAGAATAATATCTCCAAAGCTTGAGGAGGGAGGCATGGGTGACCTGATTGATCCGATTTATAGAACATGGAAGGAGGAAGTGATTGACCAGGTTTTCTATGATTTTAAGGTTGCTATTATAAAGAATATCCCTCTTTGTTGCTCCATTCAAGATGATGTTCTGATCTAGCCTTTTAATCCAGACAGAGAGTACTTGGTCAAGTCTGGATACCGATTCTTACAGGAAGCAAAAAAAATCCAACAACTAGGACCATCAGACACAAAATCCATGGAACCTTTGTGGAAAAAAATATGGGTCCTAGAAGTGCCTAACAAGGTTAAGAACTTGGTTTTGGCAAGCTTGCACAAATTCCTTTCCTACCAAAGCAAACTTGGTCCGTCACAAAATCACCACTAACAGCTTATGTGATATCTGCAGAATGCACTAGGAAGACACAAATCATGCCCTTTACTACTGCCCTGTGCTAGATTCCATGTGGAGACAAATTCCAATGTGGAACCATGATGCACTCAGGGGCAGCAAGACGTTCACTAACCTTATTGAATTTGTTTTTGCAAGTAATAAGGATCCGGAGTTGTTCTCCGCCATTTGGAACTTGTGGAATCGCTGAAACAATCTCCTATTAGGCAAGGCGGTTTGCCCCTCAACAAAATACTAAAGCACTTTCAGGAATGACAGATTAAAGCCCTTGCCTCTCCAGTGACCTCATCACTGCACCAAAGCCAACAGCAAGCGTCCTAGTCTTCTCTGGAAGCCCCGCGACACAAGATCAACTATGATCCTGCAACTTTTGTTTAAGACGACAAAGCTGGCCTGGGGGTTGTAATCTGAAACAGTGAAGGCCTCGTAATGGCTTCACTAACGCAACAACTCCCTCTACAAGCCACTATGGTTGAGATTGAGGCATTGGCAGCACGAAGAGCGATGGAGATTGCATTGGAAATTGGTCTTGCAACATAGTACTTGAAGGTGCCAATGAGATCCTATTCAAAGCAATGAAGAATGGTGACAGAAACTTGGCATAGTATGGACACCTTACACAGGACATTCTATTCCTTAGCTTGCATTTTTTAGCTTTAATTTATCCTTTGTACGCTGACAGTGTAATAAGTTGGCTCATTCCTTAGCAAGAAAAGTAAAATCTTTACCTTATATGATCGTCTAGATGGAAGATGTACCACCAGACCTTTTATTGGTTTTTCAGGCTGATCTCAATAGCGTTCCTTAATGAAATGCATTGTCTTGTTTCTCAAAAAAAAAAAAAATCTACACAAGTCAAAGACAACCTCCTCTCTCTCTCTCTTGCAACTTTACTTTTCTTTGACTCTTGTAATTTCATGCATATTGGGCTATATTTACGAAGTCTTAACACGTCATAAAAATTTTCAAAAAGAAATTATAAGTTTTTTTGCGAAGGCAATTTGTGGTATAAGAAATTTGGTCTCGTTTGGGAAAAAAAAAGAAAAGAAAATATATTGGTATTGTAAAAAATTTTATCGACTTAAATGACTTTTTTTTTTTCCTGTAGGATTTATTCCGTAATTTTCCCAAAAAAAATCTTAACTCATAACCATGATAAGAGCTAGTTGGCTTCAAAGTAAAGTAAATCGACAATTTCCTTTTCTTTTGATCTTTTGATTTACACTAGTTTTCTACTTTTTCCCCTAACTTACTCTAGTTTTTTATAAAATAAATTTACCATATATATTGCTCACAAAAGTTTTAAGTGAACTACAACATTAGGATCCGAATCCACAGTCTCTTCGTTGTGAGATGCAAATCGTACATATCACTCTAGTCAAAGGGCTCAATGGTATTGACTTATCATTACATCATATAGGTTAGTCTCAAAAATCGCCTTTTCATTATAACTAAGCTTTTATATGGATGAGATAATAAGTCCGATACAACAAAGTTTACAACTATTGAGATGACAAATTGTGATTGGTGGTTTCAATAAAGATAATATTGCACTAATCAAAATTTGTCTTCTCAACAAATTGTAAAAAAAAAAAAAAAGGTTGTGTTAGTATTGTTGATACTTGTGGTGGGCCTTTTGTGTTGTTGGGTTTTCACCTCTCTTGCTATACCATTGTCCGTGATTCTAAGGTAGGAGAGTTAGGACCGGACTAAGTGAAACACACCTTAAGGCAATTTGTGCACAAGTTGGGCCATCCTAAAATAAACACGCCTTGGCAGGAGTCCCGAGTGTACGGCGTGCCCGCGGCAGGAACAACTATTACAGATATTACAGCAGAAAAAACAATGTAGTAGAGTAGCTATAAGATTTAACAAATAATGCTAACGCCTAAATAAAAGGACAAAGGAATCTAACAAGGTTATGGTAGAATAATACAACCACAAATAACAAAGTTACAGCAAGCAATTCAGTAATAAGGTAACAAACTAATCATTCATCAATCAAAAAAGCAAAACTCATCTAGCAAAGAAATGGACTTAGCTATTTAGCAAATACAAATCCAAAAAGGGAACTGATCTCCAATGTGAGTAACTTCAGAGAAGGCTTCTACTATAGAGGTTATGCACTTTGGAAAAATGACCTAGATGGCTTAAACTATAATTCTTAATTTCTCAGAGTGTGGGTCTATCAAGAGGGAGAGAAATTGGTAGCCTATTGATGCATGCCTCTATTCCTATCACTCATGCTCTTCTTTGATTTTTGCGTTTTCCTTTTCTTTTCCCTCCTTTTCTTCCTTATTCTACCTCTATTTCTTTCTGTGGTGATGATACCTTTTTTTTTTTTTTTTGATAAACCTCTACTATTCACAGCTACCACCATTTATACTGTCTGCCATGATGGGATTTTCCATTTTTACCCTTCAACCACTTTTGGCTCCTTATGGGTGTCCTTCCAAGACTACGCATTGGTCTGCTGGTTGCCTAGCCACTACCATTGCATTGAATGTGTTGGCTGCACCACTCCTCATTCAAAGACAAAATGGCTTGTCTTGTTTCTTACCTTCCTCCGTTCTCACTACTCTCATCTGGATAAGGATTAAGCCTTTCCCTCACCTACCTTTTTGGCATGCATCAAGTGGTTCCAACTCATTCTTACTTCTTTTGGGTGAGATGCCGTCTTAGCAGGACATTTCTCTCAAAGAAGTTTGAGCGGGAACCTCAAAATAGACTCTATATTTCTCCCCACCACCAGACCACACCCTTTGATACCTTTAACCTGTGGCCCACCTCCTATGTATTGGATGGGTACAAGTAGGTGGTGCCTGGGCCTTTTGTGTATGTTCCATTTCTGTCTAAATCCGTTCCTTTCTAGCCTTCACGCCATTCCTGCTGCCTCCATGTTTGTTTGATTCTATTATATGTTTTGGACCTTTTGGTGAGTGTTTAACTCTTGCGGCGTGAAGGACATATGGGCTTTTGGGCTCATGTCCCTTACCTTTTCACTCCTTCCCTGGTTGGGCATTACTTGGGTGAAGGCCCTCTCCTTCCTACCTAGCCCATGTTCTCTTCTTTCCTGTGTCCGTGGGCCTCTTAGTTGGGGATCCTACTAGGCCACTTTGTTGTTTCTGCTATATCATTACCTCTCTCTCTTTTATTTTTTATTACCCATGTGCTTACGGGCTAATACTCCTACCATGCCAGTCCACTTTCCACATCTTTACCTCTTTTGGGTTTTGTTGGCCAACATTCCTATTGTGCTAGCACAATTCATTCCTCAGGCTTCCTCGTCCCATTCACTTCTTTTTTACCTTTTTTACTCCCATGGGCTATTTGCTAAATTCTTAGGGCTTCCTCGGCCCAATTACCACATCTTTACCTCTTATTACTTTTCGGGCTTATTGGCCTTTAAGCCAACCCAATGAATTTACTAATTCATTTCCTGGACTTTCCCGACTCATTTACTTCCTCTTTACCTCTTATTGTTCCTATGAGCTTACTACTTCATTTCTTAGGCTTCCTCGGCCCATTTGCTTCCTCGGCCCATTTGCTTCCTCGGCCCATTTACTTCATCTTTACCTCTTATTACTCTAGTGGGCCTACTGGCCAACATTTTTGCCATTCCAGCCTGCTGGGCTTACTTTACTAATTTCTCTTCTCAATTCATTCCTTAGGCTTTCTCGGCTCATTTACTTCTTTTTTACCTCTTATTACTCTAGTGGGCCCGCTGGCCAACATTTCTGTCATTCCGCCCTGCTGGGCTTACTTTACTATTTTCTCTTCTCACTTTCTTCATATTGTTGGGTTTTTCTACTATTGGGCTCTTTTTCAAAAGTGGGCATCAACAATACTAAAATGGAGGGACTAATGGTCAACTAGGCACAACAAACATAATTGGTGCGTTGTCCAAATACTGGCTCAACATGCATCAAGACATCAAGCATATAGAAATTAGCCTTAGAGTGTTAGCCATGCCAACTCAAGCTTAATTTGGGGGAAAAACTAAGAAAAATGTTAGAGATATTACAAATTTTATTAAATAAAACTTATAAATTAATGTGACAAATAAGGTAATTAATTGCCTAATATAACACTCACAAAAAATGATCTCCTACAAAAAATACTACCTCCTAACTTGGAAATTATAAAATAAGGGAAAAGTTAACAAATGTTCTAAAATCATTTGTTAATAGACAATTTTTATAAACTTTTTATGTGAAAAGAAAAAAATTACTAATTTTTTTTTACAGTTTTTTATATTTTCCATGAAATTTATATATATTTTTTTTAAATGATCAATTAACAAATACTAGGAGTGGCAAAATTTGACATAACCCATAAACCCGACATGACACGACATGAATGGGTTGAGGCTTAATGGGTTCGTGCTATATTCGGGTTGACACAACTGACTCATTTAATAAATGGGTTGGGTTAGTGTCCATCACATGGAACCCATTTGACCTGTTTAATTAAATGACATTTTATTAATATATCCTTCAAACCCTAGGTATATAAACTTATTAGTTGTTGTGGTTTATTTTCCTTGACATATTATGACTGATTATTTGTGATATTGAGATAAGTTTTAGTTTTGAATTATTATTTGTGATGCAGTTACTCTAGTTTTGAATTTTAAATTAACAAATATTTATTTGTTTGTGATGCAATTATTATTATTATTTTTTCGTTTTGATAAAATTTGATAAATTGATTGACACGACTAACTTGTTTAATAAATGGTTGTATTAGAGTTGAAGAATCATGACTCATTTAATAAACATGTCGGGTTAGGATTGACCCATATAGTCAAATATTCATGAATCAATACGACACAAACTCAACACTCGAACACGAATTGTCACCCCTAGCAAATACCCTAAGGAGCAAGTGCATATAGTATATAGTACACACAAAACATCTATAATATTCACATGGACTTCTCTTTTCTTTTTTTGGAGAAATACATGGACATAAATAATAACCAAGAAACAAAATGTACATCTGTCAATATTTAATGAATTTCAAAACACATTAAAAACATTCATCTTACAGGTGCATCACATATGACCAGAGCAGGGCCTAAAAAAAAAGCCAGATCGAGCTGGGCTCAGAACTTTTTAACTCAAGCCCAGAATATGAGTTGCTTATAGGCTTAAAGTTTCAAATAGCAACGTAGATTTGCGTTAATAGAGCAACAACGCAGGCATTTACATCAATAGGGAAGAAGCTATTAGGATGCAAAAAAGTAACATAGTCAAGCAATAGTTTGTTTCTTATAAAAAAAAAAAAGAAAAAAAAAGAAAAGAAAAGAAAAAAGCTATAGTTTATGTCTATCTTGATTATCATGCGTGCTCTCATTGTAATATCTGCCCTCGTAGTTCTAACCTTACTTGTAACTTAATTAATACTTTTTGTATTTTTAATAGAAACATTCAGAATTTAAATCTCAACCCATCATCGTAACTATCGAATTACTAATAAACCATTTAAAAATAGTTCTCATTCTTCCTTTTGAACATATCATTACTTTGGAGTCACAATATGGTTTCTTTGTAACTTGTCAAAAGTAATGAAACTTTTATTACATTTTATATATATACACACACACACATATCTCTCTCTCTGTCTCTCTAAACGTTTGCTATATCATATATCAAAATAGTAACCATGAACTATCGCACTATGATGCTAATCGTATCTTCCTTTACTAAGAAAGTGTTTTCATTGGAAGTTTTGAATTGCTTCATTGAATGTGTTGGAAATTGCTTAAAATTTATATTTGCACTTTGCATTTTATCAGTTTGGAAGAAAAATCTATTCCTTATCTAAAAAGTAATAGATATTCCCTGTCAAAAGGGTATGTTAAGTGGGGTGATTCTCATTTTTTTTCATAGGCTCCTTAAGTCCAAGGAATCTCCAACTCTATGTTTCCAACTTAGTGCTATTAGAGATGCCTTATCCTTATCCAAGTGTTTTTGTTTATTTTGTTTTCGATTCCGCAAAAAGAGGTAATGTTATCACCAAAAATTAGGTATTGAATACTCCAAATTATATAGAGGACAACAATAACAAACTACTCCAAATTATTAAAAGATTTTATGGACCAAACCCTAACCACAGTTTGGTAACAATGAACAATATTTAGCAATAAATAAATAAATAATTTCACTATCCATGAGAAGATAAAAAAAATGATGGTTACTAAGAAAGCATATGAAAGTAATAATAAAAAACTAATATTACCCCTTTGTCATTTATGGGGAAAAAAACTCAAAACCACTGACCAATTAAATTTGAATCCAAACTTGACCCTTATCCATTTAAAAAGGCTTAACTCTTAATATTAGAATTGGGCGGGGGTGGGGGGAACTTTTTCTACCACAACTTGTGAATAAATTTGATGAAGTGGTTAACTGTGTGAAGTGTACAATCACTTGTATATAGATCCATAATTTTTTCTCCACCACTCACAATTATTGTTTCGAAATTGTGAAAAATTGTTGTACAAAAGTTGTCTATAAATTTTCTAAAAAGAAAAAAAGCCCCTTAGCCCCCACTATATTTTACCCATTGTCATTGCTAAACAAATCATGAAAGATGGATAGAAAATTCTAGTCTTAATGAAGAGTGTTGCCAAATTTTTTTATTAACTATGACCAAGAAGCATCCCAAATCTTGTTTCTATCTTATTAAAGAATGGATCCATTAGCTTTTAATTGTGTGGTTTGTATGTAGTTTTTCTCATGAAAGTATATGGTATTTCCACTCATATAGTATCACATTCACAATGCATGGGCCCAAAGTATATTATATTTCCACTCCATACAACATCACACTCACAATGTGTGGGCCCTACCCAGCTAGCAAAAATATATTATGTTTCCGTTCCATACAACATCACACTCACAACATGTGGGCTTCACCCAATAGCAAAAGTATATTATGTTTCTACTCCATATAACATCACACTGATAGCGTGCAGTCCCCACCCAACAGTGAAAGTACATTATGTTTTCACTCCATACAATATCACAGTCACAGAGTGTGGTCCCCACTTAGCAATGAAAGTACATTATGTTTTCCTTCCATACAACATCACACTCACAGCATGTGGTCCCCACTCAACAATGAAAGAATATTATATTTCCACTCCATACAACATCACACTCACAATATGTGGGCCCCACCCAGTAGTGAAAGTATATTATGTTTCCGCTCCATACAACATCACACTTACAGCATGTGTGTCCCACCCAATCATAAAACCCACACACTGTGTGTGTGATGCTATATGGAATAGAAACAACATATACCTTCTCATTTTTCTCCCCTTACTAGAGTAGTAGATGTATGTTGAGGACAAAATTTTCATGCCATATGACTTTATTTCATTGGCAACCCGCACCACATCAAAATATTATGGATTTTGGGAAATATCTTTTAAAGCCCAAAAGAGCCCATATTGACACAAAATGATGCCAAAGCCTATGATCCAAAACTCATGGCGATATTATCTCATCAAAGTCCATGGTTCAAGCTCATGGCACATTTTCTCATTTTCAACTCATGATCCAAGCTCATAAGTTTCATCAAGGGAATTTTGGGAGTCGTGGTTTGGAGGGCCAAGAAATATATTCAGTAAAGTTCCAGTGGTTCAAAGTTAATAAAGGAAACATGTTGCTTGGCATGTCTTCCCCAATTCCCTGAACTTTGACTGGACAATATGCAATAACTAACATCTAGTAAGCCTCTAATATCACATAAACACTTAAAATGATAAAACTCTCCATTACCTTAGACTTAATATTCATCATATAATCTAATTACATTATTTCATATAAATTATACTATTATTTTCATCTAAATACAACCCAAACACATGCCTAAATCTTATTAGCTATCTCTAAATATTAAAAAAATCTATTTAATATCTCATCTAGCATTAAATGCCCTCCTTGCTCTCCAAGATTTGGTCATAATATAAAGAGACCATAAACTAAATCTCAAAAGTTTCATCAAGTATCAACCAATTAGTTTGTTACATACTAAAATTATATTGTAATAAAACCATGGATTAAACATATAATTTCCCAAAAGAGGAAACTTAGCCAAAAGGTATCAGCAGCAACTCCAACAGAAGCTCCAGTAAATGACACATGTCCAAAATGACATCATCAGCCCATTAATGCTTAATCCCAACAGCTTGCTGCTATACCCAAAGAAAGAAAGATCACATAAAAGATATCATACTATTTTCAGCCAAACCATGAATTAAATGCTAAATATTTTCCTCCAACATAAAGATATCATTCAACTGACATCATCTAGTAGTGTCAACTATTGCTATGTCAGTTGTGACAGACAGCTGTACAACTTTTTTAGCAACCTTGGCATTTCAAATTTTCCTCTTATAGCTTAAAACCAAAAACCAACTAAGGAAATCACTTACTTTGCCAAATACTTTTCCTTGTTTGCTAATTATTCCTTTAACTAAATCTCATTTAGTTACATACTTTGCTCTATATAAAGAGGACTAAGCCACAACTCTTCCAACACACTAGAACACCACTATTCATCTGTCCCACACTTTCTTATTCTAAAACACAACACACCATTACTCATCTTATACTCATTCTCCATATTTAGAAAATACATCTATCTTACTGTCCATATCTCTAAACATCTACTTCTCCATTTCTCTTGCAAAAATCTCGTAGTAAACAAACATTACAACTCTTTACATCTTGCAAATCATTTTTCCCATAAAATATCTATACACACTTCCTATACATATTGCAAACACCATATCTCACAAAACATATATATTTCTTACCATCTTCACACATCTTAAAAAATATCAAACACTCTTTCAAGAACATGTTACAATAGCCCTTCTCATGGAAGACATATAATTATAATGCCAAAAGCCTTTCTTATGAAAGACACAAACTTATAATACTAAAAGCCCCTCTCATGGAAGGCAATATCACCCATATTACTAAAAGAGCATTACATGAGGAAAATCATTTAAGTGCATGATAAAGGGGATAAACTTAACCAACCTATACACACAGCTAGACATATTCTCCCTCCCTCCAGTTGCACTCATTTTCCCCCTTCAATCATGAAGTCACCATGAATGGACTCATAATATCGTACTATACTGCTGGACTCTTTTTATTATGCTGTTGAAATGTTATTAGTCCATTGATGTTATATGACTAGAGCCATAAACTACGAAGTGGAATGTTATCAGCTCATTGAAGCTATACGGCTGGAGTCATAAGCCATATAAAGTGATGCTATAGTTGGAACCACAAACCATATCAAAGATAAGTCATTATGTCTCAATCTATAAACTTACATTATTGAGTACATATTGTTTCATTATCACTATACCGCCAAATGCAAGTTACTCTAATAATATCTTACTATTTAACAAACATGGATTCACTAATATTTCTATAATGAATATAAAAATATTGACAAATTGAGCTCATCCCACTACTGGACATATATTACCTAGACATAAACAACCGCTGGACATGTATATTATTTGGACATAAACCACTGCTGGATATATATTATTTGGATATAAACCACTATTGGACATATATTATTTAGACATAAACCACAGCTGGATATGGACTATTTTGGACTCATCCCATTATTGGACATTGACAATTAATTAATTATTCTCTAATATTGGATATCACTTAATATAAATAATTCTGATATTCAACTCATCATTTAATCAAAATTATTATGCTAAACATATTATTTATTTATTTCAACCATTATCATGAGTCTTAGATTTTGGGATTTTTCTATTTTGTAGGCTTAAAAATGCATCGAAAGCTACTGGTCTATGCGACCCAGTGTCGAGTTCCGGATTGAACTCCTCAAAACAAATCCGGGTCTAGCAAAATCATCCCTCTAGCAGAAGACACATGTCTACGTACAAAAATGGCCTTCGATAGTGTGTTTGCTTAAGCATATTTTATTCCTCATTTAATTTTGACTAAAATTAATTTCTTCCTTTATTTTTTTATTTAAGTTCCAAAAAAAGCCCCCAAGAAATCAACATCCAAATTATTATGTCCAATGGACCTTTTATATGCTTGCAGAGTATATGCTAATGAATGATCGAAGATCTCCACATTCACAAGTTCGTTCCATCTGACGTGGCACACACACTCTTTACACACCAGTATGTATTAATTCACGCTCTAAAAGAAAACCGTTTTTTTTTTTTCCTTTTCAGAATTAAAAAAGAAAAAAGAAAAAAAAAAGAGAAAACCTTAGAGCATTCACAATGGAAAATGCCATCCTATCCCATTTTATCATCTTAAAAAGCTACTTTATCAATTATACCATACCAGTTTACAATACAGCCAACATTCCAAAACTCTATTATTTTATCATTTTATTAAAATATTATTTTTTAATCTTTCTTTATTATCTCTTTCTGATAATACCTTAAAATATATACTTGTTATATGTTTATGTGGGCGTTATCTCCTTATTACTATACTTAATTTGTATAATTAAGCCATGATATACATTAGTTCCTATTATTTATCTTTACATAATTTCTTGAATAAGATTCTATTCATTGTGTGTAATTTTCTACTTTTAGGAAATCATGTGAGAAAGATGAGTTTACAGGAATTTGTGAGAGAATGGAGGCCAAACTAGAATTAAAGTGGAGCTAAAGGACCATGCTTAAATGTCTAAGGAGGTGCAGCTGGAGTGCTAGGATTGACTGCCATGATTGGAAACTTCAAATAAGGAAAGAAATCAAAGAGGCAGAATCTGAAAAGGAAAAATCTGATTTGAGCACTGATCAGTATTTTGGACGTATCTCTCTCCTCAAAAATCCAATTGATACAAGGCTTGATGGGTTGGAACCGTGACTTAAATATCTACAACTTTCCAGTTTTGAGTTTTACGAAATTCTCAATTTTTGAAGGCTAAAATTAACTCACAAGTTACTGCTGTGAACCTGGACGGAAATTAAAATAGTATAAGTTTTATTTTTCTTTGGACACTTAGACATGAGGGTTTTGAAGGGAGGCTGGTAGAACGAATTTTGGCAGAGAAAACCTTGTATTCTTCTTTCTCTAATGGCAGCCTAAACTCTTTGCTAGGGCTAGGGGTTATGTTTCTTCTATACAGTATGAATATTCAATGTGATTCTTTCTAGGATTTTATCAATAACATATTTGATTGTTCAATTAGATTTCTTTTGATGTATTAGCTCTTCCATGCTTTCAATAAGTTCAATCATGTTTTTCTTATTGTTTAGATGAATTTCTAATAGTTTCAAATAGAAATCGGGTTTTAAAGTGAACTAGTCGCAGACCCGCGCGTTGCGTGTGATAAATTTATTTTTGATAGTGTTGTTATTATATATTATTATTTATTAATAATTTTCTATGCATTACTACTCAAGCTGCATCATATATGTATGATCAATATATTGCATGATTCATGGTGATTGGAGGTTTTGGTGATGGAATTAATTGTGTATTATTATAGATTAGTATTTGGAATAGAATGTGGAAATTTTATTCGTTGGACATACTTGAAGAAACAATCCAGCTTTTGAACTTGCAATTTAATAGATAATTCATAATCAACTAGTAGAAAATATGAACAACCTACACAACCAAAAGATAACATAATATATATTTTAGCATAGCATTTTTCATTTTATTTATAATTGAGAGTTAGACATTCTTGAATAAGCAATCCAACTTTAAAACATGCAAATTAACAGGTAACCTGTGAGCAACGGGTGGGTAAAATAGTAATTAAAACGGTGACAAGTGTCCACATCATTGAACACCAAGAACTTTTTTTTTTTTAATGAATGAACACAAACACTCGCGTGTAAATACACACAATCAAAAAGATCTAATATTTTATGTTTTGGGGTGCATTGATTTTGCTGTCATCTATTTATAGTGTCTTCTTGTTTGTTAAGTAAGTTCATACAAGAAACATGAAGAGCAGTTTTCTAAGACTATTTGAAGATTCCTGTCTTATGTAGTTCCATTATAAATGAAACTATCACAAGATAAGACCCAACCCAAATACTTAAACCAACCTCATTTTTTAGACCAACATCATTTTTTTTTTTTAATCTCTCTCTGTTTTTGGTTTTAATCTCCCTTTGTTTTTACTCTTTCACTTTGTGTTAAAAGCTCCCACTGCCTATTTTAGCACTGCCCAAAATTCTCACCTACATGCTCTATATGCCATCCTTTTTTTTTTCTTTTTTTTTTTTCCTTCTACAGTTCAAAATTTATGAACCCAAGAAAGACAACTTGAGGACCCCTATCTTTTGCACTATTTTATCCCCCTTAACTTTTATACTCTCCTAAGCTGCCCATTTCATTGGTCAATGACATATATTCAATCTCATAGAGATTTAAGCTCTGATTTGTGTCTTTGAAACAATTCTAGAAGTAGTGGTATCTCTTCATTAAATGTTTTTTCTTAATTATGGAAAGCCATTTGATTACACCCAACTAAAAATCATTTCAAATAAATGGTGGATAATATGAACAGCTTACACCACCAAAAATAATATGAGAACTATTTTAGTAAAACATTTCATTTTATTTACAACTGACATTTAGTGATACCTAAAGAAATATTCCAGCTTTTGAACTTGCAATTTAATAGATAATCTGTGATAAATTGGTAGAAAAACTAAACATCCTACAGAACCCAAAGAGAACATAAAAATTATTTTAGTATACTAAAAGATAATATAAAAATATGTTAGCATAACCTTTTCATTTTATTTATAATTGAAAGTTGGACATACTTGAAGAAACAACTCCAACTTTATTTACAATGGATCCCAGAAACGCAACTCATTCAACAATATTCTATTTCTTTTGGATAATTCCTTTGGTTACATAAACTGTTCAGTTGACAATGGAATTTCCTAGCAAAGCAACTCATTAAACAATACAGCAGAAAAGGAGAAGTAATATGTTTTGAGTATGTGCAACTGTATAAAGCCCAGATCGCTCATATATATATATATATATATATTTATCCAAAATACTGCTACTTCTGCCTCCATAGTGGTAATAGCTTTGAATCTATCTATGACACTTGTGAATCACCAATAAATAAATAAGAAAAAAAAAGTAATGCAAGAATGAATAAAAATGATATAAGAATTTAAATCATTTAACATATTTTTAGTATGCTTCCAAATACATGTGACCAAATCTAATAGTGGATAAGTTCTTGAGTAAATGCAACTTATCTTATCGGAGTTTTCCGTAGATGCCTTTATGATATGAGTACATAAAGAGTAATCATTCAATTATCATTGGCTTGGGCATGAACATTTTTACAAATGCCTTTGATTGAACAGCATGTAATAGTACTCTAAAAACTGTCAAAATCAAATTTTACATATTCCCTATTGAGATACTACCAATAAAAAATTACCTGCAATTTAGGTCTTCCCTCCAATTTCATTAAAAAATTGCCATTAAAAATATATCATTCTCACATGAAAAAGATCTATAAAATTAATTAAAAATATTTTTTCATTAGTTAATTACATACTTTCAACTTCAGATATTAAATGGGAAAGACGCATTGAAAATATGTGAAAGATGTATTGCTCAAAAAAGAACTAAAGACTTAATTTATAAAATGTTTTAACTAAAGAACTAATTTGCTTTGCTTTTTTTTTTTTTTTTAATAACTAATTTGAACTAAAGAACTAATTTTTTGAAGTATGTAATTAACTAATTAACTAAAGGAGCAAAACATTTTACAATACATCTTTCAAGTTAATTACATATTTAATGGGAAGTTGAAACTTGCAAGTAAGAACCACCTAGATTAATAGGATGCATCAACTTCCTAGATGTATTTTAAGTTAATTACATATTTAATGGGAAGTTGAAACTTGCAACAACATATTTTATAGACCCACCCAGATTTTTTACTATAATAACAGTTAGTAAATCAAACCTACCCATATTTCTAGGATGAATAAAAGATGGCATGTCGTTATAATCCCATCTTGATACATCTTAGGTGGGGAGAGAGATTTAAGCCTTATAAATCTTGATTAAAAAAAATAATCTTAGCACAAAATAAAAACACTTGCACAATGACTTAAAATTGAAACCATGAATGTCAAACCATGTCTAAACCAAAGACCATGATAAACACAATTATGCAGAAAAATTACTGCAGAAAATTGAAACACTAAGAAAACAATTTGCTTTAATTCTAAGACCCAATCAACATGTTATACAATCATGATATTGAAGTAGGCTATGATACCAATTGTTGGAAAAGAGTGGAAGCAAACACCACAACACCATACTAAGAAATCAAAGTCACACTAAGTTGTTGGAATCACATAGAATTAAAAACCTAGCAATTTTCAAAAAATTCAAAATGAACAGACCTAAAAGAGGTAGAGCTCTAATTAAAAAACCCAGCTATCAAAAATTCAACACCCTAAAAAAGAGACGGTAAACAATCAGCCACACCATAGCAGCTTTATAAATCTCGAAAAAAAAAACACAATCTTAGCACAAAATAAAAACGCTTGCACAATGACTTAAAATCAAAACCATGAATATCAAACCATGTCTAAACCAAAGACCATGATAAACACAATTATGCAGAAAAATTACTACAGAAAAGTGAAACACCAAGAAAACAATTTACTTTGATTCTAAAACCCAATCAACATATTATACAATCATGATATTGAAGCAGGCGCTAAAACCAATTGTTGGAAAACAATGAAAACAAACACCACAACACTACGCTAAGAAATCAAAGTCATACTAAGTCATTGGAATCACATCGAATTAAAAAAACCCAGCAATAAAAAAACTCAAAATGAACAGACCCAAAGAGGTAAAACTCCAATTAAAAAACCCAGCAATCAAAAATTCAACACCCTATGAAAGAGACAGTAAACAATCATCCATACCACAACACGAAAAAGGCAGTAAAAAGAGAAAAAAAAAATCAAACAAAAGAATGGACCACAAAAGAAACTGGGATTTAGAGATACCTCAACCAAATCATTCAACCTCTGTTAGTATTTATGTAGTAGTGTGAAGAGAGGAAGACAGGAAGGAAGGAAGACAGAGAGGCCACCATTAGAAGGGAGTAAGGCTGGCGTGAATTAAATGTGAAACCGTAGAACAAAGTGGGGAAGGGGAAAGAAATAAAACGTGGGGAGAGGAAATTGAAACCTTGCAGGAAAACAAAAAGCTCAAACCGTGAAAACAGAGAGTTTTAAAAGGCATCAGCTGAAAAGGCTTTGGGTTTAGGCTTTATGGTGTAATTAAATGTATAAGAAGTGGGCTTTATGGTGGAGATAGGACTGTAAAATATTTTATATTTATCAGTATTTTAAAATTGATAAAAACTATTTTAAAATTGTAGGAAAAATTTAGAAAAGATGAGGGAAATGACATAGTTGCTGATGTGGCTTAATGTGAGCGTAGCAACATTAAATGCTACGCTTTAGCTTTTAGTAATATATAGATAAGTTTTTCTGAAAACTTTTCTAACCGCATTATTAATCGAGGTTATCATGCGTTCTTGAATTGTCTCAGTTCAACCGAATCATAAGTTTTTAATTGTATAAGAACAATCAATTATGAAATAGATATTTTCCTAGATCACAAAGAATCTCATATCGATATAGGGAAACACCCTGATGCCCTAGTATTTACTTTATTGACTTAAATCAGTTTTTATTATTATTCTTTTTAACAATCACCAAGCAAAAGTACTTTTCTTCTTCACCTAAATTGTTATTTAATTATATTGTCTTTGAATTTACCATACTCATTGTGGTTCGACCTCGGTACTCCGAGAATTATATTGTTATGATCTCCTGTACTTGGGAGTGAGCAAGCAATTTTTGCGCCGTTGCTGAGGAGCCGCTGTGTGTTCAGGGGCAATTTTTGAGAGCAAAGCACAACCAGTGGAAATGCTTCTATTGATAACTTCGTTCCATTTTTTCCCCTTATTTTGTCTTTATTTTTCCGTTTGTTTTTAATTTATTTTATTTGATTGGCATTCATTGTTGCATGAGCATTTGGGTTAGAAACAAGAAATGTAGATTAGAAATTTTTGAAACTTACTTTGGTATTCTTTTTGACACACCTTTGCCTTCACCTTCTTCATCAATCATGGGTGATGAAACACGTAATAATCATGAGGAGAATAGAAGAACTATGTATGAACTGTTGCATCCCACACAAAATTCTATTCCTTCATGCATCGTGTTTCCTCCTAATGCACCACATGTAGAACTGAAACAAGGCTTATTAGCAATACTTCTTGACTTTAGAGGACAAGAAAATGAAAATCCTTATGTCCATGCTAGAGCTTTTGAAGAGGTAATTAGTAGTTTCTATGCACAAAATGTTATTGAGACTGCTAAGTTACGTTTCTTTCCTTTTTCACTTAAGGATAAGGCAAGAAGTTGGCTTTACACCTTGAAACCTAGGTCTATAGGTAGTTGGGGGGAGATGGCTAAAGAGTTTTTTAAGAAACATTTTCCTCCCCACAAAGTCCAGCAAGTAAAAAGAAGGATAGCTAGTTTTGTCCAAGGAGAAAATGAAACCTTATACCAAGCTTGGGAAAGGTACAAAGATCTCTTCAATTTCTGCGCAACTCATGGGTATGAAGATTGGAGGTTGGTTAGTTATTTTTATGAAGGACTTACACCTAGGGACCGACAGTTTGTTCAACTCTCATGCGGAGAGGACTTTTTACAAAAAGAACCCGAAGATGCAATGGATTATTTTGATGAGATAGCTGAAAACTCTAACACGTGGACTGGACCTAGCCCTATGAATTCCACTGATAGGACTAGAACTAGCACTATCACTTCTAGTGGAAGTGTTTTCAAGTTGAGGGAATATGATAACATGAGTGCAAAAATCAGTATGTTAACTAAAGAAATTGAGGCACTCAAAATGAAAGGAAGTAAGAGTGTTAGTGCTACCTTTAGAGAGGACCCAATGGAGGTGCGTAAAATCTGTCATGAAATAAACCATGCTACAAATGAATGTGCATCACTTTCATCCTTCTTGAATGTGCCAGAAGAACAACTACATGCATTTAATTCATACTGGCCAAATAATTCTTCATATTTTAACAATTATAACCCAAATATGCGAAACCATCTGTATTTAAGTTATAAGAGTGACAATTTGTTAAATCCTCCTGCTCCAAGGAATTTTAATTCACCACACGCATCATCATCATCATCATCATCATCATCATCATCATCATCGTCTAGACCTTCCTTGGAGGATGCACATAGTACTTTTATTCAAAGGCAAAGTGAGCAAAATCAAAAGTTTGAATCCATGATCACTAGGCTAGATGAAGAGGTAAGAGAGACCAAGAATCATATAACTAGGCTTACAAATTCATTGAGTGGGATAGAGAGAGGGAAGTTTCCTTCCCAAACTCAACCCAATCCCATCAATCAAAATCTAAAAATTGGCTCTAAGGATAAACATGAGGAAGTAAAAGCTGTGACCATTTTGAGGAGTGGTAAAGAGATTAATAAAAGTTCTCCTTTAGTAACTAAGAAATCTGAGACCCTAGTTGAGAAAGAGAAGGATGAAACCGAGTCACTTGGATTTGGTGAAATTGAACAATGCCCAATCCCTCCACCATTTCCACAAGCTTTAAAATTACCTAGGAAATTGGACATTGCATTTGAGATATTAGAGCATTTGTATCAAGTCAAGATAAATTTGCCATTATTGCATGTTATCAAGCAAGTGCCTGCATATGCCAAGGTAATTAAGGACCTATGCACCATCAAGAGAGAGCATCATGTGAAGAAGACTGCATTCCTAACAGAACAAGTAAGTGCAATTATCCAACATAAGACCCCACCAAAGTATGAGGATCCAGGTTGTCCTACGATCTCTTGTACTATTGGAGATTACATCATGGAGCATGCATTGCTAGATCTTGGGGCAAGTGTCAATTTGATCCTTTTCAATGTATATCAAAAACTTGGACTTGGTGAGTTGAAACCTACTTCAATAACTTTACAGTTGGCTGATCACTCTGTAAGGGAACCGAGAGGGATTGTTGAGGATGTGTTGGTGAAAATTGAAAATTTTTATTATCCTGTTGATTTTATTGTTCTAGATTACTAACCTATTTTACATCCTAATGTTCATACCCCTATTATTTTGGGTAGACATTTTCTTGCCACAGCTAATGCTTTAATTAATTGCAAGAATAGAAGGATGCAACTTACTTTTGGTTCCATGACTTTGGAGCTAAACATATTTCATGTGGCTAAACAACCACATGAGGATGATGATTGTGCTTATGTGAACCTCATTGGGGCGGTGGTTCAAGAAGAGTTTAATAAGAATTTTTTTTCTGATCCTATTGAAACTTTTCTTAATAATTCTGTTGGTTCTTATGATTTAGAATGTGATATTCATGTATCTGAAAATTTCTCTTTGTTGTATTCCTCACAGGTTTTGGAAGAACAACAAATAATGGCAATTAATAAAGGATGGAAGCCTTGCTTTGAGGAGCTACTAGAAAATAAAGAAAAAGCTCGTGCATTCAAGTGAAGAGGCACCACAGCTGGAGCTTAAGCCCCTGCCCGGTGGTCTTAAATATGCAAATTTAGGCCCAAGTAAGTTAAAACCTAGGTGGGATGGCCTTTTCATTGTAAGGGAAGTGTTTAACCATGGAGCTGTAGTAGTTGAGGACCCTAGAGATGGTAGAATTTTGAAAATAAATGGACAAAGGTTAAAACCATTCTTAAGGGGAGTTATACCAGAGGAGGAGACTATGTCACTGGAAATCCTTGCCTATTAGGATGCCACATGAACTCTAAAAGAACCTTATGAAGTTGTACCATATTTGTTTTAATTTTCTTTTCTTTTTGTTTTTTTTTCTTTTCTTTTCGCCTTTTGTTTTTTTTTTTTTTTTATGTTTTTTGTTTTGTTATTATTTTTCTTTTGTGAGCTAACATTTGTAGGTGTGAAAGAAATTTAAAAAAAAAAAAAAAAACAATTTAAATGCTTAAGGTAACTTCTTCCCTTTATACTTGAATTTATTTTGGCTTTGATACATTGAGGACAATGCAATATTTTAGTTGGGGGGAGAGGTTTAAACTTTTTGCTACACCTTGCATGATTTTCCTTTCTTTCTTTTCAAAAAAAAAAAAAAAAAAAAAAAAAAAAACCTTGAATTTGAATGCAGAAGAGTTATAAGCTTTATTTTTATATCATGTGATGGAATGAATAATGCTGAGTTGGTTATACTATTTGCTATATTAAGACTCTTTCATGAAGAGCACAATTGGAAACTTTTGAGCACAATAGCTAGGTTAGCGGACGGTTGAATGTGGGATATGCATGGATCATGAACAAGCTAGATATAAGCTGAAACTTAACCCATATGGAGAGTTCTTGAGCCTTACTTTTCTTTGTGAGAGTATATCTTTGTTTGAACTCTTAAATTTCTCTCATATGCTTCAGTTTTTGTAAAAGATCTCTATATTTTTTGGTTGACTACTGGAAACATTATGGGGAGATATACCATGATCCTACTTACTTTTATCCTTAGGCATACTAGTTTATGTGGAATTTTAGGAGATGATAGCCTAAAACCACCAATTTTTTGTCACCATCTAAACAAATATTCAGCCTACCTTTACAATAACCATTGTCACCATCATTTGAGTCATGAGAAATACTTCTACAATACCACAAAACATTTTTATTTATGGGTATTCTCATGGGGGTTCAAGTTTTGAGTAATTGATGTGTTTAGATACCACCATTGTCTCTCTTTTCTTCACAAAAAAAAAAAAAAAAAAAAAAAAAAAGAGGAGACATACATAATCAATTAATAAATCATTGGTGTCTTACACATCTTTCATGTATTTCAGAAGGGTTATATGGTTGAGTAAAGGTTGTTTTGATTCAAGTTGGTTGTTACTGCTATGAGTTGGGTTTGCCT
This sequence comes from Quercus agrifolia, assembly GCA_029955455.1. Taxonomy (NCBI): domain Eukaryota; kingdom Viridiplantae; phylum Streptophyta; class Magnoliopsida; order Fagales; family Fagaceae; genus Quercus; species Quercus agrifolia. The sequence goes on along the minus strand of JARQAD010000003.1, from coordinate 55,772,294 downwards.
TGAATTTTCTGCATCTGATTCGTATACCTCATATTTCAAAGAGAGCAATTTGCCTTTACGTAGCCATAAGATTATACTACCACTGAGCTTAAAGTCCTACTTGATCCTAAAGGTGCATGGCTGGTATGTGTTTAGGATAAAAACTAGAGATGAGAATGGTATTAACCTCATGTTTCCAGGAATTCAACATCCTTTCCAAGAGATCTTTTTACGTTGTTTTAGCGGCCATTTTTGTATACACATGCGATATTCTTAAAACTTCTTCTTTCCTTTTTGTTCATATGTGATTTGAAGAGAGAAACCATTACCTCTATGTGTGTTCTTTCAGAGTGTTGATGACTTAAGAGAGGTTTTGAAGTAAAGGCTCTAATCTAGATTATTCTTGGTCTATGCATGTTTGGAAAAGCCGGTTTGATTGGATGGGCTATGCACACACACACTCCAAAAGTGAAGCTAGTGAAAGCTCTTTAATATGATGAATAGTATCCTAACTCAAAATTGAAAGTTCATTTGTATGATATAATGATAAAGCAGACTAACATTTGCTGCAGGAATTTTTAGGAAACCTTTGACTTTTGTGGGTAGAGTCACTGCAAACCCTCACGAGAGTAAACTCGTCCACTAAGGTGACCTAGGGGTTCAAAGACTTGTTGCACATGGGAAGTGCAGTCGTGTAGCCTATGAAAGTGGCTTGTATTTTAGTTTTAATTTTTCACTTTTAGTAGACATAGGTGCTTTGTGGATTGCTAGGGACTAGCAAGATTTAAGTTGGGAGGTGTGATAATGCCTTAAAATGTATACTTGTTATATGTTTATGCGGACGTTATCTCCTTATTACTATGCTTAATTTGTATAATTAAGTCATGATTTACATTAGTCCCTATTATTTATCTTTACATAATTTCTTGAATAAGATGCTATTCATTGAGTTTAATTTTCTACTTTCAGAAAATTATGTGAAAAAGATGAGTTTACAGGAATTTGTGAGAGAATGAAGGCCAAACTAGAATTAAAGTGGAGCTAAAGGACCATGCTTAAATGTATAAGAAGGTGCAGCTGGAGTGCTAGGATCGACTGCCATGATTGGAAACTTCAAATAAGGAAAGAAATCAAAGAGGCAGAATCTGAAAAGGAAAAATCTTATTTGAGCACTGATCAGTATTTTGGATGTATCTCTCTCCTCAAAAATCCAATTGATACAAGGCTAGATGGGTTGGAACCGTGACTTAAATATCTACAACTTTCAAGTTTTGAGTTTTTCAAAATTCTCAATTTTTGAAGGCTGAAATTAAATCACAAGTTACTGCTGTAAACTTGGACGGAAATTAAAATAGTATAAGTTTTATTTTTCTTTGGACACTTAGATATGAGGGTTTTGAAGGGAGGCTGGTAGAACGAATTTTGGCAGAGAAAACCTTGTATTTTTCTTTCTCTAATGGCAGCCTAAACTCTTTGCTAGGGTTAGGGGTTATGTTTCTTCTATACGGTATGAATATTCAATGTGATTCTTTCTAGAATTTTATCAATAACATATTTGATTGTTCAATTAGATTTCTTTTGATATATTAGTTCTTCCATACTTTCAATAAGTTCAATCATGTTTTTCTTATTGTTTAGATGAATTTCTAATAGTTTCAAATAGAAATCAGGTTTTAAAGTGAATAGGTTTTTCTGAAAACTTTTCTAACTGCATTATTAATCGAGGTTATCATGCGTTCTTGAATTGTCTCAGTTCAACCGAATCATAAGTTTTTAATTGTATAACAACAATCAATTATGAAATAGATATTTTTCTAGATCACAAAGAATCTCACATTGATATAGGGAAACACCCTATTTACTTTATTGACTTAAATAAGTTTTTATTATTATTCTTATTAACAATCACCAAATAAAAGTACTTTTCTTCTTCACCCAAATTGTTATTTAATTATATTATCTTTGAATTTACCCTGCTCCTTGTGGTTCGACCTTGGTATTCCGAGAATTATATTGCTATGATCTCCTGCACTTGGGAGTGAGCAAACACTTTCCAACCATCATTTTTTTCAAATTCAACAACTATTCCAACAGTCACTAAAATATCAATGAGAGAACTCAGACCAAATATCAATGAGAGCTTCAACGCTGATTAAAATATTATTATTTACAATGGTACTGTGGCACTATACCAAAAAAAATTTACATTTTTCCATGTTTAGCCTTCCGGTTGTTGAGACAAATGGAATCTTATTGCTAAATTTTGGTTACATTTGACATGTGCTTGACCATTGCGAATGCTCTTAATGTCACTAGTTACCCATACAAAATAAAAACAAAAACTCATACTACAAATTAGCACGTGTAAATATTCTCATCCCCAAAAAAAAAAAATCCCGACGATACTAGTTAAAAATCAATAAAAATCCAAAAGGGTGAATTATGTTCGAGAACTAGTCCACATACGTGTGCTATGATACTCCCAGCTTGTAGGTCCCAAAAGAAAAAAAAAACCGTACTTTCGTTTTTATCTCTTATATATATTAAATTTTATGTAGGTAATTACTAAACACACAGTTCCGAACTCAAAACACTTATATATACCCACCAGTACGCAAATCTGTGTCCCAAAACGATTCAACCATAATTTAGAAACAAACAACAAAAAGTCCTCTCTCTCTCTCTCTCTCTCTCTCTCTCTCTCTCTCTGTTTCTTCAGCCATGGGACGAGGCAAAGGGAGCAACAGAAATTCTAGGATTGCTTCTTATTCTTCTTCTTCTTCTACTACTACTGCTCCTTATAATACGACGTCGTCTTCTACGTCTTCGTCTTCGTCTACGTGGTGGTCTAATTTCTGCTCCTCGGCGCTCAGAACAAAGCCGCAGGTTTCTCCGTCGGAGAACTCCGTTCGTGTTGTCGGCGACGGGCTCGTCCGGCGACTCGGTTTGCTCGACCTCGTTCTCATCGGCGTCGGAGCTTCCATCGGCGCTGGCATCTTCGTCGTCACTGGCACCGTCGCTCGCGACGTTGGCCCTGGTTCGTCTTTTTCAATTGCTTCCCATTTTGTTGGATGATTTTTTTTTTTTTTTTTTTGGGGGGTTCTTAGCGTTTGGATTGGGTTTTACGGGTCTCTCTTTTTAGCTTACAATTCCAGCTTATTTTTCATCATTAGCTTGCAAATAAATTTTAAAGCTTTCACTTTTTAGCTTAGGTAGCTTATTTGTTAATCATCATAGAAGTCAATGAAGATAGCCTCATTCAAATACACTTCAAATATATATATTTAAAGTTGAAGAAATTTTGAACAATTTATTTGACATGGGAGGAATAGGATTTTAAGGACACTATGGTCAAATTACTTGGTATTAGGGAAGAGGCACTATATGTAAGAATGGGGTAGAGTGTGTGTGAGGTTGCAATAATTATCTCATGTATTGGTTATATGTATAGTCAGTTTGTCGCTTTCCTAGCATGTGGGCCCATAGCCATGTGGGGTTTACACGCAAAGAGAGGGATGATGCATATATCTGATGCGTGAGACATCCTTTGTTGGGTGAATAACGTGACTTCGCAATGAAAAAAAAAAAATTATGGAAGAAACATAGAAAATTACATGGTAAGAATAATTCAAAAAGCATATCCTCATCCCCATAATTAAGGGGTCGAGCGTGAGGTCATTCCTTCCGATTGCACTGACTCTGAAAAAAAAAAAAATCGAACTTTGTCAATTTTGAAGGAAATTCTTGCATATTACTTGAATATTCAATTGCATTTGATTTTTGGGAAATTTTCTTGATTTAATTGATTATGAACTTTACCATGGTTTGTTTATTGGGATTCTACTCCATCAGTTCAAGGTGATTTTAGGATTGAAGATAACCACGAGCCTTACTGTCACATACTTTTTGTTAAGACAATTAAATGAATCTGTGAACAAATGAAATGCTGCATCTGAATAAGGAGTAATGTAATTATCTTTTGTACCTTAGAACATCATTTATATGCTTTAATAAAATCTAAAATATTGTTTTAATATGTTTACTGGCACTAGTACTTTTTGGTGTGTATCTCATGTGATTGGTCTTGGTTGTGACCTTACTCTTTATTTGTTACTAAAAATGCAGGAGTTACAATTAGTTTTGCGCTAGCTGGAGCAGTGTGTGTGTTAAATGCACTCTGTTATGCCGAGTTAGCTTCTCGTTTTCCTGCTCTTGTTGGGGGAGCATACATGTATACCTACACAGCCTTCAATGAACTTACTGCTTTTCTTGTATTTGCACAATTAATGCTTGACTATCATATTGGGGCAGCTAGCATAGCTCGAAGCTTAGCAAGCTATGTAGTTACAATTCTAGAACTTTTTCCCATTTTCAAAGGTATGCCAAACTGGATTGGAAATGGTGAAGAGTTTCTAGGAGGAGCTCTATCTATCAACTTATTAGCTCCAATTCTGCTAGTGCTTCTTACTATAATTCTTTGCCGGGGTGTTGGAGAATCCTCTGCTTTGAACTCATTCATGACTGTGCTAAAGGTGCACTTCCCATCCTACCATTCTTTAAAGCAAGCGTATGTTTATAAACTCAAACAAGAATATTTATTCTACCCCAACTTTGCTGCAGATCATCATTGTTATTATTGTTGTCTTTGTCGGTGCTTTTGAGGTGGATGTTTCAAATTGGTCTCCTTTTGCTCCAAATGGTGTTAAATCAATTCTGACTGGAGCTACTGTAGTATTCTTTGCATATGTTGGATTTGATGCAGTTGCTAATTCAGCTGAAGAATCAAAGAGACCACAGGTCTATCACATTGATATTGATTTGATGCCTTCTGGAATTAGTACTCTAGAAATTTGAATTTCTAATTTTTGATATGTCAGTTAAAAAATTTATAAATTGTCTAACATTTTTCTTTTCCTCTATACTTTGATCCTTCAGCGGGATTTGCCAATAGGCATCATGGGAAGCCTTCTCATATGTATTGCATTATATATTGGTGTCTGTTTAGTGATAACTGGAATGGTACCTTACAAGTTCCTCAGGGAAGATGCTCCTTTGGCAGAAGCTTTTTCATCCAAGGGCTTGAAATATGTTTCAGTTCTGATCAGCATAGGTGCCGTTGCTGGACTTACAACAACCCTTCTAGTTGGTCTTTATGTTCAGGTGAGACACTTCAGATTTATGACATAATTGATGTGCCCTCATCCTGTAGTGTGTGGCAATGTAAATGATGGGATGTTTCTCATGATCAGTCTCGGTTATATCTTGGGCTTGGAAGGGATGGCTTACTACCTGCATTATTCGCTAAAGTACACCCAAAGCGCCACACTCCTATTCATTCTCAGGTCTGGGTTGGTATTGTTGCTAGTGTTTTGGCAGGGCTATTTAATGTGCATGTGCTCTCACACATTCTTTCGGTTGGCACATTGGTAAGTCAGTTTACAATTCTTGTTTGCAACATGTTAAGGTTGTTTATTGATTAGAGTTTATCTATTTTGGTTTGAGGCTATTTTTTATTTTCCCAAACTAACATGGAGTTCATGCAAGTACTATTTACATCATTGCATTGTCCTCAGTTCATGCATAAGATGGAACTGTTCAAAGTACAATGAGTGACATGCTGTAATGGATGATTGCAATATTTTTATGAAACTAGATCTCGCTATTATAGGGGCTAATATGCTTGCGTAGTTTCTGCCATTAGAAAAATTGCTCTATATGCATCTCACAGTATACATTGACTCATTTCAGACAGGCTATTCTGTTGTCTCAGCATGCGTTATAACTCTTCGCTGGAATGATAAGACAGCAAGTCAGGTGTTATCTTCATCTTGGCTGGAAGGTGTCATCTGCCTCATCACAGTTGCCTGTTGTGGTTTTGGTGCTGGACTATTCTACCGTGTCAGTGCTTCGTTTATCTGTCTGATTGTAGCTGTAATTGTAGCAAGTATTGCTTCTCTTGCTCTCATTTTCCACCAAGTGAGTATTGATCTTTAATTTAAATTGAATATTCCATTTTATTAATTGCATGGGGCCTGTACTATAATATTAAAATGCTTCCAAAATGGAGAGAAAATGGAATTACAGACTCAAGAAGCATGACAAGGTGAACACAATAAAAATAAAAATGGCAACAACATGAAAGCTCTATAATTTACAAAATTGTATATCTTTAATTTTGAAAAGTATCATTATCAACCTCATAATCTTTTTTGGTGTTATAACTTATAAGTACACATTAGAGGCAAGGTCTAGGGCATTTATGGTCATATAGATGCAGAAGTAGTTGCTTCACCATCATGAGAGAGAGAGAGAGAGAAGTCTCATAGTTTTTCAGTGATTGATGCTGTCACTTCTCACTGCTTATAGGATGGTAGGCTTTGTCTTCCAGCTTTACTTATTGTTGTTAATTTGATTACATGTAAACGACTCATGTATAAGTTGCATTGAATATAGTTCTCTCTGTCTAAACCCTTTCTATTTGTTCTTCTTCTCAGGCTTATGCAGATCCGCCAGGGTTTTCTTGTCCTTGGGTTCCTACTTTGCCTGCTCTTTGCATCTTCTTGAACATGTTTTTATTTGCTCAGGTATGCTCATAAATGACATCTTTTAAAAACTGTGCTAGGGAAGATATCAATGAAGGAAATGAAAGTTGGACCTTTTATATCAAATTTATATCTGTTTTCTTTTCTTTGGGCAGTTACACTATGAAGGATGGGTGAGATTCGTCATCCTTAGCATTATTACAATTGGTGTTTATGCATTTTATGGGCAGTATCACGCTGATCCGAGGACAGAAGAGACATTTGTCTATCAAAGGGCCCCTTTAGAACCTGTAGAAGAGGCTTGATTATTATTTCTTTAGGAAATTTATGTGCATCTTGTATGAGTTGTCATCTGTTGTAGCATTGGTTGTCTTGTATTAAGTGTGTATTTGAGTAGGTTGTAGCCAAATGTATCATAATAGACATTTGTTAGAACAATCTATTGGAAACCACAATATTCATCTATATAGCGATCATTCATAGTGGAAACATGTCTATGGATTGATTCTTTAAATAATAATAAAAAGGTCTATGGATTGTTATCGTGAGAACATCATGTTAATTATCTGGCTACAAGCTGCAAAAATTGTGTTAGATCAAGGGGCACTCCTTTCCATATTCCATGCAAAGTGATGACTCAGTTAAGATGTACTTTGGATACATCTGGTTTTTCGAGCAGTAGGAATGGTTTTCTTCTTTATTGATATTTAGGATTCAAGAAACAGCATGTTCTAGCAATGAAGTCAATCACTGGTAAACGAGGACATGATTAGGTATCATCAAGTAGTGTGACTTTCCTAAAAACAATTTTCCAAATGAATTTTTATATATTCCATAGTTAACTGCTAACCAAACACCGCCATTAGATGGGCTTGGTTGCCCACCACTTGACAAGGACAAAAAATTTGTTATAGTTGGCAGCAATCATCAACACAGTGCCATTGAGCCACTGTTGTTCCACTGGTGTAGCAGCCACATTTGCCAAGCTTGACACTATTTTCTTTGAATGGTCATATTTCAGATGTTAGTGGCATACCTTTTAATATTTTGTAGCATCAAATGTATAAAAATAAATGGAGCTCATCTTCATTCAATTTTCTACATTAGTGCAACTTATCTTCATTCAATTTTCAACATAATATTTCAGTTTACAAAAAGAAGTTTCTGATTTCGTTGCCATTTATATACCAATTACCAAATGAGAACTTAAGGATTTACCTGCACGTGTTGCAGATGACATTTCTTCATTCAAAAACTTATCAATTACCAAAAAAAAAAATGGTGAGATATGCAGGACTCAAATGGGCACAATATAGCTTCATCACTTAATTGCACACAAAATCAGAGTAAAAAGCTATGGTCCTCCTCTGACAGGTCTGAATGCTAAGCAGTTCAACATCAAAAACTTCAAACTGTTTTGCGCTGAAAAAGGTGGAAGGTCCAACCTGAGAAAACAAGATATTCTTATCAACCAAGTTACTTTGTTATAATATAGTTGGAAAAATTTGCATATGGTATCATAATTCATAAACTCGCTAGTTTGGCATTCATTCCTTAAAAATTCAGTACCAACACAAGTAATATGACATTTCAACTCCAACTAAAAACGAGTAGTATGCATAAATTTTATCTACAGAGGAGCCTACACTGGAGGGGGTGGCAAAAATCTTGGAGGAACATTCCATCAAAATTTTAGTTACAAGGCTTTGCATGAAGAAAACTTAAGAAATCAATTCTTGGTCAGGCAATATGATTATGTTGTGCCCCAACTGCCTGTCATGACCCAAGTTGGATCCCTAACACCAACAATCATATTTTGTCCAAACCTCCATAATTGTCCAGAGTTTCTTAAAAATTGAATCAAAGGATTTGATTCTTCGTTTGTTTATATACATATAACTCATAGATAAACATAAAGACTAGCAAGTTGGAATTGTTGACGCAACTGCTAATTCCACCTGAACAAGGCCAATTTACACAAAGGAGAGCATAAGTCAGAGATTTGAGAAACTGACCGGTGGTCCAAGTTCTGGTGGAATGATTATTCTTCTTTTTCCCCCAGGTCTCATGTCTCGAATACCTTCCTCAAATCCTGCATAAACTTCTGCAGCTTAGCTACTTCCACATTTTTTTAACCTTGGGGTAAAGGAGATACCTCAACATATGGTTACAAAGAAATCAGACAAGACTATCATGTTGTCCAGAATTATTTCTTTCCACACCTGGTACCAATGCATTATTGCCCAAGCGGATTTTGGCAGGGGAACCCTGTAGGTATGTGCTGTCAATACGGCGGCCTGACTCATTATAGCCAACATAGTGAAAAGTCACCTGCAAAGTACCTCACATCAGGTTTGAGGTTAGGATTGGAAGAGAGAAAATTTTCAAACCATATATAAATCCCCAAACTCAGAGATTGCAGGGAAATTTTCTTCCTCCCTTATATCAGCACATTACTTATTTTATTCAGTTCTACACTTTAAGTATGTACATTAATTCTAGTACTTAACATCATATAACAAATTTTGGAATGTTTCTTCTACGAAAATATCAAAATCTAAAGTTCAGGAAACTAAACCATAGCTATCAAAGACAATGAAAGTAAAACCTGCTGACCATCCTTTGGGCAATCACCTTTACCAACTTCAAAGTCCCGATATATAAGCCCAGAATCACATTTTATGTAGTTTTCTGGTGTTACTACATTAACTTGAAAACCTGAAAATTTTATTCAAACATGAATCTTGATTAAAGAGAATTTTTGAGGTAATCAATCACAAAGATATTACATAGCAAGCAGAGAGAGAGAGAGAAACAAGTGTAATTGCACTTTTAATATGACCATGATCGCAAGATCAGAGTCAGAGGACACAAAATTTAGCCTGAAAAGGTAGTTTTTTACTAGATGAATTATTGGTTACACCATAGCTTATATTCAAAGTAATGCCTTTGCATCATAGACATCTACAATTCAAAATCCCACACCCCCAACTATTGAATTAAAAAAAAAAAAAAAAAAGAAGAAAGAGAGAAGAGTAATGGCTTTGCAACAACAGCATGACACGAACCTTCTCTGACAAAACTTGGAAAGTCCTCAGGTGCATTGTTTTCTTTCTGTACCCGCTTATTTTGTTCTAGCAAGCGTTTTTCATCGTATGGATTCTTACTCTTTGTCTTTCCAGAAGAAGATAGAGTTGGAAACAAGGCTGTTGTGACCAAACCAAATAAAAGCCTCCGCCTTATTGTCTCATCAACATGTGATATGTAACCACTCTGTCTGAAAAAGAATTTTTTTCATAAGCAACAATTTTTTATTGTTAACCAAAAAAAAAAAAAAAAAAAACTCAGCAATTAATAACAGCATAAAATCCATCAACCAATTCATCAAAATCTAACCTTTCATCTTTCAAGTTGAGAATTGGGCAGCTACGCGTTATTTGCTTTTTCTGAGTATAAAAAGTTCCTAGCATAGTACATGCTGAAACAATTCTGTCTGCCATACAGTGTAGATAAGATATATTGATAAAAGAAGAAATTAGAATTATTTCCCTACATTTTAGAAGATAAAGATGGTTGAAGATGGAAAATATGATTATACTCATGCTTCCTTTTGTTACTGAGAAAAAAGGAAATTTTAGAATCTCACAACCACAGTAACCCCAAAAAGTTGTAAGGATCCAATAATTTCTTATTAAAGGTTATAGTGTGTATTGATTCTGCAAAGAGAGAACAGGTATATGGTGACCTCTAGTTGTCATATAATTCAAGAATAGAGTAGGTAAAATATGTGATGATTATTGAGAAATATCAGAGAGGAATTACTGTGATCACTAAGAGAACTATATAAGCTGGGAGGTCAGAACCTTGCTG